>JAKEYF010000009.1:0-600000 GCA_021527775.1 Lactarius sanguifluus
GATGGCCCATGACGACGATGGCCCACAACGACGCTGACAACGACGGTGGCGACGATGGCGACACGGATGCTAGTACACAACAGCAACAGGGGGCAGTGATGCTAACGGCGGGCATTGTAGGCATGATTGTAGGCTTAGTATTTACATTGTTCGTAGTTAGCTATAGTTCCTATTTTATACAAGTGCCAGGCTCAGAATTAAGGACATAAAACTCACGAGTACTCGTTTCTAACGAGTACTCGTACAATTTGAATGAGTACGAGTACGTGTACTCGCGAGTACTCGCGGCTCGGATGGGTACTTGTGCCACAAGTACAAGTTTCAGTCCGGAGGAATCGGTGAGTACTCATGCTCACGAGTACTCGCACCAACAAGTACAAGTCGAGTATGAGTGCCACTTTGGCAATTTCTGATGAGTACTCATACTCGTGAGTATAACTCGTTGACATCTCTAGCCACCAGTAATGTTGCTATATTGCATGTAAAGTCTTAGCAATTCCTGGGTGTCCAGCCATTGGTGTGTCATGGAACAGGGAAATTACCCCCCTCTTCAGGTCATTGTTGTCCATGATAACCAGCCGAGTGTCACACCAGAAAAGACCATCGCCCAGAGTCAGATGTGCATATTGTGAGAGCAATTCTAAGGTGGGGAGATGTTGGCTGTGCAGCAGTGGTCATCAAGAGTCGTTGTGGTAATGGCTGCAATAAACAGAGTGGGAGGCAGTATGAGGATGTCAGCATTGTCATTGTCAGTGGGAATGAGGAGGGGATGACAGGAGAGGGCATCCACCTGAAGGAGGTTGCCTGGTCAATGCACTAAGCAAAGGTCATAATTGGCGAGGAGATTCACGAGACATGCAATGTGCTGATTGATGCATTGTGGTTGGTGATAATGTAAGAGATTTGCATGATCCATGTAGACAGTGACAGGATGAGCAGCACTGATGAGAAGGTGCTGCCAGTGTTCTAGCCCACAAATGAGGCCGAGGAATTCTTGGTCATATACATTGTAATTCCATTCGGCTGCAGTGAGCGACTGGGAGAAATAACCAACGACCTGCAGTTTTCCTCGCCCATCTTGTTGAGCGAGTATGGTGCCAAGTGCAAAGGCAGATGCATCCATCTGAAGTTCATAAGCCGATTTTGGGTCCAGTTGGCAGAGTACAGGGTGGCTGCAGGTGGTAGTGATCAGACAATCTAGTGCTGCGGTACACTCTGGGTTCCAGGCAAATGGGACATCTTTCTTTAACAGGGCGTTCAGAGGCCGAGCCATATGAGCATACCCAGGGATGAATGGTTGTTGGTAATTGAGTACTCCTACAACGCTGCGTACTTGTCATACGGTGGTTAGTTCACATGGCCAGTCTTTTAGTCCAAGGACTTTGTCTTCATCCATTCATATTGCTCCCTTGCTGATAGTCATACCCAAGTAATTGACTTCCCTGCATTTGAACTTGCACTTGGAGAGTTTGAGGAAATAGCTTTCTGCTTCTAACATGGTAAGGACGAGATTAACAATGAGGTGGTGACAAGTGTAGTTCAGCATTGTTGTGATCAGTATATTGTCCATGTAGATGTATAATTCCCCCAGGAAGCGATCTAGCAGGTGTCGGAAGATACAGTACATTGCACAGACAAATGTGGCTGGCGAGTTAGTCAAGCCGACGTACATTACTAGCAGTTCAAACAGTCCACATGGCATTTTGAAGGCCACTTTCCAGATGTCTTCGGGTTTGATCCAAATATTGTTATATCCCCAGTGTATATTGAACTTAGTGAACAGAGCCTTGTCTGCCAGAGAATCCAGTATATTTGAGATCAGTGGGATAGGGTATTCATCGCGCATGGTCAGTGCGTTCAGTGCTTTGTAATCCTGCACAGGCCAGAGTTTTCCGTCCTTCTTTTTCAGGAAGAAGAAGGATGAGGCATATGGGGACTTAGATTCATGGATATATCCTTTGGCTAAATGTTCTTGTAGAAACTTGTCCAGATGCACAAGCTCAGTGGGGTTTAACAGTATTTTGCAAGATAGTGTGGCAGGGGCATCTGGTTTCAGCAGTATCGCATGGTCGTCAGGTCATTCTGGTGGGAATCTTTTTGCAGCTTCCTCCAAGAATACTATGGCGTGTTCTTTGTAAGCATCTGGTAATATGACCTTGTCTTTGTTTTTGCCCACCTGTTTGGCCCATTGTTGCACGATGGTGGCAATCTCTTCTTGTGTCTGTAGGAGTTGCATGGCCGGTCCTTCTAGCTGTCCTATTGTCCAATTTATCCATGGCTTGTTTGTTGGAACCAGGGATATCCAAAGATCAGTCATGGTTGTCTGAGGTTTGTCACGTAGAGGGAAATTGATGTATTTTGACCGTCACTAATGTACTCTAAGGTACATTTCTTCTTAAGCCCTCCTCCCTGGTTGGTCATACCATTGATGTTCTGAACTTCACATGTTGGTGTGTTCTGTGTGTCCAGTTTGAGGTGGCCAATGACTCAATAATCGATAAAGTTTTCACTTGCTCCTGAGTCGAGCAAGGTTGAGACATTCTTGGTACGGTCCAGTCCTTTGACTGGGACATCAATGGTGAGTGCCATCAGCATTGTGCTTTCAATGGCATTGATGCTTTCTCCTTCCTCTAGATCTTTGATATCTGCCTCCAGTAGTAGGCTAGAGATCAAATTCTGGCAGTCCATTTTACTGAGTCCAAGAATTGAGGCTTGGATCAAGGTGGCATTGATCACTGTTGGTTCTGGTGCACAGGTTGGTTATTTTGTGGGTGTCATTGTGGTCTTGTTGACCCTTGCTAGCATGTTGTTGCATTTCTGCAGGCAGAATCATGACATGTGGCCTTGCTTCTGACAGTGGAAGCAATGCCCCTCCTTCTGACACTTCTCTTTTTCTTCCGGGGTCAATCATTCTGGGTAGCGTGGTTTCATGGGGCTGATGGTTGTGGCATCTACATCCATTGGGATGATGTCGTTATTGCAATTGTGAGTCATTTTTGTGGGTTGTGTAGGCCCAGTTTTTGGAGGATGTGTGCTAATTGAGCTGATACAGCTGGCAATTGTGCAGTATCGTTGCAATTCCTCGCATGCCACTGTCTGCCATTGTTCCATTGTGGTGGGCATTGCAGGTCACCTTAGGCATGCTACTAGTAGTCCTTTCTTTAAGCCCTGTCAGAAGAATTCGATCATCCCTTGAGCATTAGCATCCCATCCAGCGTTTTTTTTTTTTTTTTTTTTTTTTTGAATCCATTATTGTGCGCCTGAGGACACTTAGTCCTATGTAGCACTACACTTTGACTGTACTATGCGTTCAAAAATCTCCGCTTCTCAATGTCCTTCCCTTGTATCTTAGGTCTCCCCCATCCCCTGTGAAGGGAATGGCTAAGCGTCTTGTCAAGCGTTGAGGTTGGTGGGGCGTGCATGCCGCCGAGGCGTGAGGTGGGTCGCGTTGGGCTTGGGTGGGTGAGATGTGGTTTGCGGTTTTTTGCCCTCATTTGGAAAAACCGGACTGAACCGGTTCTCATTTTTTAATATTTTGCCTTGAGTCAGGCCAGACTGACAAAAGTCGGTTGTGTCCGGTTGCAGAATTTTCAAAGACCGGCTCGACTCGGTCCGAACTGGCTCTTCCTGAGTCAGCCACAACTGGTCAAAGGTCGACTTAGACCGCACACAACTCCAGTCATAACAATTATATTTATATATTATGAATACTACAATAGTTTACTACATATACAAGGTAGCTACAGAGCCCAGGGGAATGAGGATGATTGTAAACACTTGTGCATGCTTTGGTGCAGCGTGGGACTTCACATCGTCGTCGGCATCCGTGTCGTCGTTGTCCACGTCATTGTCTGCGTCTACGTCGTTGTCCGTGTCATTGTCCGCGTCCGCATCATCGTCCGCATCATCGTCTGCATCCGTGTCATTGTCCATGCAAGGGTCTGTGTCCGTGTCGTCATTGGCGTCCAGGTCGCCGCCGTCGTCGTGGCGGCAGCAGTTGTTGGCTGACTGCTATTGCCCTCATTGCCGTGGCTGCACCGTGGTGGCCGATGCGGTCATTATTGCGCTGTCGTGGTTGCAGCTTGAGTTGTCGGTGTGGTAATGGCGGCGGTTGCAGTAGTTGTTGGTGACTTGGTGTAGCTGACTGCCATCGCCCTCGTCGAAGTGGCTGCGCCATAGTGGCCAATACTGTCGTTGTCATGCCATGGTGATTGTTGCAGCGTGGTGGTGGCAGTGGTGGTGGTTGGTGTTGGCGGACCACCAACTACCGCCATCGCCCTCGTCCGAGTCGTAGTACCTAGCGTCGTTGTGGCCGATCCTGTCGTAGTCGCACTGTCATCATGGGGCCCTAGACAATGGTGGTGGTCAAGGCAAGTCGTCGTGGATGCCAGTGAACAACAACCCGTCACACGTCACGCATCACGCGTCAGAAGGTCTGGTTGTGATAACTGACCCAGCAAAGACCAGTTGAGCCCAACCCGAGCCGGTTTTGTGTGGTTCCGGGTGGCACCAAATTCCGGTGAACCAGAACCGGTCACATTCCCAAATTCAGAGAACTGCAACTGCAAGTCCGGTTTTGATTGGTTTCAGTCCGGTCCAGTTGCAGTTTTTTGCAGTTTAAATGACTGGACTTTTAAACACTATCAATGATGGGCGTGATCAATTGTGGTGGCAATCAGGATATCGTCCATGTAGACGATTACTTCTCCAAGGAGGATGAGGTCCTGGAAGATGTAGTCCATCATGCTCTGGAATGTCGACAGCGAGTTGGTGAGGCCGAAGTACATTACTAGTGGCTCAAACAGCCCCTGGTTTGTCTTAAACACGGCTTTATGCTCGTCTCCTACTTTGACTTGGATGTTATTATAGCCCCATCTGATGTCTAGTTTGGAGAAGAGTCTAGCTCCGCATATGCAATTGATGAGCTTTGGGATTAGGGGAAGTGGATAGTGGTTTTGAATGGTGATCTCATTCAACCATTGGTAGTCCTGGATGGGCCGTAGCTTCCCATCTTTCTTCTTAATAAAGAAGAAAGGTGGCGTGTAGGCTGACTTTGAGGGTCTGATATACCCTTTATCTAGCTGTTTGGTGAGGAAGGTCATGAGGGCCTCCTCCTCGTTCAGGGCAAGCGGGTAGACTTTGCAGTCTAGTGCGGGGGGGGTGTTTGGGAGGAGGTCGATGGCATGGTCCCACACTCATGAGGGGGGGAACCTATGGGATGCTTCTTCGCTGAATACCTTTGCATGATTTCGGTATTCAGTTGGTACCATTTCCTCAAAGGTGTGTTCTGGTCTTTTTGCTGCCTCCCACTGTGCCAGTTCTGACACTGTCATGGTTTTTCATACAAAGGTGATACAGGGGTCTTGCTCATCGTCCATGAGTTGTTCCCACACCTCCTCATCAAGTTCATACATCTCCAACACTCATATGGAGGCTTCCATAGGCATGGCTTTGTCTGACAAATGGAGGCTGGAAATAACAACTGGTTGAAACTCCTCGTTTAATGTTGCTTCTCCCCTGCATATCTTTGGTTCGAATGCTGTGAACCAGGGGTATCCGAGGATCACTTCATCTCTTCCTAAGTTCGTAATCAGGAAACGAAGTGTCTTGGTCTCCCCTCCAGTGCATACAGTGAGATCCGTGTATTGGGTGATCTCGCCATCTTGGTTGTTCATCCCATCCACGTTCCAAATGCAGATGGGGTGTGTGATGTTTCTGGTGGTGATCTGAAGTTGTTTGAGCAGTGTCAAACAAATAAAGTTGTCAGTTGCTCCTGAGTCCACAAGGACTTGTCGTTTGGCCATTGCGTGTGCAGATTTAAACAGGACTGGAATTCGCATGGATTTAGGGATGTCAACGAGTTAGACTCGTCTATACTCGTTTAGCTGTATCTCCTGAACCAGTGATCGTACAGGTCTGAAATTTGGCATACAAGCAGGCATATTGTATATCTGCTCGCATTCCAAATTTCAGACCTGTACGATCACTGGTTCAGGAGATACAGCTAAACGAGTATAGACGAGTCTAACTCGTTGACATCCCTATCATGGATTGATATCTGCTAGTGTACACATTTAAGTTGAGAGCTCTAGCCCAGGCCGCCAGGTTCAAGCGTCGAGAAAATCTTCCCATCCAAACAATTTGTCCACCATGAGGTCCCTGACCTCTTGCATCTGCGCCTTCATCGCAGCATCTGTGCATCTGCCTGCTCTTCATTTGAAAGTATGTGATTAGAAGATATAGTGATAGAATTGATGGCAGGAGTTGGTACGTTTGGAGTCTGAAGGTGGGGGCAGTAGCCACATGTGTTCCCTTTTGTGGGCAGTTATGTGACAGGTGCCCTTGAGCACGACATCTAAAACATCATCCCTCCTTCTGAAGCTGGGCCTTGTCTCCATCGGTAAGTGCCATGGAGGCTCTGGTGCGTCCAACATCCATGGCGTTCAGGTTTCTATTCTGGTGGAGAGCCTGGACCCACTGCTCTCAGCTGTGTCCACTCTTCTTTCCACATTGAGGTTTGTTCTTTCCCAGGCGGTCCTTTAAAACCAGATATTCAGCCTGTTGTAGATGGGCAGCTGCTTTCCAATCATCCCAAGTGATCGGATGTTGGAAGTGTGTAGCGTTGATGAGTAACTGGTTTGGGAGCCCATCCTGGAACATCTCCAAGGTAGTGGCTTCATCAGGGTTATACCCTGCTTTGTGGATCAGGTTGGAGAAAGTAGTGATATAGGTGTCAATATCTTCACCCTTCATTGCAAGAGTCTGTAGACTCTTTTGAGCTTTTGTGCATTCTGCCATATTGGTGTACACCTGTACAAACTGATCACAAACTGTGTTCCACAGGTTCATCTCGGTCATTAAGACCCCTGTGTTGTGTTGGTTCTCGAGCCACTCGAATTGCTCAGTAACCCAGTTGTCGACTAACGGTCCTCTGATGTAGGATAGAAACATCATGGCATGGGGATAGGGGATGGCGAGTTGGTCGATGGTGGGGTTCATTTCTCGGTAGAGGTTGAAGGCTAATATGAACGCCTTGCTCTTTTCATGATCCCCATTGAACTCAGGGGGTGGGTTTCCTCCGAGACATCCATGGCCTCCGGGTGCAGGTGGGGTGGCTGCTGCAGCTGGTGCTGCTCCACCAGCAGGGGGGATGGGGGTGCCTCCTCTGCCTGGAGCTCCTCCTGCACCACTGCCACCTGGGGCTCCTCCACCACCACCACCTGGTGCACCTCCGCTAGGAGCTGCTCCACCCAGTAGAGCTCCTCCAGGAACTGTGCTTCCACCTCCTGGAGGTGCCACTCCACTTGGTGCACCGCTACTAGGAGCACCTCCACCACCACCAGGAGCTGGTCCACCGCTGGTGAGAGTCGTGCTTGCTGAGGCATAGGTCTGGGACATGGGCTGGGGTACAAGGTCGGGGAGAGGGAGAGGGGGTAATGTGGAAGTTGTGGGTACTGGGATGCTAGGAGAGTTGGGGTCTGAATCAATATTGATTCCCTTCGGGTTATTGGTTTTAATCAGCCCAACATGTAGGTCAAGGGGTACTGGTCCAATGGTATACCAGCTTCCTTCTCTGGCTGAGTAGTTGATGAAAGCCCAGAGACATTTGTCCTCAAGATAATGGATCTGGAGGTATTCTTTCTTTTTTGGGTTGAAGATAAAATATCCTTCAACTCTGTTGACTTCTGCCCAGACGGCTGCTCCTTTGATATGGTCTGAAAGCTCGTCAGTGGTAAACCGGGTGATATACTCCAGTTGGAACTTTGATCAGGCACGACTAGATGTCACCACTGTGAGAGACTTGACTTAATGTAATGCCACCACAGGGGCATTAAGTACAACATGTACTTCAGTTAAGTCACGGGCAGTAACAGGATGTGAGTGAGTTGGTTAAGACTCAGTTTGAGGGTGCACAAGTACCACTTGGTCTCCATGAACACAAGGGTAATAGTAGAGATAGGCTCAAGCATAAAGGCGAGTGAAGATGAGGAGTCAAGCGAAAGTGCAACTCAAGAGTTCAGGTTGTGAGAGAAGACAGCGGTGTGGTATTACACAAGAAGTCAAGTCTACCGTACAAGCTAGGTAGCATGCGACTTATATACTAGTACAAGATGTTTGTCAGGGACAAACATATGGTGCAATCCTAGGATACAGGTCCTAGAGAGCTAACAAAGGGAGACTACAGAAAGGGAACAAGGGGATTCCACGGGACGACGCATGTATCAGAAGTCATCAGTGGGTTCTGGAAGTCGCACCATGGGGCATTGTGACGGTCATGTGCTAGGTGTGAGATAAGGGCTGAGACGTGTATCGAAGTGGATCGTAAGTAGAAAGTCCAGTCAACATCAGTAAGAATACAGGCAACTTCCAACTTTCTACCTGGTGTGGCAGCAGGAAACTAGTGCAAGTTGCACAAGTTCACAAGTCAAACCTAGTGCCATTATTTAATATTTAATATTTATATAGATAATATTTTTTTATTTGATTAAAGTGATTAAATATCTAATCTAATCTATTTTATTATTATAATTGCTGTTTACAACTTTGGTCACAAAATATATATAAAAATCCATTTATTGCATAATAAAACATGTACAATCTATTGCCTCGCTGTCCCATTCCAGACCCTACTGCTGCCTCATCGTTGTCACTCTTGCCAGCAGTGGCGTGGCGAGGCTTGTTCGGGACTTGCGCATGAGGGTGTCGCAACAAATTTGTGGTCGCAATGTCTTGTGTCGGCGGTTCGGGTAGCTTGTCGTGTTGCGGTGCCGCGGCAGTTGTGGTCAACCTTGCACGTCATATTGGCTTGTGTGCGGTGGGTTGGGGTTGCGGCGTGGCACGGGCCTGCTGCGTTGGGGTGGTGTTGCAGGGTCCTGCGCCCTGTGTTGGCTGGCGTGGCGAGTCGTGGTTGTGGAGCTGGAGTTGTGGGACTTGCTGTGCTGTGGAGGTGCTGCAGCGGGGCTTGAGCGTAGCGATGGGTTGCGGTAGCAGGAACTGTGTCACGACGTGGCATGCTTACTGTGTTGCGATGGTGTTGCGCTGGCGTCGCGGTGAGTCGCCTAGTTGAGGCAGGAGTGTCGTGGTGGCGGCCACAGGCTTGCATGTAGCGGGCGGCAGCAGCGGGACTCGACTCTGCAATGCTGGTGAGAATGAATGAAACAAAAAAAAAATGTATCTAGACATGGCTTGCGGATGGTGTCGCGGTGGGACTTGGAGCAGTGGGCCGCCGGGGCCGATATCGCGGTGAGTGGCCTGGTTAAGGCAGTTGACTGGCAGTTGCAGTGGTGGTGGCGGCCAGGGCTTGTGTATAGCGGGCGGCGGCGGGGACGTTGCTATGCTTGGACTCTGCAATGGCTGGTGAGAACGAATGAAACAAAAAAAAAAAAAGGGAAAAAAAAGTATCTGGATGTTGGTCCCCGTTGTATTGCAGGGCTCCTGCGCCGTGTCGGGGTGGTGTGACGGGATTTGCGTGCCGTGAATGTACGGCATCGTGGTGGGGTTTTCACATGGTGGATGGCGTCGTAAAGGGTCATGCACACCATGGCGCAGCAGCAGTGACAGCAGACATCGCATGGCGAAGGGTAGGGGTGGCGGCTACAGGCTTGCGTGTGGTGAATGACGGTGGTGGGGACTGCAAGGCTTGAGGAGACACGAATAACAAGAAAAGAAAAGAAAAAAAAACATACCTGGGATTTGTCCCAGCTCGTGACCAGCCGTGTCTTCATCACAAGTGACGTCATCGCGGTCATGATGCCTACGTGCCTGCTAATGGAGTGTTAGTGGGGTGGGGCGTGCTGTTGGGACCATGGGGCTTGGGCGCATCGGTGTGCAGGCAGGGGTTGCGAAGCGAGGCGTGTGCTGACATGTCAAGCGGGGGCTCAATCTATGGCGTGGGAAGGTGGGTCAGTTACGTGGTTTGACTTTCGATGTTCTCACCCACACTTGCCACCCACTTTCTTCCTACGCTCCCCTGCGGGGGGGTTTTTTCTCTCTTTTTTTTCTTTAATGGATCTCTTTAGGGACCTACTGCCCATACCTGCTCCCATGGACCACGTCCTACGCAAGAGGGATGACCAAATTCCTGTCTGCAGACATGAAGACGGGGTTGACAATGATCTGAGCTTCGGTCTTGTGCAAAAGGTACGTTTTTTTTTTTTTTTGGTTTCGCTCGGCTTCTCCTAGTGTTGCAGAGCCTTTCCCCCCTCACAGGCCTCACTTCTGTTGTTGTGGCTACATCCTCAAACCACCCCTGCCTTTCCAACGAATGCCCACATGCCACATACCCAGTGAGTTATGTTTTTTTTTCTCATTCTGCTCCACCCTGAACTGTTACAGGACAACACATAATGCCATTTCTGTGTGCACACTGCACCCCCACTTGCCCGCCTTACCAATGTCACCGCCCGATGCACCTGCCTAAACACCGTGATAATTGATAAGTTGTTTATTTTCTATTTTTCGTTCACCTTTAACTGTCGCAGGACATAGCAGTGTCTTCCCCTAGAGCCACCTTTGCTTGCCTGCCACATGTCTGCTGCATTGACACCGCTGCAGCTGCAACTTCGCCACCACCCGCGTCACTCCACCGGCCCCATACTAGCCCCGCTGTGGTGCCACCTGCAACACCATGCAGGCAGATGCCACAACCCTGGCCCTGCGACCACCGTCAAATTCCCTTGCCATGCCACTCTGCCACCTTGCAACCCAGGCCCACCACCTCACCCTCTCACCACCGCCACCGCGTCATGCCACCACCACACTGGCTCCAGCCCGCCACACACAAGTCCCACCAACACGACACTCAAGACCTCGCAAACATCAACGTGACGTGACACTAGTGATAAGGCCTGCACTCCAGCTCAGTGACTGCCACCCACCCCAACCTGTCGCACACAACCCCCACCAACACGGGGCGCAAGACCCCCAACACCACCATAACATGGCGCCACGCGTGCCACATCATGACCCCAGCCCCGCCACCGCCACCCCGACCCACTGGCACTGTAGTACTTATTACCATGTATTTGTTTGATTCTAAATAAAATATTATTTTTATGCTGCAAATCTCACCATCATATGCTAAGATAGATGACTAATATATGATATAATATATTATATGACAAATATGACTAAATATGATATAATATAATATGACAAATATGATCAAATATGATATGACAAATATTTAACTTAGATAATATGCCTAATACTTGGACTTGTATGACTTTCTTGACTTTCTGAACTTGTCCTGCTTGCTGGTCATCGCTGTGTAAGAAACTTTTTGAAGGATTAGACATGGCTTGTGCAACTGCCAACTTGCTAACTTTATGGGTTGTACCAGGTGGCACCACCAGGTGCCAGGTGGTACAACCCCCATCAAGCAACCCGTACAAATACTGATGTGGTCTGAGTCATCATCCATCATTGTCATTGTGGTTGTTCGATGTTGCAATGCATTATTGTTGTCATCTTCACCACTGTCATGGACTTGTGGTCGCTGTTGGGGTCAAGTTGGACAGTGCCCTGGCATGGTTGAATTGCCTTGCCAGTTGCCATTCTTGTGGTGCTGGTGTTGTTGGCATGCCCCACAGTAGCTGGAGGCATTGCGGTAGTGGGAAGTGAGGTCAATTTGCTAAGTCAGGCATCACAGTTTCTCTAAAGCATGGGAAGGTAACCTTTCGCACGTGCCTGGCCTGGGGTGATTGCTCCTACCAGCAACAACTAACCAGGGACAACAGCAAGCAAGGCAGCAGCAAACTGCAATGAGAACAGCAAGATGACAACAACACACAACCACAACAACACATGACCACGGCAATACATGACCACGACACGACATGATATGACATGATGGCAATGTCATTTGACAACTCGGACAGCAAGGGTGTAGCCTTGTAGCTAGTCTAAGCTAGATAATGTGTAGATCAGGCTTGTATTTTAAATTGTAACTACAGATCTGTGGTGTGAGCTTGTAACACAGCACCCACACCCATACCTGCACCTGCACCTGCACCCACAATTGTGGGTATGTAACCTGTGTGGGGGTGGGTTATGTTTTCAATACCTGTGGAATACCTGTGCTATTGCCTAAATGTAACTAAATTTTAAAAGGTCCCTACACAGCGCTGTAGCAAAGTATACAAACTACAGGGGAAGGATACAACATGTAAGGTGTTACGATCACCCGGATCGTTCCACTAGGGCGCAAGAGTAAGCCGGTCCGGCGAAGTTCCCGGTGCTTACTAATCACTGAGTCGGACTTGACTAGAGGACCTTTCACTCCAACAACTAGCTTTTGTGGGCTATATTATTAGGAGACTCAGATGCCGATACATAGTACAACTACCACTTTACTTAGCATCAGTATTTTGACAGGCTGCTTGTTATGGGTTGTACAAGGTTGTGACACCTTGTACAACCTTGTACAACCCCCACAAGTTGGCAAGTTGACCAGTCCACAAGCCATGTCTAATTCTTCACAAGCTTCTTACAGAGCGATGACCCACAAGCAGGACAAGTTCAGAAAGTCATACAAGTACATTAATCATGCCATATATTAGTCATACATGTATTAGTCATATTATCAATATCTTAGTCATACATGTATTAGTCATATTATCAATATCTTAGTCTTATCAAAATATTAAACATATCATTAGTCATATCTTAGTCATATAATGGTAGCATAAAAATGATATTTTATTCAGAATTAAACAAATACATGGGTACCAGTACTACAGTGGGAGCCAGCGCCGGTGGCAACAGGGCCAGGCGGGGCCGGGGTCGTGACGTGGCAGGGGTTGCCGTGTTGCGGCGGCGTGACGGGTCGGCGGGGTGTTGCGCGCCGCATTGGGGCGACGTGGTGGGTCAGCGGTGGGGTGTTGGCGTGGCGGTGAGTCGGTGGGTGGCGGGGTGTTGCGCGCCGTGTTGGGGTGGCGTGGGGGTCGGTGGTTGCTGAGGCGTTGCATGTCGCGTTGAAGGGGCGTGGCGGGTCGGCAGTGGCGGGGTGTTGGCGTGGCGGTGAGTCGGCGGGTGACGGGGTGTTGCGCGCCATGTCAGGGTGGCGTGGGGGTCGGTGGTTGCTGGGGCGTTGCGGGTCGCGGGGCATTGCGTGCCGTGTTGGGGTGGCGGGGTGGGTTGGCGGGGTGTTGGGGCAGGGACGAATGGAGGTGGAATGACCTGCAACGTCCAGGGTGAGCGGGAAAAAAAAAAAGAAAAGAAAAAACCTTATCTTATATATTGGGCCGAAGGTCTTGCGTGCCATGTTGGGGTGGCGCGGCGGGTTGGCGGTGGCAGTGTGTTGGGGTGGGGACAAGATGGAGGTGGCTTGCATGCACGAGGGGGCGGCAATGGCCTGCAATGTTCAGGGTGAGCGGGAAAAAGGAAACAAAAAAAAAGAACTTATCTTATTAAATGGGCCGAAGGTCTTGCGTGCCGTGTTGGGGCGGCCTAGCGGGTTGGCAGTGGTGGCGTGTTGTGAGCCATGTCGGAGCGGCGTGTTGGGGTGGGGACAAATGGAGGTGGTTCGCGTGCACAAGGGGGCGGCAATGGCCTGCAACGTTCAGGTTGAGCGGGAAAAAAGAAAGAGAAAAAAAAACCCTTATGCATTGGGCCGAAGCCCGGCTCATCCTCAGCCACGTCCTCCATCTTGCGTAGCCGTGGGTAGGGTTTGAAAGTCCGGTTGGGTCCGGTTTTTTGACCATATTTGGTCCAACTGCAACTGCAACTGGTTGCCAAAAAATGAAATTTGTTGCAACCTCAACTGCAACTGCAAAAAACTGCAAAAAAACCAGTTGCACCAGTTGCAACTGGACCCAACTGAATGTTATTTAATCTATCTGAAACTGGTCTAAACTGAGTCAAAACCACTTATAATTAGTGTTAATAGGTACTTATAATAAATTTCTAAGTGCAACTGCCTTATAATGAAAAAATAATTAGGTAAAACAGCCAAAAAAAGCAAAAGTTATGAGTAAAATGATTGTTTTGATCATAACTTGCTCAGTTTTTGGCCAATTTGGGTGATCTTAGGCTCGTTTTGATCAGAAATTCAGCCCAATCACCTGCTGACTAAGAAATCGGTTGCAACCGGTTGCAACCGGTTGGAGGTCAGCTGCCATTTCGGGCAACTGCAACTGATACATTCTAGGATTAGGTACAACTGCAACCAAAAGTCCAGTTTTTTCCAGTTGCAGTTCAGTTGAGTTGCAGTCTTTTTCAGTTCCTGCAACTGGACTTTCAAAGACTAGCCGTGGGGGTGGTCTGTGTGTAACAACGGCGTGGTGGTAAGAGAAGAAGGAAAGACAACCCCCCTTGCGGGAGAGGAACAGGTGTTCAGGTGTCCAGTTGTCGCGTCACTCAACGACACACTCCCATGCCACAGATTAAGCCTCCGCGAGACACAATTTCCCCACTAAGTCGCACTGCGACGTATCCCCCCACCAGTATATTCGCTCACCTTAACCCTCCTGCCTGTGCTCCCACTTCCACCCCTCGTCTGGCCTCTCCAGACTCACCCTTCCAAGCCCCTCTCCCATCCTCACTCGTGATCAAGACGTGATGCACTGGGATGCATCAAGATGTGTTTTCTTTTCTTTTTTTCTGTTTTTGTTTTTGTTTTTGTTTTTGTTTTTGTTTTTGTTTTTTTTTCCTTTTTTTTTCCCACTCACCCTGAACGTTGCAGGTCATTGCCCCCCTCTGGTGCACACTAGCCACCTCCATTTGTCCCCGCCCCAACGTGTCGCCACCGCCAACCCGCCGCGCCGCCCCAACACGGCACGCAAGACCTTCGGCCCAATGTATAAGATAAGGTTTTTTCTTTTTTTTTTTCCTGCTCACCCTGGACGTTGCAGGCCCATTCGTCCCTGCCCCAACACCCCACCAACCCACCGCACCACCCCAACACGGCATGCAACGCCCCGCGACCCACCACGCCCCTTCAACACAACACGCAACGCCCCAGCAACCACCGACCCCCACGCCACCCCGACATGGCGCGCAACACCCCGTCACCTGCCGACTCACCGCCACGCCAACACCCTGCCACCGCCGACCCACCACGTCGCCCCAACGTGGCGCGCAAGACCCCGCCGACCCATCACGGCACGCCAACGCGTAAGACCCTGCCGACCCGCCACGCCCCTTCAACGTGACACGCAACGCCTCAGCAACCACCGACCCCCACGCCACCCCGACATGGCGCGCAACACCCCGTCACCCGCCGACTCACCGCCATGCCAACACCCCACCACCGCCGACCCACCACGTCGCCCCAACGTGGCGCGCAAGACCCCGCCGACCCGTCACGGCACGCCGACGCGCAAGACCCTGCTGACCCGCCACGCCCCTTCAACGCGACACACAACGCCTCAGCAACCACCGACCCCCACGCCACCCCAACACGGCGCGCAACACCCCGCCACCCGCCAACTCACCGCCACGCCAACACCCCGTCACTGCCGACCCGCCACGTCGCCCCAACGCGGCGCGCAAGACCCCGCCGACCTGTCACGGCATGCCGACGCGCAAGACCCTGCCGACCCGCCTTGCCCTTGCAACCACCGACCCCCACGCCACCCCGACATGGCGCGCAACACCCCGCCACCTGCCGACTCATCGCCTCACCAACCCAGCACATGCCAAGACCCCGCCATGAGCGAAGAGGGGCAATGGGGCTCAGTTATCTTAACTAATATTTTAATTACACAATGTCTGTATTGATAATTAGCAATATAAATAATTTATGCCTTAAGTTCTATGCAATAATGCTTCTTTTTGTGATTAGTATAATTAACAATAAAAATAACTTATTTTATTATTTATTCAAATAAAAATGATATTAAACAATATTTTGGAACAGCTCTACATTTAACTTGCCAACTTGTCCAACTTGCTGGTTTCCTGCTGGTGCACAAGCAGAAAGTTGGGAAATCCCTGGCAGCAACATGTCAACTTACTGATGTATACTGTACAGTACTGGATTTTCGGTGCTATTTTCTAGAGGACGCGCAAGTGCCAGCACCTCTATGTGCTGTCACCCTCTGCCCTGTGAGTTACTGTGATACACGAGGCCATGCGCTGGCAGTCGCGCTGGCAGTCTGAGTCATACAACTGAGAATAGATCCACTGCTGGCATCGCTGCGCAGTCACGTGGTCTGTGAGTCTCGAGTCCAGGTCGAGTCTGAAACCGAGAAACCAAAACCAAAACTGAAGCAGGAAATATATTCGTGGGAAATGTCACATGATCGTGACATAAGGTATATGTCCACAGAATACACCCTCAATGCACCAATGATGACCTTGTGATCATGGGAATATTTGCTAAGTGTCCAGATGAACATAAACTGCATGTTCTCGTCATCAACTCAGGCGATGCTGAGTAACAAAAATACATTGAGGTGGACATCCCTGGCCACGATAAGATGAGAGAAGCTATCATCAATCAGTGGCAGAGGTCATTCGGAGACTTGAAGTCACAACTTGCTGTAGTTCAAGCATCATGTTCTCCCTATCTATAGACATTTAGCCAATAGTGCTCTTGTGGATGGATCAGTTTCACTACAAATATCTGGTCAAACACAAATTTGGCATTGTACTTAGCAGTAACTTCACATTGGATCACCATTGACAAATTGATGGGACACCTAACACTTAAAGCTGCGCTCATTGGGTTTCATCTAGTGTTGTGGCAGCTCGAAGCTGGTGTTTTTCTATCTCTTGAAATAAAATTCAGTAAAGTATGAAAATATTTATGGAGGTAGATCTCCTTAAAAGCCGAGGGGTCCTCTGCCAACTCTAAGCGATCTGATCAACTGTTCTGGAGTTATTTGATGTTAGCTGAAGGGTGTCAGCTAATACCCTTCAGCTAACATCAAATAACTCCTGAATGGTTGATCGGATTGCTTAGAGTTGGCAGAAGACCCCTCGGCTTTCTTCAAAAGCCAGCTCCCCAAATATTTTCATAATTTTCCGAATTTTATTCCAAAAGATAGACAATGCCAGCTCTGAGCTGCCACAACACTAGTTTCATTGTCTCAAGCACAAACACACAGGTGCCAACATTGCAAGGACCATTCACTATCTCCTTGATTGGGCTGATGTTACACTCAATGTAAGGAATCTTTTATATCTATTTGCCTCAGATGTCTAACCATTCTTTAGATCGGCCACTTCACACTTGACAACACTGAGAGCAACGCTGCATCTGTAAACACAATTAGGTGTTCAGAGTGTTCAGAGCTGTTCAGAGTGTCCTTGAACGGCTCCGAACAGCTCTGAACACCTACTGCAATTACAGATGTGTGGCCATGAAGCATCTGCAAACTCAGCTCACTGAACACAGCACAGAGACAGCCATAAAAATTGATTTCCATCATCTAAATAATTGTGTCTGATGTTATGCCCATATCATTAATCTCTGTGCCAGTTGTGTTATTGCATCTGTCTCTGGTCCTGGTTCAGCATACACTTTAACTCACAATGACCCTGACAACTCCAATGACAAATCTGATGATGGCGATGATGATGTTGATGACTTAGAACTACCTGACCGCTTCAACCACAAGGGTGATGCCTGACTCAAAGCTTGGTTTGTGGGCATCAAGTGCAACCCCTTAAAGTGTGCTCAACATCTTGTTTGTCTCCTATGCTCTTTGGAAAGTCACAAACAGGACTTTCACAATACCATCATAGAGGGGAATGCATGTGGTTGGTTCACCCAGAAGAAACCTGACAGCACCCATGAAACAATCATTGTCCCGCTGGTGGAATTTCTGACAGACGTGAAAATGAGATGGGATTCAGTGTATCACATGCTCCATTGTCTCAGGACTCTTTGACTGGTTCATTTGTCTCACCTTTGGCCAGTAGAGATTAACCATCTTAAAACTAGGCTATCGTCCATTTTTTTGCAACTGAATTGACTGAACCTGAACACTCTTGTTTTGCATTGTTGGATTTGGACTGGGAAATCCTGGAAGGATTGGAGACTGTTTTGCAGGTAAGTCAGCCAGCTGCTTGCTCAGGATGTCACTCACAGTACCAACAGGTCCCTCATAGATGTCAACAGAGCATGTCATATGAATCGATGCTGGTCTTATCGCATGCCATCTCAAGTTTTGAGAAACTCATGGTTGAATGGGAGAATATTGGCAAACAACATCAGCTCCTCCAGCCCTGGACTGAAATTGGTCTGGAATGGGCAATGAGATATTATATTTGAATGGATGATATGGAAGCTTACGTTGTTGCTATGCGTGAGTCACTAATTGATCAAGTATTACCCCTCTGATGCTGACCTTAACATTTACTCCAGTCCTCAATCCCTCCATGCACTTATTGTGGATTGAAAGCCAGTAGGGCTGAACACAAGTCCAGGTTACTCATGGGTGGCTATGGGTTTACTCGTGGGAATACTCACAAGGGTCATACTCATGAGTTACAAGTACTCATGGTCAAGGGTTTTCCAAGGGTGCAGGTATTGATTTCAACATAAACTATGAGTACTTGCACAAGTACTTGTGACAGGTCCTACAAGTACTTGTAGAAGTCTGAGGGTTACTGACATATTGGTTGATTATATTATGATTTCTGTTACTTTTCTGCTTCATACTCACAAGTACCCCCAAGTACTTACAAGTACTTATGGGTCTGTGAGTACTCATGAGTATACTCATGGGTATTTGGTACTCATGAGTCAATACTCATAAGGATCCAGGTATCACTTCAATGATGCAAAATACTCATGAGCAAGGGTGCAGGTTACTCAAGGGTGCACTCGTGTTCAGCCCTAAAAGCCAGTGGGAAGATAAGTATGTCCAACACGCAAGGGCTACCATTTTGAATCTTGTAAGTACAAATTATATACTCTGCTATCTCAACCCATCAACCCACTCATGCAGATGCACTGGTACCATGACCAGAGGCTATCGGTGGATGCAACTGCAACTCTCCCTGTGCAACCTGCACCAGTCGCTGTAGATGAACTGTCCTTAACATGCTTCAAAGTTGAACACTCTGTTTACAACAAAACAACTTCATCTCAAGCGTCCACTGTGGATGCTGAATTCTGGAAATATGTTTTGGCTGGAACCTCTTCTGAGAAGACCGACATCCTGCAGTTCTGGGAGGTGTGTCTCTTATGTTTGAACATTGCTACTAACTGACTCTCTGGAAGGCCAACAGGACAGAGTTCCTGATGCTGTTCACAATGGCCATGGACTACCTCCCCATCCAAGCAATGTCTGTTCCTTGTGAACATGTGTTCTTATCAGCAAAGGAGACAGACACTGCGAAGCAAAACTGGATCAGCCCAGTTCTGATGGAGGCTCTCCAACTGCTCAAATTCACCCTCAGAAAACAGTCCCTCAACTTCACGAACAGGTAGTCAACATTGGAATTGTCTATGAGCAGGGTGTTGAAGAACACAAAAAATAGCCTCAGCTCTCTCTTCATGGGCGACATGGATACTATAATGGATAACATGTTGTACAAATTTAGTACCTTTGATGAGGATTAGCTATGTATCTACACTAGAGATGTCAACGAGTGACACTCGCGAGTATGAGTACTCATCGGAAATCTCCGAACACGTACTCGTACTCGACTCGTACTCGCAGCGGCGAGTACTCGTGAGCACGAGTACTCGTCGAGTTTTCCGGACTGACACTCGTACTCACGCCGCGAGTACCTGTCTGAGCCGCGAGTACTCACGAGTGCGAGTACTCGTATTCGTTCGAGTCGCACGGGTACTCGTTTTGAACGAGTACTCAAAGGTACCTTGTTATTTAGGAACTACACTACTAAAGAATAGCTACAACTACTGTACTAGTATACAACGCCCCTGCCCCAGCGTAGAGCTGCCCCCCGTCATCGCATCTGGGTCACTGCCGTCACCTGTCGTGTTATCGCCGCGCTGCTGCCGCCGTCTATCGCGTCGTCGTCGTCGTTTGAGCTTGGCTTGCTGTCCTGTCGTCGCTCGTCGTTGATGTCTATCGCGTTGTCGTTGTTGTTTGAGCCAGTCTTGCTAGTCTTTGAAAGTCCAGTTGCAGGAACTGAAAAAGACTGCAACTCAACTGAACTGCAACTGGAAAAAACCGGACTTTTGGTTGCAGTTGTACCTAATCCTAGAATGTATCAGTTGCAGTTGCCCGAAATGGCAGCTGACCTCCAACCGGTTGCAACCGGTTGCAACCGATTTCTTAGTCAGCAGGTGATTGGGCTGAATTTCTGATCAAAACGAGCCTAAGATCACCCAAATCGGCCAAAAACTGAGCAAGTTATGATCAAAACAATCATTTTACTCATAACTTTTGCTTCTTTTGGCTGTTTTACCTAATTATTTTTTCATTATAAGGCAGTTGCACTTAGAAATTTATTATAAGTACCTATTAACACTAATTATAAGTGGTTTTGACTCAGTTTAGACCAGTTTCAGATAGATTAAATAACATTCAGTTGGGTCCAGTTGCAACTGGTGCAACTGGTTTTTTTGCAGTTTTTTGCAGTTGCAGTTGAGGTTGCAACAAATGTCATTTTTTGGCAACCAGTTGCAGTTGCAGTTGGACCAAATATGGTCAAAAAACCGGACCCAACCGGACTTTCAAACCCTAAGTCTTGCTGTTGTTTTGAACCGTCGTCGGTGTGTCGTCGTCGTTATTGCCACGGCCCGCTGTGTCGTAGTCGTCGTTGGGACGGCCGTGATAGGCCGTCGTCGTCGTGTTTGGGACAGGACATGCGTTGGCGTGGTTGTGGATGTCGTAGTCTTGAACGTTAAGCGTGGGAAGCCGTGGCCATAGGAAACCTTTTCCACGCCCGCTCGGTGATTGCCAGTTTCATACATGGCTGAATAATCTCTCGTGAATCTCCGACCAATCCAAGCCACTTGGACCGAACGACAAACTACGACTACGACAACACGCCTCAAGTTCGCCGACGCAGCTTCGAGCTGCATGAACTCCAGCCGTCACCCAGCAGCAGCCACGACTATGACACCAGCAACACTGGCAGCAATGGGGCGAGGCGACGACGGCGACGGAACCACGACGGGCCAGTGTCCATCGACCACGACCACGACCGGGCAATGCCCGTCGACGACGACTCGGACCATGGGTCAATACCCATCGATTACGACAACGAGGAAATGCCCGTCGACTTACGAAGGCGGGGCGATGGTCAACAACAGGGACGACCAAGGGGATGACCACGACGAGTCGATGACGGAGCGACGCGACACGCCAGCCAATGGGCTCAGACAGCGGCACTGACACAGATTGCGAGCGCTGCAGTGTGGATTAAACAAGTAGTTACTTACTCAGTACTGTATTATTTACTTTCTGTGTAATAAACCAAATCTTTGCCACTTGCTTTGCCAACCCGGAAAATGGTCACGTGACCCCGCGAGTACACGAGTACTCGCGCGTTCGAAAGTGGAAACTCGTACTCGCGCGTACCCATGGGAACGAGTACTCGCGAGCACGAGTACTCGTCACAAACGAGTCACACTCGCGAGTACACTCGTTTGATGATAACTCGTTGACATCTCTGATCTACACTTTACTCCTTGGAATGGCAGAACGAATACAGTTGGACAGTATATTCTATCATTGGAGCTGACATTGGAGTTGATGATGCCCTTGTTCTTGATGTGAAATGTGTACCTGATTCCCTTACCCCTTTGTTTCTGCACTCAATGTTGATGACCATGCACACTTGAAAACTGCAACAAATTCGTGAGAAATGAGTTCCCCAGCTAGATTTTGTATGTGTCAGTGGCTGATTCTTGACACACTATTCTGACCTCCATAGGGAGCATCTATCTGGGAAAGGATATCAAGATTGGAGCTGAAATTGCTCTGAAGATAGGGCCTGTGGACCACTCACTGTTGAGGCTTAGTCACAAATACAATGTGTATACAGCACTTACTGGCTGCCTGGGTATCTCTCCAGTACACTGGTATGGAAAGGCACACGTGAAGTTATCATCCTGGAGTATCTTGGAGCCTCACTTGGTGATTTGGTGAGCAAACAACAGGTCAACCACAGAAAGATATTCTTATACACCTCCCAAATGGTGTGTTTGTTGTATTCAACATGCATACCAAAAAAGATCTGCTGAACTTACTCTTGCATATCCAGCTCTCAGCAGTTGCATTGCTACATACCCAGCACTACATCCATTGTGATATTAAGCCCAAAAATTTCATGGTTCAAGCTGATGATCTTCATCCTACTGTCTTCCTCATCAACTTTGGTTTGGCATGGCTATTCCACAATCCTGCAACGTGTTTGCACATCCCATACTCCATGGATCAATCAGTAGTTGGCACTCTTCCATTCTCATCTGTAAATGGCCAGCAAGGCCATGTCCAATCATGTTGAGATGACCTGGAGTCTCTTGCCTATACGATTATTTGTTCAGCACATGGTGACTTACCTTGGACAACAATTTCTGCCTCCTGTGATCCGAAGGCAATTCTCCAGAAGAAAAAGTCAGTCACAGCAGAAGAGCTGTGTGAAGGCCTACCCACTCCCTTCCACAAATTCATCACCTATGTCCATTCACTTGGCTTTGACACACAACCAGACTACCAATACCTTCATCATATTCTCTCGCAGTGCTTGGGGGGTGGGACTGACCACCCTGGCAAAGCGCTACCCTTGCCCACTTGCTTCCCTGTCATAGACTGTACTCCCGTTTTCAGTGATCAAGTGTAAGCAAACATTTATAATGTGTAACCAGTACTGACTACAGCCATTTAGTCTTTGCTCCTCAACTTGCATGAAGATTCTACCATCAGACAGTTAGATATTTCACCCACCCACTCTTGCAAGAACACCTAGGAAATAGATACCAATTATGCTGGTACTTCATTTGGTGTGTAGTATTTGTTACGATTTTCCCCTTCGCTTCTGCCTGTTCCTTTTCGTCTTGTGACTCGCGTTCTATGTCGACTTTCCATTGTACTTTTACAATACGATCCGCTCCGATCCGCACCACGGCTCTTATCTCGCGCCTAGCGCATGACCGTTACGACGCCCCGTGGCGCGACTTCCAGAACCCGCTGATGACTTCTGATCCACGCGTCGTCCCACGGGATTCCCTTGTTCTCTTTTCGTACTCTCCCTTTGTTAGCTCTCTAGGACCCGGATCCTAGGATCGCGCCATATGTTTGTCTCTGACAAACATCGTGTACTAGTATATAAGTCTCACGCTACCTAGCTTGTACGGTAGACTTGACTTCTTGTGTAATACCACACCGCTGTCTACTCTCACGACCTGATCCTTTGAGTCGCACTTTCGCTTGACTCCCCTGTTTGCTCGCCGTTGTGCTTGAGCTTATCCCTGCTATTACCCTTGTGTCCACGGAGGCCAAGTGGTACTTGTTCACCATCGAACTGAGTCGTAACTGACTCGCTCCCGTCTCGTTACCGTCTGTGACTTAACCGAAGTACACGTCGTACTTAACGCCCCTGTGGTGGCGTTACAGTATTGGTGTAGATTATTTCTGTTGTAGTCTGGTGTCAGGCCTACACTCTGTAGTCATGTTTTTGTCTGACCACTGTTGTCATTGTCATTGCATGTAATGCACTCTTAGAAATACCCTTTGGTTGTGAGTGGCTGCACTAGTCTGGTATTTGTAATGTGAGCAATGCATGCTTTTGCAGCACTCAGCGCTCATCTTTCATGCATGCTGCAGGTTCCACTTGTTTACATCCACAGGCCATTTACTCTGACCTTTTCGTGTTTACATAACTGACCATGAGTACAACATGAGTCGCCTCTCAACTTTTCATGCAACTTCAATGAAAGGCGCTCTCTTTGTTCAACCCCTCCTCTTGTCATGGCACAGCTGGGATGCGATGACATTGAGCACTGGAAGAGCAAAGAGGATGACCCACAATGGGAAAGTGAAGTATGCAGAGCCACAGCAGTGCTCAAACACCTGCTGGAGTCATGGGAATACCCCACAGATCATGTGGAGGTGGCACATTTGGTGAGCTTACATGACCCTCATCCGCCACAACACTACCAGGAGCCTTGGGAATAGGTTTCCTATATCAGCCATCATGTGACCCCAGCACATGACCTGCCTCAAACAGTCTGGAAGAGCCCAGATGAGCTTGTGCCCAGGCTGACCCAGAATGTGAGTCCAGATAAGCTTGTGTCAAGGCTCAATGGGCCTTTGCATGCGACATGCATAAGCTAAGATATCTGCTAAGTCAAGACCTAGTGGGCTGAGTGTGAGACTTGATATAGCTCAAGTCACAAGGCTTTGGTGTTGACCCTCAGTTAAGAGAAGTCAAGTAAGGGATTAGAGAAGAGAGGGGCACTCAGTGAACAAGTCAACAAGGTGATGGTTATTGAGAAAAGATGAAGACAGAACTAAGTCTCAACTGTGCTATCCTATGGGTTTATATAGTCAAGTCTAATGTGGCTGTACAATGACTAAGGTAATAGGAATGAGTCACAGGAGTTTCAGAAGGGTCAACTGAGTCACATATCCTGGGGGTTGAACTCCAGGATGAGTAATGGTGTAATAGAATATGCGCATAGAGATAGTGTAAGGAAAAGGGAAGAAGGAAAAAGGAAAAAGAAGATTGATATCATGACATGACCCCCCTTCTTCGTAAACACTTCCACATGTTCAGTTAAAGCTAGTGTTGCAGTTTCTATCTTCTGGAATAACATTCAGAAAAATATGAAAATATTTGAGCAGCTGGCTTTTGAAGAAAGCCAAGGGGTCCTTTGCCAACTCTAAGCGATCAGAGCAGCATTTCAGGAGTTATTTGATGTTAGCTGAAGGGTATTAGCTGACACCCTTCAGCTAATGTCAAATAACTCCGGAATGGTCGTTCGGATCGCTTAGACTTGGCAGAGGACCCCTCGGCTTTTAAGAAGATCTACCTCCATAAATATTTTCATATTTTTCCGAATTTTATTTCCAGAGATAGAAAAACACCAGCTCTGAGCTGCCACAACACTAGTTAAAGTGTCTCCAGATTGTAATAGGGTCTTTCAAAGTTCCCTTATTTTGGTCCCTGATTGGACCCATTAAAACGTCCATTAAGTCTGATTTTGGTGTAAATCTTGTGATAATGTGAAAATTAATAAAATAAAAATGGACCAATAATGTCCAACTTTGAAACCCCCTAATGGTCTTCATCATAGCTGGCTGCCCACTTGCTTGTGGTCCATTCCCAACTGGAAGAGGTGGCCCACACTTCCTTGTGCCAGGGACAGGCTCCCGTGCCTCCATGGTTCTTGTGGGAGTGGGGGACATAGCACTTAAGGTGGCAAGCACAGAGGGTGTGTGGGTACGTACAATTGTACGACTTATGTCCTTGTACCTCACAGAACCTACAAGCGTCCCAGAGAGGACAATCCCTAGTGAGGTGGTTGACATTGGGCAGGCAACATTTGGTGCACTGGAGGCGACTAGTGGGAAGGGGGTGTTGAGGCATGGGTTGTTCCAAGATGTGGATTGTTGTCCCATGGTTCAGATCCAATGAGTGATGGATGGGTGTTCTTCATTGTGGAGTTGGGGGAAGGGGAGTGCATATGGTGGAGTGGAAATGTGGTGGTGAATTACATTGGCAATGGGAATACCTGAGGAGATGGCACAGTCATTGTTGTTGCATACTGTAGGTATGTAGGCTTGTCCCATGAGGTAGGGGTGGAGGCGTGAGTGGGCCTTGGCCCTGGTGAGATGCCTCTCTACACTGCTCAAGGTGTCGTGCCACTGGTCCCAAGCATCAGCAAGTTCTCGTTCTTGGCACTGGAGTTCCTCCTTTTCACTCCATAAGACGCGATAGTGATCAATGTCAGCAACAATGCCCAGGTCACAGAGTCCCCCATTAGCAATGTCTACAGCCTGAGCATCAGGGTGGTTGGGTGCAAAGAGTGTCAGGTGGTGGTCATCGACAGTGTTGGGCATGGGGTCCCAGCAGGGGGTGGCAACTAGATCCTCAGTGAAGTCACCAAGGGGTTCATTAGCTCCCTCTCATCATCCTGCAACTATGTGGCAGTGGGTGAAGGTGTTGATGTGGAAAGCAATATAATGTGGGTCTTTAGTGGTTCCCCCCTGGAATGGGGATGCACACATGGTAGGCAAAGTGGGTGGCATTATAAGGGTCAAAGTGTTCATAGCCTGGTAGGTAGATGCCTCCTGGGAGATCCACAAGAATGGGTTCTGATCCTGGAGAAGGGGCATTGAAGTCAGGGAAGTCTTCCAGGTGGAGGATGGGGATGTCCTTGTGATTGGTAGAGGGGTTAGGGGAAGAGATGCGGTCTTCAAGGGAGAGGGAAGGAAGTTGTGGGGAGGAGATGCGGTTGGCAAGGGAGAGGCATTGGGAGTTCTGAGGGGAAGACATGGTGATGGTGCAGATGGTGAGGGTTGATGGTGGGGGGAGGTTTATATTTCTTATGGTGCAAACCATGTCAGGGTTTTGTCAGTGGAAGTTGGATATGAGTTGTTCTGTGTGGATGTGATTTGCTGGTTCCCGACTGTCATGTGCTTCTGAGAAGCCCTTCCATTGGATCAGGTATTGTAGTTGATTACATCTTTTACATGAACTCAATATTTGTTCTATTTCCCATTCTGGTTTGTTGTTAATGAGTTCTGGGGAAGGCTCAGGAAAGTTGGGTCCATGAATGGGTGTTTCTTTGTAGGGGGTGAGGAGTGATGCATGGAAGACGTTGTGAATTTTCCATGTTGGTGGGAGTTTGAGGCGGTAAGATGTGTGAGAGATAGTGGCAGTAACAAGGAAGGGTCCATAGCGCCTAGGAGCTAGTTTGGCTGATGGGTGTGTTGTCGTGAGATTTTTGCTTCGAGCCAAACTTTGTCTCCTACACAATAAGGGGTGAACCGAGTGGGTTTCCAGGTCATGAGGGTATGGGAGTGTTTGATGGCTTCTTGTGCCTGTTGTCAAGCTTCTTTGATTTGTTGAAGTCAGTTGTTGACAGCTGGTGTGTTTGACATGCATGTTATTTGATGTGCATGTGGGTTGTATCCCATCAGGAGTTCAAATGGAGTTTTCTTGGTGGTAGAACTGGGCTGTGAATTATGAGCGTATTGTGCTAGTGGTAGCCAGGATGCCCAGTCATTCTGTTGGTAGTTTGTGAATATGCATAGGTATTGTTCTAGCCATTGGTTTGTCCGTTCTGATTGTCCATCTGTTTGGGGGTGGTATGCTGTGCTGATGTTTTGTTTGATCTTTAATAGTTTGCAGAGTTCCCTGGTGAAGGTGGCTGTGAAGCATGGGTCTCTGTCTGAAATGATGCATCTGAGGAGTCCATAGTGGGGTAGTACATAAGTAGCATATAGTAGGGTGGTGCTTTCAGCATCCATGGTTTCTTTGCATGGGATAAAAATTGATGCTTTGGAGCAGTCATGGTCTGTAATGGTAAGTATTGTATCATAATTGTGGGAGTTTGGAAGTTTTGTGATAAAGTCTAATGTAATGGTTTCAAATGGGTTGGAGTGCAGGTTTGTTGTGATCAGGTAGAGTGGTGGTTTGGGGTTTGTGGGGTTGTTTTTGCATGATTGACAGGTGGCACATCCTTTGATGTAGTTTGTGACCGTGTCTTTCATTCCTGGCCACCAGTAGTCTTGTGCAATGGCCCATAGGGTTTTTGCGATCCCCAGGTGTCCTGCTGTTGTTGAGTCATGGTAAAGGGAAATTACCCCCTCCTGAGATTGTTATCATCCATGATAACTAGTCTGTGTCCCCGCCAGTAGAGGTTGTCCTCTTTTGTCAGGTTGTGGGTGAGTGTCCATTTTGTGAGGAGGGTGGAAGACTTTAATTGGTGAGTGCAAGCACAGTCATCAAGTGAAGAAAGTGTGGTGGCTTGGATGAAAAGTTCTGGGGGTAAGACAGTGATGTTTTCATTGTCTTCCATTCTGTTGGCATGGTCAGGTTGGTGTGAGAGTGCATCTGCTCTGTTTGACGTCCCTGGTTGGTGGATAAGTGTGAAGTTGTAGTCTGCTAGTTTTGGGAGGTAGCAGGCAACTTGTTACGGTAACGGACATGGACCCTTACTTACACAGGTGACTTGCACTGTAAGGAGTAATTAGTCACAGACATTCTATCTCACTCAGCATAGTATCACATGTACGCATACTATGACTCATTCCTAGGACAGCAGTAGTAGGGTTCGAGCTACTATAGCTACTGGCTACTGGATTCAAGGGGAGCTTTAAAGCTACCTCATCTGTGTATAAATATGATCAGTGAAAAGACCAAGATATGCCATCTTGGTCTTCTTGCAATCACCACTTCTCATCCCCTTCACACGATCTCTCTCTCTCTCTCTCTCTCTCTCTCTCTCTCTCTCTCTCTCTCTCTCTCTCTCTCTCTCTCTCTCTACTCCTCTTTCTCTCTCTTGCCTCCATTCGCCAATGTCTACCTTGTCACGGACAAGAGTATAGGGCGACTCATAGTCAACTGTGGAACAAACGTTATAGCTAAGTCGTGAACACCCTCTCGTAGTCTAAGTCAGACTTGACGCTCGTGGTGGCGTTACATTAAGACCAAGATCCATCCAAAGTGGTGTTCACAACTTGAGATCAGTGGAGAGATTTCAGGCCATACTCCCTCAATAGAAGAGGAGACCACAATGTACCAATCCAATTCCTGGAAGCAGCCAGGTGGAGAACCTACAGAGGGGACGAAGGGTATTTCATTGATTTTGTGACAGGAAACACCTGATACAGACCCGTCGAGTTCAACTTTGACCACATCTGTTGGACTGAAGTCATGTGGAATCCCATCAACAATCACTGGGATGTAGTACGACCAACAGGAAGATCATACAACTGCAACATAGACTCAAGGGAAGTACCCAACAGAGCACAGTGGGGACCAATTGATGGAACCCCAGGAACGGAACCCTCTGAATCAGAATCACAAGAGGAAGAAGAAGAGTCGGAAAACACAGAACCAGACGAAGGAAGCTCATTAGGAGCTGTAGGAGGACAGATCATCAGACAAGCTGAGTCCCTCAGTATCAACAAACCAGAGATTATCCAAATTTGAGCACCAGAAATGGCCACAATCACCCAAATCAGAGAAGACGTAGCAACAGAAGAAGCACAATGGATCCAAGCAGAAGCGGAAGCCATCATCAATCCCATAAATCCGCAGATGGGCCACTGACTTAACAATGATGACGTGGCACTATACAGAGCCATAGGACCCAATCAACCAGATCCCCCAAGCCAACAAAGCGCAGCCCACCCACTACCAAGGCAGCCATTCCTAGGATTCCCTGGAGGCAGATTCCCAGGAGGAGGACCCCCAGCTTGAGGCCCTCCAATGGGAGGAGGATTCCCTGGAGGTGGAGTACCCGGAGGAGGAGCACCTGGAGGTGGAGCACCAGGAGGAGGAGGACCAAACGGATCAGACAAACTAGCAGGTGAACCACTGACCATCTTTGATGGGGACTGCACTAAATACAAATCATTCTTGACCCAATGGCACATCTACTGGGGAACGAACCTTGAGGCCCTGATCATGATTAATTGCTACCAAAGAGCGCTACTATTCCTTGGCTACATCAAAGGAATAAACATCAGTGAATGGACACTGGAATGACTCCAATGGCTCAATGGGCAATTACACGCAGGGGTACACCAACACAACCAAGCCCTATGGACACATGTCACCGACAAGTTTGCCAAAAGGTTCTCTAATATGCTGGAGGAAGAACAAGCACAGGCCAAACTGCAACACGGATTCAAAGTAGTAGCAGGGGATCTCGATTCGTACATCACGAAATTTGAGCAACTAGTAAGAAGAGCTCACTACCAACTCGACGATGCACAAACGATCAACCGTTTCACAGCAGGACTCCCGCCAGGGCTGTTCACCAAAGTATATGAACTTGACGAACCAACCATGTTCGAAGACTGGAAGGCATGCGCACTCCGATGGCAGCACCAATTTATTCACATGAGAGCCCGACTCGACAACCACAAAGGCACTAGACCACCGCCGCTACCACCTACCAACCAATGGAACCCACAACGTAACCCATGGGGACCTCCCCAACACCCCCCACAGCAACAGTACGTCCCAATGGACACCTCAGCAGACTGCACGAGAGCCCACATCGTGGAAGTAGGAGATCCGAATCGAAACCATCCACAACGACCCCCATCCATGCCAAGAGGTGGAGGAAGGGGAGGAGGCCAACGACAAAACATGAGGGAAGTTGTCTGCTATAACTGCAACAAAACTGGCCACTTCTCACGAGACTGTTACCAGCCAAGAAAGCCCCAACAAGCGCAATACGGACCACCAACCAATGCCCAAAGGTTGGAAACCAACTATTACTCCCAGGAAGCTGCAGAAACAAGTAACCAGCAACCAGGAGTAGCACCCCAACAGAGAGCCCAAAACTGGCTCTCAGGAATCGCAGGGGAAAGCGACGAAGTCAAGGACCTGGTACTCCAGGACTTATGGGGAAAGGAGGGTTTTCAGGATGCCTGAACCCATCAGCCTGGGTGAGGGCGGTCAAATGTAACTCTGTAATAGTAACTCGGTTCAGGTCTCTTAGAATTCCAGTATCAATTCGAACAAGTTACGCCATGGCCGACATCAAAGGATTAGTGGACTCTGGAGCCACAGACAACTTCATATGACCTGCGTTCACTAAGCGAATGGGGTTAGGCTTGCAACCTCTCAAGCAAGCAAGAAAAATATGGAACATAGACAATACGGAAAATAAAGCTGGGTTGATCATGCACTTCAGCAACCTAGAAGTACAGACTAAAGGGATCCACAAGGTCATGCAATTCCTCGTAACCGATATCGGAAATGAGGACCTTGTACTTGGATACTCCTGGCTAGCAACCTACGAACCAACCATCAGTTGGACCCACGCGGTAATACACAAAGACGTGATGCCCATCATCATCCGCTCAATAAACCCAGTCGCCCCACAAATCACAATTGCCGCAGCAATCACTCAAGAGGAAGCCGAAGACATCATGGCAGAACTGAACAAAGAATGCCACATACGCACCACGGCCATGGAATTGGCAATCGCAGCGAACCAACACACGGTTGCCATGGAAGTCCCCAAACCATACCAACAATTTGCTAAAATCTTCGATGAAGAAGCCTCCCACAGGTTTCCCCCATCACAACCTTGGGACCATGCAATAGACCTTAAACCTGGGATGCCCACAACAATCGACTGCAAAGTGTACCCCATGTCGCAAGAAGAAGGCAACCAGTTGTGAAAATGGCTAGACAAACAGCTGAAAATGGGGTATATCCGACCATCTAAATCACCCTACGCATCATCATTCTTCTTCATCAAAAAGAAAGACGGAAAGCTCAGACCAGTCCAGGACTACTGAAAAATCAATGCATGCACCATTCACAACCAATATCCGCTCCCCTTAATGTCTGAACTCATCAACGACCTGGGAAATGGAGAAATCTACACCAAACTGGACGTACGATGGGGATACAACAACATCCAGATCAAACCCGGAGATGAACCAAAAGCAGCCTTCAAAACACGGTACGGACTCTTTGAACCATTGGTCATGTACTTCGGACTCACAAATTCACCAGCCACCTTTCAAAATATGATGAACAACGTCATGTGTTACACTACCACGGGCGTTTAGTCCGACTTGGACTGCGTAAGGGCGTTCACGACTCAGCTAAACTTGACTTGATACATTTCGGGTCACGTGACGTGACGTGACATGACGTGACGTGATGTAGGTACACGGCCTTATCTCGATGGCACATGACACGGCTTATTACACCAGGATGACGATGATCACTGGGCACTTCCAACCAAGTCAATGGCCTTCAAGCCGACCTAGTGGGTCCTTATGAGAGAGAGTGAAAGGGAAGTAGGGTCAACGTCCTCTTCAGGTGGCACCAGGGTCAGCACACAAGTACTGAAGGGAAGGATGCGAGAGAGAGATGATGGTGGTCAGAAGAAGACCAAGATGGGGAATCTTGGTCGTCTTCAGCCTGTATTTATACATATGAGGTAGCTTTAAAGCTCCTCTTGAATCTGTACTACCTAAATGGGCAGGTCTCAGCCACATTGGCCCGAGACTGCGGCTACTTGACACTACGAGTCCATGACTGATATACGACTTACTACAGGAGTCATCACCATATGTAAGCGTCCACTTTGAGCATTGTGACATTACCCCCTTTTCAGCCGTGACGACCACGTCGCATCCTGATTGGTCCGATCCCCGACATCCATCCTTCCTGCGTCTCAGACACCCGGTCTACTACATTCGCCATCTCCAGTCGGAACTTGCCTTTTGTGAGCTCGCTCTGTACTCCACCCAGCGCTTGAGCTAGGGAGTGAAGGTGCTGCTCGATGCACTCAGCCTCGTGTTTGTAGGCGCGATAACGATGCAACTCAGCTTTCAATCCCTTATCCTTCAACTCATTGATGGCACAATCCAGCCGGTGTTGCCCCGCATGGCCACTGACCAAGAGGCGCATGTCTTCTGCCTCGTAATGCGGCTTGCCGGCACCAAGTACGTGGGGTTCAGCATAGAGTGGGTGGGAGTACACCTTGTCACTATCTTCAATGAGCCCGATGACGATGGGATCCGGGCCCATGATAATCTGGATGTAGGTGGCTTGTTGCGTGTCCCCTTGCAGGGTGGTGATGGGGAAGTGAACGTAATCGTCCCCTCTGTTGTGTTTGAAGCCACCCAGGGGGATCCGGGTGTTGCTGAGCTGATGGCGCAGGCGGGTGGTGGTATGGAGAGGTGTGACTTCGGAAGTGAAATTGCCTCGATACAAGGCACGCCCTGTCGTGTCGCAGGTGTAGGGTGTTTCTGCTGGATTGTCAGAGTCGGTGGTAGTGATAATGGAGGGGTGCTCAGCTGGGTACCACTCCCTTAACTCTCCTTTGGGCTGGTTGTACACTGCGCGCGCATCATCTCAGTGAACTGCTCGTACCTCCACCGGATCCTTATTCTCCTTGTCGCTGCTGTTGACAGCTGTTCTGCCTGCCAGGCTGCTGCTGACGTCTTCCAGTCCCTCCATGCCATCCAGTCCTGGTACTTGAGCTTCTTCAGCTTTGACCTCTTCTTCGACTCGTACCGGGATAGGTCCAGGAACGGGGAGCTCTCGGTTGGTGAAAGCTGCATGGAGCCTATGTACCTCGGCCTCAGAGTAGGGCACGGTGTTGAGCTGTTGCCTGTCGTGGGAAATAAGCCAATAGGTTTCTGGCTCATTGGGGTTGTCAAGGTCTTCGACGGGGGCCACATGGGCGATGGCATCGTTGAGTTCTTGATAGGTGAGGGGTTCCCTGAGATGGGAAGCAACAATGGGCAATGCAGGCTGAGTGGAAGAGGGCATGTGGTTTTGAAAGAGGATTCCAGTGTGATAGGATGGGGAAAACTTAGTGGTGTGAGTTGGGCTTATAATGGTTCGTCTAGCCCTCGGGTTTCCCTCAAACTCCACTACTGCTGTATCCGCAAAGACGTCCAATTTATCGACCCACTGGTTTTCCGAGTCGGGATATCCCTTCCATTTCACCAAATATTGGAGCTTCCGACTTCTGCCGAATTGCCAGGAGTCTAGAATACGTTCGACTTTGTATTCCTCTTCCCCATCCACTAGTTCTGGCGGTGGGCGCTGGAAGTTTTCTCCATGTAGGGTCGTTTCTCGGGGGTGTGAGTAAATCGATGTGGAACACAGGATGGATACTCCATTGGTTCGGGAGTTCCAATTGATAATTGACAGGTGATAACACCTGGAGGATTTTGAATGGTCTGTGCCTTCGCACGGCCAACTTGGCAGTTGGTTGATTGGTGCAGAGATGTCATCCTTCTAGCCATACCAGGTCACCTGTTTGATATTTGGGTGTATCTCAGTGTTTGACCCACATGGATTGCGCCTTCTTGATAAGTTCTTGAGCGTGTTTCCGTGCTTCTTGGAACTGCTGTAGTCTCATGGTCACCTGTGGGATGGGTGACAGCTTATCGAGCCAATCAGCGCGTGGGTCATACCCCATCATAAGTGCGAAAGGGGACTTCCTTGTTGCCTCGTGTGGTCAGCTGTTGTGCACGAACTCTGCCATTGGTAGGAAGTGCACCCAGTTATCTTGACGCTCATTAGCCCAGAACCTCAGATACTGCTCTAGCCACTGATTGGTTCGTTCGGATTGTCTGTCCGTGCGTGGGTGGTACACCATGGAAATGTTCTGGTAGATTCCCAGAATTCGGCAGAGTTCCCAGGTGAATTTGGACGCAAACCGAGGGTCTCGGTCACTGATGATTTTTGCCGGTAGCCCATATCTCTGAAAGACATGAACGACATACAGGGCGGCCGTTTCTTCAGCTGTGATTTCTTCTACGCAGGGGATGAACACAGATCCTTTGGTGCAGTCATGATCAGTAACAGTTAGTATTGAATCATATCCCTGTGACGTTGGTAGTTTAGTGATGAAGTCTAGTGCGACAACTTCAAATGGCTTAGCGTCGGGCATGGGTGTGATAGGTACTAGGGGTGCCCTCATTGGTCAATTGTTGACTTTGTGATGTTGGCACTCTGCGCATCCTTTGACGAACTCCATTACATGTTCTGTCATCTTCGGCCACCAGTAATGTCGCTCTATGATGCGTGTGGTTCGTTTGATGCCCGGGTGTCCATATATTGGCGGGTTGTGGTGATTTTTGATGATAGTGCTGATAGTTCTCGCGTCTCCCGTGATGACTCTCGCACCTTGTCGATACCAGACACCGTCAAACTTCTTGAGCTGGTGAGGGTCTACCCATGGGCGTATTCGGTTTTCATCTTGTTCGTGGTTCTCTGGTAGCTGGGTGACTGTGGTTCTTGCGAATACCTTGTCTGGGAGTACCACAATTCCTTCGTTGTCTCCGTCACCTTTGTCGTAGTCCGGTCTTCAGGATAGCGTGTCTGCCCATCCATTGCTTGTTCCTTTAATGTGGTGAATCTCAAAGTCGTATTCCATGAGTTCTAGTACTTCCCTTGCTACTCGTTGGCTTATTTTCTGCGCGGATCTCCAATGCGTGAGATTTAGGTGATCCAAGAAGATTTTGATTTTGTGTGGCGATCCAGCTAGGAAGGGTCTCCAGTGTCTCAACGCTTTGACTATCGCCAGTAGCTCCAGATCGTATATGTTGTAGTTGTGTTCCACTTCATTCAGGGTGGCTGAGTAATATCCTACCGGGTAACGCTTGCCATCCATCTTCTTTTGCAATAGGACCGCTCTGACTGCGAACCCCGATGCATCTACCTCGAGTTCGAATTGGTTGGTGAGGTTGGGGTGAGTGAGTACTGGTTCTTGTGTTACGAGGGTTTTGAGGGTTTGGAAGGACTTCTCTTCGTCGGCTGTCCACTTCCACTCCATGTCCTTGCGTGTGAGTTTATTGAGTGCTTGTGCATGCGTGGCGAAAGTGCAAATGAAGAGTCGGTAAAAATTGCAGAATCCTAAAAAGGAGCGAACGTCTCTGACCTTTGTCAGGCGTGGCCAGTCCTTGATACCCGAATTTTTTACCGGGTCCATACGAGTTACCCCCTTTTCAAGGATTACCCCCAGGTAATCCATTCGCAGTTGGTGGAACAAACACTTCTCCGGTTTGAAGTAGAGGTCGTGATCCATTGCGACTTGTAATATGTCACAGACCACGTTGATGTGCGCTTGTAGTCCGGTGTTTTCGTGAGTAGCTATACTGATGTCATCCATGTATACTCGGATAACCGTGCCCAGTAGTTGTTGCTGCATGATCGTGTCTCCCATGACGTCATTCATCATGTTTTGGAAGGTCGCAGGCAAATTTGTAAGTCCGAAGTACATGACTAGTGGTTCAAATAGTCCGTACCGGGTTTTAAACGCTGCTTTGTGTTCATGTCCTTCTTTGATTCGTATGTTATTGTATCCCCATCTGACATCAAGTTTAGTGTAGTAATGTCCGTTGCCTAGGTCGTTGATGAGCTCCAACATCAGGGGGAGAGGATACTGGTTGCGTATGGTGCACGCGTTGATCTTCCTATAGTCTTGGACCGGTCGTAGCTTTCCATCTTTCTTTTTGATAAAAAAGAAGGATGAGGCGTAGGGTGATTTCGATGGTTGGATGTATCCCATTTTGAGTTGTTCGTCCAGCCATTCTTTGAGCTTGCTGTCTTCGTCCTGTGTCATGGGGTATACTTTACAGTCGATGGTGGCAGGCGTTCCCGGTTTGAAGTCTATAGCATGATCCCATGGTCAGGACGGTGGGAATTGGTGTGAGGCTTCCTCACTGAAGATTTTGGCGAATTGTTGGTATGGTTCCGGGATCGCCGCTGAGGTGGTGTATTGGTTAGCAGCTATAGCTAATTTGGTTGCCGTGGTACGTATCTGACAGGCTTTCTCCAATTCCTCTACGATGTCTTCGGCTTCTTCCTGCGTGATGGCTCTGGCTATGATCACTTGGGTTTCTGCTGGGTTTACGGATCAAATGATTATTGGAAGTGCTTCCTCATGAATGGTGGCATGGGTCCAGCTAATGGTTGGTTCGTAAGTGGCTAGCCACGGGTAGCCTAGTACTAGGTCTTCGTTCCCTATATCCGTGACGAGGAATTGCATGACTCTGTGGTGTCCTTTGGTTTGTACGTCCAAATCGATGAAATGCGTGATAGACCCAGCTTTATTTTCCGTATTATCAATGTTCCATATTTTCTTTGGGTGCTCTAGGATTTGTAATCCGAGTCCCATGCGTTTGGCAAATGCGGGTCTTATGAAGTTGTCGGTGGCTCCGGAATCTACAAGCCCTTTTATGTCAGCCATGGAGTAACTAGTGCAAATCGAGACTGGAATTTGAAGCGAATGGAAGCGAGTCATGATTACAGAGTTACAATTAATTGCCCTCACCCAGGCTGATGGGTTTAGGCGTCTGGAAAATCCCCCTGATTCCACATGTCTTGGAGTATCAGGTCCTTTACTTCGTTGCTGGCTCCTCTAACTCCTTCAAGCCAGTCCTTCACCATTTGCTGTGGTGTGGATGTGCTTGCCACTTGTGTCGTGGGTTGCTCTTGGGTGTAATAGTCCGTTTCCGTGCTTCTGCTGTTCATGGTAGGCCTCCACTGTTGTTGACGTTGCTTCCTGGGCCTGGTGCACTCACATGAGAAGTGGCCCAGGTTGTTGCAGTTGTAGCAAATGACTTCCCTCATGTCTCTTTTTTGACTGCTTCCTCTTCCCGGTCCTGACCCTCCCCTGGGTGTGAACGGGGTTCACGGTGGGTATTGACTGCGATTTGGGTCCCCTACTTCCACGAGTCTGGCACGCAATCGATCAGCGGAGGTATCCATCGTGTTGGGGTCGTGACAAGGCAGTTGGCCTCTTGGCGCATTCCAAGGTTGGCCTCTGAACCTTGGTTGAGGTGTGAAGCGTGGTGGTGGGTTTCTGGAGGGAGTCGTGATGTTGAGCCTTGCGCGTAGATGGATGTACTGCTTCTGTCTCCTCAGTGCTGCATCTTTCCACTCCTGGAAGGTTCTCGGTTCATCCATTTCATAAACTTTTGTGAAGAGCTTGCCTGGTAGTCCCACGGTGAAGCGGTCGATGGTTTGTTGGTCGTTGAGGTGATAGTTAGCCTTCCATGCTAACTGTTCGAAATTGGTGACATACGCGTCAATGTCATCTCCTGTCATTTTAAATCCTCTTGCCATTGTTGCTTGGGCTTGCTCTTGCTCCAACGTGTTTGAGAAGCGGTCAGCGAATCCCACTGTTAATGTGTCCCATAAGAATTCATCATACCTGTCTGTTCCTCCCCGTACTTCGTTGTTGAGCCATTGGAGAAACCCGAGCATCCAATTGCTGACCAGTGGTCCTTTGATGAATCCGAGGAAGAGGAGGCATCTTTTGTATACGTTCCTCATTATCAGGGTGTCAAAATTTAGCCCCATGTATCCATGCCATTGCGTGAGGAAGGATTCATATTCAGCATGGTCTCCTTTGAAGATGGACGGGCTCACCCTCCAATCGAGGCATAGGCCCTCCTGGTAATCCTGGTCCTCCTGCTGGTATTCCTCCGCCTGGTGGTCCTCCTCCAAAACCTCCTCCAAAACCTCCTCCTCCCAGGGGTCCTCGTCCAGGTCGTCCTCTGCCTGGGGGTCCTCTTCCGTCTCCGGGTGGTCTTCCTCCGGCTCCAGGTGGCGGGTTGTTGATTCTTCTGGGAGGTGGATCTGGGACATCTGGTCCTACCGCTCTAAAGATTGCAGCATCATCCACGGTCATACGATGACCCATGCTAGGGTTTATAGGTTGTAGGTGCGCTTCTGCTTCTTCAGCTATCCTTCGAATTTCATCGTCAATGACAGCGTGTCTGAGATTTTCTGTGATGATTTCCATTTCCGTAGCCATCACTGCTATAGCTGGCGATAGTATTTGAATGGCTTCAGGTTCGTCGATGTGAAGTGACTCAGCTCTTTGGACTATCGCTTCTTTGCTTTCGCCCTCATTGCCTGTCTGGCTATCTTCGTCACCACTTGTTTCCGAGGGTGCTGGTGTTCTTGGTTCCGACATACTCGGTTCTTCTTCTGGCTGTCCGTCTATGCGTCCATACTGTTCTCATGTTGGTAGGTTTCGAGTGTCAATTTCGCAGTTATAGTTTCTTCCAGCTGGACGTACCACATCCCACCTGTTGTCTATTGGATTCCACGTAATTTCTACCCAGCACTGATGCTCAAAGTTGAACTCAACTGGGCGGTATCAGGTTGGTCCCGAAGCGAAGTCCACAAAATATCCAATGTCGCCTCTGAATTCTCTCCACCTAGCGGCTCCTAGGAACTGTATGGGTACGTTACAATATCCTCGTCATTCGAGGGAATAGGGTTGGAAGTTGGTCCAACGGTCTCTAGTTGTGAACGCCACGATGAAGGGATCTTGGTCTTAATGTTATGCTACCACAGGGGTTTAGTCCGACTTGGACTGCGTAAGGGCATTCACGACTCAGCTAAACTTGACTTGATATGTTTCGGGTCACGTGACATGATGTGACGTAGGTACATGGCCTTATCTCGATGGCACATGACACAGCTTATTACACCAGGACGACGATGATCACTGGGCACTTCCAACCAAGTCAACAGCCTTCAAGCCAACCTAGTGGGTCCTTATGAGAGAGAGTGAAAGGGAAGTAGGGTCAACGTCCTCTTCAGGTGGCACCAGGGTCGGCACACAAGTACTGAAGGGAAGGATGCGAGAGAGAGATGATGGTGGTCTGAAGAAGACCAAGATGGGGAATCTTGGTCGTCTTCAGCCTGTATTTATACATATGAGGTAGCTTTAAAGCTCCTCTTGAATCTGTACTACCTAAATGGGCAGGTCTCAGCCACATTGGCCCGAGACTGCAGCTACTTGACACTACGAGTCCATGACTGATATACGACTTACTACAGGAGTCATCACCGTATGTAAGCGTCCACTTCGAGCATCATGACATCATGGGAGACACCATCGTATGACATGAATTACTCGGTACCACCATCCGCGTCTATATGGATGACATTGGCATATCAACATGTGAAGGCATCGGTCTACAGGCACACATCAACGCGGTGAGCGACGTACTTCAAGTAGCAATGGACCACAAGCTATACTTCAAACCGGAGAAGTGCCTCTTCCACGCGCCACGAATGGATTACCTGGGGGTAATTCTTGAAAAGGGGGTGACATGCATGGACCTGGTTAAAATTGCAGGCATCAAAAACTGGCCAACACCAACAAAGGTCCATGACGTATGCTCATTCCTGGGCTTTTGCAATTTTTACCGACTCTTCATCCGTGGCTTCACAACGCTGGCAAGACCCCTCAACCGACTAACATGAAAAGACATGGACTGGACATGGGGAAAGGACAAAGAACAGGTGTTCCAAAAACTAAAAACACTCATAACAATGGAACCAGTACTAGCGCACCCCAACCTCACGGACCAGTTTGAACTTGAAGTCAATGCATCGGGGTTCACATTAGGAGCCGTCCTACTACAAAAGAAGAAAGACAACAAGTGACACCCAGTGGGATACTACTCGGCAACTCTAAGTGAAGCAGAGAGGAATTACAACATCTATGACCTAGAACTACTTGTGATCGTGAAAGCGCTCAGACACTGGAGACCCCTGTTAGCCAGTTCACCACACAAAATCAAGGTATTCTCTGATCACATGAACCTCCAGTACTGGAAAGACCCACAAAAGATAAGCAGAAGAGTCACAAGGGAAGTACTCGAACTAATGGAGTATAACTTCGAAATTCACCACATCCCAGGAAAGAACAATGGTCGAGCTGACGCGCTATCCAGAAGACCGGACTACAACCAAGGAGAAGATGATAACCGAGGTGTCATAGTATTACCCGAAGATGTATTTGTCCAAGCAATACAAGTTATGAGCGAACAAGAACCACCCCAAGACGAAGTCAAACTTCAGTACTGGATCGATGCCCAAAACCTTAAAAAGGTAAACCATGTCTGGTACCGACAAGGGCAGTGAGTTGTAACTGGAGACAAGCTTGAAAAGAGGAAACTAATCGCGAAACACCACAACTCACCAATCCACGGACACCCAGGGATCAAGCGAACCCAACAGTTGGTACAATGACAGTATTGGTGGCCAGAGGTAAACGAAAACGTCAAGGAGTATGTAAAAGGATGCGCAGAGTGTCAGAGACACAAAGTCAACACTAAACTGATACATGCCACGCTTAACCCCATCACTCCTATCTCTGACACAGCCCCATTCAAAACCATAGCGCTCGACTTCATAACCAAGCTGCCCAAATCGGATGAATACGATTCCATACTCACCATCATGGATCATGACTGCACAAAGGCATCCATTTTCATCCCATGCATTGAAGAAATTACGGCAGAAGAAATGGCTGCGCTGTATGTAACCCATGTGTTCAGGAGATTCGGACTACCAGCCAAAATCATCAGCGATCGAGACCCCCAATTCGCATCTAAATTCACAAGGGAATTATGCTGTATACTGGACATCAAACAGAACATATCCACAGCTTATCACCCTCGAATGGATGGACAATCAGAGTGCACCAATCAATGGCTCAAACAGTATCTGAGGTTCTGGACAAACAAATGGCAAGATAACTGGGTGGCATTCCTACCAATGGCAGAGTTCACTCACAACAACTGGTCACATGAGCATACGAAAAAGTCACCATTCTGTCTCCTTATGGGGTACAACCCGTGTACTGATTGGACAGATAAAACCTCCATGATACCCCAAGTTGAAACCTGTGTGGAACAATTCCAAGAAGTGCAGAAAGAAGCCCAGGAGTTAATGAAGAAGGCCCAGAACCTGTGGGTGAAACACAAACATACACCCCAGTTCAAGACAGGCGACTTCATATGGCTAGAAGGAAAACATCTCCGCACCAATCAACTGACAGCAAAACTAGCTGCACGACAGCATGGCCCTTTCAGGGTAAAACAGGTGATGTCCCCCATCAATTATTGGTTGGAACTTCCCACACAGTGGAGCATCCACCCAGTATTCCACATCAATATTCTCACCCCATACCAAGAAACCAACATGCATGGAGAAAATTTCCAACGCCCACCACCGGATCTGGAAGAAGGCCAAGAGGAATACGAAGTCGAGAAAATTCTAGACTCTCGGCACTTCAGCAGAGGACGGTGACTTCAATACCTCATCAAATGGAAGGGCTACCCAGACTCGGAGAACCAGTGGGTCAATAAGGATGACATATTCACTGACAAAGCCATAGCAGACTACAAACAATTGATACCCCAACCCAATCATAGGATAAAAGGATGGGCAACAAAGTCGAAAACTACATCCCCTTCATCACTTCTACACACTGGATTCCTAACTTCACTCCTCATGTCCCTTCCCCATTCCACCAATGCCCTCGTTGAGGTTGCCTCAAACGTGGGAGCAGTCACCTACGAAGAGCTCCAGGCGGCTCTCCAAACCGTACTCCCCACTGAGTATGAGCCCAACACCAGCAACCCTGCCACCTGGTGGATCCTCACTGAGGATGGACAGCACCTCAACACCACCCCACTCATGATGGCCGAGCTTGATCAGCTTTGTGCAGCTCTCCCAGAATCTGTGCCTCCCTCACCTGGACTTGGCGCAGTGCAGATTGAGTCCCTCATGGAGGCTGAGGTGGCTGCTGCCTGCGCACTTGACACCCAAGCAGAAGAACAACTGGAAGGAGGTGGAGGAGTGGACGGAGAGCCAACTGCAGACAGCTATCATGTTGAGGCTCAAGAGGAACAGGTGATGGGAGGAGGTAATCGGGGAGCTGAAGAAGTGACAGGAGGACAGGCGGTGACTAATGCTATACAAACTAGCAGTGGTTGCCCAGCTGAAGAAATGATCCTCGAACAAGTCAGGGGAAGTCTGAAGGCGTGGTACCCAGATGAGCACCCTCTCATCATCACAGCTACCGACACTGATGACCCAAGCAAAACTCCCTATGCCTGCGACACGCTAGGCCACCCCCTCTACCGAGGCGATGTGCACACCAACGCGCCCCCTCTCCACCCCTCTCTCTGCCTCCGCTATATCCAGCGAGGTTAGCGACCACCCCCAGCCGGCTACAAGTACAACAGAGCAGACAATTTCGTCCACTTCCAAGTCAACAATGGCCACGGGAGTGTGCGGCAGGCCACCTACATACAGGTGGTCATGAACACAGACCCGTTGGTACTCGTGCTGGTGGAGGACAGTGACAAGGTCTACTCGAAGGCCCTCTATGCCGAGCCACATGTCAAGGAGGTCGGCAAACCCATATACCCAAGGGAGGACATGTTCCTCTTCAAGGACGGGTACTACGACCGACTGCGCCTTGATCGCAAGGTCAACGAGCTGCGCAACATTAGCATGAAGGTGGAGATCCACTGCTATTGCTCCTATATAGCCAAAGAAGTGCGCATGCACCAGCGCATCATGGAGTTGTTGGGGGCCCTTGGAGGGGTACAGGCGGAAGTAGAGAAGTGCAAGTTTCGCCTCGAGATGGCTCATGTCATGGACAGGATTGAAGAGAGACAGTTGGGGTGGATGGGAGGAATCGGGCTGAGTTGGCGCCGAGGATGTCACTCCTGAAAAGGGGGTGATGTTACAGTAATGGACGTGGACCCTTACTTACGCAGGTGACTTGCACTGTAAGGAGTAATTAGTCACAGACATTCTATCTCACTCAGCATAGTATCACATGTACATGTACTATGACTCATTCCTAGGACAGCGGTAGTAGGGTTTGAGCTACTATAGCTACTGGCTACTGGATTCAAGGGGAGCTTTAAAGCTACCTCATCTGTGTATAAATATGATCGGTGAAAAGACCAAGATACACCATCTTGGTCTTCTTGCAATCACCACTTCTCATCCCCTTCGTGCAATCTCTCTCTCTCTCTCTCTCTCTCTCTCTCTCTCTCTCTCTCTCTCTCTCTCTCTCTCTCTCTCTCTCTCTCTCTCTCTCTCTCTCTACTCCTCTTTCTCTCTCTTGCCTCCATTCACCAATATTTACCTTGTCACGGACAAGAGTATAGGGCAACTCATAGTCAACTGTGGAACAAACGTTATAGCTAAGTTGTGAACACCCTCTCATAGTCTAAGTCAGACTTGACGCTCATGGTGGCGTTACACAACTCTCCTGTTGATGTGTTGAGGGTTGCAATAGTATTGTAGGTTTTTGTGGTCTGTGATGACAGTGACTGGGTGTGGTGATCCTGCTAGGAGGTGGTGCCAGTTGTCTAGGCCATGTACCACTGCCAGGAGTTCTCGGTCATGGATGTCATAATTTTGTTCTGCGTCATTGAAGGTTTTTGAGGTGAAGCCAATTGCACAGGGTTTTCCTTGGCTGTCCTTCTGGGACAGGATGGCTCCTGTGGCGAAGGCTAAGGCATCTACTTCTACTTGGAAGGGTTTTGACAAATCTGGTTGGTGTATTGCTGGGTTGGAGGTGACAATGTCAATGAGCTTGTCTAGGGGTTGTTGGCAGTTGTCTGTCCATTTGAATGGAGTGTCTTTTTTGAGCAACTGGGTGAGGGGTCTGGTGATGTTGGCAAAGTTGGGGATAAATGGGCATTGATAGCCAAGGACTCCTAGTACACTTCTGACTTCTTTGAGGGTGTTTAAGTTGTGGGGCCAATCACGCAGTCCTTCTATTTTGACAGGGTCAATTCTGATGTGTTCGCCACTGACTACTACACCTAGGTAGGTGATTTCTTGTTGTTCAAACTTTCATTTTGATAGTTTGAGGAAATATGACTCTTCCTCTAGCAAGTCTAGGACATCATGTACAATTTGTTGGTGACAGTTGAGGTCCCCATCTGTTGCGATGAGTATGTCGTCCATGTATACAAAGAGTTCAGTGGGGTACTTGTCTGTCAGGGGTTGAAACATGCAGTTCATGGTACAGGAGAATGTGGCTGGTGAGTTTGTGAGGCTGAAGAAAATTACATGGGGTTGGAATAGGCCAAATGGTGTTTTGAATGCTGCCTTCCATTGGTCTTCTTCACATATGCAGATGTTGTTGTATCCCCAGCAAATGTCAAATTTAGTGAATAGTTTCATCCCTGTCATGGACGCGTATTATTTTCCCTATTTTTCTGTATTTTTACGGATTTAATTGGTGAAGATATAAAGGGCCGAAGTACAAAGGTATTCATTAGTCACATGTGTTTGCCACCATGTGCACGTGATCGTGGGACTTATGTCCCTTACTCGTACAGACTCATATGATTGGACGATAAGGATAGAAGGGACTAGAAGGATCTAGAACGTGCTTAGTAGTTTACGCTTACTTGCTGTATTAGGTTTTACTCAGCAAAGTGGAGCCGCTCGTAAGCATTATGACAGAGTGCCACGTCAGCACCATAGATAACGCTATTAATAGACACGACGCGTCAGCTCCTGAGTCATAGGACCTTACTGTACACTTAGTAATAGTGTTTGAACTCAGTTTAGACTCAGCCGCAGTAGTGTATATAAGCTTCCTTGTAGCGTCCTGAGTGGAACCAACTTGTCCTCTTGGTTCTCCACTCAGGTGCGCATTCCTCTGTATTCCCTTACTCTTTCCAATCTAACTTGTCCTCTTGGTTCTCCACTCAGACGTACCACTGCGTGATTACCTTAGACTTGAGTTCTTGTATAAAGACTCCAAGCGTCTATATCTCCGCAGTGACTGTGCATTGGCGCGTGACTTGTCTCCGCGTCAAGTTGAGTGTGCTTACCTGTGCAGTTCACTTTAGTTTGCCCTTGACTTGACGTAGCGCGGCAGTCGCACCGCTACAATCCCCTGAAGTTGTTCTAGGATGGTGTTGATCAAGGGGAGTGGGTATGTGTCACGTATGGTTAATGAATTTAGTGGTCTGTAGTCCATGATGGGGCGGAGTTTCCCATCCTTCTTTTTCCTAAAGAAGAAGGATGAGGTGTATGGTGAGTTGGACTCTGCAATGTATCCCTTCTCTAAGTGTTCGCATAAAAATTCTTTCATTGCTATGGTCTCTGGTGGGCTAAGGGGGTAGACCTTGCAGTTGAGGGAGGCTGGCGCATCGTGTTTGAGTGTGATCACGTGGTCTTCGTTTTGGGCCAGTGGGAAGTGTTGAGTGGCCTCTTTGGAGAAGACAACTTGGTGTCTTTGGTACTTGTTGGGGATTTCCAGGTTTGGCATGACTTTGGTTTGAGCCACACATTCGGCCCATTGTTGTGCAATGTTATTGATAGTCAGTCGTTCACATGGTTGGTGGCCTCTCTTCCTCCGTGGTGTCCCCCTCCCTCCAATCTGGTTTGACATGTAGTGTCACTTTGTCTCATTTGGTGGGTTTTCCAGTTGTCGTTGGTGGTAGCTGGCAGTTTCGATGTTGATGTTTTCTCCCTTCAGTGCATTGTTTTGCCAGTTGATTTGAGGGTTGAAGGTTCAGAACCAAGGATGGCCTAGAATGATGCAATCTCGTCCCAGGTTTGTGACAAAGAACTTCTGTTTTTCAAGGCGGTTTCCCCTTCTAACATATAGATTGTAGTAATGTGTGATAGTTCCCACTTGATTTGTGGTGCCATCCACGTTTTTTACTATTTGTGGGTCTTGTAGTGGTCATGTTCCCATTTTTAATGCTTCCATGGTTTGTTCATTGATGAAGTTTTCTGTGGTGCCACAATCTAATAGCATTTCAACTTCGGTCTTTTTGTGCCACATGTGCAGGTTCACGAGTACTGTTATTGAGTCATTCTTGGTACTGTACATGTGGTCAATTTCTGCCTTACTCTCAACCATCAGAGTTCAGCACTTCAAAAATCCTTGTCTCCCATGTATTGTCTGTCCAACCATGCCCCTCACTCCTCTTTGCTCATCCTGTCAAGGATGGCATTGAGTTGTTGTTTGATGGTGAGTGAGTTTTGAGGTTTTGGGGTGCTGACAGGTTCAATGGGAGTTATGAGGGCAGTGATTGAGTCACTTTTTGCAGGGGTGGAGTCAGTGGCGTGGGCTGCTGCGGGCTGGCATGGGGTTGTACTGCCCTGGGCACTCTTCATGGGGCAGTTGCAGGCCATGTGACCTTGCTGACAGCAGCGGAAGCATCAGCCCTCAGCTGAAAGTTTTTTGCATTCATCATCTGTCAGTTTGGCAAGGGGCTGTGATGGGGTACAGGATGTTGTGGTGGTGTTGACATCCATGGGGACAATGCTGTCATTGCAAGTCAATGTGTGTGGGACAGTGGTGCTTTGGTATTGTTGGTTGTTGCAATTCTGATGTGTGTTGCTAGGATTGTTGCATGGTCCAAGTCCTGTGCTGTAGATCTCGTGCATACGGTTCATCTCCATTTGGGTGTACTCCTTCCATTCCACCATAGTCTTCGGTAGAACATCTCGGTACAAGATGTGTCAGTGGATGTTGGGTGCCAGGCCAGCCTTGAAACAGGCGATAGTGCCTTTGGCATTGGCCTCCCATTCCATATCAGTGGCTAGTCATTCAAAGGTGGCAATATAAGTGTCCACATCTCCTCCTTTCATCTCCAGTTTCATCAATTGATCATAGGCAGTTTGGGTCTTTGCAGTGTTTTTCCATGCTAACTTGAACGCCGTCTCGAACTCAGTCCATAGGGCTTCATCCATTTCAGCGAGCGGGTTGGTGGTACAGGTGAGTTTGGCTTCAAGAGCCATTTCTTCGGAGTCAACCCAAGCGTCAATGTTGGGTCCCCGCATGTACAAGAGTGCATGGATCACATGGTTGAAAGGATTCAACATTGCGTCAACGTTTTGGTTCAAGGTTTTGAAGTGTTTGAATTTGTGCAAGAATGCATTGCTCTTCAAGCAGTCACTGGTGAAGATGGAAGGTGGGATGCCTCAAAGGCCTCCCAAGCTCATGGGTGGGTTGACTGCACCACCAGTACTTCCCAGTGCAGATGCCATGATGGGTTGGATAGGTGCAGCAGTGTGTGTTGGTACAGGGGTGATTACTGATGGTGGGTTTACAGGGGTTGAACTGTTGATAAGTGACCCGCGCGCTCTTAGCGGCTTGTATGGACATGCAGATAACGGACTGCTTTAGATTAGATATACAGGACATGTAGATTAGATTATTATGATCCTTACAATCTCGGACTTCTTGTATTCTCTTATCTATGACATCACATGTACATGACATCATGGACTTCTCTAGACCGTCCTTGTACTACTGTCTTTGTATTTCCCTTTGTTCCCTTATCTTTATTGTGATGTCACTATGATATCATAGTCTGGACTCTTATTGTTCTTACGCCTTGTTCTCCCAGAACAGCACACTCCTTTGTCTGTATAAAGAACAATGCGCCTTGTATTTACTGTGACCTGTGTTACTAGCGTCACCCTCTGTAGCAGTATAAGTAGAGTACCATGTACGCTCTGGCACCACACCAGTTCTCATCTGTTGTGTGCCAGGTATGTCTTATCCTCTTGTATAAACACCAGTTCTCATCTGTTGTGTGCCAGACTCCACATCTGCTTCACTTGCTAGATCTACTCTGTTGCTGCTTCCAGTACCACCCTCATATCTCACCACAGTCTACTTGGTCACTGTGAGTATGTCCTACATGTGTACTGTTCATCATGAACCACTCAAGACTGTGGTTGCGATTGCGGGGAGGATGACAGGTGCAGGAGGTGTGGTATCTAGGGGGAGAGGTCCCTGCAGGGATACAATAGGGTCGAGTGCCGTGGTGAGGATGTTGACATCAGTTGGTGCGGTGTTAACAGGTTGTCTTAGGAGGTGGCCCTTGTGTTCAAGGGTTCGGAGTTGGTCAAAGGTGGGTAAGCTGATGTCGTCGGGTACTGTGTTTACTGCATGGACCTGACCATCAATTAGGTTTCCAGCATGCCACTCAAAGTTGGCAAAGACAAGGCAGAAGACGAGTTCCGATCTGGCTGGTCAAATATAGTATCCTTCTCTGAGGTTTGAGCTTTGACTCCAATAGGCTGGTCCACGTGCTTTGTTGGAGAGGTCGGGGTTCTGTGGTGGTGCTAGGAAGGGGTACATGGAAGTTTCACTTTCCGAATCTGAGTCAGGGTCCTGTGTGAGGACTCCATATTGGTTCAACATGGTGGCTAGCCCCTTGGGGTAAGGGGTGGGTACTGTGGTGCTGGGTTTCTAGGGTGCTGTGGTGTGAGGTGATGCAACAAGTTGTCGCTGTAGGTAGTTCTGTCTTATGTCAAGGCTCAACGGGCCTTTGCATGCAACGTGCGTAAGCTAAGATATCTGCTAAGTCAAGACCTAGTGGGCTGAGTGTGAGACTTGATATAGCTCAAGTCACAAGGCTTTGGTGTCGACCCTCAGTTAAGAGAAGTCAAGTAAGGGATTAGAGAAGAGAGGGGCACTCAGTGGACAAGTCAACAAGGTGATGGTTATTGAGAAAAGACAAAGACAGAACTAAGTCTCAACTGTGCTATCCTATGGGTTTATATAGTCAAGTCTAATGTGGCTGTATGATGACTAAGGTAATAGGAATGAGTCACAGGAGTTTCAGAAGGGTCAACTGAGTCACGTATAGTGTTTAAAAGTCCAGTCATGAAAACTGCCAAAAACCGGAACTGAACCAGACTGAAACTGGTAAAAACCGGACTTCCAGTTCCAGTTCTGCCAGATTTGGACATTGATTGGTTCCAGTTCTTTGGATTCTGCTGCCCAGATGAACCATCATGAGACTGGTTAGGGTCGGTCTAACTGGTCTTTTCTCAACTGGTTGGCAATTTTACCATGTGCCATGACTCAGATTATCCTGGGTGTACTCACACAGACACAGCAACAAGTGACTCAACAGTTGTGCCGATTGATGATATAATGACTATGAGGATGCCATCACTAGCTGCCGCCAGGCTCTGCCAGTGCCTCATGGGGCCATAGCATAGCCACATCTACAACTACGCCGATGCCAAAGAAGACGGGGGGATGCTGCTGATGCATACCCGAGCTGCATGCAAGGTTTGCATGCTGTTTTTTTTTGCTATTCTTTTTCCAAACACTCTCACTCACACAACTTCAAATTAGGTACCATGCACACCACTGGCAATTCCTACCACAGTGATGACAACAGTGTTGTCATTGGGCATTCACCCCCAACTAAGATGACGATGATGGTGGTCAGCAGCAGTAGGCCAAGCTTCCTGTGCCACCAACCATCACCAATCACTTCTATCCCTTGACGAAGACCATGGGGCCGTGACTACAACAACAACCCGAAGGTCACAACAACGGCCATGACTGCGCCAATGTAACTACAACTGCGACGACAATGACAACGACAGTGACAATGACAACGATGGCATGACCAACAACGACAACAACAGCGTGACCAACAATGACAACAACAGTGCGACCAACGACAACAATGGCGCAACCAACGACAACAACAACAGCGCAGCTGACAACAATGATGATGGTGTGGCCAACCACAACCACAACCATGACACAGCATTGTAGCCATGTACTAGTAGTAAACTATTGTAGACTTGTACTGTAGTATTAAAAATATAATATCATTTATGACTGCAGTTGTGTGCAGTCTGTCGACTATCGGTCAGTTGTGGTCGACCCAGGAATAGTCAGCTCAGACTGAGTGAGCCAGTCTTTCGGAAATACTGCAACTGGAAGAAACTGGTTGTTGCGGTTTGGTCTGGTTAGAGGCAAAATATATGAAAATGAAAACCAGTTCCAGTCCAGTTGCCCCAGATTAGGGCAAAAAACCGGACTGAGTCGGACTTTTAAACACTAGTCACGTATCCTGGGGGTTGAACTCCAGGATGAGTAATGGTGTAATAGAATAGTCATCAGTATTTGTACGGGTTGCTTGATGGGGGTTGTACCACCTGGCGCCTGGTGGTGCCACCTGGTACAACCCATAAAGTTAGCAATTTGGCAGTTGCACAAGCCATGTCTAATCCTTCAAAAAGTTTCTTACACAGCAATGACTAGCAAGCAGGACAAGTTCAGAAAGTCAAGAAAGTCAGACAAGTCCAAGTATTACATAAGTTAAATATTTGTCATATCATATATTATATCATACATCTATTAGTCATATAATAGTCAAGTCACACCTGGTCACAGTCACACCAAATCTGCCACATAAAAATAATATATTATTCACAATAAATAAATACATGATAGTACTACTGTAAGGTGTGGCCGTGGAGTCGCAGCGTGGTGTGGGTATGAGCTGTGGTGGCGTAGCGGGTTGGCGGTCGTGGAGTCTTGAGCATCGTCTGCAGCACTGTGGCAGTGGGTTGGTGGTTGTGGTGTTGGGCACTGTATCAGGGTGCATGGCGGTGGGTTTGCAGTGGGGGGTTGTAGCCTTGTGTGCCGCATTGCATCATGTTGCCGTGTCGTGGCAGTGGGTTGGCGGTTGCAGTGTTGGACACCGTTGTAAGGATAGCTCGGGCGCTGGGCCCGAAATCGTATGTTTTCGGTACTTTCGGTCTCGGTCCGGCCTCGCGTGGCATAGCTGCCATATCGGTCATATCGTCTCGACTTCCCACGGCGTCGCGCCAGCATCGCCCCTCGCTATCGCTCCCCATCGATCAGACTCGGATTCCCTCTCTCCCTCTCACTCGTGTGTGTACACACACACACACACTCTCTCTCTCTCTCTCTCTCTCCCGCCGTCGCCATGGACCGCCGTCGCTCGTATTCGCCTTTCAAGATACTCCCCAGCCCCTCGAACACAGGCCGCGCGTCCCCGCGCCTCGTGTCCCCCTTGTCCATCGCCATCCCGTCTCGTCGCACCGCCCATCTCCCTTTCAAGATGTCAAGCTCGCTACGCCCGTTCTCACTGCCTCGGCTCCTTCTGTTCATCATATCTTGTTGTCTCCTCGGCTCCTTTGTATCGTCTCGCCCGTTCGTACCTTACCATTTGTCTGACTCGATCGTTTTCGCGTTTCGTCTCTCGGCTCCCTCTGCCACTTCTTCCTGTCCTTCTTACCTTACCCCTTCACCCCTACTTACTTGCCTGGGGTAGCTACTGACTCTTTTGTATTTAAACCGTCTTGTTTCCTGCTGAATACACAGCGCTCGGTCGCCAACGATTTCCCCCTCTAAAACTCTGCGTGCTTATCCCGGAAGACAGGCCCTACCGCGGGCACTCGAAGGATCAGTTCGCAAGGTTCTCGCCTCGTCTCCGCCCATTCGTCTCGTCTCGTTCGCTTCCGCCCTCGCCCGTTCGCATTCGCACCGGCTCACGCCGTTGCGAACGCTTCGGACTCGGCTTCCTTGTCCTCCCTCTGTAACCCCTGCGGGATCCCCTCCGCTTTCGAACTCACACGGACTTGGCTCCGTACAAATTGGCTGCCCCAGTGAGGCGGAGTCGTGTTGATTCCCCTCAACCCCCCTCCTTTATCCATCCTCTACGTCTTACCATCTCTTCGGTCGCCTCTGGTGGCCTGCCTTATATCCATCGGCCTCCATCGGCCTCCCTCGCTCGATTCCTGCCTCGTTACCATTCGCCCCGCTTCGTTATCGCCTCATCGTCCAAGCCGCTGACCTTGGACGCCCGCCTGGCCCCGCCAGTTTCCGCTCTCGTTCGCCTCGCTCGTACCAGCCCTAGCCAAGAAGAATAGCCCACCCCTAGCCAGAAGAATAAGCCTAGCCATCACCGTCACTCAGAAGATTAGCCATCGCCGCCGAAGAAGCCTAGCCCTGCTCAGAAGGATCTAGCTAGAAGAATCGCCCTAGCCATCGCCGCCCGTATCGTCCAAGCCGCTGACCTTGGACCCTCGCCCAGTTTCTCGCCTTCGCCATCCGAGCCGCTGACCTCGGTGTCGTTTGCTTTCCCCAGACCGCTGACATTAGACTCTCGCTTTCCCATCTCGCCATCCCTCCCATCTCTACTATTCGCATTCCAATTTCCTCCCACTTCCCATCTCCGAACCCGCGCCATCACCCCAGTTTCTTCACCCCCGGTCCTCGCACCCCGTCTTTTCTCGTCCGCTCCACCATTCCATTCCACTTCGCTCCAACCTCGCCCCGACCATTTTCGTCTCCATCTTCCCTTGTACCCCGCGCCGCCGAAATGTACTACGAATACAGCGACCCGTGCACCGGCCTTGTAACAATACCATCACCCAGCTCGGAGTACGCGCCATACTACTCAGGCCGCCAAGGCACTTTCGAGACCTTTTTACAAGAATTCGAATCACTCGCGGATCGCTGCATGCTTACCGACCCGCAGCGAGTAGAAACCATAGCCCGCTACATGGCGCCCTCCGTACGCAAGGTCTTGAGATCTGTTGACGAGTTTTGTTCGCGCGACTGGTCCCACTTCCGTCAATTCCTAGTCGACGTCTTCGGTACACCGCATCACCTGGTTGCTAGACAGAAGCTGCTTGATTTTGTTCAGAACTCGTCCAGGAAGCGGATGTTCTGTGAAGACGACGTGCTACAGTACTACCGGCGATTCTCGAGCTTCGCCGCACCCATCGCCCACACGCGCCACCTATCAGAAATGCAACGCGATGCAGCGTTCTGGTGCGGCTTCCACCCCACAGACCGCAGTATGCTTCAACCGGCTCTCCTCGCGAAGTATCCTTACCAGCCCCACGACTATCCCTTCCCCTTTGACGACGTTCTCTCTTGCGCCCGCGCTGCCTTTGCGTACCATGATCCCTTCCCGTCCTGGCCCCGAGAGGAACCGTTCAAGCCCCGGAGCGTACAACGCGAACAGCCAGTCCGAGCCTCTGAGCATGCCCCTCCAGTCACCTTCGGTTTCCGAGTACTGAATTACAATGACACCCCGAACGATGAGACAACGAGCGATCCCAGCGAACTACCTACACCTTCGCAATCTCCACCAGTCCCTCATCCTCCCTCCGACTTCTCGTCCTCGTTCTCGACTTCGGAGTCCCAGCTCGCGCCTGCGCATTCGGAGGTGATCGTCCAGCCCGAGATTGAGCCCGCGACGACTCCTTCAGTTCTCCTGTCGACCTATCCTACCCCGTTCCATACCCCTTCGCTTACGCCATTAGCTGCTGAAGTTCCCGAGATCGCGCCCGTTTCCCCTACTGAGCCCCCTGCGAATCTAGAGCCTTTACCCTCGGCGTTCCCCGTCCTCCCTGCATCTAGCGACTTACCATCGGCGACGCTGGCTCCATCTCTCGTGCTGGGCGATCTCGAGCTGGAGTCTACCCCTGAGCCTACTATTGTCAACTCGGACACCGTCCCGCTGAGTTCTCCAGAGCGCCCCCCTTCGCCGATCGATTCCACCGTTCTTACGCCACCTGGGCTGCTCAAGCTCTCTCCAAAAAGCCTCATAACACCACCTTCGCCAAGCCCGCTCGGAGTCACGCCGATCTGCTCGACTTCATCCGGCCCCGGTCTCGCTCCTGTCGCCAACACGCCCCTTCCCTTGCCGATTGACTTCGCCATTCTTACGCCACCCGGGCTGCTCAGACTCTCTCCAAACGTCCCCATATCGCCACCTTCGCCGAGCCCGCTCGAAGCCACGCGATTCACGTCGGTCGGCTCGATTTCTCCTCCTCTCGAAGCTCCACTAGACACATCATTCTCACCCCCACTGCCGCTGTCCCGCTCTGGCCTAGCTCGTTTCAACTTTGTGTTTACCCTCGCCATGGTTGCCTCGCTCTCAGATCTCATTAAGACCCTTTCCGCACACGCGCACGAGTTTTGGTGCAAGCGAGAAATCTTCGCCGCTGGCAGCCTGAGCGACGCCGCCAAGCCGCGCAACCCTTTCGCGTATCGGTTCCAGCTCGAGCAGTACACGCCCCACCTCCTAAGCTTTGTGTTTGACCCCGGAGGATTAGTCTTGGCTCTAGACCCGACCCACGAGGATGTTTTTAGACGAAACCCGAGGACACGAGGCACCTTCCCCGTTGCGAGCTCAATCCCTGTAACCACCCCCTCTCGCGTTCACCAAGTCAAAACCTTCGCCCTCGTCACTTGCTCTGCCCCCGCACCTTCTGTATTCGACAAAAGTATCGCCAGCATGCCTCCTCCCCTGCCGTCCTCGCCACGCCCTTGCGACCCTATTCCCGTGCCCCTGACGTCATTCATCTACGCCCCGTCTCGCTCCTTCGGTCCCTCCCATTCATCGCTTACCGACGTACCCTCCTCGTGCCCTCCCTCATTCCTTGTAGTCAAAGAGTCGGCGCTTCGTGACGCACCGTTTCTGGACCCTCGACTGCTCCACCACATCGACATTTATCGTTCTCCCCATCACTTCCTCCTCCTTCTCTTAACTTCCCTCCTCTCCTTCGTCGCCCTCGGCCTCGCGACACAAGCCTTTAGACTTCTCTCTTCACCCTCTTCCCTCTCATTCCAGCCCTCCTCGACGCATACAGCGCGCGCAGACAATCGCCAACGCAAGTCGAAACCACGCGGCTCCCTTATCATCACGCACGACACCCCCGTCCCAACCCTTGTTCAAGGCCGCATTTTCATCCATTTCAGCGCCGAAACCCCTGCAAAACTCGCTAGAAGAAGCTTGACCGGGGACGGTCAAGATTTCGACCCCCCGGGAGGTGTAAGGATAGCTCGGGCGCTGGGCCCGAAATCGTATGTTTTCGGTACTTTCGGTCTCGGTCCGGCCTCGCGTGGCATAGCTGCCATATCGGTCATATCGTCTCGACTTCCCACGGCGTCGCGCCAGCATCGCCCCTCGCTATCGCTCCCCATCGATCAGACTCGGATTCCCTCTCTCCCTCTCACTCGTGTGTGTACACACACACACACACACTCTCTCTCTCTCTCTCTCTCCCGCCGTCGCCATGGACCGCCGTCGCTCGTATTCGCCTTTCAAGATACTCCCCAGCCCCTCGAACACAGGCCGCGCGTCCCCGCGCCTCGTGTCCCCCTTGTCCATCGCCATCCCGTCTCGTCGCACCGCCCATCTCCCTTTCAAGATGTCAAGCTCGCTACGCCCGTTCTCACTGCCTCGGCTCCTTCTGTTCATCATATCTTGTTGTCTCCTCGGCTCCTTTGTATCGTCTCGCCCGTTCGTACCTTACCATTTGTCTGACTCGATCGTTTTCGCGTTTCGTCTCTCGGCTCCCTCTGCCACTTCTTCCTGTCCTTCTTGCCTTGCCCCTTCACCCCTACTTACTTGCCTGGGGTAGCTACTGACTCTTTTGTATTTAAACCGTCTTGTTTCCTGCTGAATACACAGCGCTCGGTCGCCAACGATTTCCCCCTCTAAAACTCTGCGTGCTTATCCCGGAAGACAGGCCCTACCGCGGGCACTCGAAGGATCAGTTCGCAAGGTTCTCGCCTCGTCTCCGCCCATTCGTCTCGTCTCGTTCGCTTCCGCCCTCGCCCGTTCGCATTCGCACCGGCTCACGCCGTTGCGAACGCTTCGGACTCGGCTTCCTTGTCCTCCCTCTGTAACCCCTGCGGGATCCCCTCCGCTTTCGAACTCACACGGACTTGGCTCCGTACACCGTGTTGGGGTGTGTGGCAGTGGGATGGTGGTGGCAGGTTGTAGTCTTGTGCGCCGTGTTGTGGCGTCACAGTGATGGGGTTGGTGGCTTTGCGCACTGGGTCAGGGTGCGTGGCTTGTCATGGACGCGTATTATTTTCCCTATTTTTCCGTATTTTTACGGATTTATTTGGTGAAGATATAAAGGGCTGAAGTATAGAGACATTCGTTAGTCACATTGGTTTGCCACCATGTGCACGTGATCGTGGGATTCATATCCCTTATTAGTACGGACTCATACGATTGGATGATAAGGATGGAAGGGACTAGAAGGATCTAGAACGTGCTTAGTAGTTTACGCTTACTCGCTGTATTAGGTTTTACTCAGCAAGTGGAGCCGCTCGTAAGTGTTATGACAGAGTGCCACGTCAGCACCATAGATAACGCTATTAATAGACACGACGTGTCAGCTCCTGAGTCATAGGACCTTACTGTACACTTAGTAATAGTGTTTGAACTCAGTTTAGACTCAGCTGCAGTAGTGTATATAAGCTTCCCTGTAGCGTCCTGAGTGGAACCAACTTGTCCTCTTGGTTCTCCACTCAGGTGCGCATCTCACTGTACTTCCTTACTCTTTCCAAATCTAACTTGTCCTCTTGGTTCTCCACTCAGACGTGCCACTGTGTGATCACCTCAGACTTGAGTTCTTGCATAAAGACTCCACGCGTCTGTATCTCCACAGTGACTGTACGTTGGCGCGTGACTTGTCTCCGCGCCGAGTTGAGTGTGCTCACCGTTGCGGTTCACTTTAGTTTTCACTTGACTTGGCGTAGCACGGCAGTCGCACCGCTACATGGCTGTGGGTTGGCAGTTGTGGGGTCTTGCAAGTCGTGTTGTGGCATCATGCTGGTGGGTTGGCGGTTGTGGTCTCGTGCGCTGTGTTGGGTGTCGCAGTGACGGTCGCAGCCATGGCAGGGCTTGTGCGTGGTGAGGTAGCAATGGTGTTGGGGGCTGGGGTGGCAGTGTTGGGGTGACAGTGTGGTGTGGGGTGGCGATGAGTGAAAGAAGAAAAATAACAAAAACAAAAATAAAGACTCACTCAAAGAGGTGTGTAGTCGTATGAGTGGTGGGTCTTGCATGTTGTGACATGGCTCAGGGGGCTTTCACGCGGTGAGGTACTGGTGGTGGAGGTCGTGGATGGGGGGAGATGGGGGCCACGAGCTGATGCATGGCGAAACAGCGAAGCAGGGGCGACGTGGTCTGTCACATCGATGAGAACGATAGGGAAAAAAAGAAAGAAAAAAAAAAAACTTATCATAGAGTAGAGCAGTAGGCCGAAGCCAAGCTCATCATTGTCTTGCATGTCGCGACGGCATGGGGGGGAATTTGGAGTTCGCGTGACAGGGTGGTAGTGGGGGAGAACTTGCATGGGTCAAACAAAAGACGGCGGCAGGGTGACGTGGCTTGTGACAGTGAACAACAATGTAAAACATAAAAAAGAAGAAAAAAAGAACTTATCTAGGTAGAAACCCAGCTCGACGTTAGTCGTGATTGTCGTGGTTGCAGTGGGAAAAGTAAGGGTTGGACTGTTCATCAGGATGGAGCAGATTGGTGGAAGGGAGGGAGACGAACCGTGAAGTTGCATGAACCAACTACAAGAAATGTCATCATACTGTATGCATGTCGCGTCACACTGGCACTGGTAGTGTGGTGGAGTTGGCGATGCAGAAAGTCACGTTTTTCAGGAACAACCAAAAGTCCAAATCAAATGCAGACATTATCCAAAAGCTGAATGTTCAAGCTTGCAATTGGTTCACAGTTCATCTCCCTTCCACCAATCTGCTCCATCCGTTCTGATGAACAGTCCAACCCTTACTTTTCCCACTGCAACCACAACAATCACGACTAATGTTGAGCTGGGTTTCTACCTAGATAAGTTCTCTTTTTCTTCTTTTTTATGTTTTACATCGTTGTTCACTGTCACAAGCCACATCACCCCGCCACCGTCTTTTGTTTGACCCACACAAGTTCTCCCCCACTACCACCCTGTCACACGAACTCCAAATTCCCCCCCCATGCCGTCGCGACACGCAAGACAATGACAAGCTCGGCTTCAGCCTACTGCTCTACTCTATGATAAGTTTTTTTTTCTTTCTTTTTTTCCCTATCGTTCTCATTGATGTGACAGACCACATCACCCCTGCTTCGCCGTTTCACCACACGTCAGCTCGTGGCCCCCATCTCCCCCCATCCACGACCTCCACCACCAGTACCTTGCCGTGCGAAAGCCCCCTGAGCCATGTCATGACATGCAAGACCCACCACTCACGCAACTATGCACCTCTTTGAGTGAGTCCTTTTGTTTTTGTTATTTTTCTTCTTTCGCTCATTGCCACCCCACACCGCACTGTCACCCCAACACTGCAGATGCCTCGTCATGACCCAGGCCCCACTATGGCCACCCCAGTCCATGCCACGCCAACTATGCCACGCCACAACCACCCCAGCGTGACACTCACAATCCCCGGTGCAACACTCACAAGCCCTGGCGCAACACCCACAAGCCCCAGCACAACACCACAAGCCCCATCGCGACCCCAACACAGCAAGGCCTCACGACTGCCGTGGCCAGCAACATGGCCTGGCCCTGCATTCGCCACCCCCACTCCACTCCACCGCCATGCCGGAATGCTGCACACAAACCTGCCCCGACACCACCACTCTGCAACATGGCAAGTCTGGGCTCCATGTCACAACCTTGTCACTTGTGGCACCTTGGCTCGCTACTGTAGTACTAGTACCATGTATTTGTTTGATTTTGAATAAAATATTATTTTTATGCTGCAAATAACCATTATATGACTAAGATAGATGACTAATATATGATATGATATGACAATATAATATGACATAATATGACACTGCAGTAGTAATTAACACTAATTAACACTACAAATAGTTTTATCTATTATTTATTCTAATAATAAAAATGATATTAAAATATTTTGGAACAGCTATATTCAACTTGCCAACTTGTGCAACTTGCACTGGCTTTCTGCTGGCACACCAGCAAAAAAGTTGGAAGTTGCCTGCATTCTTATTGATGTATGTGCATAGAGATAGCATAAGGAAAAGGGAAGAAGGAAAAAGGAAAAAGAAGATTGATATCATGATAGCTTGGGCCTGGACATGGCCTAGATTGATGACTCGTGACTGTATGGCTGACTGATGTGAATCGAGGGCCTTATGCCATTGGATAGGTGTATTAGGGTTTCAGATTCGGGCTGAGCTTGAAAGCTCCCCCTTGTAGTATAAGTAGAGGGCTTTGGACACCCTGTAGTCCTTAGCTTTGATATCTTGTGTCAATCCTTCCCTTGCACAGATTGTATAAAGCTAGATTCCTCATTGACCATCCCTTCCTTTGTCATCTGTGCTAGTGTGCCGACTATCACCTCTAAGCGTTCCACTTGCTGTTGTGCTTAGTCATCACCAACACCTTGTATCTTATCATTATTGCCTTCATCATTGCCATCACCTTTGTTGGCCACGCCCTGCATATTGCCCTAGCCATCACCTACAGGATACTGAAGACGTTTGAACACATGCTGCAGCAGCAAATAGGCAAATAGGTCACATGACTGACTGACCTCCAGAAAGAACATAACACCTCTCCCCCAATTGATGCACACACATATACTCATACTCACACCTCACATTCCTACAACTCACTTTCATAAATACCCTCATCTTCTCCAGAAAAGGGCACACCTGAAATACTCATCCAGATACATTTCACATCTTCTTACAACCACTTCAGGTCAGGACAGACCACTGGTGATGTGCTGGAACTTCACTGGCTGCAGCTTTGCTTTCATCATCAAGGAGTTGGATGGTGATCACATGGTGAGTCTTTTTTTCCTAATCCCATCATAAACTGACCAATAGTTTGTTGGTCATTATGGCAGTAATCAGCCTTCCATGCCAGCTGCTCAAAGGTGGTGATGTACATGTCAATATCATCTCTGATCATTTTAAATCCTTTTGCAAGGGTGGCTTGTGCTTGTTCCTGCTCTAGCATATTTGAGAATCAATCAGCAAAGCCTGCAGTTAGTGTATCCCACAGGAACTTGTCATATCAGTCCATTCCTCCTCATACTTTGTTATTGAGCCATTGAAGGAATCCCAGCGTCCAATTGCTAACTAGCGGCCCTTTGATATACCCCAGGCCCATGTCTGGTGCTGGGGTTGATGGGTTGTAGGTGTGCTTCTGCTTCTTCCACTATTCTGCATATCTCATTGTCTATAGTGGTGTGTCAGAGGGTTTCAGTGATGGTTTCTGTGGTCATGGCCATGGCTGCTGTGGGGGATAGTACTTGGATCATTTCTGGTTCATTAATATGGAGGGACTCAGCTGTGTGGACTATATCTTCTTCTTCTTCCTGAGCTTCACTCAATTGGCTGTCTTTGCTGCTTGTTTCTGATGGTGCTGGTGTTCTAGGTTCTGAAGTGCTTGGTTCTTCGTCTGGTTGCCCATCTATGCATCCATATTGTTCCCTGGTTGGTAGGCCTCTTGAGTCAATGTCACAGTTCATCTGTAATTGCAGTAGGTGTTCAGAGCTGTTCGGAGCCATTCAAGGACACTCTGAACAGCTCTGAACACTCTGAACACCTAATTGTGTTTACAGATGTTGTAGTTTCTGCCTGCCAGTCGTACTGTGTCCCACCTATTGTCGATGGGGTTCCATGTAATTTCTACCCAACACAAGTTTTCAAAATTGAACCCAACTGGGTGATATTGGGTGGGTCCCAACACAAAGTCTACAAAGTATCCAATGTCACCTCTGAATTCTCTCCACCTGGCCACACCTAGGAATCATTCTGGTACATTGCAGTCTCCTTGTCTTTCAAGGGAGTAAGTCCTAAAATTGGTCCAATGGTCTCAAGTTGTGAACACCACAATGAAAGGATCCTGTCTTAATGTTATGCCACCACAGACGTTAAGTCTGACTTAGACTCTGCAAGGGCATTCACAACTTAGCGATATATTCTGAGTACATGGCACTCTGACAGGGCACATGACTGATCCTGGGTACATGGCTACTTGTAAGCACACAACCAACTCGTAAGCCTGGGCAAGATGGCCACAGGGTACTTCAATAACAAAGACAACTTGCTCAATCAGAGACAAGTGTAGCACACAAGAGGGGAGATGAGTAGAAGGTGGTGATTGAAGAAGACCAGGATGGCGATCCTGAGTCTTCAATGTCTACTACTTATACATGTGGGAGGTTGCTTTGAAGCTCCTCCTGAAACCGTACTACGAATAGCTAAAGTAGCTCAAACCCTACTATAGCTGTACTATGAAACATGACACTCAACATGTGATACTACTGGTTAACCAAAAGTCCAAGGCCAATTATGCCTTACAGATGGGGCCACAGCCAGTAAGTAAGGGTCCACTTTGCATACCATGACACACAATATGGTCAAAGATCAGATGGTAGCAATTGAAAGCTGTCAAGATCCCAATCAAACAGCCAATATATTAACAAAAGCATTACCAAGACAGAAACATATAAAACATGTGAAGGAAATGGGACTGGAAATGACATGAAGGGGAGTGTTGGGAGCCAGTCATCCCAGTCTGGGAATTACCGTAAACGGCCCGTTCTCCGGGTGGCTGAGCGTCTGAGTATAACATGAGTAAACACGCGATGCATGTATTTATACAAACCCCGATAAAATATAGGGGCAAGTGGTGTCTTCCCCTGACTCCCATCTATTCTACTACGCTCGTAACGAGCCTCAATATATATATATTATTCTGCAAAGTGTAAAATTTGCAAATACATGAACTATATACAGAGGGAAAGTAGGCTAAGGAAAGAGGGTGCATTAGCTAACAGGAGAGCAGGAGAATGCTAAAACACACAGGGAATTGTCCGGGAAGAGTGAGGAATCCAAGTGCTCACAAAGCGGCGGAAAGCGCAGGCGAGTGCCAAGTGCAGAGCCCTGGCAAGTGGAGCGGTAGTGACGGAGGTGGTGATTTCGCTTCATATGCATGGCCCTCGTACACGCGGCTCGTCACGCGTAGCCTGCGCCTTCGAGAATCCACTTTACGCGGTCGAGCGAGCTGGTTAGCGGTGGAAGTGTTGTCAGTGCGATCACTGGCAGTGCGACGGGAAAGCTTAGCGGCCACGCATCGCCCCTTGTTCATGCACGTTCATGACCGACCCGACGACACGAGACTGGCATCACTTTTTCAGTGCTTGCCTCTCAATGGTCGGGTTGATTTGGTATGCTTTCATTTGGTCTGTCTAGAGAATCTGGGGTCTTCGTTCAGGCAAGAGTATCCCAACTTCGAAATTTTACTATCCGTTGCAGATGAACACGACAAGGCGCTCCCCGTTGTATACGAACTACTTGCGAAGTACCCTAATGTCAACGCGAGGGTTATTATAGGTACGTTATTATACATAGTTGCACGGGAAGTTGTATGTGAACATGTTATAGGCGACGTGGATGTTGGGACAAACCCCAAAGTTAACAATCTGATACGTCCATATAACGAAGCTGCTCATGACATCCTTTGGGTACTCGACTCCAATGTCGCCGTCGCCCCTGGAACGTTAGCCCGAGCAGTTGAAATATTAAGCCGCCCTTCTCATCCGAACTCCCCCCGGCGGCGCATCGCGCTTGTTCATCACGTCCCGTTTGCCATTTCGAGCCGAGGAGCAACCTTTGGGGCTCGAGTCGAAGAAGCCTTCCTGAACACGAATCACGCCAAGATGTATGTTGCGATCAACGCGGCTGCGGTGGACTCTTGCGTCATGGGCAAGTCAAACTTTTTTCGGTGTTCCGATCTCGAACGCCTCGATGGCTCGCTTGTTCCACAACGGCGACAACACGATAGCGGGCAACAACGTGGACTTGCGGCTTTTAGTCGCTTCCTCGCAGAAGACAACATGATTGGACTCTCCCTGTGGCAACACGAACTAGACTTACGACACGACCTCTCTTGCGATGTTGTACACAACACTTTGGGGGACATGAGCCTTTCCGATTATGTCTGACGCAGGGTCCGGTGGATACGGGTTAGGAAGCACATGTCCCTCGCTGCCACCTTACTCGAGCCTTTTACCGAGTCGGTGATGTTAAGCGGGATAGCAGCAGCGAGCACGCAATTCTTGACGGGAGTCACGCCTCACCTGTTCCTCCCAACACACCTTATTCTGTGGATACTGATAGACTTGGACGTTTACGCATCACTCGCTGGACACGCGCTTCCCTCATCGAAGCAGTGGGGATTTCTAGTAGCATGGGTGGTAAGAGAAGTGCTTGCATTCCCTATATGGATCCTAGCCATGATGGGGGACGAAGTAGAATGGAGGGGGAGAAGGTACAAGGTTATGCGAAATGGAGAGGTAGCTCGTCGGTAATTTGTAACAGTCGAGTACCGGCCCGTTGTCTTGAATCGACTCCTCATAATGGCAGACGTTGACTCCGAGCGGCAAAGAATTATATCGTCTGTCTTCAACCGTCGAAACGCTGCTGGTGGTTCAGAAGAGACATATATCTCACATGTCAAGATTTGGGAGGATGGCGGTCCAGAAGCGGACCTCAAGCCCAGGTACATCCTCCTGGCCCGTATGCCCAAACGTTGCTATGTGTGCGCGATATACCCATAGCCTTCCTCAGGAAATTCCGATGGCAACTGTTTCATTCACAAGTCCAAGATGAATTCTAACGGTACTTTCTCCGTCGGCAAGACATGGAAGTTGACCGAGTTACGAGCTGTCGAGGTGATGAACGTGAGCCGCATGTCCACCACGTCTCCCGTCTTATTGCATGCTGATGCTAGTAAAGCCTCTGGCGTTCAACATCACTCTGGCGAGGACGTACAGATGGCAAACAGAGCAATCGAATGAACAACTTGCTTTTCTTCACGCACTTGTTGACCTCTTTCGGTCCATTTCCAACGGTTTTCTGCAGGTTATTGGGCTTCCAGAAGCCGAGACGCGCACAGGTGCGACAGACATTCACTCGTATGACTGACAGACTCACCACGCTCAACAGCAATATCGCTCGCCGAACCTATCCCTTCCCGTGACTCGCGCACACCAACTCCCCCTGTTGCGACACGGGCTCTCGAACCTCGACTACCCCGAAAAATTCCGTCTCAGGATCTGAATGAATATTATGATTCGCCCAGCAGTAGTCACTCACCCGTGGTAGCCGCAAAAATCCCATCGAACGCCTCAAGGAAACCCTCATCCATCTCTTCACGACCCTCAACACCCCCCGATTCGTCCCAGACGACGATTACACCTGCTCGGCCCCGTCAACCATTACCGTCTTCCTCTGCGGCTGCTGTTCGACCTCCCCGCATGGTGCGACCCAGCCAGGTTTCAAGGTTGTCGGCAGTCTCGGACGTCCCGTCAACTCAGCCACCCTCCCCGACTCGCCTTTCGGTCGTTCCACCATTATCTTCCACACGGAATTCTACGGACCGTGACCGTTTATCCATTTCACGGTCTTCTGTCGATGCACCATCACCGGCCACTTCGGTCAACCGATCTGTGAGCGCAGCAATAACCGCGCCATCTGAATATCGCCGTTCGCCGTCACCGGGGTCTTCCTCGGGATCGAAAGCCAAAAGCAGGGGCCAGTCTCGTGGTCCCAATGTCCCTCTGGAACAAGCACAACTACGCAGAGACCAGAACGCTCGAATCTCATTCTTCGATCCCGCTAACCAGTCCGCGCTTGACCGCCTAATATTTCGCGGCTCTGGAACCTCAGACCCCGATGGCGAAGAAGAGACAACACAAGATATCATGACTAACGTCGAAGAAATGTTAGAGGGCTACGAGTGGGCCAGCGACGACATCCTAGGGCGAACCCGGAGCAGGGGAGCCGTCGATCAAATAGCAGCCCGATTACAGGATGAACTCATGGCCTTGGAAAAGGTGACTTCTTCACAACTTGCAGTAGAATTGATGCAAACGTTTTCTTCCATAGGCAAACATCCATTCCTTCATCGAATCCGATGATCGTGTGACACTCGTCCTGAAGTTCCTGGACGAGGCCATCCTCGAATTAGACAATATGGATAGTCTTGTATCCTCTTATAAAATCCATCTGAATGTAAGTCGACTTACCCGTCTCTCCCCGCCAATTGCATTCTGAAGCAATTTTGCATAGGCCGTCAATGAAGACATATCGTTTATTCAGTCGCAAAACAGAGGCCTTCAGGTACAGACACAGAACCAACGCGCGTTACTCGACGAACTGGAGCAGCTCCTGGTACGTCATTGTCATGTTGTTTCGTCAGCTGCGCTTATCATCTGGCCCATAGCAAACTGTGCAAGTTGGACGAGAGGCGATGATTACCTTGACGCAAGGTTCATTGCGTGACCCCGACAGTATACAGGCGCTAGAAGAAGCTGCAGCGGAGCTGTACAGGGCACTCCAAGCCGGTCGGGATGGAGGTGAGTTTTGAGCTTATCTTCGTGCTATGCCAAGAGAGGACGAATTCCTATTCTAAGACATGGCCGCGACCATGGAACGTCTGGAGGAGTACCGCATACACAACACCCAATTCTGCAAGCGCCTGTACGATTACCTATGTATCATGTTCACGGCTCAGGTGAGTTACCATCCCTCCGAATACTTAGTTCCTAACAGTGCCTTTGGGCTTCCCCCACAGTCGACGTTGCTCTTGGGCCAATCTAATGGACTGTCGAAGTCCAGTGGACGTCGAAACCTGGAAATCAAGGGACATAAAGAGCTAGAGAGCTATCTCGATCGTTACTGCGGACTTATTCTCTACATGAGAGAGATGGACGAAGTGGCCTACGGCAAGCTGTGTGCGGTAAGATCTCCCCGCCTTGCGTCGGTAGCTAACTCATCCCTGGGTTCCAAGGCCTATTTTTCCGCAGCGAGCCAACTGCACAACACTCAGATGACTTCGCTGCTTTCCCACTACAATGGTTCCATTAAAAGGGCGCAGGAAGACGACCCAGATAACAACAGTCCGTGACCTGGCATCTTTATCTTCTGAGTTACTCAACGCCACCAGGCTTTTTGCTTTCACAAACCGGCACCGCCTCCAGAGCGCCAGGGGCATTGCGGCGCGCCGGTACTATCGTCCGGTCGCCACTCGACGGCCGTAGGGACAAGGAGAAGGCTGCTGACGGTGACATGACTGTGCAGGAGGTGCTGTCGCTTTTGTCGTCTGCTCTGTTACTGCTCTTCTCTTACCCGCGTTAGGTCTTTGGCCAAGCTCTGGAACAGATTTCTCGTCAGATATCTCGCGAAGAAGAGTTCATCGCCGACTTCTTGCAGATCAACGAGGCGGGGCTCACGTTCGCCGATTACATGGGATTGGACAACTATTTCCGGCGACAGGCCGCACGCACTTCTGGGTTGAGCGCCCAGACAAACAAACTCGTGCGCGGTGCCATGGACCTTATTTTCGGTTTCCTGCCCCTCGAAATGAAGTCTTGGATCGACAATGCCCTAGCGAAGGACAGGATGTATGTTTTATCTCGTTCATCTTTCGCCACTCGATTGACCGCAGTTTGCAGACAGATCATAGGCGTCCTAGCTACTCTTGAACGGTTTTTGGCTGACGCGGACGAACGAGGGAAGGCATTTCTTATAAACTTCTTGGACAAACAACACACGCGCTTGAAGGGACTCTTTGAGCGACACGTCGTACGTCAGACATCTTACGTTTATGAGTGGTGGCGCCGTCAACAAGATTTGTCATGTAGGCGGAACAGATCAAGGCGGTAGAAGAAACAAAACTGACTAGCAAGAAACGCAATGGAGTAGCCCATTTCGTCAAATACTTCCCCGTCTATGTCGGGCGCGTTGAAAGCCAGCTCATTGGAGCGGAGTCGCTCGAAATTCGGCAGAGCGTGGACGGGGCGTACGACAGGATCGTGCATGCCATGTTCGACTCCCTGAAACACATGGCTAAGATGGGTGGGGAGGAAGAAGACAAGGGTCAACTAAACTATCATGTTATCCTCGTCGGTAAGTCAATCAACCAAATATTTTCGGACCAATGCATATTTCGATGCAAACATCGTGCTCCAGAGAACATGCACTACTTTGTGGCTGAGATTCGGCAGCAAGAGATCGGCTCCGTCGTCGTCTTCTCCACACGAGCGGAGGCGGTCTACGAGGAGAACCTCAGCGCATATGTCAAAATCGTCCTCAGACGCCCATTCTCAAAGATCATCGTTAGTGTTCCAGAGTATCTTTTGTGTGTCGTGCTCATATCCGTCGTCAGGATTACTTTGATGGAGTCGAGCAGATGCTGAGAACTATGGCGCCGACGGAAGTTTCTAGCAGCGGCGGATACAGCAGATCTGCCTTGAAGAAGGTCGTCAGGGAGTTCGACGCTAAAGACGTCCGGAAGCACGTAGACGCCCTGTTCAAGAGGGTCGAGAAGCATTTCACGGAGGCCTCCGAAATTGCTACCGGAGAAAGCAGTGGGATCGCTCCTGGAACCGTGATGGTGGGCGTGTGGAAAGCGTGCGAGGAAGAGCTGCTGAGAATCACGGACATCTTCGCCAAGCGCATATCGCAGTGCTACGCCAACAGCGGCGTATCCCTCGAATACTCTGCCGCAGACGTAGAGGCCGCGTTCAAGCGTCACCGAATCGGCGGCTCGTAACCGCTCCCGTGGAATCCGGATACAGTACTATCGTATCGTACTGTATTGCACGTGCACGTATGTACGCTGTGTGTCCACACATGTCATTTCTAGGGTGTCAACTCTTTGACGCCGCGACGTCATTTCCGTCGTTATGCAGGAGTCGGAGCATCAGCAGCGCCGTTACTACGCCTCACGTCGTACCATATGGTGGGGCCAAAAAAGAGAAATCACCTGCCTGCAGTATTTCATGTCGTACGCAACGTGCCCTACCCTATAACGAGATATATTGTAGTAAGAAGCTGGACGGCGGCACATCTTAGTGACGAGGATCCTTGGTCTAATTTTCCATCAGGGGAGACGTGCCTTGGTTGCGCAGCTAATATTCGGATCAGATGGAGGGGTGTTTCCAGTTGAGCTACCATGCGGGGGTGTCCTGCGGTCGTTTGGGGTACTCGGGACGGATTTTGACGTGGGGCCTCATTCTACTCTTCCAGGCAGCATCAGCACCATCCATCAATTGATGCCAGTCGGCGCCCCGGTGATATTGTACAGGGTTGTCAACGGACAAGCACCCCCGTCACGGAAGGATGATCACTATATGCTTCTTTTGTGCCCCTTTAAAAACATGGGAAGCAAGCTGAAACAAGGAGTAACGACGTAGCCTGATCTGTTCTAAAAGTCCAAGGTTCTTTCTGTACATAAACCGGCTCGAAATCACACCTCAGTTGTTGACACTCTCCCCGACGTCATAGCCTGCAGGGACAGCAACACCATTGGGGTGGGCGAGGGACGACGGGTCTTCCGATACCGGCCGACTACGATGAACTGAGGGCGCTAAAAACGAGGGCGGAGTTGCCACGCCGAATAGACTCTGAATGGATTGAAGTGCCTTTTGGGGCGACATATTCATTGGAGTGTCCCTAGAGGTGAATGGGGACGGCTGCTGCGTAATGGGGGTCTTGCTCAGGAAGCTATAGACAATGTCCCAAAGGGCGGAGATGCGCGAGTGGAGGAACTGGACGGTTTCGTCGCGCGCAGAGGCGATGGTTGCATCAATGTCTTTCTCGTTTTGGACGAAGAACGGTTCGAGATAGGACTTGTAGATATGGGTCGAGCCCTGTTGTGCGAAAGGAGATAGAATAAGTATAGCCCAGCGCAGGAGCCGACCCAAATGTATTTGGAAGCTGGCACGTGCCTCAAATTGGGAGAGAAAAAGAAGGAACAACGTCTTTGTTTCCCAATAGAACGGAAACCTGAAATAGGCATGTGGTGTTAATTTCACGGGCCTAGTATGACAGAACATACCAGCTCAGGAGCCATTCGGCGGTGTACTCAAAGGCAACAAGAGTACCGACCACTGTCCAGTAGCAAGCCACCTTCTCTACCTCTCGTTCATTCAGAGGGCGCTGCTTGAGCGCTTTGAAAGTCGAGTAGGATGGAAGGAGAAAAACAAACCATCCGCTGTGGAATAGCTGGTGATGCATAGAACCCAAATAAAATCAAGTAAACTCACGTAAGGAGGCGAGAAACGATGAACACGAGCATGGTTGAGGGTCACCAGTCACCGTGCAAGTACGAACCCAAGCGTACTTTATGATCACGTAATGGATAGCAAAAATATTTTTAAAGTAAAAATCAATTCCGCCGGTTTCGTCAAAAGTCCGAAAATCTTGACAGCCGGAAGAGCGCCGATGGACTGGCGCTGTATTGATTCCGTGAGTGTGCACGCGGGAGTAAATGGGCTTCTTCCCTGGATGTGCCTGTCGCTGCCGTGGCGAGAGCGTCAAGAGCCAGAAAGGATAACATGTGGATGTGGATATCCCCGTGGAGTGAGGGAAGGGAAGTACTATTCTGGTGAGATGGCGTGACCGCCCGCCTGATGGAGTTGTCGGTCGAGGTCATGGTCCTGACTAAGTCACTTGCGGTCCGATAGTCCTCAGCGCCGACAAAGGTTACCCTTAACCGACCCTTAACCGCAGGCTCCTCAGCTATCCCGTCCCGGACTCCGCATCACCCTTCCTACTGTCATGAATCTCGTCAACGGCGCTGCTCATCCCGGTACTCAACTTATCAAGAAGCAGGAAGACCTCGACGACAGAGGTGGTGGAAAGGACATCAAACCAGTCAGGACTACGCTGAACAGAGTTCCCCGTTCGTGCTGGATACACTTCCCCATTGCCCTCTCCGTTGACCTTTCTCTTTCCCTCTAGGTGCTTGCGTGAGTCTCGCTCTCACTTTGCGATCCCTATCATATAATCCGGCCTGTAGAATGCCTGTAGAAAACAGAAAATGCGATGTGAGGGCGCAGATAACCCTCCTTGCAAACGATGTCGGCAACAATCTCTGGAATGTCTGTTTGAGAAGCCAAATAGAGAAGCCACCTTGACTGGTGAGGCTGGCTTAGAGTGAGTGCTACATCCCGTCCTTTCCTGGACCGCGTTCCTCATCAATTTCTAGGCGGATCCGGAGCTTAGAGACTCATGTCGCGGAAATCAGGCAGTCTCAAACTGCCATTCAGAGCGTCCTAGCCGACATCGCAGCTCATTTGCGGGTGGGCTCTGCAGGTTCTGTCCGCTCCCCTTCTGCCTTCCCTCCTACATACCTTCATCATTCTCCGGCCATTCACGCCGATTCCCCTGCATCTATGTCAACACCTGTCTCTGCACGTCCCCAAATAGACATCGGTCATTCCATCATGACCACTCCTCAACCAGGAAACCCAGTCGGTCCCTCTTGTGTATTCATGGTCCTATATTCCTGACTCGTTTGTGCAGATGTATTCAAGTCCTCCAATGAGACCTAATGGCGACACGCCGGCATCTCATGGAAATACCGCGTACCAACCGATCAATTCGCAATATCATATGCCCGCCGGTGTACATCCACCTATGTTGCCCCCGATATCTAGCATCGAACCTACGGGCCCTCGCCCCCAACATGATAATATTTCTTCAGTAAGGCATCAGTACGCTGATAATGGTCACCCCCGACATTTCAGTAAGCACCCTAGTGTCCCGATTGGGTCCGGAGCTGGAAAGAGGCCCTTAGCCATATCCAATGCGACGAGCGCAGACTCATCAGACGTCGAAGAAGATGGCGGCGAGTTACCGGCCCAGGGCCTCGTAGCACCCTGGGAGGTGCTGCGCGGATTGGCTGACGTTGCTATCCAACGAGCCGCCAAGGCAGGTCGACCCCATCCTGTTCGTGACATGTTTCGTTCATACACACTCGTGTCTGTAGGAAAATGGTGAAGCGAGCGAACCTCAAAGTCGCACCAGATCTCCCTCCCCCGATCCTCGATCTCGCAGACCAAACAAGAAACGGAAAACCCGCCATCCACCCCGTCTCAAGTTGTTCCCCGACGGTAGGCTCAATATCCTGAAGCATCACGGTTTCCTCGCTAATTCTGATGTTGGAAGTGGTATCCAAGGGTATCGTATCGGTGGCGGAGGCTACTGACTTGTTTAAGATGTGACTTTCATTTCTTTACTCCAAGTGATTTTTCTGATATCCCTGCAGATTCTTTCATGGCTGTTCCACGTTCCTTCCTATCTTTGATTCTTCCATCGACACGTTCGCGTCTTTGCACGAGCGGTCTCCTTTTGCTGTTGATACTATATGTATGGTCGCTGCTAGGGTTCGCGATGGCGGTGGTACGGCCTCTCGTGCAGCTCAGAAGGGGACCACCGCTCACACCTCGTTCTCAGGCAAGCCAAGTGATGTGTACACCAACTGTTTGCAAGAGGTTCAGGCCATCTCCTGTGCAACTCTGTTCGCGCCGGTATTGCGCGTTGAGGCTGTTCAAGCAATGAGTGCGTTGTTACTCTGTCTCGGACCGTGGAGAAGGCGAGATCTGATTGTCTTAGTCCTTGTGTCCGGTTGGTCGGACAACGGCTGGCTGAGTGGTGGCCATGCCGTTCGAATGGCTTTGGAGCTCTGTGAGCTTTGCGTTTGACTTTCGTATTGTGTTCTAACCATCGGGTGCAGCCTTGCACAAGGCATGGCCAAAGCTTCTGCGACGCATGCAAAGCAATAAAGCTTCAGATGGACCAGAAGACAGGGAACTTATCATCGCGTCTCGCACGTGGTTCTGTCTTTATCTTTTCGAACATCAGTTAGTCTTTTCTTCCCCTTTAGAGACCCCCGTTGTCTGATCTGATGATTGTACGCAAAGGATGTCGTACGGCACCGGCCGGCCCGCTATCCTGAAAGATGACGAGAGTATATGGCAATGCCGCCTCCTGCTGCGACACCCTTTGGCAATAGAGGACGACATGCGTCTCGTCTCTATGGTAGAGTTGATGTCGATTAGGGAACGGATTACTAACCAACTGTCGCCCTTCGCGCACGGGCCCGTGGACGAGCGCACGTTCGACATATTGAGAGGTGCTTATGCTGAGTTCAAACATTGGTACGAGACCTGGGACCAGGCTTTCTCCCAGAAGTACGAGGACGCAGGTGCACCCTTCGACCAGTGTCAGCGTTACTTTTAACTCACTGCCCTTCTCAGCTTTCTACCGTCAAAGTCTTCAGATTCAGCAGCTGCACGCAGAACTGTATCACAGCGCCACTGCTTTACGAGGAATAAACGGCCCAGAAGATGTTCAAAAGATGCCCGCTTCTCAGAGGGAAGTCGCCATCAAATCAATCCAAATCGCCCGTCTGGGTCTAGATATCACAGCCAAGTCTCACTCATATCGGGAGGGTATGAAATACGGTAGGTCCTATTGGTAGTTCAAGTGTATCTTCTGTCTGAAGTGCAAACATCGTAGCTGTTCATTATACTCATGCCACCGCTACTTTTGCTGCTTCTTTCCTACTTCGTCTTTCGCGGTTGTTGTATGTGCTTCCTCTCCTCTCGCCTCTTGCAGTGGCTGATACCATCAGTAGCCCCAATGAATGCAATGTTGCCGAGATTAGGGAGCAGGTCGAAACGCTAGCGTCACTCATGTCCGAAAGTGAGAATCGTGATACCGAAAGGTTTTTCACCAGCGCTGACATGATTGTCGTCAGTTCCGGGTAAACGCTATGCTCTGACTCTACAGCTAATGCTGAAGAGGAGCCTGAAGCGGAAGGCGGGCTCTATGTCTCGCTCTCCGCAACTCCCGCGCGAAGCATATCCGCCTAAAATTCCAAGTGAACGCCCGGCGAGTATGGCAGTCAATCAAGTGGTCAACCCAACCCCCATCTCTCCGGGCGTCTACGATCCATCCACTGGTGCGCTCGTTCCTCATGGCATTCCCGGATACCCGCCCGCACCTGGATACATCGCCGATGTGAATAATATATGGCGTGGATTTGAAGCCACTTCGGCAGAACAACTCCCCGTGTGGCTCTCTGATCAAAGTCTAGGTGGTAATTCCTTCTCCCATAATGGCATCGACGCTTTCCTGCTTCCCCCCGATTACCTCCCTCCTGCACCGCAGATCTGGTAGCTTTATGGATCCTCTTAGTCTCTTACAACGTATTACTCTTGATATTGCCTGTAGTAGAAGCTTTGATTTTGTATTCTTGAATATCGTCGTGAATTTGATCCGAACTCTAATCTCAACCACTACCATCATGTCCGAAGTCTCCGAAGTCTCTCTCGGGCCAACCGCCAATCCTCGCGTGGGCTCTTTGCCGTCGAATGATACACAAGCAAGCTCTGCAGACAGCGGTAGCCTCAGTGGCAGCGTCAACAAAGGAACCGGCGAGTCACCACCGAGCCCACGACACCCCCGCCGAACCTTGGATGATCTGCCGGGTTTCTCATACGACCCTGATGGGCACTCAACAGACCCATTAGACTCCTGGCCCGAGCGAGTGGAGGTGAAGCCTCGGCGCAGATCGACTATTCTGTCGACTCTTGTCCGTGGCAGTCAGCCCCGCCGCTCCTTCTTCGGAGATAACGCCGCGGCCAGCCTCCGTGACTCTGAACCCGCCGTATCACCAGAGAACAATCGGCCCACCAATCGGTTGAGCAATGCCCGAAGACTCTCAATGACGGCGGTATCCACGCTGAAAGAGAAGGTCCTGCTTCCTGCCATGCCGTGGAAGCTAAAGCGCTCTGCGTCCCAGTCTGATAACAGCCGTGCTTGTACGTCAACGCTTCTTCGGTTGTCCGTGTGTGTCCTGTCTGACGTGCCGTCCGACTGCAGCGGTGGACCATCGGAAGAAATTCATTCTCCTGCTCGCAAAGGCGTTCCTCACGTTCGGCGCGCCGTCCCACCGCGTCGAGACCCAACTGTTCGCGGCAGCGGAGAAGCTCCTCATCCCGGCCTCGTTTGCGTTCATCCCCGGCATCATCATGGTCTCCTTCAACGACGGCGAGACGCGCACGACCGAGCTGCACTTTGTGCGCTCGAGCGGGCGCATCGCGCTCTCGGCGCTGAACAGCGTCCACGACGTATACCGCGACGTCTTTGACGACCGCAGCACCGTCCAAGACGGGATCTCCGCGCTCGACCGCATCCTCCGCGCGCCGCCCTTGTATCCGCTCATCGCGCGCTGTGGTCTCGCTTTCGTCTGTGCCTCTGTCATCTGTCCGCTCGCTTTTGGCGGTAGCTTCATCGACATGTGGGTCAGCGGAACTTGTGCCTGTGTCTTGCAGTACTTGGGTCTCCAAGCGGCGGCGAAGAGTTCTGTCTACGCGAACGTATACGAGTATGTGTCTAGGTCTATTGCCTCTCGCAGCCTATAATTCGCGCCAGGATATCCGTCTCCATCATCGTTTCATTCATTGCTCGATCCCTGAGCAGCATCCCTGGCAATTTATTCTGCTACAGCTCGATCTCTTCTGCCGGCGTAGTCTTGATCCTCCCTGGGTTCACAATCTGTCAGTCCTTTCTTTTTGAGCGATTTGCGCATGTTGACGCGACTTGCACCTTTAGTGATAAGTGCACTTGAGTTGACCTCTCGGAACATCCTGTGCGGCTCGGTGCGACTGATATACGCCATCATCTACACATTCTTCCTGGTGAGTTGAATTCTCGAATCAGTGACATTACTTTTTTATGATCATTCTGTCAAGGGTTTTGGTCTTACGATTGGTTCGGATATATCCATCCTTTTCGTGAACCACAAGGGCTACGACTCGCTCGGCGTCATCAAGAGTGGCCTCCAGGCCGACGTCATGCACGGGACGTTCACCGCCCACAACGCGTCGAATTCCACGACCCAGCCTAGTTTCACAGGGACGTTTGGATTCCTCAACGCCACGAATAGCCACGTCTCTCGAGGTCGGTTCTCCCCTATCATTCGCATTTGACACCACCTTATCATTTATTTCGTTAGGATGCTACCGCGACCCGGACTGGCCGTGGTATCGCCAGCCGTTCCCCTGGTGGACGATGTTCTTCCTGGTGCCTCTGTACTCGACTTGTTCTTCTCTCTCGAATCTCCAGTCCTTCCGGAGCTCTAGGCTACCCATCATGATCATCTTCTCGTGCTGCTCTTACACGGCCAACAAGGCCTCGAACTGGTTCTTGGCGGACAAGGGCGCGCTCGCGCCCGCGGCTGGGGCTCTCGTCATCGGCCTGCTAGGTAATGTCTACTCGAGATGGTCTCGTGGAACTGCGTTTACCTCGATGGTTACCGGAGTTCTCTTCCTTGTGCCGGTGCGTTATCACCGGATTTTTAAAGGCTCGAGTGACGCGCTGAACTGGGGAATTACTGTCTAGTCTGGTCTCGCCCAAGCTGGTGGTCTCACTGGGAACTACGACAGCTCCGTGCAACAGTACTACAGCAGCTTTACTCTAGGCTTGCGCATGATCCAAGTCGCGATTGGCGTTACGATTGGTCTCTTTGTTAGCCAAAGTCTCATATATGCGTTCAGTGCCACGGGTAGTGCCGCGGAGATGGCCTTTTAAATGTGTGTTTGTGTCGTTTAACATATCTAGTCTAGGACGTCTACATATTATCGCGAATGTTGGTACCCATAATACATACACCGATTAGTTAAGGCAATATGAACGTGTAATGCAAACAAAACCAGAACAGCAGTCTGCTCGACAGCGGACAGCAAAATACACTACGTTGAGAAGAAAGACGGCCGGATGAGGTATTATAAACGCCATATTAGCGACTGAAGAGCTGTTTGAGTTCTTCCATGCGACGGTGCATCAAGTCCTGCTTGCTGAAGTTCTGTCCTAGGGTCATGTTGGCTAGTTCTGTCTTCTTTTTCTGTACCTCGAGCAAGCGAGCCTCGATCGAGTTTTCGATGATCAACTTGATCGTCGTTACAGGCTTTGTTTGACCAAGGCGGTGCTGCGCCACAGTTTTATCAGCCCGGCCCCACGTGTGTGAAAAGAATAAAGAAAATACGTACTATGCGGTCCACCGCCTGATTCTCGACTGCAGGGTTCCTAAGCGAGGAAGACTGTGTCAGATCTTTAGATTCTGCAGGGGTAGTACCTCCATTTACCAGTATGGATCCATGAGGTATACACGTTGCGCGGCGGTAAGATTTAGACCAACGCCGCCCGCCTTCAGGCTAACCAAGAGGACTTCGCAGCCAGGATCGTTCTTCAACGCCTCCATGGCCCGACTGCGATCCTCTCGTTTCATAGTGCCGTCTAAGCGTTCATAGCGAATACCGGCGGTATCCAGAGCGTCTTCCACTCTGTCGAGCATCGTCGTCCACTGCGAGCTACCAACACACCATGAATATCTGAACTGTTAGCAGACAGAAAGGACGATCGTACAAGACCACGGTTTTGACGACCCCGTCGTCGAGGGTGTTCCCTTGGTCGTCGACCATCTGTACTTCCAACGAAGTGGGATCGTAATTGGCCGAGTGTGGGTTAGCCTTCGAAAACTGCACGAGGTCACCGAGTAACGACTTGACTTTGGTGGATGGGCGGAAACTCCCCTCCAACAGATTAGCACGTGATTTCTTCTCCCGCTTTCCCGATTTCTTCCTCGTTGGCGCCTCTGCAACCGCCACATTTACATCGAATTCTACGACATCCGTCGGCCGCAGCGTGTTTTGGCATACAGGGCACGGCCTGACGACATCAGGTTCACAGTCGGGCCACGCCAAGTCCACCTTGCGCTTGTAGCAATACGTACAGAAGAGATGCTGACATCGGGTCATCACGGGACGTGGCGCTTGGGGATTGGAGGGCGAGTTCGGTCGCGTGTTCGCTCGTGAAGACTTTGCCTTTCTGCTACGCTTTACGACCGAGCTTGCTTCGGCGTCGGCGCCGCTGCCGCAGCTGGATGGGATTTCGGAGGGGCAGAGCTCGAGTCCACACTCAGAGCACTGAGTAGTAGCGGCTTCGCGCAGTAGGGCAAATATAACAGTGGCACGCGCTGCGGTGATGCCCTCCACGGCGATTGCAGCAACAGTCTCCTCGTAGGATGCACCATGATGTGCGCCGGCGAAGAAGCCTTTATTCTTTACAAGCTCCAGATCGTCGCAAATCTGGCGAAGACGGAGAATCTTCTGCAGGATGCCTACGTAGTTCTTCATGACCTCGTTCTTGTGCGATAGCTCGTGAAATTCCGCCTTCGACTCGTTGAAGAAGCGATCATAGACTTCTTGCTCCTGAGCGTCAAACTTCAGGTACCGGAGTTCATCGCGTCGCGGAGGAAGAGTCAAGATGCGCTGACCATTCGGCGTCTTGCTCTCTTTCGTGCGCCGTAAGGTGATGCTCCTCATGACGGTCTGTAATCGGGCGACGCCGAGAGGCTGGCCGTATTTCACAGGGGTTCCCACGTACTCCGTCCACGTAGCTTTGTCGTCGAGGGGAGATAGCTTTAAGAACTTGATAAGGGCAAAGACGTCATCTAGCTTGTTTTGCACGGGAGTTCCGGTTAAGCATAACCGCCGATCCGCCATGAGATCACATGACGCGCGACACGCGACGGTGTTAAGTTCTTTGATGGAGCTACGCCGACCAGTCAGGCGGGATAATTGGCCGAAAGGTCATTGCTACTCACTGGGCCTCGTCCAAGACTACTCTGAACCAGTGTACACTCTGAAGAGGGCTAGTGGCTTCCATCCCGTTGCCACCCGGTCGCTTGCGTTTTCCAAGCTTTGAAGTCTTGGAGAGCTTGCTATTCGCCTCATTGCCCGAGTCAGTAGCGGCATCTTCTCCATCTTCAAGACTGCGCGTTTGCTTTGAAAACTCCGAGGCGAGTGTGGAATACGTAGTGATAACTACGTCAAAGTCAGCAAGGAAAGTAGGCTCCGGACGGCGCGCATTTCCGTGGTATACATAGACACGGAGAACCGTGCCTCCCTTCTTCTGCAAGACCGTATTTCCGTCATCTGGAGTGAGCCCCTCCGTATCTGCGTTGTTGGTGAACATAGCCGGAAGAGTAATCTGGGTACCCCCCACATCTGCGCCAATGCAGCCTCCCGAGCCCCCTGAGACGCGTACGGGTCCATTCCAGTGCTCTCGGAGCTGTTCTTCCCAATTCGAAACAGTGGAAAGAGGACAGACAACCAGAGTCGCACGACTCTTGCATTTGATACGACAGGCTCTGGCGTATTGCTCCTCGGCTAGATCCAGTGCTTTCGCTTCCTTCCCCTTTGCCTTGGTAGTGGTTATGGATAATGTAGAAGTAGAGGGGGGCGGCATCCCCCATACGCGGCCTGCAAAATGCTCCGCACTGAGCCCGGATTCGCAATGAGTTGGGTTGGGAGGTTTTGGAGGAACCAGGGGCGCCGCCTCAAAAGATTGCGCGGACGAAAGCGTAGCGGCAATAAGAGAGACAGTGGTAATCGTCTTGCCTAGGCCCATCTTCAAACGCGTGCGGGTATTGTCAACGTCAACGGGCTAGATCCCACTCAAGTGACGCCACACTCACATCGTCAGCCAAAACGGCGCCTTTCGACTCACAGGGCGCTTCGAAGAGCTCGGTCTGGGTCACGAGGTGACACCACGACTTCTGGCCCGTGATAGGGTTGGGTACATACTCCCACAAGGTAGAACGTAGGTCACCCCTGTCGATTTCCTGCTCTCTTTCAAGGAGGAAAGTCAGGGCTTTCTTCTGATGTGGATAGAGAAGTGTTCCAATTTCGGGGGCTGTGTGGGCGCGTGACAGTCGAAGAGAGGATAGACAATATAGTGCAAAGACGCACTAGGTTCAGTCTCTTCAAGCTCTTCGCCCCCACGCAAGTTCTTGAAAAGCTCGTCCACCTGGGCGCGCTGTACTTCGACGGTCTTCCCGGATACAGGGGTGGGCAGTCGAGCAGAGTTGCCGCCTGGACCGCTGTAGTCGGTACGCATAAGGGCGCGTGCGTGACCCCCTGGTGGTGGGTTGTGTGGGTTGTGATAAAGAACATTAGTAGGGGCTAATATTGGGTGCTCCAAAAGGAGGCCAGACTGGCGGAGAAAGTTTCCGACGACTAAGATGTTACCCTTTGGGGTATATACAAGGACCTCAAGTGGGAGAACAGGGAGCTGTGCAAATCACGTTCACATGAGACGAACGGCTGAGCAGAGTGAAACACGCACGTGCCGGCTCCCTTTGCGAATTCTGGCGTCCACACGTATGAGACCCTTTCCTAGCATGGGTCCCAATATCGACGCGACCTTTTGCTCGACAATGGCAAAGTCCTCGCCAGGATGGATCTCTCCATGAGGCCCCCTCCTGTTCGGAGTCTTGATGTGAACCGTGTCCTCACTTCCTGGATGATGCGGCGTGCGCTCGTACTGTAACCGGACAGGTCCCCAGACAGGGTCTGAACTCGATGGTTCAGAGATCGAAATCTCGAGATACGTTGATGGATATAAAATTAGGGCCGTCACATCCAAGCGACCAATACAAACAGGGGTTCTGAGTGAGGCGCTTTCAAAGGTAATAGGTTGCGCAGAGGGTGAAAATTGCGGTGGCTGAGGTAAAGCAGGGGGTGGTAGTCTCGGAGCGGGGGGAGGCGAGGGTGAAGTGGTCAAGTCGATCACAGTGTGAGCCGGCTGTCCCGGTGGGGGCGAAAGGTTGGATGTGAAAGAGGCACTTGGCACACTGACCATTGATGAACGATGAGATTTGGTAGAATTGTGGACGATGGTAGATATCTGAGCGCAATGAGGCGGTCAGTTCGTTGGAGCTCAGACGTTTATGTATTATGGAAGAAGACCACGGCGGGAGAAAGAAAGAGGACGGGTACGGAGACGAAGGTCAAGGACAAGGTGAAAGCGGAAGAGGTGCAGCCTCGGGGAGGAAATGCAGTGTGTGCTTAGTCAACTACTGTAGTGAGATTTAAGCAACACGACTAGCTACGGTACATCGCCAATCTACTTTCTTATTTCCTTTATCTCCCAACGTATATTGTCCTGGTATTCCTTGCCCCTTTGTCAGTGTTCTCGACGCCACAAAAGTACAAAGAGAACTCTACGTACACTGGTATGGTCCTGACGCCGCAGTAGCCCACCCCATGGCTTGGAACGCTTGTTGCGCCGCGTCTTCTTTCGCTTTTTGCTTGCTTTTCCCAACGCCCTCACCCTTCACCACACCATTAACTAGAGGGACAGAGTTCAGCAATACGACTCTCGGTTGAACTTAGTCAGTCGTATTCACCAAGGCAATGCACCACCCAAGTCAGAGAGTGGCCCGGCCCAGACTGATTCGCATTCCATTCGATCCTTAACCCACGTTGCATGGCCATTTCATTGAACAACGACAAAACCGACGGCTTCGGCACTCCCTGAGCCGGAGGGCTGTGGGGCAGAGGAGGCGCGCCATACGTAGGTGGAGGTGGACTGGCATGAGTGGCCCCGGAGAACCCTGACGGCGTTGGACTAAAGTCTGGGTCGACCAGTGGGCCGATCCAAGCTTTGATATCTCGGTAGCCCTTTTCCATGTACAATGCGCCAACGTAGGCGTGGAACAGATGTTGGGTCTCCTGTGTATCGTTGCATTAGCTACTGTTGATCGTCGATCGTGAGCCAGCGCTGTACCGAGGGTTCTTTCAATTCTTCGCGGAGGTTCATGGGGCAGGCAACCCTTTCCCGTATCCCATAATTGGTCACCCACTGGTCATAAGCTTCGTTTGTCAACGTCAGGTCCAGCTCTTCCTGCGGGCATTCCACATCAATGTGAGTCCCGTCATGGTAGGGGAGGGATCTGGGCTGACACCCACGCGCACCTGTAGCCTCCTTGCGTCCAGCATTGGTCGTTTTTCGAAGAGTACTTCTGCGATCACCATGCGCAGTGCTTGCTCCCCGAGGAAAGCAAGTCGTTCACCATCTCCAAAGCTATCATTTGGGACCGACGGTTTGAGCGACCGATGGACGAACACCGCAAACGCAGCGTCGCCCTGGACGGAAGGAAGGGGAGGTAGTGTCATCATTGTCCCAGCTTTCAGTTCCTTGTGGGGTTTCTTGGGGATACGACCAGAGGCACACAATGGGTCACTAGCTGGTCGCTTGGAAGACTGAGGGAGACTTTGAGAAGCATTCGACGGTATCGATAAAGGTGGCATCGGTGTTAGGGTCACACGGCCTCGTGCCGGCTCTTCTATCAGCTTAACGCGGGTTCCGTGGCGTCTTCAGCGAGGCGCATCAGAATGCTTGCCGCAGAAGTTATCGAGGGGAGCGCAGTTCGCATGTAGTGCAAAACGGAGCTCGCGGAGAGCGAAAAAGAAAAATATTATTGGAAAAATAGGAAGTGACATTTATTCTCTAGTGCGATAACTATGAATTTCAAGATATTATACGGTGTGTTATTTACTGGAACTCTGGGGCGCGGTTCATGGAGAAAACCGTGTATCTGTTGGATCCATTGCAGCGCCATTCATCTACGAATACCTGTACTCGAACTCGGCATCTGTCCAACTGCACGCTTCCTGTACTTCTGAAGAACACCAACGAGCGCGGCAACAGTTGCAGTTTGGCCCGGTTGAGACTTCAGTCGTGAGATGGCAGATTGTATGCTGCCAGACGAATTAGTGAGACAAGACACCAAACCAATCGACTACGGACCCTACCTCTCTGGCCCTGCCGTAGTTACGGGGCAGTCTTTGACAAGGTGATGCGGTCCTCCACAAACAGGACAGTCCGGGTCATTGTTTGTCCTGTGCCTCTTCTTCGCGCTACCTTGGGCCTGGGCATCGGATGGACGTTTCTGCGGCATTGGCGTTCCTCCCTTAGCCGACTTACCGCTGCCTTGGGCTTGAGCATCGGATGGACGTTTCTGCGAGGTCGACCCCTGCGGCATTGCTCCTGGCGCCCCTCCTCCCCTAGCCGACTTAGCAGAAGACGACGAAATGGCGTTGGGAACTCCTTTCTGGAGAGAACTATTCTTGGGATGTGACGAAGGCAATTGCGTCGGGGCCCTCTGTTGAACTCGAATATCGGGACTGTTTCTAGAAGAGGCTGACGCCCCACGTCTAACCTTCTCCACGAGTCGCAGAGGTTGATTATAGACAAGGTGGAGCTGCCCTCGCTTCTCCAACGTATGGTCAATGATTCCAATGGCGTCCCGCTAGTCAGAGCAATAGTGTCAGAGGCTAGACTGGCATGGTTCAATCGATTGGACGCACTCGCTCCTCAAACGGCTCGCCGGTCTCATTGAACAGCATCCGGCGGTAGTGCACAAGATTCTCTGAGTGTTCTGTCATCCCACACGTGCCTTGATGGGCGTTCCCGCACATGGAACAAATGGCTATCTCTTGTCGACGAGCAGCCGCACCGTGGTCGTCGGGCGGAGCAGGGTTTGGAATCGATTGGCTAACAGACGCGGAGACGGGTGGGGGTCGTCCGTTTCCAGACGAACCAGTTGACTTCTTTGGAGCTCCCACAACGGGGGGATTGTGAAGTTCAGCGATGTCTTGTGTGATATCCTCTTGAAACGGCTCGTCGCTGGAGTTCTCGGATTGGCTCAGGTTGGCATTAACGTAAACGTCAGACTCGGACGCCTCGGACGCCGTGGATCGCGATTTCTTTCGCTTCGTCCCTCGGGGCTTGTTTTTGTCTGGAGAGTCTAAGAAGTCGAACATTTGCTAGTTAAAGGTGAGTGTCCTAGAATTCACCGCGAAGGGCGTGATCGACACTACCTGATTTCCCGCGGCAATCGCGGCTTTTCGACGGACACCGCGTCCAGTACGCTCGGTTGCTTTCATCTGAGCCTTTTCCTTCGCAATGAGCTCCAAGGTGTGGGCCCAAGAGTCAGTCTCCGGTGGTTTATGAGCCTGGTCGTCCACTTCCACCAACCCATCGTTCTCAGCGGTCCATACTTTGGCAAATGAGAAGGCATGACCGGTGTCTTCGCCCGCCTCTTTAGGCTGTTCGCCTTCTGTTTCGGTCTTCTCGATTAACTTGTCGAGGTCCTGGTCAGAATCTGGGGAATAGGGAATGAACAATTAGCGTAACAGTTGAATATGCTCGGCGCACAAGTGATGTTGCGCGCATCTGCCGTCTCATCGAACAGCGCCTGAGCGCCATACGTCAAGATGGATCGGACATCACTACCGCCTTCTTCGTCGTCCATCTTTTGGACGATCACATGATCCAAAACCAACTTTTTCTTCCCAGTTTGCATAATGCGCTCTATCAGCTACGTTAGCGCATTGAACAGACTACAGGGTCATCTATGTGCACACCTTCGGCAGTATCCTTGGCCATCAGCTTGAACACTAAACAAGGTTTCGTTTGGCCATAGCGGTGAGCACGAGCAATTGCCTGAACACGAATCAGAATACGCCAACGAGATGCAAGGCAGTGGAGCATACTTGGAGGTCCTAGAAGGAATCAATACGGAGAAGTCATGAAGAGTGCTCGCAAGAACGTACTTGGTGAGGATTGAAGTCGGGGTCGAAGATAATTACAGTGTCCGCGCTCCATAAATTAATTCCAACGCCCCCGGCTCGCGTGGAGAGTAGGTAGATGAAAACGTCAGATCCGGGACGGTTGAACTCATCCATCCCTTTCTGTCGCTCAGATTGCTTTGTGTTGCCATCCTAGCCCGAAAATTAAGAGAAGGTCGAGTGACTAAGTACATGTCTCGCTCACGAGACGCAAATGCTTGAATCCTTCTCCATCAAGAAAGTCTTCTATAAGATCTAGTGCAATGACGAACTAAGTAGGTGCATCAGCATAAAGAGAAGAATCTGTGAGGGGCAAATACGAACTTGGCTAAAGAGTAAGACACGGTGGCCTCTAGCCTTGAGTTTGAATAGTAGTCCTTGTAGGAAACGCAACTTCGCGCTACCAGCTACGAGCCTGGAATGAGCTTCTTGCGGGCTCAAACCTTTCGGTTCAATGTCATGAGATACGAGGTAAGGATGCTGTATGCACCTAAGGAGATCATGAGTGGAAGTAATTCGGATAGCTGAATTACGTACTTCCGAAGGTCCATGAGGATATTGTTCATGCTACCCGTTCTCGGCTTCTTCGTAGAGTTCCGGGGGTCGTCAGAGGTCAATGTTAGTGACTTCAGTATTTCAACATTTTTACCTGCATAATCGGCACATTAGCAAACAGCCTGAGATGCGACCATCCGCACAGCAAGTTTACACACCGAGCACGGATTTATAGATTTCCTTTTGTAACGGCGTCAAGGATACGGGCACGATGACCTCGTTCTACAAACTGTCGATCAGCTGTGCTCTCGTATTTATGATAGTAACAAACCTTAGGTGGTAACTGCAAAACTTGACCCTTAAGGCGGCGAAGAAAGTAAGGGCGTAGTCTGTTGTGTAGTTCCTTCACGAGATCTTCAGTCAATTCCTCGTGTTCCTTCTCGAGTCGCTCGAGGTCCCCCCATTCGTTAGGATCAAGGAAGTTCATGAGATTGAATAGCTCCCGAATGTTATTATTCAACGGGGTCTAGGGACATAAGGTGAGAGAAACACTGTCAAGACAGATAACTTACGCCAGTCATGATGATCCGATGCGATACTTTGAGTTCGTTTAGCTTTTTAAACAAGAGACCGTGGTCATTCTTGACTAACGGGACTATTAAACGTAGCCACCACCCGATAACAAATGACTTACGCCGCTGTCCTTCGTCGACAACCAATACTTCCCATCGGGGGACGCTCTTAATCACCGGATTGAAGTCCTTAGACGTGATAGTATCATATGTAGTGACAAGGACGTGGAACTTTGCTCCAGTAGTCCCTTGTATCTTGGTCGAATGTGTTAACTCGTACCGTTTGATTACGTCACGAGACTTGGCTTCGCCATAAAAAGGGACGACACGGACGCCAGGTGCCCAACTTGCAAACTCCCGTGCCCAGTTGGTGATTGTCGAATTGGGAACAACGACCAGAATGGGGCAAGCATCGAACGACTTAATGATACTGCCAATGAAAGTGACAATTTGGACCGTTTTCCCCTACGAAAGAGGTTAATGTCAGGTGAATAGAGAGGGTCAGGCACATACGAGTCCCATTTCATCCGCAAGGATAGACGGCTGGTGATTCCACCAGTTGTCGCAGAGCCAATTAAACCCATCAACCTACAAAGGCAATGCCTTTAGAACTACGGAACGGATGTTGAGAGAAACCTTCTTCACTTGGAACGGCATAAGTTTAAGATGGCTTTGTTGGCCGAGATTGAGTTGCCCGCCTTCTTTCAAGGCATGACGTTGGCGGTACTCATTCTTGGGACGATTCTCGAAAGCCTCGATCTGCTTCTTGCTGCGTAGCTTGATATGCACCTTCCGGGACTCCAGGAAGTATCCAAACGCTACTTTGAATGCTGAGTGACCTGGTTCACCCGGGCGAGGCGGAGAATCCCAGGAAGCTACAGATGTTGATAAGACGCTGAAACGCAGTTGCAAACACCGGGGCTTACCTTCGTCATATCCGAGGTCATCCCACTTAATGAAGGCCCAGACGACGCGATCGATGTCTTCGACGGATAGGTCGTCCTCTTTCTCAGCCTCCCACTCGTCCAGAGTGCTCGTGTTCCACGTGGACGGTTCCTCCCCGGATTCAAAGACTTCGTTCCATTCTTTTTCGGCGTCAGGGTCAGGGGGGTGATCGGCGTCCACAGATGTCATTTTGGCTTTCTTCTTGCTCGTCTTTGACCTTCGCTTGCCTGGAGACCAAATCAAGACATCCAGGACGCGATCTATTGTCTTCCAAGCCGGAGGTATACGTCTTTCAGCGTCAGAAATGGCCAATAGCATGGCATCTTCCGAGCGAGTTACCGGTGGGGAATCATCCGATTCCTTACTTGATCCACCGATACCTCCCTCTGAGACCGCATTGGCGACTTGGTCTTCCCGGACAGCATGGTCTAGAAGATTAACTCGTGGCCCGTGCGTCAGAAAACTGCGCAAGAGTGCAGCATGGACGGAAGCTAGCCAGCCGTGAGGGACCCATTGTACCCGACGGTAGCTTCGATCTTGCCATTTGACGAGGTATTCGCGGGGTAGGTTCATCTTAGGACCAATTGACCCTCCGGATGGTAATTCTGGTTCTATTGCGTTGGGGGGATACGGCCTCCAGGCAAGGATCTTTTCCGCGCGGTACACAAAGGATATACAGTCAGAACATGACCAGTCTTGATCGCGTTGATAATATTCAGCAATGGCCTCGGTATCTACCTCAGCGTTGTCGTTCATTGCTCCATTAGGAGGCGGTAGATGAGCGTAGTGGGCAAGCCGCTTGCAGAGCCTGCAGCGGAAAAGAAGTTCTTTGGAAAGTACCGCGGGTTGACTCCCGGTTGCAGTATTCTGCGAAGTTCCCTCGAGTACCGCAGGACCAGGGAGGGATAGACGTTCATCGGCCTTCCGAGTGTCAAGTAATTCCGGTTCGAGAGCGACATTCTTGCAGCCCATGCAAATACCGCCTTTCATGCACATGGAACAAATAAATTCTGTGGTCTGGTGAGATTCGAGTCCAGGCCGCTTCGGAGGAAGCTGGATCGGGAGATCGTGATCTTTGCTCGTGCTGTCGTTCGGCGCGGTGTACCCAGCATCCGCAGTATCTTTCCCACGCGCCGCCTCCAATGCCATACGGTCCCGAGCCTGTACGGCTTTGAGTATTTCATCACGCTGAGTGCTGGCCAGGCAGCGCCAATGAGCGGCTAAGGGACATTTTAGACTGTGGCAATTAGCAACTGTTACCAGAGCATGATGGTATAGACTTACCATCGGACCCATCCGCCCAGAGCAGCTAATTTGTCCTCGCTATCACTGTCTTCTTCGAACTCATCCCTTGGCTTTCGTTTAGCCTTGCTCTTCGTCGCCTTTTTCTCCCGCTGCTGCAGTAAGAGGTGCGTGGGCTCGCGCTGACATCTTTCGCACGTGTACCTGTGGCCGGACAGAGGACCGTTCTCGAGCTCATCATACCCCAAGTCAGCGATACTACGGATGTGCCCATAAGCAGCACGGGATGCCTTGCCGCGCTTTGGGATGTTGGGCTTGCCCTTCAACCGGAAACTACGATTCGGAGAAAAAGACTTGTCAGAGCCCGTCTCGGATTCGCTGCTCTCTGATTCATGACCTGTATCGCGGATCCCGAGCGATTTGCGGATGCGGGTAGACCTCCGAGTAGGGCCGACGTCATCGGAGACGCTAGTCATCGAGCTTTCGCTCTCACTGACGGGGCGTTTACGCAAACGCGTCTTTTTGGGACTGAAAGGCAAGTCGGTGCGTCCCGAGCTAACTTTGATGGTGGAACGTCTTGCATTTCTTCTCAGTACACGCACTGAGGATGCCACGCTCCGAACGTCGTCGTCGTCATTGTCGTCGTCATGAGAGTTGTCTCCTTCCGCGATGTCATGTTCCCATTCTTCGTCTGAGTGCGATCCGGCAGAAGAAGGGTGTCGTTTAGAAAGACCGCTCTTCTTACTACTCCTATTCAAAGGAATTCTGATCAAGATTTTGGGACGAGAGTCGGGATGAACATTTGAGGCGGAAGGGTCAAAAGGTGGGATTAAGCCAGCCTCCTTCCTGTACTCTGCACAACAAAGAAGAAATCTTTATAGCATACATGAGAATGAAAATAATCCACGTACCGTATTCAGAGACAGAATGTGGGAACGCCTCCAAGAAAGGACGTGTCCTGAACTATTATTAATATTTTTGTGAGAGAGGGGGGTTCAATAACAGGCAAACTCGAGAGTAATCAGCACCATACTCACCCTGTAAATGATACCGTCGGCATTCTCTACATAATACCAACGGGTGGCGTTATCGCGATATTCACCAACAATGACACGATCCGATAGCGGGAGGCTGTAGTCAAAGTTTTCTGGGAGGTCTCGATTCGAAACAGCCTCGTAAGTGACGCGTTCTGTAGGGGGCAAAGGAGGTGGTTCAATGTAGACAACGGCTTTGTGATCTAGGCGAGTTCTAGGAGCGTCGTCCGATAACGGGGAAAGTACAGAGAGAGAGCCCTCTGCGGTGGGGGAGTGCGGTGGAGTATTTTGGATGGTGGGCATCGTGCCTTTGGCGACGCGACGGAGAGCGGAGAACAAGCGTGCAGTTACGGTCTTGCCGCTAATTGCGTCACGTGCGCACGCGTCCTGTTACGTGAAAATATTACATAATAAACGCGCAGAGAGCGAAGCGACGCATTGCATGGTAACTTCGATTCAGCGCTAAGCATACACACGGACCCAAGCTCACATCGTCAGGTCATGTCTCGCCAACCCTCGTTCCCATCTAAACGTCCCCCGCTACCCGGTATCGATACGTCTTCGTACTCACCCGCAACTACAAAGCCTTTGCAGATTAATCGTCCACCTCGTCCTACGACCCCCAACAATGGCTCAGTCGTTTCTAGCGGTTCTCCCACTGGACCATCCCGTCCTCAAAGGTCGGAACTTCGGGTGAACAAAGCACCAGAATATTCCATCTCCGATGCTGTTTATCAGGCTAGAGCTAGAGACCGCAAGGACAGCGCCAGTACAACGAGGTCGGAATTGTCCGCTTCTAATATCTATCGTACGGCGAACGGGAATACGTCAAGCCCTAGAACGAGACGGACAGCTCGATCTGGAACTGAGGATTCTGATGTCACATCCCCAGCATCTCTGACCACCGTTCTGTCCGCTTTCCAGGGTGGTCTGCGAAAGAAAACCATCAGATCCTACGACGAAGACCAATGGGAAGAGCGCCAACAAGCCATAGAGGCGGAAGTCGCCACTCAAGAACGCATCAAGCGTAGGATGCCCGGACGCACAAAAAATGGTTCAGCTAGGGCCGGTGACATTGATGGTATGTTACATATCGTCTAATGACCCCTGCTGACTCTCCGGTCAGCTGTCTTGGACAGAATAAGGGACGACTGGGAGTTCGTAATCGATCCCGAAGTATGATCGTTATTCTCAGAATTGAGTTTACATCGTTTACTTTTTCTCAGTTCAACCCTGTAGATCTTGCTCTCCAAATTCTTGATGACTCATCTGCGGGGAAAGACATGGGCTCGTTTCGCCGGACGAAACTTATGCTTTCACATGCTCTCAAAGGCTCAGTAGACAGTATGTGGCTTTGGCATCTCGGGTGACGATGCGCTAAATTCTTACAGAACACTTCCAGGCATTTGCTGCTGCTCTGCCACACCACTCTTCCCTGCTGAACCATTTGGGAGCCACTCAGGAGCAGATTAAAAACGCAAGGACGGTCCTCCAAGAGGCCAAAGATGCCCTGGGTAACAAACGTGCGGACCTAGTTCAGATGTGGACAAGAGGGCAGACGTTAGAAGAGATGCTTCGCCTGCTGGACCAAATGTGGGTTTACAGGTCACTCGGAAATAGCTAGCTTATTAAATCACTCTCAGCGAGCGTCTCAGACTGGTTCCCGATGTGCTGGAGAGTCTGATCTCCGAGAAACGCCTGTTGCAGGCAGCCATTCTACTCGTACGGAGTCTTAAGACGATAAATAAACAAGATATGCTTGATGTTGGAGCGGTTGCTGATCTTCGTGCGTACCTCGTTGGGCAAGAATCTGTCCGTGAAATTTTTTTGCATTAGCGTTTGCCGTGTGCAGAATTTTTGACAGCCATGTATAGGCTCTGAGGGACATCCTTATCGACGAGCTGCACAACCACCTCTACCTGAAATCCTTCTGGTGTGAGAGTCGTTGGACTGCTTACGCCGTTGGTCAGCAGTCTAGTGAGTCGTCGAATGTTGTTGCCTTCGTGTGTTCACCGTCCCTTACAGTGCCAAGGGTGGAGTTTGAAGATGAACCACTTGATTCAAACGATTTAAGTCGGTTCCCAGCTTCACCGAGTACCTCACATGCGCCAAGTTCTGCAGCTCAACATTCAAGGTTAACGCGATACCTTCAGGATCTCGCACTTCGTCCGAATGACCCTCCAGACAATGTTGAAGATTCTAAGATTGGGGGCTCCGGTTCGGGGCAAGCCCTGCCGACAAGCCCATCTTACCAGAACCTAGGTGGCCCTTCTGCTGCTACTTCGTTCTCATCCCTATCCAATTTGGCCAACCTATCCCAAAGTCAGAACCAACGGAACCCAGAAACGGACTCCTTTGCTTACATCGAGACTTTACTGGAATCGCTCTCAGTCCTTGGGAAACTCGGCGGTGGTCTTGACATTGTCGCTCAGCGACTCCCCGGCGAGATCTTCACCTTGGTCGATAATACCGTCGACGAAGTCAGTGAACGTGCGGAGTACAATCGTCGCACGTCACTGTTGTTCGGTAATAGCACGGGTACCAAGGACCATGCAACGTATATCGTCACATCAAAACCCGCTGTTACCAGTGGGCCCCTCCTGGACATGCCAAGTTCACTGGTAGAGGGAACACGGGCGGGGCACAGTCCGCTGATCAGTCCGCTACAATTACGCCTCACTGCACTGGAATCATCTGCCAAACACGCAGACCACGAAATCTTACGAGATCTATTCTGGACATTATATTCTAAACTGGATGCCGTTTTGCAAGGGTTGCGAGTTGTGTACGAAGTGGCAAAGAGGATTGGATCGGTTAGTCGATTTGATGCGTGCTTTTGCGGACAGTCACTACAACACCCTGAACTGTAGAGGCGCGACTTCAGGGATTCCTCAGGCACCAAACCTGGCGCTCTCTTTCCATTGGGCGAGATTTGGATGCCCGTTCAAGTCGAGGTACTGCGACAGTAAGATAATGTGTCTTAAAGCGATAACATGTTTTATTAGGTTCGGGCCCTAGTACATGACTACCTAACGGACGAAGAACAAGGTGTCATGTCCGGCCGGAATCCTATATCGTCAATAAATGATGTTTTACGAGAAGGTAGATTCTCACGGGATAAATCAAAGGTACTTTCATCTATCCCCATTACCTCGTGGTATGCTTAAGAGGATTAGCACGTATTCAGATTCGCCGATACTGATCCCAAACTAACCGCCAAGTCTTTGCGTGAACATGAGGATGAGCTTAACCGCGCCCTGAAGGATACAGTCCCTGGTCTCGTGCAGGGTTCTTCGGAGACTGCCGTGCAAGCTACCTTAGCCATTGTGGGAACGGACGATCGGTTACTTGGCACGGATCAACACCACCGACTCCTTGTCAAACCCGATGCATTCCACATCACCGTTCTGTTCCAACCCATGCTCGCGTTCATCGATCGAGTCATGGAGATTCTACCTTCTGGTTTCGAGGCTGCGAGAGCATCGAGTGCAGTTCTAGACGAATTTGTCCTGACGGTTTATCTGCCACAATTGGAAGAGAAGGTTTCTCTACTGTTCCATCAAGCCGTGACTGGTAAGACGCCGCACTTTTACACGATACCATTGTGACTTAAACTGCGAAAGGGCCCGAGGCCTTCGTGCCTGATGCTTCTTCTACTTGGCTTTCGGCGGAGCCTTTGGTGAACGTGAGTGTAGGGCCTTACTATGTGTAGTTAATACCTAAAGTTGCGCAGGCAAGCACAGCGCTAATGGCACTCATCAACTCGCTATGTGTAATGCTTAGGACAACGCCATTCCACCGGGAGAATTATGCTCGATTAATCCTCACGGTCATCATCCAATTCTACCAACGCTGCAGTGATCGTTTTCAAGCGCTGATAACTTCTCATCCGAGCGTTGATCACGGCACTGGTATTGCAATTGCCGCTCAATGGGCACAAAACCCTGAGGTAATTGCTTGTTTAAGCGAGTTGCATCGCGCTTCGGTACGTATGGTGGCAATGATGATCAGTTACATCGGCTAAAGCTTCCCTCAGGAAACGAATTTGGACAAGAACAGACTATACCGTCGAGAGCGCGACGCTGAGTCTCAGCTCATGGGCGACAGGTCAATCGGAAAAGGTGAACTAATAAGTCCCCTGAGAAACGTTTCTGCGCTTTGCAACCTGTATCGAAGCGTGGTGCGCCTATTACATTCTCCACGTCCATGTAGTGATTCACGGCATTTCTCAAGTCGTGGTTCACGGTCGGGCTTAATCAGCTGAAGGCCGTTCCTGATGACAGCTTTTCTCCAACTTCCACTGTACAAATGGAGTCCGCCAGTGTCATTACCCCTTTCACACCGTCCCTACCTTCGCTTGTACCCCTTAGCCCCGACGAGCAGCTACAACTTCCGCTTTCGAAAGAAATGGCGCTGTACGTTAAGCTACGTTCGCAACCGACTCGTGGAATACTTACCAAACTCACAGACGATTCCATGCCTTGCTCAAGACCTACGACCAGCTCTCAGAGTTGATTCTGCATACTGTCAGGATAGACGTCCGCTGTCGTATAGCACATTGCCTTGATCTTGCCATGCGTCATGTGAAGCGTGATATCTTTTATTCGACCTGGATGAAGGCCTGACTTCAGCTTATAGGGGAATTACCGTGTAGACGAGGAGATCGGAGAGCCGGACCCACACATAATAGATCTCAACTTGGAACTTGGAGAGTATCATGACATTGCGTCCACAACTCTACCTCCCCGGGAACAAAAGTAAGCCATCTTATCGCGCACCCACACTCCTAAGCATTCGATAGCTTCATCTTCGACGGGATCGGTTATCTCATCGACGATCTTCTCATCTACAATGCCCGCTATATTCGCTTCGCAAATGCATTGGGTATGAAGAAGATGAGCCGCAATATGCTCGCTCTTCAGCAATGCGTAAAAACCATCGTGCACGACGCACGCGATGGAGAGTTCCTTCGAGCCAAACAATACTATTCACTCTTTTCCCTCAATCCCCGCGTATGTCCGGGCACGATTCCATCCCCTTCACCGTCTAATGCTCATTTTCCCAGGATATGCTTGCGTCAATCCACAAACAACGGCCTTTCACGTTCGAGCAGTACGAAGTGATGCTCAACTTACAATGCGGTGTTGACCAGAGTCAGAAGGATCGCTCCGGAGCCCAGGCGACGGACAAAAATTATAGCATGTACATTATTGATCTACATGGACTAGAGATGAAGGCCCAAAAGGATCCTTGACGATCTCTAAATGACCCAATTACGATTACTCTAACGTATACATAATTGACTTGCCATGAAACCGTGACAGAGTAAAGCAGAATGGTCGCAATCCTTAAGCCTGAAGTTGTCCCTAATACCAGCCTGATTGTGGTCGATGGAACAAACGCCGACTGCACTCGGGATCTATGCTATCTTCGTCGGCTCTACTATTGAAACCAGATAACTAAATGCGGTAGTGATCTGAACAGGCAGACCCATATACAAGTGTTCCTATGGTGTGATTAAAGACCAGGCTTCCCACGTAAGAACCACGCTAGGTCAACGGCGTCCACTTCCGAGGTATGCGCTGTCTCATGTTGCACGCGTAGTGACAGGGCATTGGTAGCCAATGACACTTCGTATTTACCCGTCGGACGGCCATTCGACGCCGTTGCTGTTGTCGGATTTCTGGGTACATGTGAGTGTGTAAGAATTGGAACGCGGTCAAGAAGTTCCCGGTATCGTCTGCGGAGATATCGGTTAGGCGACGATCCTTGGTCGGCGGCAACAGATGGCGACTGGGAGCGATACGCAGAATCGATTCTACGAGGAGCAACCGGTCTCGTGGAGACCGCGCCCGCGAGCATCTTGAGTTCCTCCAATAGCCCTGTACCTTGTAGACCAACGCTCCGTATCCCACCATCGGGGGCGAAACCCTCTTGTGAGGGAGTCTTCTGTGTTCCCTGGTGTTTCACAGAAATTTCGATCGGAGGGTTGATCCGTTTCCATTGGTAAGAAAAATAGCGCCAGCGAATGTTGACTTCTCGGCGCTTGCTGAATGGGCCGAATATACGAGCATCTTCGGACGTTGGGTCCGCTCTCGACGGCAACGTCGGCGGCTTGTGGAGATGAGATGGCTTCAATGCCCTTCCTGACGAACGGCTGTAGGGAGACAGAAGTAACGCAGTAAGCTCCGGAGAGTACACTGGTGGACGCGAACGCTCGACTGGTGAGATGATTCGGGCAGGTACAGGTACAGTTGGGTCAGAGAGTAAGGGCTACAAAAAAGGACCTGTGAGGCGGTTCACGCAGACGTGAGAGTGTACGACTTACGGCCATGATGCTCCATCTGAGTGGCCCTTTACGGCCATATGCCAAGTCTAATACACGATCGAAGGCATTTCGATGTCCGTCGTTCGCAAGTTTTAATGTTGAGAGCTCCTACATGAACCCTCCCGAGGGAAGAAGGATTAGTAAAAGCGACTGCAAAAATCACTCGCACAACCTTTCGGAGACGTTTGAAAGTTCCCAATCGTTGTTTGTCTTTGCGACCTGCATCCAGTGCGGATCTGATGTATGTAGATAGTCGGAGGTAGAAGAATTGTCTATAATAGGTGAAAATCTGAACGGTGTACGAAGCGGAGGACGATACCTAAGGTATTCGTGAGGTAGAAGCCTGGCCTGCCTCCTCAGAGATCGATAGAGTGCAAAAGCACTCGACTTTGTGGGAACTGTGCTAAAGCCTTGTATCATGTGATGGCAACGGGCTGAACGATACCGGCTGTCAGCGAAAACCGATTTACATCTTCCGCCTGTGTACCAATTGTGTTACCGAACACGCGCTACTGAACTCGCTACTGTACACGTAGTAGTGTACATGTTGGATAGTACAAAAAACATCTAGTCGTAGCCCTTTCCACTTCTCTGTTTCATTCGTTTCACCTTTTTATGGCCTTTTTTCCCTGGTGGGTTTCCTCCCATATTAGCCATCAGCGTCACTGGCACGGTTTGAGCGTCGTTCGCGGCGAGAGGAGTTCCGTCGTTCGCGACCGAATGGTGATGAGGGTACAGAATTGGGCGCGAAACACTCTGTATCCTACCTCCCATACCTTTGGTGAAGGGCCGTGCAGAAAGGCCGACGTTTTCATCAAAGAACTGTTTGTCCAAGACACGAGATTTCTGGCTCTGTCCCGTTGTCGGTGATGGTTCGGAGGTGTCACCGAGGGTATACCCAAGAGTATAGGTATCAGCATTTTTACCCACCCGAGTGGTGGGTGCACGCTTCTTTCCCATGACGCGTCTAAGCATCAAGTTCCGAGTTTCTTGATTGAATTCATCCGCGGGAAACGTGGGGGGTGGGTGGCAAAATAATAGTTTTGCATTTACATAATCTTTCAGAATGTATCGAGCCGCGCGAGCCTCGTCAGGGTTGCCTTGACCTGAGCGCGTGAACCCACGAGCCACTAGCCACAGTCAATACACCTTCGGAATATACTTGAGTAATGACGACCAACCGGCGTAGGAAATAAGCAGGTCCCCTGCACTTATTGAGCTATCACTGCTGTCTTCCGAGTGTGACGCCTTGATACTTAGTCCATACGTCCCCTCGAGCGCTTCTTTGGGGATCCGTCTGACCACAAGGGAAACTGGGCCGGTATACTCGCGAAGCTGGTCGATAGGCAAGACGCCGTCGCAAACAAGATCTGCCTTAGTTGTTGCAAATTGCGGGAATACCAACCCTGGGCAGTCGCAAAGAATTATCTGATCTGACAGATTGATCGTTTGAAAGTGTTTCGTTTTGCCTGGAGTGGATGACACCGACACCTTCTTTTCCCCAAGCAGTGAGTTAATCGTACTGGACTTCCCGACATTTGGGTAGCCCACGAGACCAACGACGAGTTTTTCAGGGTGCTTTCCGGAGGCATCAAGGAACTCTATGTGGTCAAGGCATGTAAGTACCACGTAAATTGCTGACGATTTCCTTACCTGACAATTCCGGAGCTGAGGCAATGAAAAGGTTCTCTAATTCGAGGACTGAGAGTACTTTGGCGCGAGGATCTTCGTCAACGGCATTGTCTTCGTCAAGACCGGAGTCCTCTTCTCGAGAACTTGCGGACAGAGTAGAACCACTTGTTTCACTCGAGATTGTAGAACCCGCATCTTCGTCTCCCATGCTGTTCTCCGCATGTGCACTCGCGTCCTCTTCTGGGAGTGGACCGCGCTCACTCTCCTCGGACCCCGGGTTTGGTGTCGTTGTGGGCTCTTCAATAGCCGATGTTGCCCGTAGTGTTTCCTGACGGGCAGTGGCAATTGCTGCGGAGTAGAAGGCATAGGGGATACCTTGCGACTCAAAGTAGTCTGCCCAGATGAGTCTAGTAAATACGTGAGTGGGCGCTGAACAACTATAGCGTCCTTATTCGCGCACCTTTGCTTCGGCATGAGGAGGTCAGCCTTATTGATCAGTAATAAGCTCTTTCGTTTCCCCCTTCCTGTCCCTTGCTCCCCTTCTGCACCTTCTATGTCCTTGACATAAGCTTCGAGGTCTTCACACCGAAATTTCAGAGGACTACGGGCATCCACGATTTGTACGATTAAATGGGAGCGTTCAATAACCCGCCATAGCTGCCTCCACACTTCAAGGTTGCGTTCAAAAGGTGTTAACAAGAACTTGTCCTTGTCTTGTAGCCTGAAAATGAACGATCCATACAACGAGCAGGATGGGAAAACTATAATGCGTACTCTGCCAAATCTCTTCGCCACTGAAGGAATGCGTCCTTTTCCTGACGCTCCAGCTGTGCCTGACTTATGGACTTGGTCCATGGGGGTCTTCTTGGGACCCGTAATCGTTGCTTATTCTCGCCATGCTTCTTTAGCGTGGACATTTCCTCTTGCTCTGAAAGTAAGAACGGGTTCTGGGATGTGTTCACAGAGGCCTTAATTATCTTGAGATTCCGGCGCTCTGACCAAAAAATAAGCTAGGGAGATATGACGCGTAGTGAGGATTATGGTACCTGCTGTAAATTCTGTGCCGGCCAATTGAGCTGTATTCAAGAATTCATCTAAATCCTTTTCCTGGGTAACAGACTGCAGACGAGATGTTGAATCGACGTCGGTTGTGTACTATCCTAAGTGAGAATGATGTAATGAGCATATGATTGTTGTCACACACCATCCCGGATTCATTCATCTGACGAGCATCTCGCGCCCTGCGATTTATGATTGCCCTCCCTAACCCACTGGTGTTCGAGCTCTTCACCTTTGGGGCCTATAATGCAGAATTAAAAATAAAAATAAAAAGTATGGACGACCCGCGTACCATAACCGTCGTATCGTTGCAGTTGCAGACCAGATCAGAGTCATCGAGGACTGTAATCGCCGGGCCGAACGGAGGTCTCGAGATCACGTAATCGTCGCCAAACTTCTGCGCGACGATACTGACCTGCTTTTAATTTAGACGCACACTACAATGAGCCAAAATATATGCGCCAAACTCGTTTCCTTGGACAAAGTAGACGGCAAGAAAGAAGGTGAGGAAGTAGCCAACTGTCTAGAACTTGAAATTTACTTTTTCCTAGTCTTACTACTCGAAGTCCATAAGCCCGTCACTATCGGACGAAACCCGAACCTTTGGTAAAAACTTGTTGACTACCTACAAGGACACTCTTGATACTACCCCAGCACCTATGTGATATCGGATAGGTTACATTTCCAATGTCCATTGCAAGCTGTATGCGTAAGTTTCAGTACATTGTGCAACCGCTCCGTGCCATTGACTGCTCCGTTCCACAGTGTGCACACCAGCACAGGTGGCATCACGGTCTCGTGTCAGGTACTTCTAAGCGGTTTTCCCATCTAGTTCGCAAACCTCTCTGCAGGATCTCTCTACAAACGGTTTTACTCTGAACGGGCATGAGGTGCGGCGCTCGTCTGTGCTGCTGATGGATGGCGACGTGATTGAGCTTCCCGCCTCCCGGAGTGAGCATTTTCTTTATATGTGGTACGCCTAACTCAACTTGAACTTTCAGAATTTCGGTGCCATCATCTGCGTGCACAGTGCAGAGAGAGGACATCCATTTTCGATCCAACTCCGCCGACACAGCCCACGCAGAAAGTTGAGTTTCCTGTCTTTCGTGTTGTACAAAAACATACCCAACAAACGCTAGAAAATAGGCAATTTCATTGTGACTTCACATAGCCTTGGAAGCGGAAGCTTTGCGACTGTTCACCTGGCCATGGACTGCCATAAGCGTCGGCAGGTCGCTTGTAAGATCATCAAGGTCAAGAGTGGGAAAGAGGTTTCAAGTCTCATGAAAGAAGTAGATATCCTTACCGCTGTTCAGCACGTATGTGTTTTAAAAACCTCATTATCTTCATATTGACACACCGCCTTAACAGCCTAATATCAATCGCATCCTTGCCGTGGAAGAGCACCACCGCTTTCTGTTCAGTTAACTTTGTCTTTCACCGTTTTAACTTATCAAGGCGCACGTGATTAGGCATATCTTTCTCCAGCTGTGCACTGGCGGTGACTTGTTCACCTATATCACAAGTCATGAAGAAAGTGAAGGTCGACTATGCGAAGGCGAAGCAAAATACATTATGTATCAACTCTTAAAAGCGCTGGATTACCTCCATAGAAAGGAAATCTCTCACAGGGGTGCGTCATGCCCCTGATGCCTGAGGGCTGCTAACGCTGGTGCACTTTGTGCGTGCGAACAAGATATCAAGGTCTTATTGTTTGCTAGCTAGGGGGTATCATGCTCACTGCTTTTTAGCCCGAGAACATCTTGCTACGTGCTCCGGGACCTTACCCTCACGTCCAGCTAGCAGATTTTGGGCTCGCCCGCCCTCGGGCAGCAAAGTCAACACTGAATGTTTGCGGAACAGTGTCTTACTTACCTCCCGAGGGGATCCTGGCCCTTGACGCCAAAGATTTAAAGTATGTTGGCATGCCAGCAGACTGCTGGAGTGTTGGGGTCGTACTCTACATCATGCTATCGTGAGCTAGCTTTATCCGCAAAGTATGACCAATCTTCCCGTCATTGCAGGGGTTGTCACCCGTTCGATCGGCACCGAACCCTCACCGGAGATGAGGGTAACTTCGATAGTGTATCGCAAACTTCAGTATCCAGTGAGCTCGAGACGAAGCAGAGGATTGTACGCGGACGGGTTGACTTCCCGGAGACCATGTGGGATTCTCTACCTGCTGGTGCGTCTTGTACTTCCGTGATAGGTTGTATTTGCGCGGCTGACGTGACATGTAGCACGGTCGCTCGTTAATGGTTTATTAAGGTATAACCACGAGTCTCGGTCTACTGTCGCCATGGCTCTGGAAACTCCATGGATTTACTACGACCTCGAGGATCTGGAAAAAGCTTTTCAAGAACGTGTCTCCTTGACTTGAGCTCCGTCGTGCTTGTGATCTTCGGTGTCTACGTCGTTCTCAGACTTCTGACTACTTCATGTGGTTTCGATTCCTTGTGCTATCGTGATGTTCGTAACGAGTACACAAAATGCCTTCCTTCAAGTTATAAAACTACGTCTAGTTGTCAATATCAGAAACTTTCACGCCTTCAGAAAGTTGGCATGAACTAGATCCACGCATCGGCATCAGTGACAAGTGGGAATTAGTGACTCCTTACAGTGTATGTGGTCTTCCGCGAAAGTTGAGACCTAGAGTGATAATCTGAGCTGGCCTGCGTTGCCGAGGACCTATTCGATGTACTCACGAAAAAGTAGCTGTGGTCGTAACCCTCTTGTTCTCTAACACGAACTTGCACCTCGTCGTAGCCTGCCTGACGTGCGGCATTGTGGAAGTTTTCCGGAAGAAGTTGTCCAGCTTTGTAGAATCCATCACTGGTTCCCTGCATTTGCGTTAGTCAGTAACCGAGCAAGAGGGAATGCGGCGAACATAATCAATAAGAATATGAACAGGGTCACTGTGCTTGTAAATCAGTTCCGTTGCGTCGTATTGCTCTTTTGCTTCGTCAATACCACCTTGAAGATATCCGGCAAAGGCTTTCTGTCCCCACGGTGCGTTGACGGGGTTCGAGATGGGCGCGAAGGCGGACGCAGAACGATACTGTCTTGTTTTGGACGCAAGGTATGTGCACAGCGCTCCATGGCCACCCATACTGTGGCCGAAAATGGACACACGTGTGAGATCCTGCACCGCTGATTCAGCACGGACGGGTAAGGAATGCCAGTGCTCACTCACGATGGGTAGCCCGGCAGTTTCCAAAAGTTGAGGAATCTCGAGTTGAATGTGCGTGCGCATGTTATAGTGGCGAGCGTACTTTGGGTTCGTGGCGTTCAAGTAGAAACCAGCTCCTGTAGCGAAAACAAACACGTCGTCGAGAACGAGTACGTTCGCCATGCGGGAGTGCGCCGTACCTGTGCCGAAATCCCAATCATCGTCCTCGCCTTCGATTCCTGCGCCACGGGGTGAGGTATCGGTAAAAAGGATCGCGATGCCCTCTTTGGCAGCAGGACCAAGAAAATTCCCTTTCTGAGCGCTGAGTGGTAGAAAATGCGTAGTATCGTTTTGCTTCAGCGGCCAAGCTGAGCATACCCATTATCTTCCGTGCAGGTCAAGCCAGCCAGGTAGAACAGGACAGGAACCTTGGCATTTGAAGCGTTTGCGGGTAGAAACAGGTTAAAACTCGCATCCAAACCGCCAAGGGCTGCAGACTACAACGAACACGACGATCGATCAGCCACGGTTTAGTAATCGCCTGGCTAGATAAAGGCGAAGATCACTTTGAATTTATACTTGACGAGGTCACCCCCAAATGCCTTGCTTGATGATACCTTCTCGAGCACTGTTCCAGACATGGTCGTCACCAAGATGGTCAAGCCCCGGCGGCACTATTATCCATATAGATAAGATGATGACGTCACAGTCTCGATTGAAATAAAAGAGGTCTTCCCCGCGGTTCACGCACCCCAGGATTCCCGTCATCTTATCGCCAACCTTTGGCCATGTCCCAACACCCTCCCGCCGGTATGTAACATCCATATACATCCCACTATCAATAGAACTCAAGCCTCACGATTTTACAGTAAGAGTAGGTGGAAGACGGTTGTCCCTTCCTACCCGCGTTCGAGCGAGCAATCAAGTGTCAGTCTCCTGTGATACACTTATGAGCCCTATGCGCCTACGCGGCTGATGTATACGCGGTTTACTCTTCTGGAACAGTGACGAAGCGGTCACTGCGTCACCCGGAGAGCCTGCAGATTACCCTCGCCCTGCGGCCCCGGGCCCGGGGGCTGAGCCAAACCCCGAACATGCACACAATGACGAGGAAGCGCCTCCAAAGGTGCGCCGAAAGAGTCACGGAGCGCATGAAAATGAACGACGGCTGCGTGAGAATCCGCAGCGCAAAGCCGAGGAGAATTGGCAACGCAGAGAACAGAGTGGTGCACCCAGGATCAATGCACGCATCTCCCAACCAGGGGGCAAGGTTACTATTTAAAGCTGAGTCGGAGCCCAGCACTGATGAGAGGGGGTGAGAGGATCAATGGAACAGAAGTCAATGTCTCATATGTACTTTGATCATTTTGGTTATATGTATGTGCATGTCACCCGCAAGAGAATTCAAGCGATTTTTCTGTCATCAACGCACCTCCACAATCAACCAGCGTGTTGTATTGTGGGTATGGCTAGTCGACAGGATTCGCAAGTTCATAACCTTGGTCTTGTGGTGTGGTAACTAGCGATCGCTTATCTCTAACTCAACGGGCTTGGTCGAGGGGAGCGCACAGGCAACATGTATGCTAGGTCCTGACTACACGACTCATACAATTGGCCTAGGCCTACACAAGCCAACTTTATGCTGCCCACATCCGGACTCACATAAAATTACACCGTGTGGTGTCTGCTCTGAAATATATTGCATACAATCACACGTCCGCAGTAATGCGATAACTAAACGGAAAGCCCTTGTTGTGCGACTTCCTTGGCTTTTTTACCACGGACTTTCTTCTGCGGTGTTGGTTTTGGTTCCTTTCGTGCTGCGATAAGGGCGGAGACCCTGGCAAGGGTGGCCTGTCGTGTCAAGTAAGTTAGTAAGTGACCGCTGAGTGAACACATATGGAACAGGTGGGATGCAACGTATTCGAGTAAAATGTCATCGCCAATTCGTCGGACGCTCGCGTCCTACATCGAACGAAATCCGATAGCGTATGGCGAGTAACACAGAGGAGTTTGATCGGCTCCATCTGGGTAGGGGTTTATCTTGCAAACATGTCCACGCCCATCCTTCATGGCGCCTGACAGCGTCTCCAGTGGGTTCTAACGAGAATGCGATATTTCGAAGAGAAGAAAGAATCGAAGGTGAAAGAGGACAGTAATAAGTAAGTGCTTACGGCACGGAGGTCAGGGCGGTAGTTCCGTTTGGCCGCTTGTGCAGCGATGCCAAGGGCACGACGAGGGCCCGTCCGGCTGCCGATAGTATTGGTAGCATATGCGGGGCGGACGGCACGCGGTGATGCTTTCCCTTTGCGATGTGTAATGGCAATGCCATTCAGGGATGGTCTCACATCAACGGTCTGCAGAGGGAATTCAATAATATGAAAAACGACATGACGGCGTAGTATGCGAACCCTGGCATTGGCAAGACCAGAGTACTTTTGTGAGTGGATGTTGACTAGATTTCCCTACAAAAGCATATGTGTCGATATAAGTGTAGTATCAAGCTGAAGGGGATGGACTGACTGCTTCCTTGGAAAAAATGGGACCCTCTGGAACCCGCTTGACGATAAATGAGTTATTTTGCTATACAGTGTGTCAAAATAGGGAATCTGAATCAGAGGTAGTCACAGACACGGAGTAGGAGCCATTCGAGATCAGACGACATTTTGTGTTGAGCTGAAGGTGAGTCCCAGCCATGTGGCGGGCTTGTAACTATACAGTCCCCGGATGATGCCGATATTTGATATTGATACCGCATACCGGGCCGAGTATCCACTCGGTCAAGCTATATATGGTATACGCGGTGTGCGTACCACTCAAATAAATGCATTAGCACGCGCATATAGTCAGGTCAAGCGGGGAGATCGTAACATCACGCAATGTCCTCTGCCACAATAGCTTTCCCTTTCCCCTCTGCAGATCCAGATACTTCCTTCCGTTGTATCGTCCATGTCCCCTCAACCCCTTGCTACCCATCTTCCCTTTCGTCGCATATCGCTTCCCTGCCACTCCGAACATCAACTTGAATAGGCAGTCCGTTGCCAGTCTCGCCTCGTTCGAGTCCCTTTCGGAGCATGGAGCATCTCGGAGTTCGATTGCCTCTCCCACCAAGAAGTCACATTCCAGGCGAACCACTTTAGAAGCCCGCCGGAAAGGCGTCCGCAGACGCGGGTATCGGGCCCCTGATGAGGAGGCCGAAGCAAAGCGTCGTAAGGTTATTGAGGAGTTTTACGAAACCGAACGAACGTACGTCCAGGGTCTCGACCTTATTTATGAAGTGAGTTCAACTTGTGAGCTTTGCTATGATCCTCTTCATTGACCATTTACCACCCAACAGTTATTTCTTACGCCTATCATTGCTGCACTTGATACCCCACAATCCCTCCTCGACCGCGCAAGTCTCACTTCCGTCTTTTCAAATTTCATCGACATTTGGAACCTCCATCGTGCACTATTTTCTTCGCTTAATGAACACCTTCACCCCACCATTTCCCCTCAGTCGCCCTGCACAATCATCTTCGAGTCCTTCACCACATCTGTCCCCTGTCCTTTTATCACATTTTCCGTACTTGTCGTTGTATACACCGTTTGTTACCTCGTTCAGCACATCCTTGGCTGGCTTGACGACTCTTCTCAACACCAATTCCACCTTCTCTGCATTTATCGCCAGACAAGAGGCCGATCCTCGCTGCGGTAAACTCAAACTACGGGACTGGCTTCTCACTATTGTTCAGCGTTGTCCGAGGTATCTTCTCCTTCTCAAGGATCTCATAAACTGTACCGATTCTGAAGACCCCGAATACTCTTCTCTTATGGCGGTCCATGCACTTGTTTCCAAGAGTATGTATCCCTTTGAACCCTCAGTTTGCCAGATTAGCTAATGCAATTCTCAGTTACGACTTCCCTGAACGCGTCTCTCCACACTCACGCCCAAACCCTCACTCTTCTGGCTCTTCAGCGTAACACACCCAACCTCCCGTTCCAACTCGTCGCCCCAGGTCGCACATTTCTCAAACGGGGTTCGCTTCTCCAATTCGAACGCGGCTCTTTCCCGAAAGAGCGCGACTTCCTTTTGTTCTCTGATTGCCTTCTCTGGATTGCTAATCTCGATAAGGGGGACAGCGAGCCTGCAGAACACTGGGACTGGAAAGGGGTCAAGGCCCGACCACTGCCACGTCCGACGATGATGCGCTCGCGCAGCCGCAGCGAAGCCGAACTGTCTGTGTTGCGCAGCCGTGCAGCTGCCAGTGCTGGTACAGTGCTCTTTCCCACCTCGCAGCCTGTGTCGCCTACCCGCCCCACTCCGAGCGCTCTGTCTGGCCGCAGTGTCATCAGCCCGACTAGAATGAAGATACGCCAGGCGAGTAGCGGGAACGGCGAAGAGAGGTGGTGGTTCAAGGGCAAAGCAGACCTTGTGGACTTGGAGATTGTCGTCACTCCATCAGATGTTGGAGAAGAGTCCAGATTTGAGGTGTGGAGTCCGGAAGGATCGTTCGCGGTTTATGCAAGTAAGCCATGCTCGACTCGGAACGTCTCTGTAATTCCTAATTTCTAATCAAATTTTAGCTGGCGACGATGAGCGTGATGAGTGGAGTACAGCTATCCGTAATGCTAAAGCTGCCTTACTTGCATCATTGAACGTGATTCACCCAAATTCAACACTCTCGTCGTCAGCCTCTACAAACCACTTGAGGAGAACGTTACAGGCTTTGCCACACCTTCCCGAAGACGCGGAAAACTTGCCGAGACGTGGCAGGGTGGAGCATTTTGTACCTGCGGTTTGGATACCGGATGGGAAGACGGAAAGTTGTATGCGTTGCGGCCGATCGTTCAATTGGCGTAGAAGGCGGCACCACTGCAGACTATGTGGACGTTGTGTTTGTGCAAGCTGTTCCGGAAGTGTGAGTTGGTCTCACCGAGGCGCTACTAATCTGACCGAGTCGCTTTTCCCAGACGTTTTACATTGTCGATTCAGATACCAAAGGACCGGGAAAACCGTCGCGTGCTTGTGATGCCTGCTATGAGACGGTGTTTCCGATACTCACGCCCTCCGCCTCTCCAAACATACCGTCCTCGACACCAACTTTCACTTTGTCGAATTTTCCCTCCTGGCAGTCCACCCCAGCCCTTGCGTTCACACACACACCTTCACTACTCATGGCAATCGACAAAAGTAGTCCCAAACGTACTCTTACGCGCATCGACGACACCATGGAAGACAACGCGCGCCCTAACGTACCTGTTGAGGAAGGAGGCGAACAAGGTGACTCGAGCAACCCGGTGATCCGCCTAAGGCCGGCATCGCGTCCGCCTTCATTCCTCCACATTCTCGAGAACTTCCAAGAAGAGGCCTTGCAGGTGACGCCTAGTCCGAGTACTTCCCACTTTTCTGCGCAGACGGACGAGTCCATCGACGCCTCACCTTCATCCTTGCACCCAAGTATCTTTCTCTCGAATGATTTAAGGGCGCCATCCCCAGCTCCCATTGCACCCGCGTCTATGCCCCCCTCAACATCTTCGCCACCACGTACTGAGGACACTGTTCGTCGGCGGAAACGCTTCTCTCTGCCTATTGTAGGGTTGCAAACGACGCCGGTCACCGCGCGAGCAAACACGAAGGGCGAAGGCCTTGCAAAGCGATTTTCCCTCGTACTTGGTGGTGGACGTACTGTACGAGGGTCCAAGTCACGGGGGCAAGGTTTGGATGATGAGACTGAGGGGAACGCCATCAAGCAGAGTCAGAGCACAGGGCATGGTGCCGCTGCCGCCAGATTAGCAGGACTTGCTCGGAAGACGCAAGATGTAGATCTCAGTTGGTTCAATGACACAAGCCCACATAGTAACATAATGTTTTTATTCTGGACAATCAAAGTGTTTATTTTTAGTAAAGTAAGACAGACGCGCGCTCGGGCTCGGGCTGATAGTTCATCGGCGATCTCGCACTGGCAGGGTAAGATAGAAACTCGGAGAGTCGGAGTCCGCGATCGAAGACAAGGAAGAAAGACGATGTACTCGTGATCGACTGATCTCGATGACAAGGCGTTATTGTCAGTAACTACATGTACGAAGCGAGGAAGTATGGAACGAGGTAGGAGAAGAAGCCGGGCAACGTACTTGTAGACGGCAACGTGGACGCGGGTTCGGGCTGATCGAACATCGCCAAATGCGTAGGTAGGGTGCTTCGTCGGGGGTGGCGTTGTCTCAGTGTTCGAGGCGACAGCGCACAGCCGCTGCTGCGCACGTAGCTACTCGGAAGCTGTGGGTGACTTGCGGTACTATACGTGCTCGACGACTGGCTATTCGTGCAGCACGCTCGGGGGCTCGAAGTGTTGCTTATGCGACCAAAATGAGAAGGGGTCGTTGAAACGCACGAGCGCAACCGAAAACGTGGAAGGGGGATACCGCGCGGCTGGAGGGGGTTCATCCCGCTGACAAGACGTGTCTTTGCGATCCTAGGGGGTAGAATCCGCATCGTTCTCATCGCGTTCTTCGTCCGTCAGGTGACAATACGGGAGCAAAGGAACCCCTGCAGTGCCGCTGCACGTCATCCTCACGACCTGGGTCAGCCAGCTCGCAGCCCATAACCTCGAATTCTTCCGAAATCCTCGAACATATCATATCGGCCCATTCCGAGTAGTAGGGTGAAAACTCCAAGCGCATCGCCACCGGTCCGATGCGCGGGTCGTTAATACATTTACGCGTCGGTGAACAGAGAGATGAATTGAGGATGCGAGATCAAAGCTAGGAAGTAAGACTGGAAGGTGAAACCGCGAATTCGGAACTAGAGGGATGGAAAACGAAGGTGGAAAGGGAAAGTGAGCGAGCAAGGAATCGAGGGCGATAACCGGTTTTAGGCTCAGCGCTCGAGCCGGCCTTACACACCATCCTCCGTCTCCATCACCTCTATACCATATCTTGCCTCTGAACACGGTTCCGAACGTTCAACAATGCCCCGGCCCATAGTTATACATGGTTCTGACTCAGAGCCTGAGCATGACACCGTTGCCCAACTGCCAACCACTCGTGAGGTAGCTCATGGCACAATAGTGGAACTTGAGTCCATTCCACCTCCATCATCGTTAGCTATGAGAAAGGATTTTATCTGGGCCACAGTAAGTACCCATCAGCTTGATCTCAGCCTCATTTTTATCCCACTTTTGTCTTAGGCTGCTGACCTGTTACATCAAAATTCGAGGCACATGCCTCATCAGCCTCAGGCTATGAACATTGTACACCAACTACCCATGGTTTTGGGGCTAGCACCTATCTCAACTTTGTTTGCAAAGGCAGGAGGGGGTGAGTCTCAAGTTAACAGTTATTTCATCATATCCATATCTGACTCTAACTTCCTCTCTGACTAGCTATCAACAAAATCATTCAGAGCCCTGGCTGTATTGCTATCTCCAGTGCAGCATCAGGAGGCCAGCCAGATACTAATCAAGGTGCTGCTGGTATGGCTAACTGAAGTACTGCTGGTTCTTTTAACTGACTATCTTTCCATAGAACAACCCATAGTAGACCCTTACAACCATGAAGGCACTCTACAAATATGGCAGGAAAATAAAGGGCAAAGCAGTGAGTGTTGTATTTAAACTAGCATCTCTTTTAATTATTGACACTGTAACCAGGCACCATCTTACATGGCCACTGCCTGTTTGAAAATCAGTCTCAAACCTGTCACAAGTGCTATACTGTGAATAACATTAGCTTTGATCCTAACCAGTATGTGTCTATTTTTCACATGCCAAGGTTTTACTAGATATGGGCTCTCACCAGGAGCCAAATCATGGCATCTGCAGGAAATGATTGCTCTGTTCAACTATGGCTAGATGACAAAAAGCTGGTCAATGGTTACTGTCAGTATGTTTTATTTTATTTTTCTCCTATGAGTACTCCTACTTCATCTAGATAAGTATCCCAAGGCCCCATATGATGTTGTGTACCAAGAAAAGAACTCCCTCTTAGCTGTGACTTGTGCAAATGGGTATGTCTTGATGCTTGATTTGACCCTGTGGTGTATAATCTTTCTTACACACTTTTCAAGATCTGTCTATGTCCATAGCACTCAGTCTGGTTTGCCATTTGAGGACCCCATTGATCTGCATGTCACACCTTTGGATGTGCAGCAATCAGTGGGCTCTGTTGTCTGGGGCCATGGTGGCTCTGCAGATCTGCTTTTTGCCTCTTCTGAGTCACAGAGGGCAGATGACTACTGTGGTTTCCATGTGGCCTTTGATCCTGATCAGAGGCGATGTGCCTATGACTTCAGTGTCAGAGAGAGTGGTGATGCCATGGCTTTGGATCCTGATGGTTTGCTGTTCTACTAGTATTCAAAGTCACCAAGCTGAATAATATATTACTGCAGGTGATCGGCTTGCTATATGTACTGTAGGCCCAGACAGTGGTACCCACTCCTTGAGGGTATATGATGTCCGCAGGAGGAATGGGCAGGAGCCTATCCAGCACATTCGACTTGATACTTTTGACTCCGGGTCCCCAGAGCCTGGGTCACATGCAAATGAGGACCAGGTGACGACCGCCGGCTTTAGTCCCGATGGAATCTTGCTTGCGGTCGCTCGCAGCGATGATGAACTCCACATTTACGACTCACGGTTCATGGGGCGTAGTGCCGAACCAATGGCTCGATACCTGCATTGGGACGACGACTGTTGCTTTGGAGATAAATGGGGGATTGTGGACGCCGTCTGGGTGGACGGGTGGTGTGGGAGGGGATTCGGCATCATCACTGGTGGGGCAGACGGTGAGGTTCTCGGGTACTCTCTGCTCCATCTTCGCGGCTCAGTTGGTTTCATTCCACTGCAAAGGTTGTGTGCGTTTCTGGGACCCACGCAGGTCAGGCCGAGGACGTCCAGAACGGCGAAGTGCTCGCGCGGCCAAATGTCGATGTTGGTCATTTCTCCGTTGGCGATCCTCGCAACGGAGAGAAGCCGCTTGTCGTGTAAGTGGATTGTCCTCTCGAATACGCGTTGGACTGCAAACTTGATCTCACAGTGGCGACAACGGCGGACGCGTCTACGTCTACGACTACGCAGCCGGCGCAGGCAGTTCCGTTTTTTGAACCAGGTTGGTGGATTGTCAGTGGGAGCTTACCACCACCCGCTCGAAGAAACACTGAGAAGGTTGCTGTGCAAATGCGGACCAGAATATACCATTATGATAGGCGTCCTTGTAGGAGTACGAGTACAACTGAGACTTGGTGGCTAGTAGCTGCTTGAGTAGCTGTAGAGAGGCAAGTGTTCTCGAGGTAGAGACAAGCGGGAAAGAAACAAAAAGAGAACTAACGTCCGTACAATAGGGGACAGGTATTCAGAGAAGCAGACCTGTCGTCTCCGTGGCGGTTTTGAGGATATAATACAGGATAGTATGGCGCATGAGGGGTAAGAGATTGAAGACCGGAAACATGTGATGGTTGAAAATCTGTCGTCGACTGGTGAACCCATATGTTGCTGGGGTGTATGGTGATAGCCGAGGGGATTGCCCAAGTTGATCAGACACCACCGCTTGTGGGGACGATCGAACCCGAAACCGAAGCTGAAGAGGGGTGTTGAGACTGATTGCGGAAGCGTATGCGAGTAATGTTGCCCGTCCGAGACGGCTAGTCTGTGCAGCGCTTGTGCTTCGACAAGCATGTTGGCGATCGGGTGCTGTGTCAAGTTCCGCATTCGGGGTGGAGGGAGATAAGGCACCTTTGTTCGTGGTCGCCAGCGGCTTTCCCCGACGTCGAGACCGCCTAGATCGTGTCGCAGACTCTTGCTCATTCAGACCGTCCGCTGCGTCGAGCCCGCTGTCGGTCTCGGAGGAGACTGCCACGCCGTCCCGGTCGTCTGCTGCGGGATGCATAGAACCATCCGAGTCGTCAACGCCGGACATTTCGTTCTCGCCTCGGATGGTGCACCTGGTGGCCGTCGGGACGTCGGATTCATCGCCGTCATCGAGACCTTGGTCTGACGTTTTCCCGCGTTGAGCTAAGCTGCTGCCTCGCGACGCTGCTGTCGAGTCTTCTCTAGCCGCAGCGGCCCAGTTTGGTGCGTCGGCTGAATGGCCCGCTATCTCTCTCTTAGCATGGCTCGGTAGGCACCCCTTGAGAGCGTGCATCGAAGCGGCCAGGCCGCGGGGAGCATTGGAACCGATTATCGCTTGAGTCGATTGGGGTGCTGGAATCTCTGCGGGCTCTGCGGGCGCTTGAGTGGCTCTCGTATCCGCCTGCGCTGGTGCAAGCGGGCACGATTCAAGTCCACTGGCTGGTGTTGTACTCGATTCCGCGGCTGCAGGGTCGGCAAGTCCCTGCGAACTGGGCTTCGGGGCGCTATGGATGGACTCTTGGATCTCGTCAACCGCAGAAACGACCTCAGGGAAGTAGGATCTGGTTTGGAACTCGATCGAGGGTGGGCATTCTTGCTGTGTTGCGTTCATTGAGTCCAGAGTCCCTGATACACTCCTGCGTCCGCGTCTGTGAAAGGCCATCGTTGCGGCGTGGTGCGTGGATCGAACCCTTCAACCCGACTAAGACCGGCTGCGGTAATCCAGAAGACGAAGCCACTTCTTCACTCACCGCTGAGTGTGCGTGTGGTGAAGACAGGCAGGTCTGCCCTGAGTGGCATAACTTGGTCGATGGCTAAGGCGTGGTGTCCGTCACGTCACGTGAGTACGCATCGCTGGCGCTCTGAAGAGGGCACTCACAAATACACTTATCAGCGATGTTGTGTAGAGAGGTCGTGTCACTGTCGGGGACAGGAAAAACTGACGATCACAGTCAGTGCGCATATCAACCCGATTTGGCTCGAATACGTACCACGAGTTGCCTGGACGAGATCTACCATGCCCCTGAGATCACCAGCGGACGCACATTTGATCATACGCCTCGTGTCGTATGCAATTTTGGCTTCATTCCTGTACTTGACTCCCACCAAGATATCGTCCGATGCATACGCTGTCGAGCTTTGTGGCGCAGCTTCTTTCAGTGTGGACGTCGACGATGTCTCTGCTTTTGACGGAATACGGTCATGTTCGAAATGAGGTTCTAGCGAAGAGTAGGGTGAAGCAGTGGCACAGATCTCGGCGGCAGGTGCTCTTGGTTCCCAGTCTACACCTTTGTAGTCAAAAGTCTCGCCATCGTCATCGCCCTCAGGATCACGAGAAAGAAACGCCTCGCGCACGTCACTAACATCGCAAGCGCCTTCGACAGCCGGTGGTGGGGTAGGGTTATCGATATTTTGGGGTTCACTTTGGCGCTCTGGCTCCTGCGAAGGCGGAACTTTCGCGTGGTCAACACTTGTCTTTGCGGCTTCTATGTCCAGGGGACCGCAGTGCAGTGTCACGAGCCTCGAATATTTGATCGCAGTAACCGAGGCAATGGGTACCGAACTAGATCCCTTGAAATCCATAGATTGTGCTGTAGGCTCCTGCGTCCAATCATCACACGACGTACAACCCGAGACAGACAATGTTGCCGGAGTCGAGTCGTGGACTGTTGCCTGTTCAGAGTCCCCGGATAGAACTCCATAAGAAAGAACTCCGGGAAACTGGGAAGATTGTTCGGAAAGGTGCGCTAGACTGGGGTCCACTTTCCAGTTCGAGACGCGATGGGGTTGTGACCGCGTCAGAAAGTCCATCGCGCTCCAAGAATCCGCTGGTTATCGTGTCAATCACGGGCCGAGGCGATGGGATCTCGTAAATCGTGTAATACGATGGGGACTCCTCAGACAGGATATGCGCGAGGTGTGTAGGCTGGTACGGTTCGAGAATCGGAAACAATGACGAAGTGAGCTCCGTTGTTTGAAGGTGGTTGTTGACAAAACATGCTCACCGCCGGCTGTTCCAATCCTTCTTCTGATCTCGTTCCGTTGGTGTCGTCCTACTAACAATCTATATACCTGTACCTTCGTCAATAGGGGGACAAGAAGCACAGCGAGAACCGTACCAGACAGTTGACCATTGCCAATACAACGACGGGTAGTATCGTAGCACTGGGTGGTGAAATCAGATGCCTCATGAACTCGTAAGGGCGGTGCGGTAATGATAGGTGCCATATCCACGAAGCTTTGGCTGAGGCATACTGACGCGATGTCGAGAGTGGGTTGGGGGTCAGGTATAGGAAGGTACAGCGTTTCCACTGCAGGCGGTAGGGATGTAGAGGGCAGGGCAGGCATAGTTAAGATATGTGACGGGGGCGCAGAAGGACTAACGCTCTTCATAAAATGGATCAAAATAGCCGGCGCGGGCGCGAGGATTGCTACGCTGAAGACGAGTAAGAGGAACATCGGAATGGGTAGCATCTTCGTATGTGCAGGGGTGGTGAAGGGAAAAATAGGAGACTGAGGATATATTTCCATCTTAAATACTGGGGAACTATTCGGGGTTTTCCAAATGAGAGATGTTGTGGAAGTGCTTTGCTTAGACGTCGCTTTGATACGAGAACACAAAAGCGCGGCAGGTCCAGTACCTCTTGTTACTGTCAGAAACAGCGGGGTTCCAAAAGAAGGTCGCAGGATCGAGTTAGGGACAGTTATAATCCACATCCACAAAGTCCAGAATTGGCAGTCCAAGTTAGGCCCAAACCACAACCACGAGGCGGAGGCGATCGTGAACACGTAGACTGTACCTCTTGCACACGCCGGACAAGTGATGCTTAACACGAGGCAAACTTTTCCGAATCAAGGGACCTATTTAGAGGCTCCGCAATAGAAAAAAAATCCAATCACCTTTCAACTCGGACGAGACTGAGTAAATGCTGCGTTCGAAAAAAAACAAAAGACTAAAATTAACAAATACATATACATGTCACGTGGCATGAACTCATTTGGGTACGACTGGTCCGCGATACCCTTGACCTCGTTGTCCGGCTCGTACAGCAACGACGATAACAAATACAAAGCCAAGCGTCAAAAAGACCCTGCGCACGATTTACGATAAAGTTAATCGTGTGTTGTAGGGAGAAAAACACTCACCATTCAATCCATGCAAAAGCCTCAAGTGCGTTCAGCTGGCCGCAATAGACAAGATGAAGGCTTCGTGCAAGGAATGTGAGTAAAGGCGGGACTTCAGCACTTGTTACGTACTCGCAGTCAAGCCCCCCTCCGAGAGACTGTGTGATAGCCGCTGCCCCTGAGAGCCAAAACACCCACGATACGAACAAGCTAACGTGGGGCGAACCATTAGCGATATTAGGGGTATGATAAACGGCACGAACAAGACGAGATGAGCAGCAACGCTTGCAAGGATCTCCAAACTCCCTAATAATAACAGTACGGGAAAGATAGGGGAAAGAACAGTTGTCCAGACGGAGCAGAAAAGGAGGAATCGAACGCGGTCGCGTTCAGTGGTCGATAGGAAGTCGTGGCGGGAGTTATAGCGTGAGGTCAACCACGCAGATATCGACAACTAAAAAATGGGGTTATCATACGGCCTGCATTCTCGTGTGAGTACATACCTCGATGATAGCAATAACAAGTATGACAACAAAGAAGACTGGGAAGCAGTGACGGTTGATTGAGCACGAGGCGTTATGAATGGTAATTAAACCTACTAAAATAACCAGGTTTAAGATATGAACTGTAGGACATGGTTGAAGCTTGGAGGGGTGTGTCACAGGCGAGGAGAAGACGAGGCAAGGGGTGGAGTCAGGGCTCAAGCGTTCCGTCCCGTGCTTTGGTCCGATTGACGTCATTCCATAATCGACTATCTGACAAATGACATGATCTAGGAGATCTAGGATACGGATACAGACAACGGAACACAGATCTGGTCTCCCGGCAACAGTTGCTCACAGCGCAGGCCCGCATTAACTCTCTTCAACCCTTCCAACCCACACCCGTGTGTCTCAGCAATTCTCCAGCAGGTGTCTCCCGCCACAACAGTTACGCGTGAGCTGCCCTCTGGACACATTGGGTATTTGACGGGTATCAACCCGGGTGAGACGACGACCCGCCAGACCAGCAGCAGAACGACGATGATAATCAGAAAGAAAGGGAAGATCATTCGATATGGGCTGCCAGTCGAATATCGTGGGTAGGTTGTGCCATCCTACGGCGAGAAGGAATATTAGCTACCCATGAGCATCGAGGTGTCAAAAGAACTCACAGCACTTCCCGGTACCGACGCATAGCCACCTATACGTGCACTGCCATTCTCCACGTCGTCTTCGTCGCCATTGTGAGTGGTTGTACGAGTATCTGAGACTTCGACAACAAAGTCAATATTGTCAAAAGGCTTAAAAGCGCACGCGTACCTCGTGTCATCTGTCCAAAATGAGTGCCTTCCTGCCCCTCCCATAGAGAACCGTCATTGTCGCGGAAAATATATCTACCCGAATCAGCGTCGTAGCCAACTCGCTTCATGCCCTCAGGTAGCCGATACTCGTCCTGTTCAGACAGTCGCATAAAGTGACAGTAAATGAAAGGATACATATTTCATACCTCATCATATTGAGACCAGCGACCCATGGAAATACGTGAGATGTGGTGTCCTGAGAAAGAGAAAAAAAATAACGATGTAGTATCAGGCGAACCAGCCACCACCCGCATAGCTTTGTTTCCGCCGGGCCGTACGCTGCATCGCCAATCATGTCAGCCCATCACCATCACCATCATGCATCACCATCACTTCAATCGACTGAATCACAACTCGTGACTATACATCTGCCTGTACGTACAAGAATGTCCATGCGACTTCTAAAGAACAATTTTCTTCTGAATGAAGGGTATGTACTAATACCTAGTGAGATTGGGGAAAAATTCGTCAAAAAGTCCAAGATCAAAATAACTGGAACATGGTTTTCTATGGTGCCGATCATCTTCCAGAACGCGTTTGAAGGAGCGTCGTCACGCCATCGAGGCTCGAAGCACAGACAAAGTGCGCACCGCGGATTTGGGGATCGACATCAGTTCGGCGAACTCGCGGTCGATCGTGGCACCTCCTAGTTCCCGAGCCTTGATGTTGCAGAGTTCCTCGAGTGCCATGGCGAAGGCAAAGTTTGCATTACTCGGTGAGCAGAGAGAGTAAGCATATGACGCGCGGATCTCTGGGACGTCGCCGAGCAGCGCAAGGTGCGGCACGTCCGGCCCCAATGCGAACTCTCGCCGAAGATCGTCAAATTTGTTGTTTTGCGAAGGTTTAGAGCCCCTCTTTCGTGCAGGTTCTCGTACTTTCGTCGCGCGGAAAACGTTCGGCCACTCCGACTTCTTTGCCTTGACGTGTTCTTCGACCGCCACGAGCTCCCTCCGTGCTTCCGCAAGAAAATCATCGACTTTGACCCGTGGCAGCGACTGCATCTCCGACAATTTTTCCGAGATCCGTTGGTGAGGCCGCAGGAGCTGTCGGTCCTTATTGAATAGCGGTTCCGCTGCAAGCTGGCCATCGGGCCTCTCGTATTTGGCCAGGAACTCGTCTTTGACGCTTTTACCAAACTCTTGCAACTCGTCGAGGATGAACGGCCTAAGTGCTCCGCCGCGTTTTGGAACAAAGTTCTGCGATTCACCCACTTCCTCGTCGACGCGCAAGCAATTCGGCAAGGTCCACCCGTACTTTTTGGAGTCCTGTTCGAAGACCTTCTCTAAGACGCGAAGCCCCGTCTTCCTTGAGTCGAGGCAGGTAGTGAACCTACAAGACGCACATAAGACTCTGATCAGCGAAAGGGACACGAGTCCTACATATATGCCAGTCGGATTGTTTCTGGGTCTGAGTAGCCCTTCGTGTACGTCGCAATGTCATGGTATTTTGAGTACATTCCGACTTTGCTATTACCCAGACCCTGTAGCATCGCCTCCAAGAAAAATTTGTGATCCCCTTGGGAGGTCGTCTGTGACAACCCCAGACGGTCTACGAAGGACTTGACTCGTTCCACTGTCCCCTCAAAGTTCTTCTTCTCAAAGTCGTCTGGCTTGTCGATAAATTCCGGGTTCGTATATTTTTCAACTATGGATGGGGCCCAATTGACCATAACCGTGTCTTCCTCTTGTGTGAACTACAGTTTGCACAGAATAACGTTCGGACGCACCTCCGTCGTAGTCTGTGAAATCCCGTATGGTTAATTTGTAATCGACGCGGTTAGAAGGACAGGACGAACCACCACCGGCGAGAAAGCTTGCGAGTGAGCGAGATCCTTTGGTCGAAAACACCACCACATTGGTATAATCTGCCAATAGCTCGTGCTCGATTGCCTCGACCTAGGAATATACTCAGCAACAACCCCAGACGCAAGAACCACCGATTACCTTTTGGATGTCCGAAGCCATCATCGTAGGATTTCGACTAACCTGAGATAAAGTTGAATGGTGGTGGCATTGTCAGCTACAAAATCGACGACATACGAGTACTGGCCCACGGATGCAGCACACATTCGTCTCCGTTAATGGGTCCTTCAACTCCTGCGAAGACTTGAACTGGATTTGCCCTTCCTCTAGAACTCCTAGAGGGTCTGTGAAACTCGTTCAATGATGGGACCTCTAGCTATACAAATGCCCGACACATACCCGGCACAACGAACGCCTCGGCAGATTGAGGGACCTCGATATGATATTTTTTCAGGAACAGCTCCATGGCCTGCTTGAGCACCTCGCGCATCTTCTCGTAGAGATATCGGGAACTTTTGGGGTTGAACCCTGCCTGGATCAACTCGAGCACAGTCTGGTGCAACGTCTTGAACTCGGCTTCCGCGTCTGGACCGTCGTCGTCGTCGCCGTCGTCGCCATCGGCATCTTGGCGGTCCATGTCGAATCGCTTGGCCAGACCGATTGCCCTCGCAAGACCGCGTGCAACCTTCTGCAAGCGAGATCTCGAGACACCCCCCAAGCTGTTCACGTTCGTCCAGAGCAGTGGCATGGCCCCAGCGCCATCCCATCGGGTAACGGAAGCAAAAATTTCGACCCAGCCCTTCGCGCAAAAGTTCTTCGAAAACTCGCGTGTTGACGCCATTCTCTGCTAGATTGACTATCAACTGCTTGTTGAGGCGAGAAGGGAATGTAATGTTGTTCGACTGTGCCACCAAGTCGAAAATAACGTGCGCGCTGTCCTTCTCCAGGGAGTTGAGCTTGACCTTTTTTTGTGAGTTCCGAATCCAGATCCGTGGAGGTTCCGTCGACGACCTATCTTTGGGGCACAAAATCCAGAGCCCTTTCGAGCCGGCCACACGCCCTTGCACGGCGGTAGGGCGACTCGCGAGAACAAGGTGTCGTGCAATCAATGTCAACGCTGCCCCATTGATGAACCCACACCCGTCAGTGAAGATCTTCTCCGATGGCACCTTCTCCTGGCCGCGCTCAAGCTTCCCCTCTAGGGAGGAACCGAGTTAGTAAACGCGAGTCATTCGCACAGACTAAGCCATATACTGACCAATGTCCGGGATAAATTGGATGTTCTCGGGCTCAAACCGAAGAACCGGAACAGACGTCGAGAGGCCCAGGTCAAACCGCGCCAACCATTTGCCCATTGGCTAGTATAGGAAGGAAGTCAAGAAAGTGGGTTGGGATTAAAGCGTTGCCCTAACCTGATTCATGTTCTTCGACAGCGGGTTATGCCACTCTATAAAGTCCCAGAGTGATATGCGCGTGTCGTCTCCCTGGTGGGGATCGAGATTGCGGTCCACATCCTCAGTTCAGCTCCATCATGTACACGCTGCTATCTTTAGCAGCAAATGGGGCAAAGACCCGGCCACAGAAAAGGAAGCGACTCCCGAGATGCTCGGGGATACCACTTTCCTTCGCGAACTGGAGATCTTTGGAGAGCTTGACCTGTAGTATACGCCGAGAACCCAGGAACCGGGCGAAGCGGTTGGAGCGCTGCATCCCTGGTTGATCGAGGCGGTAGCGAAACGTACCATTGGACTTAGGAAAGCCGTACGACCTGTTGGATCCGACCCCCATACCAGTCTTTGATGCCTTTCCACTCGCCCATTAAGCCCAAACCTCGTGACTTGCGCTCAAGAATGGCTTCCTGTTCCCTGTCATACTCGTCCCTGGGAAGCGCCATCAGTTCGCACGGTCTTCGCCCCTTTGATCCCAAATACTGACCAAAGTTCTCGTGTCGTGACACCGAAATCTCCATGGTGTCCGGTGTTCCCTTGACCCATGGCATCTGCCATGACCGAGCGGACCCTCGGGGCTGCGACGGCATTGGATCCTTGAAGACGCTCGAGAACCCCGTCAGTCACGTCCTCCCATTTCCACCTCTCTGCGAGTACGCCACGCGCAAGTTCATACTGCACGCCCCAGGATATCTTCCGACGCTCCATGAGCCGCTGGGCATTCTGGGAATGACTGATAATTTTAAGGGGTGATCGGAGCTTCCCTTGAACGGGAGGGAGGGAAGCTGGAGGGGCTGGAGGAGAAAATCGGGGAAACATCGACGGCGTAGTTCGGTGGGGTGTAGGAGACGGATGGGGCTGCTCAGGGTCCTCAGGTCAAACGTGAAGGATCTGTCATACTAGGGGTAACGCTATAATATCTGGTGAGAATGCTTTTTATGAGCGCAAAAACGTCTAACGTGCCGCCAATGCCCACGTGCAGGGGATGATTCGGACTGGGGTGTTTGACCGGACGTGCCAGACCTCCGGGGCCCGAGATGAATGAACCTGTTCCCTCCCACCATCACGAGAATGTGATGCAACGCGCGACTCGGAGACAGTTAATGAAGAAAATATGTCTGGCAAGTTGAGTGGCACGAGCGGACGCTGGACAAAACGGAGTCGTACATGGACACACTAATATGAAAGTATGCCATTGCTGACCTGGGAGCCTGAGGCGCGATTGCAACTCGCGTCCTGGCGGGGTTGTTGCGGGGTCAATGTGGCGGCAACTGGTGTGGACAATCAGGTTGTCTACGCGGAGTTAAGGTGGATAACGCCTCACCATCAGAAATTGTTTCTTGTCGGCCGCCGCTCGATAATCAATTAGTGCACATGCGGTTAAGGTACACCGGGCCTACCGTCATGGGTAGTGTTATACCCAGAGCTACCGGGAGAATCGTCATCTCTCTGTGGAAGATGCCTCAGTAGTTATGAATGCGCTCTGAACGTGAATTGTACCTCTGAATCTGAAGAATCGAGGGATATGACCGAGCCATTGCTATGGAAGGTGGCACCCAAAGGCCTCTCGGGGGCAAAATGTACATCTACAGGACGCGGTCAAGGTCAGTAGTCACAGTACTCCATGTGTCAATTTCCTGAACACGCACTTGAACCAAGCGGTGAAAAAACCATGTTTAAACAGAAGAAACCTCGAACACAGCAGTAGAGAAGAGGAGGACGTTCAAGTTGTTGCCAGTGGTTGAGATTGGTCGACGATCACGATCACGCGATCACACCCGAATCAAGCGCTAATCTCATCGATCGAGATTGGTATCTTAGCGCACCACCCGATCTCGCTCAGATCGTTCCATCTGCTTATACTACTAGTAGACCGGATCTCCTCGGTGCTAAATGAAGGTGTTCTGGGATCCAATTTGCCTCCTGCACGACCCTCCTTACGAAATACTCTCTGGGGACAAAGTTCCTTACTTCGAGAGCCCTGCTCGTTTGCAAGTTATCAAGAAAGAACTAGAGGAGTATCCTTCTTTGTTTCAGCTCGAGTTGATAGACTCGTCATCCGGCGGGAGCATAGACATCATCGGCAACGTCGAGACGGTACATGGCCGCGGATATTTAAACTATTTAAGAAACGCGTACGACGAATGGGTCCGGGACGGTGGCAGCGCGGTACCACCGTCCGACGACAGATTCTCTGGTTTTCGACTTACACCTTATTGCCAGGACGCGGTGCTACCGGAAACGTTCCCGCACCAAAAGTTGGTACCTGGACTTAGCCAAAGCCACGTCGATTCTCTGTCTCCCATTGCCAAAGCAGGTCCGCCAATTCGGCGTGTGAGAGCTGCCCTGCCTCAACCTTCATTTCAGGATACTACTGCTTCGACCTCAGTTGTCCCATCACGAAGGGTCAGTACTCATGTCACCACACTCCGTGTTTGTCGTTTTGGCTTGAAGCCGTACCATTTCTGACCCTCTAGTGACCTATTCGTCCGCAATCGCCTCCGTTAATGTCGCCTTGTCTGCTGCTCGAGAACTTGCGGTGACTTCGGGTTCCTATGGGCCCAAGGTCGGCGTGTTCGCTCTATGGTCGGCTTAAGTTTCACTTTTCTTCCCATCGCTCTCTCCGAATCGAGTTTACCATACAGCCGTCCCCCGGGTCACCACGCGGGAACCTCCCTCTCTGGCGGATACTGTTTCATTAATAACGTAGCCGTCGCCGCACGATTTCTCCAAGGCTTCGACCAAAGACCTACAGACAAACCTTCGGTCGCCATTCTTGACGTTGACTATCATCACGGGAATGGGAGCAAGTGTCGTCACCCTTTCGCGCGTTTCGGGTCGTCGTGCTAATTTTTGGGCAAGCACAAGAAATATTCTACTCGGATCCCAGCGTCCTTTATGTATCCCTCCACGCGGAAGATGATTACCCTTGTATGTTTTTCATGCTTACATGTGATGTTGGTTACAAGTCCCCGCCAGATTTCACAGGGTCGACGACAGAGAAAGGGATCGACGATGGTGTAGGCGCAAATATCAATTACCCCTTACCACGGGGCACCCAGGACAGTGAATATTGTGCCGCCCTCTCGAACGCTGTCGAGGACATCAAGAAATTTGACCCCGGATATTTGCTTTTGAGGTTTTTCGTCTTTTTCTATCGCGGGCTTAACTTAAGGCTGATCGAACACCTTATCAGTTTGGGCGTCGACAGCCTTCGTTGATGATCCCATCAGCGACTTCAAGTTATCTCCCTCCTGTTATGCTCACATTGGTCGAATTGTCGCGGACTTGGGGAAACCGACGCTCTTTGTGATGGAAGGGTGAGTTCCCACCTCATCGCACAACCCCTTTTTTTTGCCACGACCCATTCCCCCCATATCTCAGGGGTTATCATATGGAGACGATTGGAAAGAACGTCCGTGCAGTCCTTCAAGGGTTCGAAGAACAGGGTAGAACAGACGTAAGACCTTGACCACCATGCATTCCCCGCTGCTCTCGCAATAGCAAGTCTACGTCGGCACCCAAATGCCAGATTGACCCTCTAGGGTGGTTTGACAAGTGTCAGGTTAGGAAGTAATGGTAAAGACTTGAGTATCGAACGGGAAAGGGAGAAATACATAGTACAGTAATAGTCTCAAATACTGGCACGACCATCCCGTCTGGCGCGAGCATTCACTTTCTCGCGAATGTGATCTGAATAGAAACGTCAGTGGCGTCGTGTTACCAACAGTCAGGACCCCTACCTTGATCTTATTTTCGCCATCGAGTTTGTAATTGTGCAATGCATCCTTCGCGACGGTTGCGCTTCCTTCGTCCACATACTCGACGAAAGCGATATCCTTTTTGTTTGCAATGAGACGAACTTCGTGCAAGTTGGGGTACCTGGTCGCGTGTCGGCGCGTGCCAAACGCTGAAGAGGATGTGAATGCGATACTCACTGTGAGAAGAGGGCCATGAGCTGGTCCTTGCTGACGCTCTCGGGTAGATTCTGTAAGAACAGGATCTTGTTGGGAGGCAGATACTCGTCTGGCATCTGGACGGCGGGACGTCTGGGGGCGGCGACGGCGGGACCATCGGCTACGAGTTAGAGAACCATAAGCTATCGGGGAACACGGCATGAAAAGCGACACGGAGTGCACACTCTCTGTGGCTAGACGCTTCGCGCGGAACTTCTGTTTGAGGGGGTTCGTATAACGGGTACCCTCTAGGTAAAGGGGTAGCGATCGTGAGTTGGTGTAATTAGGCTCGGAGACAGGTACTCACTCTTGTGTTGAAGCCTCCGGTGCTTATGCTCTTCGTAGTGATCGGCATCTAACCGCCTCACTACGGCATCCGAGCGAGTCCGAGCGAACGAAATTTGCTGAAAACGCACGTCAACGGAAGTGGGCTCGGTTAATACGGATGCGAGAGAAGGAGCGCACCATCGGTTTAGAGTACAAAGGAAATCCTTTAACTTCCTTCAAAGCTTTTTGGGCAATATCCGCTGACGCAAATGAGACAAACGCTTGTCCCCGCATCCGCAGGTTGTTGTGCGCGACCACGTCGAGTACCTCACCGTATGACTTGAAAAGGCCACGCAAAGACGATTTGAGGACTGAAGATAATGATGAGTGCGCGTGAGGGTAAAAGAAGAGGGAGCGGACCATCGATCCTGATCTTCTCGTTAAGGTTTTGAATGTAGAGTGTTTCTGAGATAAATTCAGGTTTTGTCGGGGCTGGTGCATCGTCAATAGGAATCGGAATTTCAACAGACGTTGAGTCTGGAGTTGTCGGGTTGTTGTCGGACATGGTGAAGCAGCAGGAAATTGTAATAAGAGATGAGATTGACCAACCAAGAGAGGCACACGCGCCCCAGTCCCACACTCGGGAACTTCCGAAAGCATCTATAGTACACTTATAGTACTCTTACAATCATCACCGTCGCCGCCGTACGGATACTACTGCTAATCTTACTTCTCGCCGTTCTCATCGTACACATACTTCCCATACTCAGGCAACCATTGCATCTTCTTTGCATTTTCTCTCACCTCTTGATCACCCCAGTCCACGTTCGCGATGCCTTCTGCGATGGCCTGCTCTGCGACCGCGATAGCTATTTCAAAATTCACACTTGGTGCATCCGCAAAGTCAGGAAGTAGAGCATCGTCTGGGTCTTTGAGAGCGGGGGATAGTAAGGCAAGTCGCTTAGCCCCTGCAAGAATCATGGTGTCCGACAGCAACCTGGCCTTCGCGAGCACTGCGCCAAAGCCGAGGCCAGGGTACAAGAGTGCATCTAGAGGAAATAATCAATTTAGGATGATGACGATACGAGGAGGACGCACTGTTGCACTCAGCGATACTATATCGAGGCCGAAAGGTTCAGAGAATAGGTTTCAAAAGTGTAAACGCGGGCTTACATATAGTCCTTCCGCTGGGCACCTTCGCTGGCGGGAACGGACTTCCTGTTGCTAAAAGGGCCTTCCCGTTTGTCCAGTCGTTGGCATTGGCTGGGTCGACCTCCACCAAGCGGCTTGGATTGGAGAGCGGGAGAATGATGGGGCGGTCTACATGCTTCGCCATTTCTCGTACGACATCCTCCGTGAATGCCCCAGCATGTGTAGAGCACCCGATAAGCACCGTTGGCTTGACCTTCCTCACAACCTCGAGAAGTGTAATTTCACCCTTTTCGTTAGTCGGCACTCCTTCCCATTCTTCATCTAGACGCACAAAGTCCTGCAGCGAAGGACGAATCAGGTCGCCAAGTGACTGTTTAATGAGCCCATGTTTGTCAATCAAGTAGAACTGGTCGTTCGCCTTGTTCGTAGGAACGCCGTCAATTTGCACAATACCGTCGCGTAACTGGTGAGCGATTCCGAGACCGGCTGAGCCGGCACCATAGATGATGTAACGTTGGTCCGCGAGGGTACTCCGGGTGACACCCACTGCTGACATGACAGCGGCCAGTGTGACAGCGCCGGTTCCTTGGCTGTTAGAAAATGAGGTGCTGAACACCCAAATAGCGATCTGACGCACACGTCGTCGTTGAAGATCGCATGCTTGTCACGATATATCTCCAAGAGGCGTTGGGCATTCGTCACGCCAAAATCCTCGAAATGCAGCAAGCAATGAGGTAAGTATTTTCGAACCAACTGGACGAATCTACGAAAGTGAATGAGTTACCACCAGGGGAAGTCAATGACTAGACAATACTTGTCTATGAATTGGTCATAAGCATCCCCACGGACGCGCTCATGACGCCAGCCCTAAGTATGCTCGTGTGAAGCGAAATAGCCAAGACAACAAAACCTAGACTTACAACGTATAACGGGTCACTGATGAGGGATTCGTTGTTTGTTCCGACATCGAGGACTACTGGCAAAGACTTGGTGGGAGCGATACCAGCGAGGAGGCTGTACAGCCTTCGGTCGAAGTTGGCTTGAGCGAGGAGAGGCTACTCACGTATAAAGGGCGGATTTCGCAGTCGAGATCTGGTCATCAATATCGTGGTTAGAGCATGATCAGATACTGAAGAAAAAATGCCGAGTACCCCGATGCCCTATCGTGAATGAGTCTCGTCAACAAGACTTCAAGGAGATAGATAGAGTAAAGATAACCCACGCCTACACCTTGATCACCTATGCCTAGGATAGCTTCAGCATCGGAACAGACGATAAGATCGATATCGCGTCCTCTAGTTTGTTCAAGGAAATCCTCTTCCATAGAATTTTGGTTATCGAAAGTGAGATATAAACCCTCGCTCCGCCTAAACAAGTGCGAATAATTTGCGATCGCATCTGCCTGAAGAAAGTGAACCCCTATCAAAGGTGAACAGAGCAGCAAGGCGCACTTCGGTCGGGGTATAGATTATAGGCATAAGTTCTCTGAGGTGACGCAGAAGGAGCTGATAGAATAGCACAGAGTTCTGCTCCTTCAGACTTTGCAAGAAGGAGTTCTTCCGGATAGGCGTATCGCGGGATAAGAGTTGATCATAGGCACGCTGACACTGTTCATCGAGAGTATTGACTTGGTACGGAAGACGACCGACGAGACCAAACTGCTTTCTTTCTTCTTCGGTAAAAGCAGTGCCCTTATTCCAGTGAGGGTCGTTGAGTATAGCGTTACCGCGGAGTGCGACGCGAACGGTGGCCATGTCAGATGCCATCATCGCCGATCTGAATTAGATCAGTCTTGTCTCTTTCTGTCACTCTTCCCACGGTCAACTATCCTTCGTCGTCACAATAACCATGTCAGTACAGCAGAGTTATAGCCTCTTTTGTTTGGGAAATCCCCTGCTGGACATGCAAGTCACCAATGGAGAGGATCTCCTCAAAAAGTACGATTTGAAACCGAACGACGCCATCTTGGCGGGAGAGAAGCATTTCCCAATGTCATTCATTACATTTCTTATTCTCGTCATTTCGCTCGCTCACTTTCTTAACATATAGATACAATGAACTTGTCAAGGAACACCAAGTCGCTTACGTCGCTGGTGGTGCTGCACAGAATGCTGCCCGCGGTGCTGCCGTATGAACATCCATTCTCTTTGACCGCGTTCCATCTCCTAACACATCGTAGTATGTACTCCCCCCCAATTCCGTCGTGTATACTGGCTGCGTCGGCAACGACATCTTCGCCAAGAAGCTCAGGGAGGCGAACGAAAGGGAGGGTCTCGCAGAAGCCTACCTCGTCAAAGAAGGCGAGCAGACGGGGGCGTGCGCAGTCGTCATCACTGGTCATCATAGGTAACGTGACTCCTACCCGAGGTTACCCCTTCCCGTCCGCTGATCGCGCATACCAGGTCTCTCGTCACCAATCTACGCGCCGCAGAGAAGTTCGAAAAGGCCCACTTGGCTACTCCTGAAATCGCACGCCTGATCGATGGTGCAAAATTCTTCTACGTCGAGGGCTATTTCCTTACGCACGGCTTGGAGTCCGCCATCGAGGTTGCCAAGAAGGCATCAGATAGCGGAAAGGTGCGTTGCCAATTCTTTTGAAAAACACATTCGTTGCTTATCCTCTCCCCCAGGTGTTCGCCATCAATCTTTCCGCTCCTTTCATCCCACAGTTCTTCAAGGTTCAACTTGAGCAACTTTTTCCCTACTGTGACTTTGTTATTGGTAATGAGAGCGAGGCGGCGGCCTGGGCCAGCGCTGCTGGGCTACTCGACAAGAACGACATCCCGACTATCGCTAGGTCGATTGCAATGCTCCCCAAGTTAAACCCATCTCGCCAACGCACGGTCATCATTACCCAGGGCCCGGAATCGACTGTCGTTGTCTCTGCTGCAGACCCCGACAAACCAAAGATCTTTTCCGTCGACCGCCTGGATGACCGACAAATCGTTGACACCAACGGCGCTGGCGATGCCTTTGCTGGCGGACTCCTAGGCGCTCTTGTTGCTGGTAAATCTGTGGATGAAGCTGTTCTCGCCGGGCACAAAATGGGGGCCATGTGCGTCCAACTAGTGAGTACGTTCCGGCCTCATCTCTGCAGAGACTCACGGCAAGTTGCAGGTTGGTCCCCAGTATCCTTGGCCAAAAGTCACCGTGTTGTAGATGAATCTTCACACGGGCACTTCTTACAATCACACGTTGTGACCCATCGTCCACTTTCAACAGCGGTCAGGTGGTAGTAGTAGCATCATACAATACATGTATTATCTCCCGCATTAAGCTTTCCTCAGCTTGTAATACAAAATTGAATACCCACATAAGAAACTCTATGTCGCAAAACTATACTATTATGGCTAACTTGGCGAGAAATTGGGCAGCGAACGACCAGGATATGCAACCATTGGCTGTTGTGTAGCCAACTGATTCAAGGGTCTTCTGCTGGTGGGGGTGAGGCAAGAGATTCCTATTGCAGTGCGTCAGTGAAAATGTGTGACATCCAAATTGATCCAATGAATCTGTACGAACCTGTGTCAGGAGCTCAGCTATGAAGAATGGACAGTCATGTAGGTAACAGTGGTACGGACGGAAGTAGACGTAGACCCACCTGGATGTAACATTGTTTCGCCATCTTCAGTGAGCATCGTGGATGATGGATGTCCGGTAGCGGAAGGTACAGGGGGAATGTTGGAATCAGCGCACTTCATCACTTTCGCGGGTGCGCTCTCAGAAACATAGGTATGAGGTGATGGTTCTTTCGATCCCAGAGTGTTCACAGAACTCTCGCTTTGATGCCCTGCGATGCGCCTTGACTCGACTAGTGCCCGCATAGCCGCAGAAGTGATGGCGAATGAAATCGGTGATTTTCCATTGGTATGCGATTCTTGTGCGTCAAGAGAGGGATCGATAACAGGAGCAGAAGATTCTGCGGGTGCGCGCGATCCTGCTTTGTCCTCTCGCTCTTGTGGGGGCTTGGGGCTACATGGAACTTCGGGTTCGCCATCTGAGGGTACACAGGTCCCATCGGGAGAACTACTTGAGGGCGCATAAGGTTGACCCATCGCGTTCGAATGAAACTGAGCGTTGGTCAGGGGTAAGGGTGGCACCCCTGGGTGGTAGTAAGGAGTAAAATAACCTGGCGGCGGTGCCCCCGGTATAGGATAGGGGGGAACAGGTTGTGTACCATCGCCCCACGGAGGTGGACCCCACGACGGCTGGGCTAGACGCGCCGCTGATGTCGGATGTCCAACAGCATAATTAGGGTCCATAATTACGCCTTGCGTCCTGGGTGGAACGAAAACAACAAATTCTACGGACGGCGTAAGCGAGGAATTATGTGGAGGCCACATCGTATTGTTACCTGCATTAATACCCTGCTGGCGATAATAGCCTGGAAGGGCACCGGATCCTGGAGCGACGGCTGGAGGTAGATGCACCTTACTCTTGGGTTTTGGTGTGCTGCCGCGACTCCGAGATGATTCTCCAGTATTCTCCTCCCTTTGGACTGGCGGCCCTGGATCGATGATAACACCGTTATGACTTGCACGGGTAAGTCAAGACTTTGAGGTAGAACTGATTGGGTGAGGCTCACCGGGACTTTTGATGACGTCTAAGAGCATCAGTCTATGAGTGAGACCGTCAGAAAGCACCGCCACAATGTTGAAGTGTGAGACGGACACACCCGTGTGAAGGTGGCCTCGCACTGAGGACAAGCGCTTGAATAAGTTTAGTATTACGGGCAGCACGCAACCGCGATCAAATGACACACAATCCTGGTTGCGAATGCAACTTTGTCGTTCTCTGGTGCCGCTTCAGGTCTGCCTCGCGGGCGAATTCCTTATTGCACCCATTTATTTTGCAGGGCCATATACCCGTCTCAGCTTTCTTAGAGAAGGATTTCTTCTTCTGGGAGTCTTTCTTTTCTTCAGGCTAACGAATAGGCGCATAAATGATGTCAACCGATACGCAAGATATAGGGAAGAATTCGGTCGTTGCGGGAGCGAGAGCTCACCGTGGGCTTAAGCTGGGTTCTGACCATGAGAAACCGAATTCTGAATTGGACACGGCGCGGGCGCGTTAGATTGTGGCTGGCGAGACGTTTGCTGTGGCGGGCGATGTGGCAAAACGGTGGCACCTCCCTTTCACACTTCCTCTCAATTTCAACCTCCGAGTGTCGGCAAACATCGGCTACATTCCCAATAATTAATTAATTAAATTTACTTAAGTTATCACACTGATTGCGCTTGTCCGTTCTAGCAGTCCTTGCACCCGACGATTGAGGCGCTCGGCCTGCGTTTTGCGCTCCCAAACTTGGTATGTAGGTGTCTTCTTTCTCGGGACCCACCCCTTTCCACTACCCTGACCGGTCTTCATAGTGGAGAGATCCACTACACGTGGCGTTGACGAAAACTTGATGACCTCCTTGTATAATGACTTCGTCTCCATTGTCAATGACCGGACCGAGGGCACTTTGTGGCTGGACTCCGTCTCCGTGTCGGATTCGTCTGTATCCGATAGACCAGATGTATCTAATGGTGGAGTTATAAGTCGATGCCTTGTCTCCGGGAGCGGAGGGAGCTCGTCGATTTCCCTGCATGAGATCGTTGCCTTTCAAGTAGGAATTTTCCATTCGCAAGAAACGGACTGCACCCCTAAAGCTCTCGAGCTGCCGCAAATTGAGTGTGCAGAATACAGGCGAGCGAAAGAGGAACACACCTGTTCTAGGAGATGTGTTGTCTCCAAATTACCGTCTACGGGTAGGACAATTTGTGGTTGCGTGGTCGTAGCACCAGTAACTAACACAAGGTGAGGACGTGGGCCATGATAAACCTTGTAATACATACCCTCTTTTTCGGAGGCATTCGAAGTAGCCTTGAGCTTACTGTTCTCTTTGGCGAGGGAGTCGAACTCGGACTGGAGCTGCTCCATCGCCTCCACATAGTATTTCTCTTGTTTCTGTGCTTTCCCTAGCAGCCCTTCCAATTCAGGTAACCGCCTCTGCTTGCTTCTTGGCTGCCTCCATGCGGCGCTCCATCAACTCTATTTTGACGGCAGATTCTTGAATGTTCTGGTCCTTGGACTTCAAATTGCGCACAAGCCCTTGCATCTCTTCGTTCAGCTGTGCCACTTTCCGCTCGGCTTCCTCGTTGACTGCCATGGCTGCCTTTACCTCTTCAATGCGAACTATCCACGGTGCTGCCCCGGTGACTGCGTCCGCGATTAGGCAATATTCTAAAACAGGAGGATGTCGTACACACTTTTTACGATGTTTTCAATATCCATCGTGTTTGGGAACAGTGCATTCGCTTGAGCAACGAGCTCAGAAATTGCGTCGCTCAAAGCGGCCCATGGAGACGATGTGTTCTTGCAAATCTTTGCCACCGTCGATGAGGCAACGTCATTGACAAATGATAGGACCCTGTCGAGTTGGAAAGAAGATTTGGAAGCGCGAACTTCGTCGATGTGGGGCATTGTTTGCTGAGCAAGCTGGGAAGGAATTCAGCTTGGAAAAAAACATAGGAATGCTCGATTGATCTGCGTACCTGAATTCCAAGGTTAACCATTTCAGAGACTATACTGCAGAGGGCCTCGAGTCGTGGTACAAGATAGGCTTTCAGTGCCGATGACTCGTGAGCAAGTTCTTCCAGCCGTTTGACCAATTTTCTGTACAGGTGAGTTAGAACCTGACCCCTCGATCCGATAAGCTGACCCACCTTGCTACCGCCTTGGCGTTCTTGCACTGATCAAGTGATTTCTGAATCGGCTCCAGGAAGCTCTTCCCGGGATCCATACCATTGAGATCTCGAGTGATATCTGAATTTTGTGGTTGGTCAACAGAGTAATTTTATACGTGACGAAAACCCACCTTCGTCATTCAGAATGGCCTCAACAGCGGTCTTCGTCAATCCCATAGAGGATGCATACACGTCCAAATCGTGGTCTAACGAAAGCACGAGACCAAGTTCGCGTTCGCCAAGGTCGAAATCGAAGTCTTTAAAGTAAGTGTCTGCCAGATGGTTGAACTGCGCTTGGATTCTGTAAAGACCATTCACGACGGGGCCTTCGCAAGAAAAACAGATCGACCGTACCTGTTGATATCGCTTGTGCACTCCATTTCTCGGAATTCGTCACGTCGCAAGAGATCGATATGCATGTCGATCCGCCTTTCTAATGGTGCAATCTCTTGGAAGAGTCTACCAATATTGATGAAGGACTCCACATCGCAGTGACGGATGATGGCAGCAAAACGTTTGCAAAGCGTCGAAAGCACTGCAATGGCACCCCTCATCTAATAGTACGATCAATATTCGCGGTCCAATAGGCGTGAACAACATGGGCGCTACCTCACAAACACCAACTAAGGTTTCAGAGACCTGGCCGTTCAGTGATTCAGGCAAGTTGTGGGCATGCGCCGTGACGGTGTTTACAAGATCGGTTTTGGAAGCCATTCTTTGGAAAAAGAGATAGCATCTTGTTGCATCGCCGTCTGTCTCGGTATAAATTTGGGGTAAGTACGGCTGTAGCGCATTATTAGTCAATGCACGGAAGGCGTTTGTATGCGCGCAGCGCATTACCTGGACAATATTGAGCCACTCCTTGGTCTCGTTCGCTTCGATTCTCTTGAGTTCGTGATCGATGTTCCTGGCCTGATTTCTTGTGGCCGTTGATTGCAGCTTGAGATTTAGAGACATGATCGCGGCTGTCTGTGATGCTGCAGCCGCCGATTCGGTTTGCGCGTTCTGCGTTTCCGAACGCAGCGTTTCGAGTTCACTGAATCACCTGTTTCAGTCGCCGCGAAAACTTTCGACTCGTGACGTCGATGTCACTGACCTTTCTAACTGGAGGACCAGCTCTCGGAACCGTGTGATAGTTCGCTCCATGTCTTGACAGGCCTCCTCCAAGGTCTCTATTCTTTGCTGCAGCTCTGCTAGTTGAACATCCTTCTCGTCTACAACACAAACATTATTATATACACTCCAACGAGTAGAAGAACACGTACTGATCTCATCCTGCATTGCTCTCTCTGTCTCGACATGATTCTCCTCTAGTTCCTCAGCCAGTTCCTTCAGAGCTTCCAAGTCTTCGATTGTGATTCGCATTTCCTCAATTTTCTAGGAGCGAATGCGTAAGAAAATTGGACGTTTGTCTTACGGAGGTCATTTACCTCTCCAAGCGTGAGGTTTCGTTCTGTAAGCTGCACGACCATTTCCTCCGCTCCAAGAGCATCATCTAGCTGGATTTTGAGATCCTCGATTTGCGCATCTGCATTGGAGAGCTTGATGAGGGTAGATTCGAGTTGCGCTTAGTACGTTTCAGTTGAGATGTGAAATACGAAGAGAGATATGAGGCCGTTTACTGGAGAGATCGTCGACACTCATTACATCTTTTTCCATCTCGGTTATTCTCTTGCGCTGCTCTTGCTCGGTTTCCTGACTCAAGTCACGAAGACTGACCGAAACATGAGAACATAATTAAACGGTATTTGCGAAATACCTCGTACCGAATCAGGGCTTCCTTTAAACGAGCATTCTGTTTCTCCAACTGGATATAAGCTAAAGAGCCAGCCACGTTCGAGTTCCCTCCTTCTGCTGCTTCGAATGAGTCAGTTTCTTGGTGTCGACAAACTGTGGCATGCTTACAAGCGCCCTCCTTTATTACCTCTAATTCGACTTCCACAACTGCCAACTTCTCTTTCAACTCTTCGATTTCACCCTCAGCAGCCTCCGCACGTTCTTCCGCAACTTCCCTTGTCTAACATGGCCATTTCCAGTTGTTCTAATGCGTCTAGATTACGGGTTTCGGCAAGCTCGGAAAGTTGCTGTGCATCAGCAAGCTCCCTGCGCACTGCAATAAGTTCCGTCTGTTGTTGCACGAGTTTGGCCTGGAGTTTGGGTCGCAGAGCAACAAAAGACTCGGCCTCGCTGACCCTTGTCTGAAGTTCTTGGACATGTCTGGCTTCATCGGCGCGTTTAATTTCCAGAACACGGACTTTTACTCGAAGCTCTTGCAGTTCCTCGTCATTCACTAACTTCACATCCGTTAGCATAGGAACCAACATTCAAAACTTTCTCACCGATCCCCTTAGCTCTGGGTGTGGTGGTGGGGTTGGAGAACGTAGATCGGAGGCAGTGGAGGATTGTATAGCGCTCGTCAGTACACGATCTGAGGGCAGCTGCACTAGGTGAGGTGACTCGTTTGAAGTGTAATGCCCGTGAAAGGGGCGCCGCATCAGGAGAGCGATCACGAGAGGCGCCCGTCGCACCACGCATGGGTAAGGTACTTTCGTGCACGGAAGAGCGCCTTGGTGTCAAAACAGGTTTTCTTGAGAGCACCTGGTGGTTGAATGCTCGGGATCGGACTACGCTTAGTAGGAGAAGGAGGGGCGAGTCTTGTACCACTGCGTGTGCTCTGATTTGTACCAGGCTTGAGAGGGCTAGAGGCACGGGGAGAAGGAGGAAGGATAGAACGAGTGGAAGGTACACGCGAGAGACTAGCGCTGGGCGTTCTCGAGTGGCCGAGGGGTGTTCGACTCACAGCTTGTGAGCCTGACTGTGAGCCTGACTCCGGGTATGTCAGCAACATTCGGGGCATTAGCTGTGAAAAGTGCAGAGGGCTTACACTAGCCGTAGGTGGCAGATCTTGGACTTGGGCGAGTTTAACTTGACTGGCCTTCACAAAGACGCCATAATTCATTGGACAGGAGAAGTAGGAGACTCCTTGGACTGAACCATCGTTCTTGCCAACTGGTTCGGGAAGCTCGATGCCAACCCATTTGCCCGAAGAGAAGGAGGTCGCCCCGCAGAAGCGAACCACTCCGCGACCCAGATGTACGTCGACGGTGGCGCCTATGGGGAAATCCATGCGAATGGGGCCTTGAGTGAGACAGCTGCGGCGGTAAAACCAGCTGAGAGTCCGCCGTAGAGGTATATCGTGCACGTGATTCACAGTTGTGACGATCCCATCGGTCGGACCCTCTTGCCTCTGACCCGCTTTCCACAAGCCACCGTCCTTGCTACAGTAGAACGATAACGGAACCGCACAAGTCTGCAAGAGCAGAAGGTCTCCGTAGGAATATTCCGTGCGACACCTAGCCTCCCATCTACCCCATGCACGCTAGTAGACAGAACGGACATCTTAATGGTATGTGTACCTCCGTACCCTGCAACCTAGGCACTCACCTCCATTCTAGGTGCCAACAGTGGATCCGGTCCCTCCTATTGGCGGAGTCATGGCTCAGACACTGATACGGAACGCGGGGGTAGACACTTCTTCACCACACCGTCCGAACCGTCTTCTGCACAGACCAACCCAGGTCATGGTCGCGCGGGTAGTTCTGAACTTGACGGGAGAGGGAACGAATCAGTAGGCACCGCCCCAGATCCCATTCCTATCATTCCATACTGGTCAGCAAAACGCCACTTGACCTGCGGAAATCCCACCCCACCTCCCTCGTGGGCACCTAAGATATCCCCCTGGAGATCATCTCCCGGAAAGCTCAAAACCGCTAACGCCGCACTAGTCCTATGTCTTAATATAGACGTTGACCCTCCAGACATTGTCAAGACAAACCCATGCGCAGTACTGGAGTGCTGGGTGGATCCACATACTATGCCTTCTCACAAAGCCCTCGAAGTCATTGGAACAAACCTGCAGCATCAATTCGAGGGCTTAAGTCCAAAATTATCATACAAGCCCATTTTAGATCCTTCTTATGAAGATCTGCGTCGTTTCTGCGCCACGCTAAGAAGCAAGCCAAAGAAGATACGGTCCTCTTCTACTATAATGGCCACGGGGTTCCCAAACCAACCGCCAGCGGCGAGCTGTGGTGTTTCAACAGAAATTATACCCAATATATACCCGTTTCCTTGGCCGAAGTACAGCACTGGCTCGGTACCCCCTGCGTGTACATCTGGGATTGCTCAGCTGCCGGAAATCTCTTGCTGAATTTTAATATCTACGCCCAGAGACGTGATAGTGAGAATGCCAACGCTGGTCGATCAGAAGGTGCCCCACCCTTTTCTGAATCCATACAGCTCGCCGCGTGCGCCGCAAACGAACAATTACCGTCGTGCCCGGAGCTCCCAGCTGATCTCTTTACCTCGTGCCTCACCTCTCCCATCGATATTGCTCTGCGCTACTTCGTCATGCACAACCAACTCCCGAATAACATTACTGCGGACATGGCTATGCAAGTTCCCGGAGATCTTAAAGACAGGCGGACTCCTCTAGGAGAGCTTAACTGGATATTTACCGCAATCACGGACACCATTGCGTGGACATCGTTCTCGAGAGAACTCTTTACTCGGCTCTATAGGTCGGACCTTCTGATCGCTTCGCTTTTCAGAAACTTTCTTCTGGCTGAACGTATTATGAAGAATTACCACTGCACACCGCATACATCCCCGTCCCTGCCTCCCACTAATACTCACCCTTTGTGGGCAGCCTGGGACCTCGCTGTTGACTCCTGTTTACGCCAGCTTCCGGAGTTGCTCAGGCATAGCGACACGAGCATGCTCGACATGGCGATGGGGAGCGCATCCATCAGGGCAAGGAGGCAGGCCCAGGCACAAGCCGCAACTCCTCGTCAGGATAAGCTGGGCCATGGCGAGAAAATCTATAACTACATTCCTAGCCGCTTCTTTGCAGATCAGCTGACGGCGTTTGAGGTATGGATCTCTCGTGGGGGCTCTGCGTTGACAAAACGCGGGCCCCTTTCATTACCTCTTCAAAACTACGACGCATCTGAGGTCGAAGTCGACGAAACGGGTAGCGCCCCGGCACCTGCTGTAGCCTCGACTAAGAAAGACCACCACCTTGTCCCACGCAAGCCTCCGGAGCAGTTGCCGATCGTCCTCCAGGTTCTGTTATCTCAGCCTCACCGCCTGAGAGCTCTGGTCCTACTTTCCCAATTCGTGGATCTTGGCCCGTGGGCAGTTCATCTCGCTCTTGCTATTGGAATCTTCCCCTATATTTCCAAGTTACTTCAAGCCGGGGGGCAAGATCTACGCCCCGTCTTGATTTTCATATGGTCTCGTATACTTGCCGTCGACCTTTCGTGCCAGGTCGACCTTTACAGTAACGGAGGTTACAAATACTTTGCCAACATTCTTGCCGCTCATGAAGACCCCCAGCACCTCACTATCCCCAATGGATCGGAACATAAGGCTATGTGCGCGTTCGTTTTAGCTGCCATTGCACGTGACTACCCACACGGTCAGAACGCATGTTGGCGAGAGAAAGTGTTTCATTCTTGCTTTGAACGTTTGGATGAAGGCGACTTCCTTTTGCGACAATGGTCGGCTCTATGTATTGGGCAAATGTGGGACGGAAATGATGATATCAAGATCTTTGGTGTGGACAATGGAACTCAGGACAAGTTCATTTCTCTTCTAACGGACGACTCGCCGGAAGTTCGTGCAGCGGTGCTCTTCGCTCTTGGGACCTTCATGGGTGCATCCGGCTCTGCAAACTCGATGAAGACTGGCGGGGGAGGGACGGGGACTATGCATCATCTGGAAGAACGCGTTCACTTTCGAATGGAGGTAGCCGTCGTTACAGGAAGTGCATTAGCAATAAAGGAAGACGCTAGCCCCATGGTGCGCAAAGAGCTCTTGGTTCTCATCAGCTGTCTTGTCAAGGAGTGGCGTGGACATTTCGTTGTCTGCAGCTGGGTGTACTGGGAAGAAGACAGGAGATGGCGGCTCGGTGCCAGTAGTGAACCTCGTGAAGAAGACGTGACCAGTCAAGCTATCTCCGAATGGTTGGATAGCTTCGGAGATGAAGAGGTTCGCGAGGAGAATCGGGTCATACTGTCGTCGTTCTTCACCATATTTTCGGTGCTTCTGGAGCTTTCGGTTGACCCATATCACGAAGTCGCGACGAATGCCCGGACAATTGTCGACTACATTATGGCACTCCTTCTCGAGTCACCTTTCACTCGACTTGAATCGAACACACTCCATCAGGTACCTTCCCCCCCGCGTACTTTCGCAGGCGCTCGCTCCCGCCGATCATCCCTCACTTCTTCACCGATATTGACGCGCCCGTCATCGCCAAATGTAACTCGCCCCGCTCTCAACCGTAGCGATATCGTGACAGGCACTATCAAGCGCACGTCGTCCTTCGCGAATGCCCTCAAGAACTTGGCCGGAGGCATTGCATTTCCGTCCGTCGAGGACGGCCGCTCCTCTCCGCATCGTAGTACACACGCCCACCCACCCATAGTCCCTTCCTTGAGCAGCATCTCACGACCTCCATCTCCAAACCTCAATTTCGCACAGTATGCATGTCCGTATTCGCCGCGGCCTCCATCGCCGCAAGTTCCTACCTCTTCAAAGAGTGCACCGGCCTCTCCAACAGCTTCTGCGCGATCTTCGACAGACGATAGGTCTCATCAGGCAACTGACTTCCTACCGTCTGATGTGATGGAGGCACTGATGGAAGAAGATATGGAACGCTTGCGTGCGCGGCGGAGATCAACACATGGAACGAGAGGACGCAACGCCGTGCCCCATAGCCCCGCAGACAGTACCTTTTCTAGCGACTCGGCTGGGAGCAGTGTTATTCTTGGCTTGGGAACGGGTTCGGGTATCCGCGATGTCCTGCCATTAAAGAGCAGGTTCTTCGATTGGTGCTGCGAATACTTCAAGGAACCACAGATGCGGGTAAGCGACCTGTATAATCATACTTTTCTTTGTCCGGAACCTTATTATTTGCATAGCAAGCCGAAGCTGACGAGCCTGGGAGCCTGGAGTACAATTATCAAGCCTGGCGCCAACAGCGCAACGAGCAAGTTCTTTCTGAGACTCTGAATCAGGCGGAGATCGCTTGTTTGTGCTCTCCTTAGTTACTGAGTAGGCGCTAATACCATCACAGTTGGTCGTCCCTGGGATAAAGCCGTGACCACCTTACATATTCAAGGCGTTCCGCTGTCCATGGCGTTCCACGCATATGACCCCCATATTGCTATCGCGAATGAAACGGACGTTATTAGGTCCGTTTCGTAGATTCAGATGGGTGCTTTGGATAGTGACATGAAAGTACCAGTGTCTGGGATTGGTCGCGACGTCGGCAGCTGACGAGTTTCTGTAACGGTAACCCCAAGAAAGCAAGCATCACCTCGCTTCAAGTCATTAATCAAGATGTTGGTGGTATATTGCTCGCTGGCTCTGGTAATGTGCTGTGTCCATAGCTTTTCATTGTCACTAATTACGTGACTAGCCGACGGCATGATTCGACTTTACCGCAACTATGATCCTGCGACCAGCAACACTGATGTTCAGATGGTCAGCGCATTCCGCGGGCTGAGTGAGATCATCAGCGTGCGTCGCGGGAGCGGTGTGGTTGTAGATTGGAAACAAGCCGGTGGTTTCTTACTCGTCGGGGGCGATTCGCGGATAATTAGAGTGTGGGATGCCCATACAGAAGCCCAGCTACTGGTACGTTGACGTTTGTTTTTCAGCCGTCGGCCAACATAACAAGGGCATTCGCAGGATTTGGAAACCAACTCTGACAGTCCAGTTACGGCGATCGCCTCTGAACGGGGCCCGTCTTCCGTTTTGCTAGCTGGTTTTGCTGATGGTGTAACCAAAGTGTTCGACCGACGTTTGGAAGAGGAGGATGCCGTGGTACGGTCTTTCAATGAGCACAATAACTGGGTGCAGAACGTTCGCTGGCATCCTCACTTTGGGAACCAGTTCTTGTCAGCGAGGTCGGTCATACTTCTTCTATGTGGTCGACTCCTGAAATATCGTTTTTTAAGTACGAACGGCGAAGTCAAACTATGGGATACTCGTGGTGCTGACCGGGCCGTAGAAACCTGGGATATGTTCCCCGGAGGACTTGCTGCGTTCGATGTGCATTTACAAAGCGGGGTGTTTGCAGGGTGTGTGGTGCCATAAGCCCTGATATTTATTATGGTATTCATGCACCGTCCCCCAGGGTTTCTACCCTATCGCCCTCGAACTGGCGGACTCAACGCGTTGTTATACACTCAATATCGCGCCCCGCGACTCTTTCCACCGCAACCATGAACACTGGTCTGACGACGTCTCCGACTCGGGGATTCCCGTCTCAGTATATCCCGCGATCGAGCTCCATAACTTTCCATCCAACGGAAATGTTATATGGCGTTGGTAGCCCTGATGGGACTGGTACGTACTTGATACTTGTTATGCGAAAGTATCTTGCTCAAGAATCCACTTCAGTGCGTATTTATGGCTCCAAGTTGCTATGAGAACAAGCTACAGTATATGGGTTTCGGAAGCCGATGAGATGCCCATGCCATGTTATTTCTTTACCATCTACTGCAGTTCCTCTTCCACGTGAAATAGTTTACAAGCCACTAGTGACATTCTGACATTGCTCTTCCACTAATTCGCTGTATACTCGTTCAAGTATTCTGATCTACGCGTAATTCACTCCCAGCTTTACGTAGTCAGGTATGGGCGTCACTTGAGATTTTGGCAGATCCTCGAGCCTATTTCAGGGGTACACGAGGATTTGCCAAATTCCGCCATGGTCATGCCAATAACTGCCGAAGAGAGTCATCCTTCGCATGACGATCTCAACAACGCTGAGGACCTAGAAGGCGAGGAAAGCGACGAATACGATGTCGAAGTAGGTGGAAATTGTTTTGTGTCTTCTTTCTGCCATAAGTTACCTCATAGGACGAAGATGACGAAGAGTATGATGACGAGGGTGATGAAGGCGAGGAAAACGAACAGAACGGTGTGAGCGCCTCGCGTTTTCTGATGGTTTGTAGTGTTCACCCCCGGTTCCTAGCGACCCTCTAACTTGACAGCACTACTCCTGGGTGGGGAAGAGGTAGGTAGCTAAATGGCATATTTTGTACTAAAATTGCTGAAAGTGGGTGACGGAAAGGTGGAAGAGGACGGCGAATATAGCGAGGCCGAGGCAGGAGCTGGTTCGGTCCCTACGGGCTCTATCAAACGTACCAGAGATGGTGATGAGGATGGGAACGAGAACGGGGATGACGAGCAAGGCCCGAAGAAGCTCAAAGTATAGGGTGACGGACGACAGATCGAAACCGAACTGCTACTGCTACGATACTGTATTCCCGTATCGGAATTAACACAACATCTGGTCCTGCAACAAACATATAGTTATGGTAAAGGGTACAGGTATCGAGAGCAGCCTAAAGCCAGCTCTTGCGAACATCGCGACTGGTAGCTAGCGACCGCTCTCTGGTACAATCAGAACACGAATACATGGAGAATCTCGTCTGCTCATTTCACGTAAAACAGTCATCCTGGAAGGCCCTAAGATTAAACCGTTGAGCACATGAAGAAAGAGCTCACGATATTGGGTACACTCCAAATCTGTACGGGGACGCGTTTGTGTTCATGGAACAATCGCCTCTTCGCTCCAACCGTCTTCCGTACGGGTAAAGAATGTCCTTTGGTTTGGCTTGGTGCCGAACTGTACCCAATCAACCCTAAGCGGATCGATGGCGATGATGGCATAATTGCTGAGGGCGAGCTCGGCAAGCGCTTTCTCTCTGTCCGTCTTTGCTTCATCTGGTTTGGGCACCGTCGTAGGCCAGTCGTTTTCCTCCCCGACTTTCAGAGGCATACCGGCTGGGCGACACCAAGAAGCACGCATCTCGTCACTAACAGCGTCGAAAAGCTCGCGTCGCTTGGCCTCCCAGTCGACCCCGGACATCTCAAGAGCATTGATGCCACCGCACTCGACGGCTGGTATGAACGCTGAGGTGAAGCAAAGACAAGAGCAACTCCAGAGATACGGAATTGGTCCAAAGTAGCGTTGATCCACCAGACGAGCTCGACGGTGTTCGCGTGGGCTATCTGATGGACTTTCGCAGAACGAATGTCGGTAGATGTCACCAAAATGGGGAACGCAGGCCTAGATGGCGGCACGAGGAAGGCACGATGGATGTGAGAGCGAACACGTGGCTTTCCGGCGTCATCGACAGTAGCCAGCTGAAAGACTGGGGGGGGTTAATATAACGACAAGCGTATTCGCAAGGAGGCACTTACGGCTCGAATTCGAGTGCTGTGCAACGGCTTGTTGGAGGGCTGTGTACCACCGAGGGGTAGTCATCGATAAAGTCAGATTAGCTAACGAGGCCCCGTTCCTGACCCTTATACGGCATCACGTTGAAGAGGCGAGGACCGGGCATCATGATGATATGATCCCCGGTCGTTTCCATGCACACGCGCACGCATGCACACACGCTTCTGCCCCACCTTGATACGATCCCCCATTCCACCATGCCCAGGGAAGACAGCCTCTCTGACCTCGATGGTGAATCCATTACCTCAGACGAAGAGGCTGGAGTAATAACCGAAGCTCCTGCGAGAGGCCGTTCCCCTCGACCAAGAGCTCTTGCAAGCTCTGATCGACCACATTCACGTTCGGACAAGTCTAGGTCTCTAAAGAGTCCCAAAAGCATTACCAGTCGCAAGACCGACCGTGCTGCGACGGCACCCCAACAGCCGTATACAAGCGGTACCCCAAGAGACCGCCTTCGTGCTACTGTCCGAAAAGTCATCGCCCTCCACCGCACCTCTGCTATAATCCGGCGTGGAGGTCTAGGGGCGGAACCAGGAGTCGACCCCCGCCGGCACAGTGCATTCGCCACGTTCGGTAATATACGCCAAAAATGTCTCATCGACATCATCGACTACTCGTCGCTCAGGTGCAGCTCTGGTCGCATGACAAACAACGAGTTCGTCGAATTCCTCAAGAATCGCGAAGCGTCCGCCCCAGAGCCCTGGGTGAAAGTACGTTGGATCAACGTAGGAGGCATCAGTTGGGATGTCATCAGCGCACTCGCCCTGAAATATGGTAACACCCGTTTGCAAGATTTTATCGCTGCCGGATTCTGAGCCGTTTTTTCAAGATATGCACCCTCTATCCGTCGAGGACTTGCTTCACCGGCGTGGCCATGCACGTTCCAAGGCTGATTACTATCCCAAGCATTTGTTCATACGCGTCCTATGCCATACCCTTGGCTCTTCTACTCGGGCGTCTCGAGGTCCCGAGGGTGCCTCCCCAGCAGCATGGTCCTCTCCTGCTGCAATCACCGGCTTACCCCGTTCATCTTCTCCTCAGCGTCTTGACGATAAGTTAGGCATTGTTGACGACGGCACGTATGGAGATGACCGTGAAAACGATGACGATCCAATGGATGACCAGTTCGAAAGAGCCACTCTTGTCGACCCCGAATTAGGGGGGCAGAGAGGATCGTTATTGGTGTGAACCTTTCCTCCTTAACGCCAATCTAACTGAGCTTATATTTTACCCCTTCACCCTAGGCACAGAAACGAAGGCGCGTTGCAGCGGAGTTGACGTTGGAAGAGTTGAAGAAAGGAGAACGCGTTGACGTGCGCATCGAACCTATGTGCATATTCCTCTTCCGCGACGGTGATGTTCATTGTTCCATCTCGTCGCTTCTTCTCATTTTTTTTTTTCTTCATGTCAGGCACTGTCATCTCGTTTCAGTCAAAGCCAAATTTCGATTTGACTGAGCCTATTGCTTCACGTATTCGTCAGCGGGACACTTCCTTGCGGACAACCGCCGACCCTTCCTTACTCGTCGAAAGTCTGCTCGATCTAGGTGGGTCACTGACGATCCTCTCACCCTGGTCTAAACCCGTCTGACATGGTCGCGCAGTCGTCGACGCTGCTCTGGAAGTCGTAGACGAGTATCATGCGCGGCTCAGTCTACTGGAGCAAAAGGTCCTCATACAGTCCAAGGTCTCGACAGTCCGGAGTCGTTCGTATTCTTACCTCTATTAACCGACTTAAACTCATGCCTACTGCTAGTCCATATCCTCTCTGGAGACCTAATTTTGCACAAGCGTACCCTTGAGCCCATCAAAGCCTTGGTTTACGCTCTGAGACGCTATGATGTCGATCGAACGGTAGCGTGCCTCAATTTGACGTTAACCTCTGGGGATCAGAAAGTCGTTGGATTCATGTCCCATAAAGCGAAGATATATCTCGTCAGCTCTCCGTTTCTATTGCCGCTAAGCTGTGAGGTTGACGCATTCTCGCCGCAGGCCGACGTGCACGACCATATAGAATATGCACTGACCAGTTTGGACATGTATGCTGCCATGGCAGAGAACTTGATTAACTTCACCTTCAACGTATGTCGCGAATCGTGTCTGCCATTTGGCTAAGGGCTGAACGATATTATCCCAGATGGCTTCTTACGAGATGAACGTAGTGATGTACGCCTTGGATCATGGTGTCTGTCTGGACCATCACTCAATACTTCTATAGGCGTCGCCTGACACTATGTACTATATTGTTCTTGCCGCTTACCTTGCTAACGGGATACTTTGTAAGCTCGCTCCTTTCCTCCTCACAGAAATGTCCTCAGTCCCGTTAGGGCATGAACTTCGAGAACATGTGGACCATTCAACACGGCCATTCTGACGTCGTGTACGTGTTTCCTCGGATGTTCATTGGCGTGGTTAAACGAATCACTTTCCAGCTTTTGGGTTATTGCCATCCCCGTCATGGCTGTCGTTGTACCTACTTTCATGTGGGCTGACATCGTCCGCATGTATCATTACATCAAGAAGAATATCATGGCCCGGAACGTTACAAAGGCACGTCTCGATGGGTCAAAACTCCCAACTGCTAATCCGGAACTATCCATCTAGGGGCTCAAGAGCGACTGAACTTCTGAGGCCGGGTTCCACGGATCGATGCCTCACCTTATATATATCAATCATATTCTCTGATGCATCCAGTCACTCGCCTTGTCCTCTCCATACCTACTATGCTTTTGGTTAAGCTTAGCCTTCATACCATATATTCCTTGGGACTTATAAAGCATACGTTGTTGATTTGGTCGATGTCAGCGCGATGCGCAGGCCTAGAAAATGGGGAGCTTTCTGATGTCATGAGAGTTGAAGCCCGTGTTTGAACGAGCTTCACGGGCACACCCGCTCGAGTGCGCTTCCGGCAAGGCAGCTCAGCCTCAGGAATCGTATGGTCGCTAGTTCTAGGAGTAGGATCTGTATCCCGCTACCTCCACATTGACAAGCGACTCGGCAATCGACACCAGTCACATAATTGGTAGCACAGGTGTACTAAGGCTATCTGTCGGTCACGCCAAAGTAGTTTCGAGTAGGTGCGGAGGTTCCACAAAGCACTCCATAATATTCTAGCTGGCCAAAATAGGCTCGCCAAGTAAAGCTACTCTGACGCGCGCGAAGCGGCTAGTGTTTCCGAGCGCCATGTGGGCTCATAGAGAGAGAGCACCAACCTCTCGAAATAAAATAGTGTGCGTGGGATCTGCTGAGGAATGAACAAAGAGGGAGCTAGACTGGTTTCTCGAGGGGTTTGATGATTGTCCCCATCTAAAGAAACATTGGTAAGCTTCGACTGCACTGAAGCAGAAGAGGGTACCGGACCTTTTTAGTAATTTTTGGTAGTGTTGCACGCTGGGTGGCGGTACGTGTGTTCCACTCCTTCCCTAGCGGATTCTCGAGGCTGCGCTCGAACTGTGCCTTGCCGGTGTAAGGATATGGCAGATCTTGGACCAGGTATTTCGCCGCTTTTTTGTCGCGCTTCTCAGAAATGATCACATGCGCCTTACCAAAGTCAGCTCGAGACTGAGGTGTGATGCCAGCGACCTTCTTGATTAGATGGGGTTTTGGGGGTGCCTTGCGTGTTCCTTGTCCCCCCCAAGCACCCTGTCAAGGTTTACTGGTTAGAATAGAGACGAGAGGGGCGAGGATAAGCAAGGTTACCCAACCAGGTAAGGAAGTATCAACTTCTCGTGGAGCGTCATCCTCGATCTCACGACGCTTGGTTTCCTCGAACTCCTGAGACGAGAAGCGTCAGAATCGCACCAAAAGCACCCACAAAACACACAAACCTCCACGACATTATCTCCTGCAAACGCCATCGTAACAAGGTCCTTTTGCTCGAATGCATTGTATTTCCTGCCAGCGCCTTTTCGCTTGAGCCTCTCCTCTTGCTCTTCGACCTCGTCATCCTTGTCGGAATTAGAGTCACTGGTTCTGGCTCGGGTCCGTCGGCTACCCTGCGACGGTGCTAGGAGTAGGTCCGCGGGGGTGATCTCAAGTACGGCATCGTCCCGAGCTTTCGCTACTTCGTCCTCGGTTTCTCTCTGCCTCTTCCGGAGCTTATTTTTGGCCTTAGCCACATTGTCGCTGCCCTTGCTGACAATGACCTCGCTCTTCTTGAGAGTTGTGAACGAGGATATGTCATTACGGGAAAGCCAAGGGTTATCCTCACTCCGCGGTTGTCGAGAATGCTGAGGAACTGGAGATAGTCTGTGAGTCGACAGGCGACATAGTTGGCGTTGCCTCAGAGAAAGAATGAATGTCAGTGGACTTGAGGGTCGTACTTGACGCGTCCGATGGCGTAGGCCGTTGCGTCAGGATCGACGTTAACTACGAAAACGGTGAGTGTATGGTGACCATCACGGTTCAGGGCACCTACGCCGCTTGGCCTAAGGGAAATCCTCCCACCCGTGCGCTGCAAGGTGACGGTAGGATCCTCTTGAGTTAGTTCGTGACCGTCGATCTCGTCATCGCGGGGACTATTGTCCAAGTCCTCCACTTCGTTCGTCAAAGTCGTCCACCTGTTGATTGACCTCTCGTTGTTCGCGTGCAGCTGCATCCTGCATGAATTTCATATCGAATACGCCTTTGCTCTTCTCTTTGGGCGGGTCCGATTTTTCGCGTTTGATCTCGGCTAGTTCGTCGAAAACACGAGCTTTAAGTCGTGCCAAACCTTCGCCGTCCCCGTCGTCGTCATCGTCGTCGTAATCGGATTCGCTGCTTTCTTGTTCTCCCTGAATCTTCCTGCGTAGCATCTCCCCTCTCCCGTGCATCTCCGCCATGTCTCGACGTTGATCGGCGTCCATCTCCCCCTTTTGTCTCATTGCTCTTGCCCACTTCCCTGTGCTTTTATGTCTGAGCGTAGCTCGCTCCTTTGCGCGTTCCGCCTGCCTCTTCAAGGACTCTTCAGGCTCTCCAGAATCAGTTCCTTCGTCACGATGCTTCTCCTTGTCGCGCCTTCTGAGGCGTCGATATGTCTTGCTCTTGATTTTGGCAATCCGCTTCGCCTTCGCTTCAGCACGAAATAGGAGCTCACGAGTCTTCATGACTTCTGCACGTCGCGAAGCCACCTCTTCAGCTGAGAGGTGGTTCATTTTGAGTTCCTCGGTCTTCTGAATATCTTCTTCTCTCATCTGGGCTCGTTTAAGCAGCTGATCTACAGCGGTCTCCAACTCTGTGGACGGCTACAAAGGTATAGCAAGCAATGAACACCACAATGCAGACGCGTCAAAAATAGTCCCGACCTTAAATTTTGCTATGAGCTCAAGGTTGGATGTCTTTGCAACGGGTTCTGCCTGCAAAGGAAAAGATAGGTGTTCGGCCTTTGGGTTGGGGGTTAGCCAGGGTAAGACGCGAGGGTATAAGTACAACCTCTTTAATCTGCTTCATCGTGTCTGTCCATTTGTCGATCTCTGCTTTTGTCTGCTCGTATGCTGCTTCTCTATCCAATCGCTCTTGCGTCCGTTGGGGTAATGGGGCTGGGAGTGGCACCCCGCGAGCCCGTGAGGAGTCCAAAATCTTAACGGATTTCTTAAGGGATAGCACTGCCGATGAGTGAGTGGCCAGCGGCGCAAGCAGGTCATTTAATCGAAGCTGCTGGCCTAGTAAAAGTTCAGAATAATGCGCCTGACATCATAGCAAGACGAACCAGACGGCAGAGCTGCAAATTCCCTTTCTTCTCCGACTGCCGTCTTTTCTTCCACGAGCCTTTTCTTCCGTGGGAGGGAGGTATTCGCAATGTCACCGCCTCCTTGGCGCTTCTTGGACGTTTCTAGAGATGAGACGAACTTCTCGAGGCCCTCGAGGGCGTTTTGGTCGACGTCCTCGTCTGCCGACCAGGAAGGGCCGTCTTCTTCTTCTTCTTCCTCCCCTTCTTCCTCATCGTGGTCGTTTTCCTGTCCTTCCTCTTCGCCATCGTCTCTCCTTGGCCCTGTTCCTGTGCCGTGGACCCCATGATGCGGAACGTTTGCGAGACCTACGTCGTTGGTGCCACCATCTGTACGACCATCGAGGATGTCGAGAATGTCGACGAAATCCTCCGAGTTACCGACTTCTGGATCGGCAGTGCTATCGCCTTCCTCATCAAGATCTACTTCTCCGTCGCTGGAAGCATCGCCCCCCATAGACCCTTTACGTGGGGTTTTACTGCGAGACTAATCACCCATACACTGAGAGTAGATAAAAGGAAGGACGAGAAAACGGCGCACCTTCGGGAAGGAAAACCCAGCAAAGCGTTCTTCGTCACTGTCTTCGAACGCTGCATCACTATCAAGCTCCTCGTCATCCTCCGAAGGTATCTCCTCATCCTCAACGCTTTCTCCGATGAGACGTGGCCTCCGTATGTTAGCGGCAAGATCGCCGTCGGAGTCAAAACCGTGTTCATTTGCTTCCTCTTTGTCAAGAGAGAGAGGTACGTTGGCCCTCCGGACTTTCTGGGATTGATATTCATAAACATCTGAACGTAAAGGATTGCTGGGGGGGTTTCTGTCGTCCCCACCGTCGTGTAGATTTCGAGGAGCCCGAAAAGACAAGTGAGGACTTGGCCATGGTTCACTGGCGCTTATTGATCACAAAAAGTTAAGACTATTGACAGCACCGGGCCGAACTGCCGGTGTCGATTCATAGAGGATGTATGTACATGACATCGACGAACCACCACCCATCCGGCATGTGTAAATAGACTACTTCAGCTTTTTCTTCCTGTGAAAATACATGAGCGAGTGTGGTAAGACGAGTTTGAACTGGATACTGACGGACGAAGCTGGGAAGAATGGCCACACGACCGCTTCCTGCAGTTGGTAGCACGAGGAGGAAGGCGGGCATAGCACTTGCGGCAAATCTGCTTGTCGCAGTTGTACTTGCTTGCAAGTACCTTGAGTGACGGCTCGATGAGGCCGCCACGAAGACTTCATGAAGACCAGATGAGATGAACCAGTTCTTCGTGTACAACTGGCATGAACGTACCGAAGGACCAAGTGCAGAGTTGACTCCTTTTGAATATTGTAGTCACTCAATGTCCTGCCATCTTCGAGCTGCTTCCCGGCAAAAATAAGACGTTGCTGATCTGGGGGAATGCTGAGAATACATGAGAAGTCGTATCGTGACTGGATCCCCGTGAAATCAGGCTCACCCCTCCTTGTCCTGAATTTTGGCTTTCACATTGTCGATAGTATCGGAAGACTCGACCTCGAGGGTAATAGTCTTTCCTGTGAGTGTCTTGACGAATATTTGCATCTTAGTCCTGTAGGACAATACCGAGCGAGCTAGAGTCGATAAGTCTGAACTGATACAAGATAAGGTTTTCGCCTGTACAGTTTTAGGCACGTGGTAGGTCACCTAGAGCTTTCCCACGTCCTGGCTCCTGCAGTTAGTCTTTCGCTCAGGTGAGTCTCGCCTCAATATCCCTTTCTAATTCCCCAACACGATGATACCAACTCGTAACTCAGCTCACTTTGATGCCAACGTGCATACGAAAAGAATACGATACATTCTCTGATTTTTGTTGTGCATTGTTTCGGCAGTTCTCTGACCCGCTCCGTTTTCAAGGGAACGCGGACGTGGTGGAACCACTCCCGATTGGAACACACCCTCAACATCTTGCGGCCACCCTTGCCTCTGAAAGGCTCAATACCCGGATTGTGCGGCCTGAGGCGAGTTGGGCGAGGGAGAGGCAAGGGCAGAGGGTCGGTCGACGTACGTACTGGATGGCATGTGATCTCGCGTTGCGACCGGTCTTGTACCACATACTGCCCCGGGTTTAATCAAATCATTCAAAGGCGCACACGGGGCGGAAAGCCTCTACAATTGGCCGATGTTGCCGCCGCAGTATCCATACATTAAGACAATACTGTAACTTACGACACCCCTGGTGACCTACATTTGTGACTGGTGTTGAACTTTATGTGATGATCGGTCGGGGCTTCGTACCGAACTTCGGTGTCCCTAATATCCTATAGAGTAGCTAAACGCGTCGTGGGCTCGAGGGAAATTCTACTAGACGGAGAAATGTGGGTGATATGTGGCTGAACGCGATCGCGAAGGGCGTAGTAAAAGTCTGTGAAATAAAAGCAACAGGTGCAAAAGAATAGGTACTGTCAGATATGAGCTCCGGGATTGTAGCTTCCTGGAGTGGGAAGAAAGAGCTGGAGACGGAAGCGTGTGAGTGAGAGGGAAAGGATATAAATGAGTGGGTCTCCAGATGACAAAAGGTACTACACGTGATATGTCTGCCTTTCGCTTCCGCGTAGGCATCTGGGTCATGGGCAGAAGGGACGTTTGGGTCCATGGGAGTAGAGGGGCGATGAGAAGAGACGGTGCACCGGGGATAGGAAGACGTTTTCTGAAGGGCGGGGTCGAGGTCGTCCGTGAAGGCCGAGAATGCAAAGGACCAGGATTCTGTACCCTGATGCAAAGTGACGTAAATGGTACGAATGTGGGAAAGGATAAACATTGCGTTTCATCGGACGACGGTATGCCGGCGCTGGTCATGCATCGAGGCCACAAGCTGATTCCAAAGGCCGCAAAATTCGTGCCGCAGCCCGAGAGCGGCGTTTTCTACTTCTAGTCGGCGCACCGCGCACAGAGTGTGGTCAAAGATCGTTCGTGCGGATGGGTCGTTACAATCAGGGTGGGCGGTATTTAGTTCCCGTGCGAGCCGAATGAGATTACGGAGTTGTGTGCTGTCGCGCTGTTCGCTATATTCGACGAAGTTATCCTCCGACTAATTCAACCCTCGCTGAATTATGCCGGCCCAGCGCTCGTCCGTGTGATGATAATCTCCTAGGCGGTTGATGGCAACTGCGACTATGCATCTTGCAAGGAAGCGGACGTCTGGATCATCGTCGTTGGTGTACTGATCCGCAAGGAGAATGAAGTCGATGCATGTGAAAACGGCAGAGTCGACGAAGCTGAGAGCGTGATAGAAAGTGCGCTGGAGAAGGTAAGAATCGGCCTGGATCGCCTTAAGGGAAATGTTGATTCGTTGCCGCCGTATCCGAGACAAGATCAGAAGAGAACGAATGATCTATGAATGCAAGAATCGCCTGAGGTAATCTGTCCGTATTCGACTCTCGGAGAACCTCCGTCAGATTTTGTACCAGTGTTGATCTGTAGAAAATAGGGACGCCAGCCAGAAACTGCTCCATCTCTTGCTCTCGACTCAGAGATGTGAGAAGCGATGATAACGCCCAGGAATCGAGCGCCGAGGTACGAGTTTCGGCAAGCTTCTCAATCTCTGTCACTGTATAGACCAACGTCAGCCAGCCACCGTCAGCGGGAGCATTGGTGCCACGACGTAGGTTATCGACACTACCACGACGGGTGATGGTTCTGAAAAGTGACAGTGCTAGTAAGGGAATTTTTCTTAAAGAGAGGAGTCCAGAAAACGGGGTTGAGAACAGACTATGGGGGTAAAAGTACGGTGCCAAGCTGAACCATAGATATAGAAACACGAGAGGGATGATGCACAAAATGACAGCCGCAAGAACGAAAGAATTACCGCTGGAGATCAACACAACGACCCCGAAGAGGAAGAAGGAGGACTGATGCAAGAGGGCGTGTAAGATTTTGACAGTGTTCTGAAGAACCGCCAGCGATCCCTGCTGCCATATGAACGCTCGAACACGCGCATTTTTGCGTGGACTGTACAGTGACTGAGTCATGACCAAGTATCGGTGCACCCATTCTTGGATCAAGGTCGCGAACACGGCAGTATCGAGGCTCAGAACCAAGCTTGCAAACCATAATATGTGCGCCCCTGTGGGTGCGGAGGCTGGATTGGGAGGTGCTGGTGGTGGTGTGCCGGAACTGTTCGAACTGGCCGCCTGGAATTGGTAAAGCTGGGAAAGGTAGAAGGCTGAGACGTCTTGAGAACTTGTTTGAGAACTTAGATAAGACTGTGACAGAAATCCCGCGACAGTGGCTGAGAGTAAACCACTCTGTCATATGGTGATCTAGTGAGCCCCGAAATGCTCGTAGGGTGGGAGAATGACGTTAACTCACGAGGAGCATGATGCCGTTTGCATCCTCCCTCCAATTCTCGGCCAACTTCCGGTCACGCTCAGCCGCCATTTCATTGTACATAGAAAATAACGCATCAGATCCATCGGCGAAATCGGACATTGCTCGCGACGATGTGTCTCCACCGACACAAAGGAGCAGTACGCACTCGCAGACGGTGATCGTACGAGCGGCAATCCACTCGCTGGTGTCGAATAGATTCACGATCGAATCAAAGCCGCCTGAGGCGAGGTAGCGCCCGCGAGGGTCGAGTGCGGCCGCGACGCAGCCGCCGACATACGCCGCGAGGTTTTCGCGCAGCGCAAGGGAGGGCGCGTCGACGATGGGGATCGCATGCTCTGACATGTGCGTGAGGATCACGCTGTCTCCCGTGTGGTTGAACATTGTTGACGATGCCGTCAGCTGTTCCATCGCAGGGTGGTTTAGGTAAGGCGTGGGAGGGAAGGAAGAGGAAGTGGAGTGTACCGGAGAGCGGTCCATGGGAGAGCATTGGGCGGGGGCGGTGGAGTCGTCAAAGTCCTTCCCGTAGGACATGAAGGAGAGCTGGTTGCCTGAAGAGACGTAAAGTAGAGATCTGCCGTCGGCCGCATAGTTGATCTGGACCGGGGAAACTTTGAGCGTGCACTGTTGGATATGTCGGCTTTCTAGTCAAACAAAAGTGCGAAGCGTAAGAAAGAAACGCTGGAGAGGCGAAGAAGAGGGGTCACATATGCCGTGCGTCCCAGAACGCGATCTGTCGATCCTTTTGGCTGGATGAGCAGAATAGCTCTGGATGAGTGGGGTTCCACGCGACGAAGTCCACTTCGTCGCTGTGCGCGCCAGAAAACAACGACGCAGACCTCGTCTCCATTCTGGCTCGTGAGATCAGCTCGGCGTAAAGGAAGAGAGGACTGGCACACGCACGCTCTTTTCCGGGTGAAACACCCGCACCATCCTGTCGATCCCCACAGCAGCCAGCTTCTTCCCTTCGCAGCTCCACGCGACATGCGTGATCGCCTGCGTAGACGTGATACGAACGTGGTCGGAAGGCGGAGAAGGTAGGTGTCTACGAGACAGCGCCGCCGTCATGGCCATATTCGCGAAAGTTGGCTGATACAACGCGTACGTGAACGCCCATGACGGCAAATGTTGTGTGTGGAGGCGGCGAGGGCGTTCGCAACTTGCGGAGGCTGGATCTCCTCTTCTGGGAAACTCGACATAAATGTGATTATCCACGTGATCCGTGGGAAATTTGAAGTGGGGCCCTCATTGGTAATAATCACCTGAGCTGACTCGGTTGTCGACAACGTTCATCGTCTGCTACGGTGACCAGTCCCATCTAGCTCGACGTTTCCTTTACTTTGTCCGGGTCCTCATTTTATTGAGCTCTCGACCCACCTGCTCCCCGCACACGAGAAGACCCCCTTTCGTCCTCAATAATGGCCTATCCCAAACCCTTCCCTCTTGCTTCACCGCCTAAGCCCCAACAGGCTGCCTTTGCACCCGACCTCTCCGTCCGTCTTATCTGCCCGGACTGCAGAGACCCCAATCCAACCATTATCGAGGAGTTTGGCGCGGGAGACCTCGTGTGTGGGAGCTGTGGACTGGTCCTTGGCGACCGCGTCGTTGACACCCGGAGCGAGTGGCGGGTACGTGCTTCACGTTCTTTTTCGACTGTTTCGTCGTACTGCAATCCCATTATCGTGTGCTCCAGACCTTCGCAAACGACGAAGGCGACGACCCTTCTCGTGTCGGTGCTGCTGCCGACCCCCTGATGGAGGGCATGGACCAGCTTGATACGATCATCGGTTTCAAGGACGGCGGCACGGGCATCGCCCGCGAGCTTCAGCGCGCGGCAACGCGCTCCCAAAATTCACGCTCCGAGCGGAACCTCCTCTCCGCTTTCCGCGACATATCAAGCTGGTGTGACCAGTTTTCGTTACCAAAGACGATCAGCGACATCGCCAAGCAGCTCTACAAGCGGGCAGACGAGGAAAAGCTGCTCCGCGGGAAGCCACTCGACGCCGTCATCGCGGCGTGCATCTTCATTGCGTGCCGCCAGGCACACGTGCCCCGCACGTTCCGCGAGATCTGCAACCTCACCCACGTATCGAAGAAGGTCCTCGGCCAGTGCTACAAGGCCCTCGAGCAGGCGTTCAATCTCACTCCCGGGTCGAGCGCAGCCCGCTCGGGCGCCACTGGCGTCGCAGGGCCAGAAGACCTCCTCGTCCGGTACTGCAACCACCTCGATTTGCCCCCGCACGTGCAGGCGATATGCAAGGACATCATCGTCGCCGCACGAGAGCATGGCATCGCGGACGGACGCAGCCCCGTGTCGATCGCAGGCGGCGCGATATATTTTGCGTGTCTGTTGCTTGGCGTGTCCAAGGCCGTCAAGGACATCAGCATGGTGGCGGGCGTGAGCGAGGGGACGATCAAGCTCGTGTACCGTCTGTATTACACAGACCGCCAAAAGCTGGTCAAGAAGGAGTGGATAGCAGATGGAAAGGTGAACATGGACCGCTTACCAGTTGAGACGACAAAGTAGAGACATTGCACCACTCCTTCCCCGACTTTTTTTTCGGATATCTTGTCGATATGAGGCGGTTCCTCGTATGGAGCAGAGTTTTTTTCGTTCCCTCAGCGACACAATCATATGTATTACACATTCACGTAACCATACTGTAATGACAATTGGGTTTTGAAGTGAAACCAAAGAAAGATCTCCAGCCAAGACCCTGCTCATGCCGTATTTCTTAGCTCTCTTACAGTGATTTGGTGATCTGATTCACCATAGCGTCGCCGGAGCTGTAGCAGTGTGGAAGACAAGGTGGAAGAGTCTGCAAAATACCGTGTGAATTCTTGTCTAGAGGCGTAGGAATGGAAGGGTACGGGGCAACGATCGATAACCGCAATTCGAGACGAGTAAAGACCGTGAGGTTGGGCTGTCGAGGTCGTTGTATCCCACCCACTCCATTGGCCTTCTCCTTACCTCCTCCATTCCATTCGTTCCTGCCTCCTCCGAAACCTCTTGAATGTGCTCCATCTCCCTTTATAGCAACGTTGTTTCCGCCTTACAACCTACCGATATCTGTAGGCCTGAGCTCTCCGTGGTAAGAGCACTACTACGCGCGAACTATTACTTCGCCATCACCATTGAAGAAAAGGCAGAGCGAGTCCTTCTAAGTTCTATAAACATAGTATGTATATAACTATAAGTGATTGTTGAACAGGAGAAATGGTATTGTGCATAGCTTCATGAATAGGCAATTAAAGGATGTTGCGCTCGACTGGGTTGATGTTCAACATCGATAGGGCGCAGCCGCTCTCCCACCTCCCCATCGTCGGGCTCGAAATGAAGAGCCCATCAATCCCCGTCAGCGGATTTGACCTCTAAGGCCCACACGTCGGTCTTCTCCACGGCCGCCTGCCATGAGATAACTATCAGCACACTCCCTAGAGGGTCATCACGACCACAGTACCTGAATACCCTGCAGCGTTTTATCCACCTGAATGCGGTACAGTCGAGCTTGCTTGATTTGAGTGGATATGCACTTGGTTTCTAAGCCGTCTCTGAGGTCTTTGGAGCTTGAAGAGGCATCCTTATTAGAACACGTCGGATTAATCAAAGGGGAGTTCGCTTACTATTCCAGTAAACTCTGAGCTAATACGCGATCGTGTGGGTTCATTACGGCTTGATGCTTCTTGAATAACGCCTGTGCGCGTTCTAGTCGTTGATCGCTTTCTTCCACTTGTTTCGAGACTTGTTTTGTTGGTGCAACAAGGGACATGATGACACGCAAGTCGAAGAGAGACATTTCCGGGGGCGAGATGTGTGGAATGTGGGGTGTTATTTGGATGGGCGGAACTATGTCAAGGATTTATAGTGCCGATACGTGCCAACATAAGTGCCTTGTGCCAGTGCCGCAGTCGGTGTCACGGCATGAGGCTGTGATGAATGTGGGCGGTGTATCATATATCATGACTCGGGCATTACTGTAAATAGGCTAAGCGGCCCCAGAGAAGAGAAGGGTTCCATACCATGGCACAGCACGACCGGGGGCGGCACCATAAGGCAGGAGTGCCCCTGCTCTACGCTGTAACCGAGAGTGCCTACGTGAGTTCATGCACGCTTAGAATGGGCACCGGGCTTTTGCCTCCGAGAAGAAACGGTGCCAAGGGTGCCGTTCACAGTCGGAGTTACCATGTATGGGAGTCTGAGGGCCAGTAGCACGAGCACAGGCGTGTTGAGAAATACGCCCTGGGATTAAAGAATATAATAACCTTACACTGTGCGCCGGTGTAGAACGTCACCACAAAAGCCATTTTGAACTTACAAGTCTTGCTGTGGTCGGACAAGAAGACGAAGGCGCGGAAGTCGCTTAATAGTCCAGCACTATCACACGCTCTACCAGGATGTATTACGACGATGACGATGACGACCCGTACGGATCGGACCAGCAGCGACGCCATCGCCTCGCTCAAGGTTCGCACCTTATTACTCGGGATACACCAATATGTTCGAAGATTTCCTGGAGGAATTTGAAGGCTTGGCATACGACTGCGAACTGACGGACCCGCAGCGAGTCGACACACTCATTCGCTATGTAGATCTCTCCTTGCGAGCTTGCGCAGGTCCCTTGATGGATTTCGTTCACGGCGACTAGCCCCGGTTTCGGCAATCCCTCGTCAACATCTTCGGCGGTACTACCCCGCGGCACCAAATCATGAGACAGAAGTTGCACAGCTATGTCCAGGACTCTTCCAGAAGCCGAATGAACTGCACGGACGACGTGTCACAGTACTACCGACAGTTTTTATGCTAACTTACAGTGCTCCGTTCATACCGGTCACCTGTCCGAAGAAGAACGTGACGCTGCATTTTGGTACGGATTTCACCCCGAGGATCGCAAAGTTGTTTGGCCCCGTCTTCTCAGCAAGAACCCATTCCAGCCACCTGACGTTACTTCTGTGGCCATGCACGACGTCCCATCCACCATCAAGCTTTCGTGCCAGACCATATTTTTTTTTTTCAAAGTCGCAAAATCCAGGCAAAATCCGGGAAGGAAGCGCCGGCTCCGGATTGGTAGAATCGATCGGCCAATCCGGGGCCAGAAGCGTAATCTAGCTTTTGTTGCGACACAAGCCGACATTTGACAACTAATGGAGCTCATCCCCTAGTAACTCCAATACCCATCGTCCGAATGGTGGACTGACTGGAGTCTGGAGTCACTGGACTCAACAGGCGAGGACTCTGAGTTGGACACTGTGGGCTCGTATATCGACCTCCTTTGCCACGACCTCCTTCCATGAGGTGATATCATATTCGAGGTTCTATCAGGTACGTGGATCATCTGGAGCGTATTATTCACCCAACTGCAGTACAGTCTCGCCTGCTTGATCCGAGTAGCTATGTACTTGGCTTCCCAGTCATATCTAAGATCACTGGAGCATTTGAAGGAGCACCTTTATCATGGAACATCGTCGACGATCAAAGGGAAGTACTCCGAAGTAGACCTACTATGTTAACAAATCCCGAGCCAAATTGCGATCCTGTGGGTTCATGACTGACCTGATATCCCTCGTATAACGCCTGAGCATGTTGTAGTCGACGGTCGCTACGTTCCACCTGTTTTGCGGGGCCCGTGACATTCAGAGGAGGTTATGATTGTGGACAAAAATCTGTTGGTGGACGAGATTTCGGAGTGGACTACGCTGGGAAATATTGTGTATGAGTGCATGACCGGGGTACCAATAAATGTCAGTGTTAGTGCGACAGTCCAGTGGCACTGGGTACAGGACTGTTGTAGGCGCGATAAATGAAGCAGCGTATCTGATCCGGCGTTCAGTATCTTCCGAAATAAGGGTAGGGTGACATTGACACGTACAAACGCAGGCGCACCAGCCCTGGACCTCCTTGACCTCTAACCACTACCTTCCCTTCTGGGAAGTAGGGGTAGTGCCCCCCTGAGGGCTACAGTTTGCAGCTGTGGGGCTTACCCACCATACCAACCGCTCTCCTCAGGCCTCAGGTGTTGTGTTGATGGGCTGACGTCGCCCAGCCCTATTGTTCTCCTGCGGTTTCTGATGTTCCAATTTTTTTCCCGTGAGTGCCACTGTCATAGCTTTTCTCTCGAGATGCAGAACTTTTTCTCGCGATGTGTCATGGCACGCTGAGCTATTTTTCCCTTTGGGAATGATTCAAGTCTCTGATCCCTAAATCCCTCATTGTCGCAAGGGCCCTGTGACTGACTCCCCCACAGATTGCTAGATATAGTACTCTCTCATTATTACATGTAGTCCTCTTTGTAGTAAATTTGATGTGAGATAAACACACAACATAGCGACTTTATTCCTGCCTTTATCGCACGGTAGTCGGAGTGGCAGTGCAGCGACTTTGCCCAGAACATTCACGCGGATCGTGTTCTGATATCAGAAGCCGGCCTTAACGAGCCTATCCCAAACATGGACCTCTCAGGCCCTCTCAGGCCCCGAGGCGACGCCCTTTAGCGCGAACAACGGCACGGGGCGAAGTTTGTACCATCACACCGTGCCAGCCGTTGTACGAAATGTCCGATTTTCAACTCGTTGATAGTCAAGGATGGGAGTACGACCTCCAATCTGTGCGCGCATTCAAGCTTCAAGTATCATGATTTCGTTCAAGCCTCACTACATTCGATAGGTGTACGCCGCATACATGGGTTATTTTCAACTCAATGGAATACCCTGGTAAGTAGCCGTACTCTCCTCGAAGGACTGGGAATTGACACCGAACATGCTGGCAAAGGTTCGAACGCTCTTGGGGTCACCTGTTCAATACCTTTGAAGACTTCCTGTCCTTCTCGTGGCCGGTCATTACCGCCACAGATGCATACACTGGAAGAGCTCACATTGTCACGAGAATGACATCCGTCGGCGCGTTTGTGAGGATGATCAAGACGAGGTTTGGAGACACGTTGCCACTGGTTGACAACGTCGTGAAAGTATACCCATTCGAAACGCACCAGCGGCAGCTACGAACGATCTCCGACTATTCTTCGTACAAAAAGCTCCACGCGACGTTGCGCGCGGTGTACCTGTCCGCTCTCAAGGCCCGTATTCGTCCTCGGTGAACCACGAGCGATTCAGGAGGTCTGGGATCTCCACGACAAGTCCTTTCTTGCCATCGATTTCGAGAGCTCGGAGCGGAACGCAGCCACAGTCCTCGAATGGGGTTATGCAGCCGTTCGCTGTGGCCACTTGGATGCGTAAGTCAGAGAGTATAATTACCGATCGTGCTGATACGAATGTCTGCCCACAGCCTGGGAGCCTGGCCACCGACTCCCGAGGACAATTACAGGTAAAACCATTCCATAAATGCCGACGTGCTTTCCCATTTCTTTCAACAGAAGGGGACATTACATTGTCAACGAGTATTCAGACAAAATCCGCAATAAGTACAATCCAACGTACCCCTGGCAGGTAGGACAATTAGGTCGATTAATGGCAACGGAAGATACAGTCGCTGATATACACCTGGCAGTATGCAGTAAGATTATTTCCGTTTGTCCTTTTCAACCTCACTGGGCTATATATACCCCTACTTTCTCAGTTTGGTGAAAGTCAAGTTGTGTCGAAGGCTGGACTGCCACATATCATTCAGGCTATTATTAGGTGAGAAAGGACCCTATCGCGGAAATACATGCTTCTGATCTACCTGCCACAGCAGTCTTGCCAGCCCTGATTCCGAGACTCAGACGAACAGTCTTGTTTTGATCACCCACTCTGCAGCCGAAGACCTTCGTCGGCTCGACGAAATGAAGATTAGTAAGCATTTGTTCAGGCAAACTGTAAACTATCACTCACGCTTGAAGTCAGAACTACCCCATAATCTTTTGATAGTCGACGTCACTGTCTACGAGAGCTGTCTATTCAAAGCCGGCCTGCGAGGGGCAATGCTCGATGCGAAGACAGGGGTCGCCTCGGCAGCCAAGCTCACTGCTTTCCCTTCGCAGTATTCTCCACTCGCTTCACGTGCCACTCGACTTCGCTTTACACAATTCCGGAAACGATGCTTTTGCTTGCCTTCTTGTCTTCCAGATGCTGGTAGACCCCAAAAACACCCAGGCTCCACCTCCGCGAGTGCAGCGACCCGCCACGCTCGCGAGAAGCACTACTCAAGGCTCGATCCCATTACTTTCTCCTATGCTTACCCCTGGCGCGATGGCGGCCGGCATGCCAAGACCACACTCCGCCTCCCCCCTGGCTCCACGTTTCGACCTGGGTGACGGCCCAGCGATCCCACGCCAATTGCCGACGTTTCCGAATCGCCTGTCTGTGGGCGATATACAAGCCAGAATCTCCATTGCTGGTGCTCCCGATGAGGAAGGGAGGATTAAAAACACACCGGACACCCTTAGCAGAAAGTTTGCTCACGCAACCATTGGATAGACTGACAGTTGCTTTGCATCCCTAGACTCTGATGACCCATGGACGCTGTCGATATGTCGCTGTCGAATGCATTTTTTTGTATATACTTCAAACCACTTTTTGGACACTCGGGCTTCGTCTTGTTCGCTTTGTTTAGTGATCTGGTTGGATACTATGTTTAGTTTCGTGGGTGGCTACCGATATATCGGTCGTGCAAAGCAAGCCTTCCATATGAACGGCAATGATACCTGACTTAGTGACCTTCGAGCAGATCCTACCAGGGATGAGCAACTGATACGTACAAAGGCCAGTGTGATGCGGAGATAAGTCAGAGATCGTTCGATCGCGACCAGATCGAGGATCTGAGAGAGTACACCCAGAGGACAAACCAGGGATGTTGTAATGACAGCGAAGAAGTGAGAGGGGCAATTGATTCCTCGATCCTCTCACCCAGTGTTCAAATTATCCGTCCCAAATGATAGAAGCACCGTATATCGCTGGTTTCATAACCTAGCTGTTGCATTGTCTTTCTCCGGGACCACAATACGCCGCATTCCCAAAAAGACATAATGACAATCATGTTCCGCGCTGGTGTCAGCGTTCTTACACAACAAGGCTTACACGACAAGGTAATTGTCAGTTGTAAAGCTCGCATCTTCTGAGAACACCACATCTTCGCCGTCATCTACTCGCGAGACTGACGCCACGCGGACACCCACGGTGTTCCCTAATCCCGCAAAGGATACTCGGACAGGGAAGAATGCGTTTACATCGCTTCCACTGACGGAGAACTCCAAAGCCCCCGATCGGTCATCGGCATTGACGAGAGGTATGGTCCAATCAAGATTGTGACCAGACGGGTTGAGCTGCCATTCGCCAGATTGAGGTGCCACCGTCGGATAAGAACCAGCACTGTCAAGTATTGTGAAAACTGAGTGAGGTAAATTAACGTCGAAGCACCGCTACTTACGGAAGTGGGATAGAGATAGTAAGGTCATAAAGGGAAACGTTCTCGTTCTCTAGTTCGTATTCGATATTGACGTCGCAAGTGCCATCGTTAGAGGGCGTCGGCCAGCAATTGACTTCCAAACCAGGGTCAATGATGTCCAGGAAAGTAATGGGGTTACGTACTAGAAAGAGGGATGTAACTTTCGTCCTTTCCCGTGTACCTCCACTTTAATACCGCGAGGGACTGGTTGACAGGAAATCCACGAGAGGAATCTTTGAGCGCAATTATTCTTTCTTTGTTCACTGCAAGCTTCGCAACGTTCGGGTGTTGCTTGAATTGAAGCTCTGGACCGAATACAGACGGCGCAGGTAGCAGCAAGACTTTGACTCGAGAGAGTGATGGATCGGTTACGTTCAAATTCATGTCACCCTTCAGTTCCAGTGATTCTATGCCACCCTCACGGGACAGAGACAGCGTTATGTTTTCCTTCGTCGTGATGTGGACACTAACGAAAGTCTCAGTTGAGATCCTAGTTAACTGAAAGAGGTAACATGCCTTTCAGGAGTGACCGTAGGGAGGGAGCCCCTGACATCCTTGATTATAGTGGGCTCGGGAGTAGACGCAGACGGGGTAGGAGGAGTAGATATGTCCTCCGAAAGAAGAGCGCTACCGCCCAAAGCATCCAGGAGCTCAGCCTGCTTTGTTTTTTTGCTGCCAAGTTTCATGCCAGAACTTTTAAATGCTGGGGCTCTCGAAGAGGAAGTAACAGGGGACGCCGCCCGAGCAGGAGATGAGGGAGCATCGAATCGTGCGACAGGAGAATAGCCAGAGACCCCGCCACCAAGAAAGTTGGCGTTGGTGCCACCAAGACCGCCTACCCCGGAAGCAGCGCGTTTTTGTTGCTCCCGTCTCTGCATCTCCAGTTGCTTGGCCCTGCGTTTCAATTCCTCCTTGGCTTCGGCTTCCTTATTCTGCGGGGAACGATCATTCACAATGAAATTTGCATGATCGGCTGAGCGTACCCTGGAAATGATCTCTTGGATCTTTTCTTCGTGACTTTCCATCTCCAGAATGCTTCTGACCTGCATTAAATTGACCTGTTCTCGATAGCCCATGCTCACTATCTCGTCAAACGCTCCGAGTAATTCGAATGAGTTCTTCGCGATTTCTCGTTGGTCGGCACTACGGCACATATCTGATACAACACGGGCGAAAAGATGAAGTGTCTCAATATCTTGCAGAATATTCGAGGCTTTGTTGGTTATGAGGACGATATAAAGGTCTTCGAGAAGTTGGTAGACATAGCGAACTTCAGCAGTTTCGACGGAAGTGTGTTGCGTATTAGCGGGTATGAGTTTTGGGAAGGAGGCCAGCAAAGCGTCGATCCTAGTGCGGGACATATCCCTAAACTGTCGTGATATTACGGCTGGCCATCGTGAGTGAAGGTTTTTGTGTACCAGGGAATATAATGAGTTGGCATACCTTTACCCCCCTTGGTACATATTGAAGCGGCGAGTACGACCTCAAATCATAAGGAATCAGAAAAGTAGGAAGAACACGCGAAACGAAACGGCACACCATGATGGGATGCCCACGGGCGCGCAGAGATAATACGAGATCGAACGAGCGTTTCCACCGGTAGCCACCTCGGGCTCGGGCTGCGGGCCGTGAATAAATCTCGAAACTCTCAAATCAACCTCGACTCAACCCATACCCGCAACCCTCGATGCATATGGTGCCATTGACATGTCTCTTTGAAATTCCAGTCCTTTCCTAAAGATTGGGGTGGACACGGGTGTTGCACTCCGTTTCATGGCAATCATGTTCGTCCCCACTTAGAGGGGTGCCCATATCCAAGCTATCACAGGGGATGATTACACACCTGATTCTTCCTTCGCGATCGAAGTTGATCGTTCCACAGTCTCACTCGAGGAATACACATGGTTCCTGTTGACCCTTTTCTGCATTGTCGGCTTTATGGTGCGAAGGATCCTTGCCTCTTGAACAGCAACCAGCCTCCTGATCTCCGGGGCCAAAAGGGCTATTACCCTTCACGTTACCCAGTCACCGGGTTGTGATCGCGCAGGGATACTACTGTATCACCGTCCCTCTTAGGAAGTATGGGTGTCCCCAAAAAACTAGATCGTACTTGAATTCACTTTCGACTTGCATGTCCCCCGAATCTCCACCCCATTCTCTGCTGGTAGACGACAACCGTTCGTATCGATATCTGAGAATGTTCGCCTGAAGCGCGGGTATTTCATTCCGTTAAGTTATCTCATCGGGAATCTCCGTCTTCTTGCTGCCCATAAAGCAATCTCCACGACGCCTCAACGTAAAAGGTGCTGAGGTCTCCAAATCTACGACGGCGGACAAACACAATTCTCCACTTCCAGCCGTCCTGAGACCGCAAAGCTCTGTCACCGGTTCAAGGGTATGTACTCGCCGTCGTTTAAGCTCCGACTTTTCCATCTGAAGGTCTGCAAAGCAACTCACGGCCCGGAGCAACGCCTTCTATGCACGGGCAGATCGTGTTTCTCGGTTATTCACTTGAGATGTTAGAGTTTAGGAGGGACCGAACAATGTGCCGAACGCTATCTTGGCAGCTGTCAGATGGGTTGAAGGGGCGTGTTGAACATTTCAGCCAGGCGGCCGCCCTCATCGATCAAGTCATGACTTTTTCGAACTTCTAAACAGGTGAGGGTCGAAGAGCTGTGGTCACGCCCTCGTCTTGAACCGCAATTAATCGCAGGCTCGAATGTTCCTCGTCCTGCACATTGCATGTCACACGACGTGAAAAAGTGGCACCTTTTCTCGTTTGACAGGCGGGAAACCGTTCGCGTCTTGTGCGCGAGCTCGAACGGATCAGAATAATCCAGTTCGCAACATCCAGCACTGCGACAGTTTCAAATTCACCCTTCGAAGCAGCCACAGGCGCGGTGGCGATATGGTAATTGCCGACATCAATGCATTATAGGGGTCGTGACTGGCTGTAGGCCTCGTGACTCTCTCGCTAGGCGGGACTATTGGCCCCATCGAACGAGTGCAAACCCTAGAATACCGCCGGTGTGCCTCAAGACCATGGTGTGGCGGAGCCCTTCTTACCTGCGTGGAGGTGGGCTGTGCAACACGAGGACAAATTTCGGTTCCAAGGGCTTGTCTCGGTTCACTGTATTTCTTCCGAGTTGGCATGCCTATGTCCTGACTTGAAGAGACCGACGACAGAACCACCTTGCACGTCACGTGCACCAGTCCCCACTAATAATACCTCTGGCCCGAGCAGTCTGGACAGTGTGGCGACCAGCGTAGACCGCACAGAACGAAGTGTATAGGGGCGAGAACGTATGGGAGGGGCTATTCCGATATCAACGGAAGGTCCAACACCATAAACAAAGTCGCTCTCCACTTAGCGCTGATTAATTTCATGCAAAAACTACAGGTGAGATTACCTGTGTCAGAAACAGTTGCCTCTAGAGCGTTCTCGAGGTGAACAATGCCGGCTAGCTCGAAAAAATACTGGCGCTTCCTCAACACCACAGTCACAAGGCAGGGTAGTTCCCGACAACACGTGCAGACCCTCTTTTCTTGCTTTTCAAACACTGCGGTTGCTCGGTTCAAACGCGATCGTGGCACAGCCCGTTGTTGTGCACCCGGAATGGCTTCAGGAAGAAGTTATCTCCCGGCACTTGGCACCAGCGACTAATGGGAACCAGCTGCCCAAACCCGCTCGCCTCGGAATTCGGCTTGAGCCAACTGCCACAGCTCAACATTGAGTTCTTGACAGAACCCAACTGTCGGCGTCTAAAATGGCTCAAAATACGGTATAATTAGCGATGATCTAGCCTGATTTTTTGACAAGATGTTGGCACGCACCCATGCGCCCTCGATGCTTGCTAGTGACACGCAGGCGAGGACCGCAAGTAATGTACTTGTCTGGAACCGAAGGCCGCGGCGTTTCCGCTCTGTTTTTCTTTGTGCCGGGCGACAATCACGGAATTTGCAGAAAAAATTATTGTCACGAACTTTCCGGGGCCCTCACACCTAGAGCTACCTCCAAGAGGACTATTCACATCACCCAAGACTTTTGTGGTACAGACACAAATGCGAGATCGGAAAGAGATCGGAAAGAACTCATACATTTATAGTCTTACGGGTACAACCACCAAATTAATACCACATAACCACCATCCTCGCTTGTGGCAAGTGTAAGAGATGTAAATACACCGCACTCTATTGTTTCGGTGGCTGGATTGTCAGAACGCCTCAAGGCCGCTTGGCACACTTGAAAGAACATATGATGTGGTGCGACAAGTCAGGTCAAGGGTCAGGTTAGTTGAGCGCGAATACATGTGGCTTCGAAAGGATGCAGGGTGACACCGCAAGCGCTCCATATTTGAATCATAGAATAGATCGAAGCAATTGACAGAGGACCAAAAGAGCGGGTGGTTGTCAGCGAGGAAGCGCTGGAAGCGCGCTCACTCGCAACACGTTTGCCCTTGTGACTTTGAACCGGGTGCACGACCTTATCCAGGGACATAACTCTGGTGTTATCAGGTTATCAGGTTATCAGTGGATTTATTCTTCCCCATTTGGCAATATACCTCCGCATTTGGTTAACCTCTCCTTGGTTCACCTCTCCCGCCTGGCGCACATCCAAACCTTCATCCACAGCTAGTTTCCTTCAAGCTGTTCCTTGATCTTGTCCCAGTACTCTGGACACAGCCGTTCCTTTTATTCCTTCCCCTTCCCGATTGGGGAATATGGAGCACGGCCACAATCGCCCATAACCCGAAGATGATAAAAGGCTCGAGAAGTGACCATATCTCTCCAGTTTACTGAGCACCCATCCAGTCTATCCTACACACCACACTTGACTCATCCAGCTCCGTCCCGAACATCGTTGTCTTCACCCCAGCCATGTCTCCATCCATCCACTCCACATTTAAGGCCTCTGTGTCTACCACCCCCCTCCCTCCCTGCGAAGGGACGAACATCGAGAGCCCTTGTGTCAACTTCAGCTCACCACAATGCTGCCACTGCGGATATCGTGGAACTCATTCCCCAAACTGCCCTTTCAGCAGCGGCCGCCGCTGAGCTGCTCTAACATCCATCATCTGTACCGTATGTGTCTCTGCTCCCATCTCTACATTTTCCCAACGAGTTGAAACGTCATTCAGACAATACCCAATCCCAATGTCACACATGGCATCGCGATATTGTACTATCACCACCTTCGCCAACCCTATCGTAATAATGCTAATCGAAGCATCCAATTGAGTCAGCCCCGCGAGAAGTTGTGACGGAAGAGGCAGTGGGAGTAGGTCATAACTGGGGAAGTTGCATTGTTGTATCATATCGATCAAGCAACATGTTTTTTTCGAGCATTGTATGATCCTGCTCCAGTGTTGACAGTGTCAAGACGGTCAGCTGGTTGAGTGCGGCATGGGCCTTTCGTCGGAGGGAGTGACGTCGTTGTTTACGCATTAACGCCTGACGGATCGATCAAATTCCGGACAGTTGTTCCCAAAGGAGTCAGAGATGCTTCCGGCATGAGCGATGCGTGTAGCCGCGATACGGGAGATATGATATAACTTAGCCCTTCGTGCCTGGTCCTGGTCCTGGAGCATCAGGACAAGGTTGTCCTTGTCATGTCGTTTGTCCCTGTCATGTCCGATAACAACCTTTCCCCCCCATCTCATTCGGATGAGGTCAAAGTTTCTTTCCCCAAGGAGCATGTTGTTCTCCTGATCATGAATCGTCCCAAATCCTTGAATGCCATGTGTCAGACCATGGAAAGCGACCTTGAAATTTTAACAAGTTGGTTCGAGGGTGAACCTAGTTTATGGTTCGTCTGCACCTACCTGTTTTTTTGGATGGGCGTCCGTTTACGATTGCCAAGGGTGGCGATTATTACAGGCCATGGTCGGGCATTCTGCGCTGGTGCAGATCTGAAATTGTTCGGATGACCGTGCTATTCCAGAATGAGGCTAACTTTGCTTTTCAGTTTGGCCACTCAGTTTGGCAGTGTCGACCAGACTGCGCACCGTGTTTGGACTGTCAACGGGTTTGGGTCGCTTTCTCGGCGCGTCATGTCCAAGCCCATAATCGCGGCGGTGAATGGGATAGCGTTCGGAGGCGGAATGGAAATCGTACTCAATTGTGACATTGTCATCGCCAGCGACAACGCCACTTTTGCACTCCCGGAAGTAAAGCGAGGCGTCGTTGCAGCACAGGGAGGTGAGTGAAATACAGAAGAAACAGCGAGTTTAATGTACGTCTCGAGTAGGCATACCCAGGATTAAGGCGGTCGTCGGACATCAAGTGGGCCTGAGTTCTACTCCACTGTAGGCTTGAGGCTTACTGGTTTCGACAGCTCGCATCTGAGATGCTTCTCCTTGGCCGCACGGTGGGCGCTAAGGAAGCACATGAGCGCTTTGGATTGTGAGAGTGGTAGTCCTTCTACCCAATGTGTCTGCTCATGAAGTCCAGTGTTAACACGGTAGTACCGAAGGCCCAATTGCTGCAGACAGCTATCGAGTGGGCTGGCAGGATTACTCAGAACTCGCCCGATGCAGTGCAATGTACAAAGCGGGGACTAATCGAAGCTGGGAAACACGGGGATGTTGAGCAGGCCACCCTCGCACACATGCAGAGTCCCGAAAGTACAAGGACTTATCATGGTGAAAACATCAGAGTGAGTCTGACGTTAAAAGTCTACAATGTGCAATGGTTTCATGCGTTACATCTCTTACAGGAGGGGCTCAATGCCTTTCGGGTACGCAAACGATTCCTTCTGTTTGTGTGATCTGGGTGACGATTGCTTTACTGTAGGACAAACGCAAAGCTATTTGGGCTAACCCTGCTAAGTTGTGAGTCTATGAGGGGATACTACATTATATTAGAGACGGCCATGCTGGTCCTTACCTATATGAAATCAGGATGTCTGCTCGGCCAGTGTTCGCCGGTCGGTGTCCGCCGCCGTCGAGCTAAAAATCACGTTACTACGAGCGTTACACGTTACGCACACGCCGCGGGCAAACCTACGCCGCACGCCTATAAACAACCGCTACGGCTCCCTCACATTCCTTTACTTTCTCTTCCTCTCGCCAGCATTACGTAGAATTTTTAATTAGGACTCCCCTCCTTCACACATCATGCGCCCTACCTTCAGGTACCGTAGCTTCGCTCCATTGAATACCCCTTCCTAACCTCCCACTGGCCAGCGTCATTCTTTTCTTCCTCCCCTTGGTCTCTGCCATCACCTTCCAGGTCCCCAATAATCTCACGTCCGGGGGACCAGCCACGATTTCTTGGTCGAGTAACGATGCTGACCCCGATGTCTTCTCCATTGAGCTGGTGAACCGCGACCTGTTCCACAACGCGATCGCCATTGCGAACAATGTTCAAAAAACCGCCGGAAGCATCACCGTTACTCTTCCCATTGTTCAGGAGGGGTAAAGAAAACAGTCGTCACTCCACTATGGTTCTCGGGTTGACGTTGTGCACAGAAATGGTTACACGATCGAGGCGGTTGATATTGGGTAGGCAAATTGTGCGTTTTACATGCGTCGTGCTCAACTTCTATAAAACTTCCAAGCAATATCAACATTGTCTTCGGCACCAGCGGTAGCTTTGCCATTGGTGCAACCGTGACCACGACCAGTTCTACCCAGACCTCGACTTCGGTCTCGACCTCGTCATCGTGCGTGTTGTCTCTTCGCTTCTTCTCGCACTTGATAACGTCCGGTTTCCAAAAAGGACCGGTTCTGTTACCAGCCCCCGGGGCAGCACATCCACAAGTGGGTTCGGTATTACGGTGACATCCTCGACATCTTCGGTTTCGAGTGGCTCTTCAAGCGGCACTTCATCATCAGCTTCTCCCAGTTCTTTCAACGGAAATGGCAATGGCGCCTTGGGAAGCAACATTGGTGGTGGTATCGGCGGTTCCATCGCGGCGGCTGTCGTCGGCGTAATTGCGGGTGCAGTCTTCATATAATTTCTGCTAGTGGGCTCCGATCCGCGGACTCCTGAACACTGAGACTGGTGATCCTAGCCATTCCTATTATTCGGACGCGTGTTGTAGTGACATTCTCGTATATGTACCTGGACATTGAACATTTGGACGCTGGTTATCTGCATTCGTGCAGTGGGATAAGAATGAACACATTCACGAAGCACATCAACGGGCTCTTGACGACAGAAGTAGTGTTACCTACTTCGTCGATGGACCTGTGCATCACAGCGCCAATATTTAACGCGCATACAACGAGGAGTGGAGGGTTCCCTGGGACTGAACCCAGGACTGAACCCGCTTGAGATTAATTAACACTTTGAGAAAAAGTCGTCTCATCTTGATTTCCCTCATATTTTTCTGGAAAGTGAAACGACAGACTGGACTAAATCATTCCCCACAAAAGAAAAGGGCGTGTTTCCCAGCAAGCTAAATTAGTCAGATCGGAGGGCCAGGGTTTTTTTTTGCTGTAAGCGACCGATCGGATCCGATCCGGGCATCTAGAAGTTCCACAAAGCCAACGCGCAACGCGCATAACGATTGTGCCGAGGTCTTGTGAGTGTGGAGGAATCACTGGGGCGGGCGGAGTGGCCACGTTTGAATCAAGATGCGACACATGATCAGAAATGGCATGGCACGCCGAAAATTCCCCACATCCTCAGCGCGTAAACTCGATATCGTGGCCAATACACGGAATTTCTAGAAGCATACACCACAGCTGGACAGAAGATCGTGCGGCAGATTCCATATCCGTTGGGGTAACAGCTGATGGTATGCTGCACAGTGCACACGCGAACGAGAAGCACGGCACACACAGAATCTTGTTGCAAGTGTCTTTTCCACTGAGGTATTCCAGTTACGACGATGGGGACGACGGGCATAAGAACGGTCGTATTGATGTTGGTGGGGTTAATGAGAGACTGACAAACGGACCGTGGGAGCGCGGACTTGGTGGACCCACCCGCGCCGTCGCCGGTGTTGGCGTTCACTCCCGACTCGTTCCCACCTCGTCGACATGGCCAGCGCATTGCTACGGCGTCAGCTGGCACGCAATATTGGCCTTCCGCACCGTCGTTTTCTATCTCGCTCCTCGCTAGCTCTCGCGTCGCAGGATCCAACAACCGCCACGCATGGTGGCAAGAGCGCATACGCCAAGCATATAGCTGAAGACCTACAAGGAATTTCTGCGAGCGAGATTCTGGCAGAGTCTGGAACGAGGAAAGATGCGCAGATGAGGCATTTCACTAGTGAGATACTTTTAGTTCTCCTTCTGAAATCCTCGTAGACTAACGACTCTATCCAGTCAACTTTGGGTGAGCTGCCTTGGATACACCCTTTCTCAGTGCCCATTGCTTATTCTTGTCCATGCTAGTCCTCAGCACCCTGCCGCGCATGGTGTGCTTAGATTGATTTTAGAGCTTAATGGAGAGGAGATTCTCAGGGCCGATCCGGTGAGTGCATCTCTCGACTCGTGCTACGTGTGTATTAACTTCATCCGAAGCATATCGGTCTTCTACACAGAGGAACTGAGAAGTTGATTGAATACAAAACTTACATTCAAGCCCTGCCATATTTCGACCGTCTGGACTATGTTTCCATGAGTGGGCATATTTGCACTGCGCGTCGGAGCAAATGGTTCTGAACCCTTTTCTAGTGACAAACGAGCTCTGCTACTCCCTCGCCGTAGAGAAGCTCCTTAATATCGAGGTTCCGGAACGCGCAAAATGGATTCGAACGCTCTTTGGGGAAATCACTCGTGTTCTCAATCGTGCGGCTGTTCACTCTAGTGCACGGGACATCCACTCAATCTACTCTTAGACCTAATGGCCGTTTTGACTCACGCCATGGACTGTCGGTGCTCTCACTCCTTTCCTCTGGGGTTTCGAAGAGCGGGAGAAATTAATGGAGTTTTACGAGCGCGTCTCCGGTGCTCGCCTCCACGCCGCCTACGTCCGCCCCGGTGGCGTGGCGTTCGACCTCCCCCACGGTCTTCTCAACGATATTTTCCAATGGGCGACTCAATTCAGTTCCCGCGTAGACGAGATCGAGCAAGTTGTGACTGGCAATCGAATCTGGAAACAAAGGACAATCGATATCGGAAAGGTGACAGCGCAACAGGCTCTTGACTACAGTTTCTCCGGCGTTATGCTCCGTGGAAGTGGTGTCAAGTGGGACATCAGAAAAGTTGCACCTTACGACAAATATGATGAAGTGCCGCCCACCGCTTGCCTTTCCTCTCACGCATTTTGTTAATACCCCCCACACTCTAGGTCGAATTCGACGTTCCTATTGGAAAGAATGGCGATTGTTATGATCGTTACCTTTGCAGGGTGCAAGAATTCCGAGAATCGTTGCGCATCATTAGCCAGGTCAGTATGGTTCAAGAGGTGCACAAATCTCAGAAAAGTTTGAGTGTTTTGCCCGCCGTTAGTGCCTGAACAAGATCCCAACCGGACCCGTCAAGGTCGACGACCATAAATTGGTCCCACCTCCTCGCGCATCAATGAAGGAAAGCATGGAGTCTCTCATTCACCACTTCAAGGCAAATTTACTTTCGGTTCCCTCCAAGATATTCGTTTATTCAACAAATCTGTAGATATTTTCTGAAGGATACTCTGTGCCTCCAGGAGAAACATATGCGGCTATTGAAGCTCCAAAAGGCGAAATGGCCGTTTACCTGGTTTCGTGAGTCGTACGACGAAGTTGTTATGTGGTGGTTGCCGCTAACTTTCCTTCTCAGCGACGGGACCAATCGGCCATATCGGTGCAGTATCCGTGCTCCAGGTTTTGCCCATTTGGCGGGGGCAGATTTCATGTCGAGACGTGAGCATCTTTAATTCCAACGAACGGCTTTAATCTGACTAACGACCATTTTCAGATGTAAGATTGTTGTTGTGTATTGTGACTAATCGACTAATGTTATGTTTCCAGCATTTCATTGCGGATGTTGTTACCATTATCGGAACTATGGATCTCGTATTCGGGCAAGTACACAGAGTCTTTCTCTTGATCTAAGGCTGAATAAACACCGACCACAGGGAAGTCGATCGATAGGTGCGAGTGGGTGTAGTATTTTGTTGTCAGGAGGGGTCCAGATGCAAACTACAAATAGAAATTTATCTATCACAACCCTACACGAAGTCGAGAGGATGTCTATCCTTTTGACTAATGTGAATGACCCCTAGTATAAAATCTTTCTCGTCACCCTCGTGCGCTGTGAGCTCTTCCCGCAACTTAGCTGCGAGCACTGGGAGATAACCTCGCTCCGTGTTCGTGTGTCCGCCTAAAATGGTACCTTCAGCGTTCTTACGAAGGAGGGTGCTTGAAGGACGTACACAATATAACGTTCTTTCCTGTCGCAACAGGCGGCAAGTACTTCATGCTATGTATGCGGTATGTGGGTGTTTTGACAATTTTCAAGAGTGTACGTCGGCCTACGCACGTGTGACATTTCCCCAGTAAAATAAACATCTGCGTCCACTCCGAGTAACATGGAACCCCCTGAGCCAGCGCAAATCGCAATCGACTGGACATCTGGGTTGGGGACTGTCAGTCCCCAGAGCCACTTGCACTGCGTGGGTTGCGGGGAGTATCAGTAATTGAAGTATGCTGGAACTGCACGTGTGTACGAGGCACAAACCTTGCGGGAGGCCCAAATGCTTCTTGACACTCTCTTGTAGACTTGTCATGGTGGTCTTCTCACTCAACCTCAACAGCCTCCCACGACCCTCCTCTTCTGCTGGAATGCTCGTCCCCGATCAAGTCGACGCTGCCTCTGCCCAAACCAGACGCAAGCCAGTCGTTGATGCCGCTGTAAACGGAGTCTAGCGCGCTATGGGAGCTATAAACGGAGATACCAGCGGCCGCGCAGCGTAACAGTGACGCCTGAAGTGGGTTGGACAGCGTTAGGGACGAGAGCGGTTTGAAAATGGGCGGATGATATGTGATGATCATGGACGCTGGTAGTGAGAGCGCCTCGTTTGCAACGCTGGTGGTCAGACTATGGGAAGTCGAGTCAGAGTCGGGATGAACATTGTGGTGGACGAGTGCGGAGTCCTACTCGATCGTCAGCAAGATATTCTGTGACGAACGCTGCTGCTGCTGCTGCTGCTGAGGAGCTTCTGTCACAAGTTTTGGCAAGAAACTTCGGCGTTAGGTGGAAAAGGGACTCAGATGATGATGGACACAAAAACCTAACAGCAATCCGACCTGGTCGACTTGTCAACGAGGTGAACCAGGGATCACAACCCAAGCAAGGACAGCTCACGTTGTCCCATTTCTCTGCCAGAGCAAGAGGAGCGATCCGTTCCATCGCCTTGCTGACATGTCTCGCAATCGACATAGCTGCGGGTGCAATCACTAGAGATTTACTATAGGAAGGCGAAGAGAATTCACACGGATTAGTCACGGGTCCACGTGACTCGGCATTAGTCCCCTAATAATCTCAAGCCTAATCTCATACCAAAAATTTCGGCAAGGACCCTCCATCTTTCCACTGAGACACAAAAGACAAGTGCGTTTACAATTGAGAAAAACGGTTTGAAGTGGGAACTGTACAGGCAGGGCGAATCATTAGGCGATGAACGAAGAAGAAAAGAATTGTTGTCAGTGACTCTGGGGGACGCGTATTTCAAAATAGTAGTTCATCCGAGCCTCCATTAGCTCGACCGAAATGGTGCCATCCATCAGTGCAGGGACAAGGGCGTCGTGAACGGTGGGGTGGGATGTTCTCAAGTTCAGCCATAGGAAGAGTAACCCCGGTCGTGGGACGTCAACGTGACCGAGACTTTCAATTTGGTAAAATAGGTGACGGAACATCTCCATCTTAGCGCCAAAGAGCTCAGCGTTGTCGTCGTCGAAGATTTTAATCGGCTTCCAGATCAATTGTACGACCGCTAGTGCATCTCTCATAGCAGACGCGCAGCATGCAAAAGGCCTCTGCCGAGGTCGCACAAGTCGCGATGTATTGGACTTCCGATAAATACATGTGCATCTTCATGAAGCCCAAGATCATGCGGTCATTGCCGTCCCAAGAATGGCGACCTATGGGGTCCACATTTTCATCAGGACAGTTGAGAAGACCCTGCGGATATTCGTCTAGTTGGCATATCGCCAGCGATGTCAAAAGGCAACGAGACCACTCAAGCCAAATTCTCGCACCGAATGAGAGCCTCAACTCAGTGGGCCATGGGAGTAAGCCTTCCAGAGTTTTGGGTCTGATAGTAGGGGCGTAGACGTCATGAACACGGTGCTGGGCTCGATGATTCTGCGAGTTCTTGTAGTGACTGCGTCGAGCACATGGAGAAGTATGGTGAGAATCCGAAATCCGAATCCGAGTCGGAGGAGGGGGGCTGCTGCTCGTGTTTGTGCTTCCGCCTGTAAAGGTTGCGCTCCTCGCAATGGAGGGAGTGGAGTGTGATAATACGCTGATATCTATGTGGAGGTGAGGGACCTTGAGTCATGCGTTCGATGATACGTGAGGGTGCATGATGATGCAAGGAGGTCCGTCGCTGGGGTTCTGTTGGAATGCTTGTTGCAGGATCGGTTCAGAAGGTGGGACTGGTGGTGTCAAGGACATAATCGAGAAGGGGGCTGGAGAAGGACATGACGTTCTTGGATCTGAGAAAGACGAGACCGATGCTTTGCGATGAAGAATGGGACAAAAATCGAGGAGACCGGGACAAAGACCTGGAGAGCCTGAGACCGAGACAAAGACTGAGAAGAAAGACGTGACAGATGTTTCATGACGCCGGGACTAATGCACTAGAGGGCTCTGAAGAAAAGAAGTATGCAGCCAGAGAGGGGGCGGGAAGTCTGATGAACAGTCAGGCTGTTATCTCTAGGCTAGGAAACCGCCCAGTTCACTGTAGCGAAAAACAGTGAGATACAACAGGGAAAACTCAAACTAATTATACCGTGACGAAATGAATTCCTCGACACAAACACGGCAGTTCTCATACTAGTATGGTGCGATACTCCCCACAACTGGCACTAGCAAGAAGCAAATGACCGATTCAAATTCTACAGCTCTCTGGCGAGCGCTGAAAGGACGAGGTACACCGCCAGCCTCGTTTTTGAACCAATGTCCCACCCAAGGCTATAGCAATATTGCGCTCGAACACTTTCCTATAATGAAAAGGGAGTCAGGCAGATCTGACCGAGGAAGTCGCCCCAATGGCATTCCACGAGGTGCGTGATTTTTGAGACACATTCAACGTGATCACACATCCGGGTCCTAGTCCGGAGGGACTTACTGCAGACCAGAATCCTTGCCAGAATCTGAAAATCAAGTAGCGTTCACTTCGTTTATTATGGCAAATATTATTCTCTACCGTATTGGATGCATCGAGAACTTGAATTGAGAGATGTTTATATCTTTCAAATTATTCAATTCAACCCCCAAATCTTTCTTTCCTTTCACAGGAATCACGGCCGCCAAGAATGGCACTGCTGACCTATGTAAGTAACGATTCAGTATGATGTCGTGCCCCTGTGGGCCATAAGGCCACGCCTTTCGACCACTTTTGGCCTCCTCGAACCCGGACTCTTGTAATTAGTTGTGATCTTGCGTCTGTTGCACGAACCCTCCTGTAGCACGTATGAAGTTGGCAAGAGGGACTATGGAAAGTGATGCCGCAATTTTGCTTCAAGTCTCCCGCTTCTTTTGAATGTGTAAGCCAGACGATCGCGAGCTGGGATTTGAGTAATTTGAGTGCTGACTGCTTTTGTTAAATGTGCCAGTGTGCCTCGGGTGTAGCGAAACACCTTTCCAGTGGCTGCCCTAGAAATTTGGTATTACCTGTTAGCTGAAAGAAGGGACGGATGTACTAGTACTGATGTAGTATCGTGTTTGTAACTTCTGTGCGTAACGTGCACGTGCCAATACCCGTCTCTAGACAACACAATGTTGCGTAGAGGATTATCTTTGTTCTCCGCACTGTATCCCTCATCTCTTGCTTCGTCATCGAGTCCATCTCCCCGACAGCTCAAAGAGATGGTTACTAAGGATTTCGTTAATGTAAGCGTGTACCTTACGGGGAATCCGCATTCTTCTCACCATTGCATCACAGCAAACTATTGCTCAGAATAGAGTCGTCATCTTCTCTAAATCCTATTGTCCGTATTGCAAGCGCGCCAAAGATCTTTTCACAACCGCGTTTCCAGGTGTAGAGGTCAAGGTTCTAGAGTGCGTCTCGTTGCTGTGCGTTAGAAGAGCCAACTCTGACTAGTAAATGTCCTTGTCAGGCTAGATATCCGGGACGATGGACCCGAAATTCAGGGATACCTCCTGCAGCTGACAGACCAGAGGACTGTGCCCAATATCTTTATCAGTGAGTACACCATATATCCGCTGTTCTCGTACCAATATCCCACACCCTTAGATCAGAAGCACATTGGCGGTAAGTGAGATATCCACGCGTGAGCACGACCTGTCGATCTCAGTCACACATAGGGAACGACAAACTCCAAGCCTTGCATAAGACGGACGAAGTCAGGGCTCTTCTTTAGGTCACGGAGGCCCACAGCGTATTTCTAGCATCCTCAAACTCTCATGAATGACACTGAACGACGAGCTAGTAATAAATTGGAATACAAAATGTCTCTGAACTAAAATGAAAAAGTATACTATGAAAACCTAGTGCGATACAACAGGACAGCAGACAACAAGAAACTGATGGAGTGACACGAAGAGATAGCAAATTAATCCCGTTCAGACTGAAAACGGCAGAGAACGGTAGCATGCAGATTGACACAACGAACGAGATCGATGACAACACCCTCAAGGAAATTTACGGAAGAGGTTCTTCCGTCCTGGGTTGTGCAGGGGAATTAGGTGAGAGTAGCCCTAACGACGTCACCCAAGTCGCCAATAGAAGCTCGTCGCCCAACCGGTATCGGAACCGGGAGCTCGGGAAGCGCAGGAGGGCTGACCGGGGCTTCCGGAGGATTGACCGGGGCTGCCGGAGGACTGACTGGAGCGTCCGGAGGACTGGCCGGAGCATCCGGAGGATTGACCAGAGCTTTCGCAGGCACTGCTGGAGTGGAAGGGGGAGCCGGAGGCTGAGTCGTAGGGGACTCAGGATCGTTCAAGTCCCCAGGTGCGGCCGATTCAGAATCCCTAGTAGGGTGCACGTTTAGAGGGCCAATAATGTCCTCGATTTTCTTCAAAATGGGACCGACAATACCCTCGACAGCACCTCGACTTTGCAGGTGATCTGTGGAGATGTCAGAAAAGAAGGCGGATGTGCTGTCAATAGGCGCACCGTGTGAACGAGCCGCCACGCCATTGTCGCAATGTGCGACTGGGGCAGGCAACGGTGAGTCCTCTGATGAATCACCAGCAGGAGCTGCCAAAGCAGAAAGTGACGATGACGACGAGGCCGACACCGCCAACGACGCAAGGAGTAGGGAAGAGCTAGACGGGAGTCTCATGATGATGTCTGAAGTAGTGAACAGTGCTTAAAAGTATGGGTTGTTGAGACGGAGCTGTGGGTTTCTCGCCATACCATCCCCAGTTTTATAGGTAAGAGGAATAGACACGACGTTAGGAGTCGGTTCAGTCAGGATTGGAACCCTCGTGAATTCGAGTATGGGCACTCAGCCTCCAAGAAAAAAATCCATTACAGCTTGTGAAACGGCGAGATTTTATATCGGGCTGAGTAGGGCTCGATCAAGCCGACCTATTTCTGGTTTCCATTTCCCATATCTCCCTCTCTGGAGCAGAACGTCGATGTCTCCCGGGATTCATACCATCACCGGAGTGTGCGCTGGCAACCATAAGGTCCAATAACGTTTGAAATAGCGGCCTACCTAGCGGCAGGAGAAACCACAGGGAAAGTGCGAGTAGTAAGCTAGCTTCGGATCAATATACGATAGTATATGCCTGATGAATCATAACTTACGCAATGAAGAGGAGGATAAACAAGAGCATGACCGTGACGATAATGCCGCCGACCAAAGTCACCAAACATCCGGAACGGTCAAGAGACCTGATTGGTAATCTTCTCGGGCCCCAACCGTTACCTTGGGTCGTTCGGTCTCAAATCCTCGCCCGTCCCTACTCAGACGCAGGCTCACCGCGACCATGAATGAGTCAAATCAGGCCGCTGCAACCCCTAATTTAAAATTCCTTTCCAAAGTTGGCAATCCGGATCCCTCCCCATCGGTTGTGGCTTCTTGTCAACTTCCCAAGTTGTTTTTTAAACGTTCGTTTCCTGTAGGTGCCCGACGCAGTGGTAACCGATCATCGATTGGCCTCGTATGACGCGGAAGCGGACGCAGGGAGCCCAACCTCTCCTCAGCTGATGCCTCGTAGAGACCCATTCAATTTTGGCCACGGCCTCAAGACAGACGCAGAAATTGCGGAGCTCCGCAGCCGTAAGCGAGGTAACCGCCTTGCTACTTATCATCGTAAACAGAATGCCGTAGGCGTCTCTTCTATGTTCGTGGTCCCTACTCACGCTGCAAGGACCTCAGCTTATAGCATATCTCTTGAAACCCATGGAGGAACACACAGAAGATGCTAGGAACGAAGAGGATATTTCTCGGCTACCCGTAAGCGCTTGTACATCTTGTTAACGACCGTCTTCATTCAAATATTTCAAGGTGAAAACTGCGGTGCGCGCGAGTCTCGTTGCTAATATCGCACTTGCGGTGCTGCAATGTTAGAACTTGTTACATCGATATTCTATTGACTCATTTTTATTGGATAGTGTATGCCGCCGTCTCATCTGCTTCCTTGTCTCTCTTGGCTACCGGCATCGACTCGGTATTCGACGTTGGCAGCAATTTCCTCCTTTACTATATCAATCACAAATCGAATAGAATGGATGTCAATAAATGGCCAGTGGGTGGGGCACGCTTAGAGACCATAGGCAATGTAATCTACGGTACGTTCTTCTGGCACATTCCATGGGTGTCGCTGACTTTACATCCCCAGGTTTTCTGTACGAGGTCAATGTTTTTTGGGCTCTGGATCACTGTTGACTTTATACTTAGCATGGGATCCGTCAACTTCATCGTGATAATTGAGTCTGCACGAGACCTGATCGCCCATAAAAACCAAGATTTGAACGACTTCCACGTACCCTCTGTTGTTGCCGTTGGCGCCGCTTTGGGTAGGCCAATCCGACTTTCTTCACCTATTGTGTTGATGCTGATCAACTCAAAGGTGTTAAATTTCTTTTATTCCTTTACTGTTACTCGTTACGTTCGAAGTCGAGTCAGGTTGGGGTGCTCTGGGAAGACCACCGCAATGACATATTTATAAACTCTTTCGGTGAGTTCTTTATGTTGGCTCTCCCAGCACTACACATTTCGATACTTGTGCTCAGGCCTCCTCATGTCGGCCGGGGGTAGCAAGCTGGCATGGTGTATGTATTTCCTTTTAAAGTCATTGTGTTGCTCAACATGCAGATTCTAGATCTGGACCCGATTGGGGCAATTATTGCGAGTGACATCTCCCATTTGTAACTTATTGACGCTCATTTGTACGCAGATCGCCCTTGGGGTTATCGTAGCCTGGACTCGCACTGTCTACACTCAGTTTGAGTTACTGGCGGGGAAATCCGCTCCTCATGATTTCATTCAGCTCATCGTTTACAAGGCAATGACATTTAGTGATGAGATAGAGAAAATTGATACTGTTCGCGCATATCACGTACGTCATCAAATATTTGGATCGTGGCACTTGATTAAGCCCGCTTTAGAGTGGTCCTGTGCGTCTGTGCCTGTCCCGTGTCTTGTCCAATACCTAATTGCCCCCTATAGGATTATTTTGTTGAGGTCGACGTCGTTATGGATGCAAACTACGCCGTTATGGAAGGCTCATGACATCAGTCAACAGCTACAAGATAAAATAGAAATATTACCGAACGTCGGAAGAGCGTTCGTTCATGTCGACCATGAGACAACGCATACTCCGGTCAGAACCTTGTTCGCTCTCCCGTTCCCTATCTTATATTCTTATCCTCATTCTCATAGGAGCACCGAAAGTATATTTGATGACATACTGCGATGGAACGAGATACAATTTGCGGTTGTGGTTATTATTGGGCGCTAGGCAAATTGTCCCTGAGTTCCACCTTCTATGTCCGCCATTCGATCGATTTACTTGTACCTTATGGGAGGTCCCGACGTTATGCATTTGCGTTATGCATTTGGTGGCAGTTTTTCGGCTGAGGCACGTGATGGATGAAATCATCCTCGTGACACGGTCGCGTCGAGACTGCTGGTGTCGAGACTTTTCTGTGAAAACCGGCTGATTCGAATTTGATCTTTCAGACGACTCTCAAATGAGACTTTTTTTCAACATTACATGGTCTGACCTTGCTGATCGCCTTCGCTCAATCCGCTGCACTGAGAATGTCGATGCTTCACCGAGGCACTCAACCAAGCACTCAACTTGGCTGTCTTCTCGCGCTTTGCTTTCTCTCTCTTTCATTTTTGTGTTCAAACGCCTACCCTCATCAGCCTTTTCATTCGCGTAACCTCGTTTTGGCGAACGACTCGTTCATTCAGTCCTATACCGACAACGGCTCAATCATCATCACCGCCAAGCCAGTAGAACACCCTCACGCCATCGACCCAAATTTCGAGGATAATCTCCATGTCGTCGTCGCGTGTTCTCTTGCGCTCTTACTCGTTACCATGTTGGGGCTCTTCATTCGACACTACGGGTTGACGTTACCTCCAACAAACTCCCAACTACAGCGCACCCCAAGTACGGTTACCGAAGATCAAGACACTCACATGTGGGAAAGAAGCTGTAATTGGCCTAGGGTTCAGTCAGTTGGAGTCACCGGCGAGTGTGAGGGTGCCACCAGCCGCGCGTGTAAAGTAGTAGTGATGAGTCACGTGTTTGTGGTACTGCGACTGTACTGTACCTTGTAGTACTTTAGCTACAATAGCCGACCTCAGGCCCAAGTGCTCGTTCTTTTTTCTCTGTTTAACTCCTCGTCACACAATCGCACTTGAACTCTTTTTTTTACTCCCGCGGGAGAATCTACTCAGCACCGACATACCACATTGGCCACGTATACCCATCGCATACCCACCCCACAGCTAGCTGAGTTTGCCAATGGTGAGATCCCCTAATCTGTATTCCACAAAAGCTCGATCCGTACCATTCGCTACCTCTTTTTTCACAAAAACCAGGACTCTCATCATTCGGATCCCGAAGAATTCTACGTAAAGCAGGACAGGATTGGTGTGTTCCCTTTCTGCTCTACAGCCTAGATGCATGAACGAAACAAACCCAGGCAAGGGCTCTTTCGGTGAGGTTTTCAAAGGGTGCGTTTCTCTTCACCTCGTTTTCGCACCTGGCACCCACACTTGTCCGTAGATATGATAAGCGGACACAGAAGACCGTCGCCATCAAGATCATCGACCTCGAGAGTGCTGAGGACGAGATTGAGGATATCCAGCAAGAAATTCAAATACTGTCACAGCTGGATTCTCCTCATGTAACAAAGTTTGTCTCCATCTTTACTATCTCCAGGCGAGACATTCAGACTCGCAGGTATCACGGCTCGTATCTCAAAGGATCGCACCTCTGGATAGTTATGGAGTGCGCCCACACCATGGCTAAGACTTTATGACGGTCTAACTGCCTGTTCCAGGTACTGCTCAGGTGGCTCCTGCTCCGACCTTGTGCGTCTCCTGGTTTGCCTAGTCCCTGATAGATTCTTGAACCTTGTGCAGATGAAACCGGGTGTCTTCCGCGAGGAGTATATTGCGATCATTCTTCGGGAACTGCTCCGTGGTTTGGACTATCTCCACACTGAGGGAAAGCTGCATCGCGACATTAAAGGTAGGCCAGTCATGCCACCCCGCTTCTCTATTTCAACATGCACCCTTGCCATAGCCGCAAATATCTTGCTCTCTGCTGGAGGGGAAGTGAAACTCGCCGACTTTGGTGTTTCGGGGCAATTGTCTGGCACTTTATCCGCGAAGAAGAACACTTTCGTAGGGACCCCCTATTGGATGTCTCCAGAAGTTATCAAACAGAGTGGCTATGACCACAAAGCCGATATATGGAGCCTTGGGATTACTGCTATAGAATTGGCGAAAGGGGAGCCACCTTACGCGGAACTCCATCCCATGAAGGCATGCTTACATAATTACAAAGCTCCACAACTTCTCATCGGTTCGCAGGTCTTGTTTCTGATACCCAAGAACCCGCCACCGCAGCTCGATGCCAATTTCTCAAAACCCTTCAGGGAGTTCGTCTCATATTGCCTCCAACGAGACCCTCGCGACGTAAGCTTCGAACACTCTTCGATTCAAGATCTTGTCTTCATTTAGTACAGCGACCGTCTGCTCGCGAATTATTAAAGCATAAATTCATTCGCATGGCTAAGAAGACTAGTTACCTGACCGAGCTGATAGAGCGCCATGAACGATGGAAAGCCGAAGGAGGGGAACGCGCAGAGGAGGAAACACACGATCGACCCGACGACCTGTCAGTGATGTTTTGTATTCTTTGATTTCATGGCTCATCTTCTTTCAGATCGGCTGCGACTGATCCTGAAGACTTGTGGGACTTTGGCACTGTCAGAACCGTTGCGCGACCGGGAACGATAGGGCGTGCGGGTGTCCAAGCCTCTGGCCCGCCCCTAACATGGGATTACAATGGCACGACGCGCTCTCGAGCGTCTTCAGGGTCTGGGGCTTCTATAGCGAGCGCCAATGGGTCAAGGAGAGACCCCAGTGCGGAAACAGACACCACCCTCGCGCCTTCTATAGCAGCCAAGCCAGACCGCTTACCTTCCCTAGCACCGTCTGACCGAGGTACTCCTCGAAAACTCGATCAACAAGCTACGGTCCGACATGGAATTGTGGGCAACGAGGGTAATGGGGTGCGTCGGGAGCCATCAGATGAATATGACGATCTCGAGGATCATCTGCCTGAGGACGATTTACCAGATACAACGATGCTGGACTCAGTCGTTCTACCAGCCATTGCTTCGGTAAGGAAGGCAAGTTATGGACTATATTAATTTCCTCATCAGCTTTACTAGCTTTTTCCGCGTGTATCAACACAAGAAGCGCGCATTGCTTTAAGCACCTTGCAGAGAGCCTTCACGGATGCCGAGCGGACGATACCGGGCGTTACTTTGGAGTTGGTGAACGAAATTGTTGACTCGGTGGAACATGTTGAGGACGATCGGTGAACACCTTTTGACCTGGACCCCACCCCACCCATCCTACCCATTAAAGTATCTATTCCCACGCTGTCGCGAAGACACGCCATCCTCGTCACACTACAATGTACCGAAGTCAAGCATTAATGTGTCTCGTGATGGACTATATAGTTTGTAGTGCTAACGAGGGTTTTGATCGCAGTTACAAAGTGCACCCTTCATTCCGCAGCTACCCGCTTTGACTTTGCAGATGGTACCCTTTTCTTTTTGGTGCGTTTCACCTTGATGGGCTCTGGGGTTCCCGTGCGAGGTATTTGCTCGTCCATGATGTAAGCTGGTGATGACGAGAGCGCTCCGGAAGAGGCATTGGTGGGGCGGGTGCTTATCGGCAGTTTCAAAGAGGCCGGCTGTGTAGCCGCGACTTCTGGCATCTCTCCGTTTTTATCAACTACGAAGGGCTCGGAGGTGGTGACAGTCGCGAAGTCACGCAGCAGAGTAGGAAAACGGGGTTCAATAGCTTTGGTAGTAGGTAGTGAGACCAACGTGAGGAATGGAGTCTTATTGTACAAACCTTGTGGAAGTGGTGGGAGGTCGTCTAGGCGGACAACCGGTATGGAATCAACATCACTTGCAGACGGTGCCGAGTACGGTCTGTCTGGTATATAGTATGGGTCGTGTCGACGAAGTTCCATCCTTGCCAGCCGCCGCTTTTGTTTTCGAGGCCAGTAAGTCGTTGCTACCTTGGAAGTTCGGTATGACTGAGCTACTCACCCTCTCGTTCTCTATCCTCTCTTCCGCCTCTGGAGGGTCTGGGGGATTAATAGGATCGGTTTGGGGGTCAGGGGGTGTTACGGTTGCCACTTTTGAATTCCTCGCTTTCCCCTTCCCCTTCCCCTTACTTTTAACCTTCTTTTTGGTCGGAAGGTGCTCCCCTTCCTGGAGGTCATCGGCGCCTGCTGCAGCGGGCATCAAAAACTCCTGGGGAGGTGGCACGATCCAAACATCAAGATCGAGGCCTTCTGGAACTGAGATACTGTCTTGGGCTGCGAAGTTGACAGAGTTGAGCTCGTAAGTAGAAAACAGTGGGTTGATCAGCAGCAAGCTCTTCGGGTAGGCGGGATGTTGGCTGGTGTCATCGACCGGGGTGCCAGAAGTCGGGTCGTCAAGATGAAAAGATACAAGATCGGCTTGGATGAAAGTGAAAAGCTTCATCGCATTTGCGGCCTAAAAATGACATTCGACACATGTGACCACCAAGTCGCCACGCAGACTCACCCGTTCCTGTACGTCAATCTCAGAGTGCGAGGTGAAGTCCTTGAGCCGTGAAACGAGGGCGTCGACGACTTCTCTTGCATCTTGAATTCTCCCACTGTCCCAATCTTGGGATAGTTCCATTGACCATGTACCGAAAAGCTTGATCGCAGCTTGAAGGTATGCCCCGATTGTTTCCGAGGCGAGAAACGAGACATTCGGTTGAAGCAAATACGGAAGAAGCTTTTGTGGCTCTGCGATCTCTCTGTTCTAGGGGTTACTTTGACGGCTAGAAGCCAACAGAGAGATATGCACTACCTGCTGTTCTCCCCACAAATCCAAGCCGCCGCCCATAGAACCTCTGCGCAGCTACCTTCTTCCTGTGAATTTGCGAGGAACGTGTCATCCCTTAGTAATCTTGTCATAAGTTCGACAGCCCAACGTTTGACTGCTTTAACTCTTGCAACGATATCCACGAGCTGATCCTTAATCTGATCACCCACGTTGACAGAAGCAACGTAAGTTAGGTCCAAGAGGACGGATAGATACCATTGGAAGTCCACGATATTGTCGTACGTGTTATGTGAGCACATCGCAAGGAGGCGTTGAACAAGTGTAAGACGGTATGAAGAAAGCTGCGCTGGGGGGAGAGTCATCCCTTCCCCTTCGGAGGGAGGTGAGGTGATGGCGACAGCCAGTGACGATGCTGCCGCCGGGAAAGGAGTCGAGTCCGGGCGGACCAGGTAAGATAAGAGCTGTTGTACAATTGATTGGAGATTATCTTTGGTGACCTGGGGTCAAGCCACAGTTACAGCACTCTGACTGTAAGGTGGGAAAATGAACGTGGGCACACCATGGCTGAAAGCAAATCAAGAGCACGCATGCGGATGCTGAGGTCCTGATCGCTGACACTTGAGAATATCATATCCTGGTACTTTGCCACGAGATGACGATGCGTGGGAACTATCTTTGCAAGCGCTAAAAGCGCGATATACTTCACTTGAGAGCGCAACTCCTAAGGTCAGGGCAATTTCAAGCTGCGATGTGCTTACGATTCTGATCTGGATCCTGGAGAAATGCCGCCAATTTGGTAACGCATAGTTCAGCGAGATCGTCTCCAGATGAGCGCAGAAGCATTCCGCCGACGATGCAAGTGTGCACACATTCATACAAAAGAGAGATAGCTGGCGTTGTTGATATGAGTTCCGTAATGGGAGGCTGGAGTTTCTTCACCAGACGCGGCTCGTGTGGGGAAAGAAAACCGAACTATGGAATTGTGAGCTCTCGCAACACCCAAACATTTATCACTCACCAACTTGATCAGCTTTATGAGCATCCAATTATTAGATGATGTCGTCATCAAACGAAAAAGCTGAGGGGCTAGAGAAAGGTACTCTATCGGCTCTCTTCGAACAAGTTCACACAGGACGTTGATTGTGGCAGCAACGACACCTGGTCGGATGGTGACCAACCGATTCGACGAAGTCTAATAGTCATTCACCCACCTAGATCCTGGTCTTCGAGCTTCTCCTTAAGTCTTGTAAGGGCGAACGGGGCCGCCTCAGGATATTTTATGAGCGCTTTGTAAACTGCGATGACCGCTCTCTTGCGAATATGGGGTCTGGAGTGACTGAGCATTGTCACAACGTCGTTGGAAAGATCCCGAGCTAGGTCTGGCGAGACGGTATTAGATAGACCGTTTAGGCCGACTGCGATGTCATTGGGATTTGAAGTCAGGTCCTGTGTGCGGGTCTATAATTGGGTTCAATGCAAGCATTGCTGGCCTCACTTTCTTCAAAAGGTTTGTCGTGAGCATTAGAACATCGGTGTCGGGGCCAAATGATTGAGTAGCAGCCAGGTATCCGACAGTCTTAAGGTGATACTTGGGTGATGACATCACTTCCACGACGTGGAATGATGCCCAAGACATATCGTGACCGAGCATCTCCAGCTTTGACACTGAGATTCAGTGACGTTGTCTGCTAGACGCTGTGCGACGTACGTAGGTGAGCTTGAGGACCGCTGCGGCCTTGAGCTCCATGTCCTTACTCTTGATCTCCTGCCTAATCTCGTCCACGGCCTGAGCAAGAAATTTTGCTTCATCCTTTTTGTTGGCACGTAGACCGCGAATAAGGTCTTGTAATGTCCTTTCCCACATGAGCGAGAGATGCAAAAGATGTGTCTATAGTGTACCCAAACAGCGGTGACTGTATGCGTTATTTGTCCGGCCCGCGATGTCTTACCGTAACTAGAATCGGACCAATCGGTCAGACCATGACCGACGCTTTATATGAGCATATACACCGCCTATTAGACGAGCATGTGGCCGTCCACCTCACTACTAATTACATCGACTACACTCAGCTACAAGTTTACCAGGTTGGTCTTGTTATGATGCGGTTAAAGAAGGCTGAATGCCATCTAGTGTTTAGGTGCTTACTGATGGTCTGCTCCTGGTCCCTGCAAAAGACACCCATTCACTCTTACCTCCCTCGGACCCGTTGGACAACTTAGTCCAGGAACATTGCCGTATTGGGCCCCAGAAAACATCGGAGAGGCTCCCTACGATCAAAGAGGCCCAAGAGCTCGTTGCTCGTACCATCGGAGCAGTGCCATTTGAACGGACCAATTTTTTCGATACTTTCTGCAGTTGTCTGTCTTGACATTTAGTCAGGATTTCACATTTACTGACACGTATCACCATAGTCTCCCCACGTCTTTACTATGACCCAGATCCACCGGTGCTTACCGTTCGCACTATCCGACTTACCAAAAGAATTGGGTACAGCGGAGTACCCCGGTTTATTCCTGTCCATATTGGAGATGTCCCCAGGCTTATCCAAATGGAATTGGCAACAGATGAGGGTTTCGGACGTAACGACGTTGGCGTCATGACTGAGTATGTAATGTGAGTTCCTGAGACACACTTCTAAGTGTCGATTTGACCCACCTAACTAGTCACTCCCGATTGGCCGTGGACAATGATATGTTGAAGGAAGCCGTGTCATTATATCAAGGGAATACTTCCTCGGCCACACAGCGTAGTGGAACAGAGCACTCGCCTTCTAGTGCGTCCTTGTACCGGACTCCGTCGCCTGCTCTTTTATCCTCTTCTCCTCAAACGCCACCTCTATTCTCGAGGAGCAATGCAACGCTGGGAAAATCTGCACACGTTCCTATGGCAATGGCAGATCTCCCGATGACAACACCTCTTGCAACGGGCGATGACGATGAGGGAACCCTTGCTATCGCTGACCAGTGGTGTACGTATTCATACCTTAGTTTTCGTCGGCGTCAATTAAACAAGTCAAGAGTAGCCATGTCAGCGACGACATCACCGCCGCCATCATCCCTGGATGACGGCTTAAGAGAACAGAACGAAATCTTCGCACCATCTTCGGCCTCACGAGGGCCTATTGATGACCTTCTTTCCGCGAAAATGGGTAAGGGAGTGTATCACCGGAAGGGGATCGTTACCGATGTATATGCAGATATCGTTTACGTGCCCAGGGAGCCAAGAGTCGGGGGACTCGACGGCGTTCTGAAAGCGCCTGGTCAGCGTCACCGGTAGGTTCTCAGATCTCGACAAGCTTCTTTTCTTACTATATTTACCAGTTTACATGAGTATCTTGGCTCCATCATAGACTTGACCCCTGTTTCAAAGGCAACCTCAGCGTCAGTGTCGTCCCCAACTGACAACATTGTCGCTTCATTCTCCTCCGCCCATCACGTCCCTACTACTCCGACGCCTAACGATATCCGGCAACATTCGGGCGACACGGAAGACAACCCATTTTGGTTTCTTTCCAGCGACTTCACCAAAGAAGTGATAGATCCCGACCTCTTCGACTGGCCGGAGGAGATTGGCTTAATGGACGGTGTGTACTTCACGTCAATAACTCGACATTCTAACAGTAAGATATGTGTTAGTTCCGCTGTTACCTTCCCCAAACGTGCACACTCGCAACGTTACTTTGCCCAGCGATTTGGGCTCCCTCACCCGCGAAACTTTTTCCTCCTTTTGCGCAGTCAAGGGCATTAGGTCGCTGAATCTTGAGCTGACGTGGAGGCAAGCCGGCGTTCCATAACTCTTACCATGTCGATTAGAAACTGAACGGGTGCCAACCGGGTAGGCCTTATAGCTCTGAACAGCCAATACCGACTCTCGAGGGACTTGTTGGAGTCTCAGACTTATACAATTTTCTCGCCAATGCCTGCTCCGACGTGGAGGGAGACAAGAGGCTACTCGCTGACCTCTTGGATATGTCTCATCCTCCGACACGCCCTATTTCCATAGAGGATGAGAATCAAAGAGGGATAGAAGTAATCATAAGTGCCACGGCAGAATTGGATTCCTCTACTATTGGTCCCGCTTCAATCGACGGCTTTGATTCAAATGTGCTGCTGACTAGGGCAGAGAGGTGTCAATCTAGGTCGTTGCATAAGCCCCATCTAGAACGAGACCAATGGGAAGTAAGTAGTTTCAACCCACAGCTACACATATCCGAAAAAGTGATTGCCGGCGGTCTCTCGGAGGTATTTAACTACTTTCTCATGCTTCAGAACCCTACTCTACTGGTCTCAGTCTGTCTATTGCAGGGAAGGCACCAGTTACGCCCAGAACTCAGTGGACACGGGCCTGTCAACACACTGTCACCCAACTCTCTCCGGTTCTCTGGGCGGTAAGTTAGTGATTACAGCCGGTCGTTCAGTTTTATGTAGAATGGCGTCTGTAGCATCTAGTACCGGAAGCGGCGGCACCTTCGCACACCATGTGCAGTTACCTGCGGGGCTCGCCGCCACAGTACCACCAGCTAGTCTGTCTCAGGATCCCGTCTTAATAACGGATCTAGAAACGCCTGGGATCTCCGGCCCTAGCTGGCTGCACTCGTACGATGGTCACGAAATTGACTATTTGTCTTCGGCTGAGGCTTCCCCACGATCGGCGGTTCACGACGAACAATCCCTGGGAGGGTATTTGACTATTCTTTCCAAAAAGCGCTCACCAGGACCCAGCCACAACATCCCCCTTACCCCACCGACTTTCTCTGAGCAACAAAGAGTGTCACCTCCGCTATTTGACGTTGAACACTTGCTTTGGGACCTCACGAACCTAACCACCCCCATTCCACCTATGCAAGCACCACCTCTCCGGAATCATCGATACCTTGCTTCGGTCGAACTACTTCAAAATCGCCCTCTCATGTGTGCACTTCGACGTGATTGGCTCCGCATAGATCTGCTAGAGAGGGAGTGGCTCAATGGTGCCGACCTCGTCTTTGATTGTGACACGGCTTTGGTCTTCTCACGGCTGTGTCTACTTCCGTCCGACTCTCGTTCTCTGAAGGGTAGGCTTAGCTCATTGTCTTGGAAGTACACTCGTCTCGCTGTAGTCTTCAAACTTTACGGTGATGGTGTTTCTGGTGTGCAGTACTCTCAAACCGAGAGTGGACAAGAGGATTTGTCTGCTCGGGTTATTCGATCTTTCGAGAAGCTTCGTCGGGACATAGCAATCGCAGAGGCGTGCGGAGAAAAGCGACCGCAGACTGATCTTCAGATGAATTTTGCTCGCTCTGATGAGCATGCCGCAACCGTGGCTCGTACTCTGGGTGATATTGCCGAATCACAATCTCAATGTGGTCCCTGGGATGATCGCCTGTGGTTGAGAGCGGACGAGCAAGAGGTATTTCTTGCACTGTGCCTTCCACAAGAACACAGGAGAAGTAATACTGTTGACAGGAAGAGTCTTACCTAGCAAGCGTTGATGGGATGAATGCCTTTGCAGCCTCGGAGATCCTCAGCCAGATCTCTCTTCATGACTTCCTTGCATTAAGTTCCGACCAGCGGTTTCAACTTGCACAACGAATACCACTTGCAGAGGGCATGATAGTGGGTAATACGCGATTTCTTTCTGTACCCAATAATTATTCGCACAAGGAACGATTCAACGAGGCTATCGCCCAACGACGAGAAGGTTTCAATATCGACGTCGGCAGTGAGGATGGTGACGTGTGTGTAGGCCTATAGCAATTTGTAAATCATGTCCATATGTGGCCGCGGTCTCATTTCATATTCGTATTTCGTATGATTAACCAACCCTAAAACGGGGTTATCCCGGCTACCATTACCGCACAGGAGTGCTCCGCTCCCTTACCGTCTGCGACATCGTCATACTACGGTGTTTACTGTCGTTCCCTCGAGTGCGGGTACTCAACGAAGCATCGATCACATGTCCTCAACCGGCCACAGGACGAAAGATGCGAAAGGCCTTTCGGCTTCTGCTCAGGAACGCGGTTGGTGTGATTGTGTAGTCTTAATGAACTGAACGCGACTAATGTGCTCGAACTTGAACGGCAGCAGTGGCGCAGCAGGCCTATGCCTCCGATCCTAAATACAAGAAATATGCGCAACAAGTTGACAGATGCTTAAATTCATTTGACAACGTGCATGAGTGGGCAGACTTCATCGCATTTCTAAAGCAGTTGTTGAAGGTACGCCGCAATACTGTTCGGGCTGGTTTCACGGATATTGATTTCTTTTAACCGGTGAAGACCCTCCAAGCGTACTTGCAGTTCAAGGAAATTCCTCGAAAAGTCATCGTGGCGAAACGTCTCTCTCAATGCTTGAATCCTGCTTTGCCAACTGGTGTACATCAAAGAGCGCTAGATGTTTATACACACATCCTTGGGGTCATTGGGGTGAGAACATACGGCTTCATTCTCTTATCAACGCAACTCAACTAGTCTCAGGTAGATGGCTTGCGAAGAGATTTATTTCTGTGGACATCGGGTCTGTTCCCATTCTTCGAATATTCAGCAACCGCAGTGAAGGTGCGCTATGAACCCTCTTCCACATTCTTATGCCCACAATGCCCTTTTTAGCTCACGTTAATAAATATTTACGACGCACATTTTCTCCCTCTGAAAATCAGCTTGAGGCCTGTGATGAAGTCATTCATTCTCGCTCTTCTTCCCGGACTCGAAGAGGAGACGAGCGAGTTTTTCGAGCAGGTAACTTTGATTCCTAGACAGGATGGTCTAACAACTAACATCAAGATAGGTCTTGAATCTACTTGACGGACTGTCCACCACTGTGTCGATGTCCTATTTTCTAGAGAACGTCTGGTTGATCATGCTGACTGTTCCATCTGCACGCGGTACCGCTCTGAACCTGGTATCTCGTCGTTTGCCTAAATTAATTGCTGGAAAGGGTATGCCTTCAAGTGAATGAGTGAAATTGAGAGTCGGAAACTCATGACCTGTGATAGATTTTCAAACAATGCTCGGACACGACGTCGGTCTCATGATCCGCGCTTTTGCTGCTGCACTGGAGGACGACAACATACTTGTCCGTCGTAATGCCCTGGATCTTATTATTCAGGCACTTCGTTTGGATGGGGTGGCAATACAAAAGGCGTCCAACGAAGATCGCGCTATTATTATGCGAGCAGCGACCAGTGTTGTTATGCGAAGGGACCTTTCTCTTAATCGTCGTCTGTACACATGGCTACTGGGCCCGGATGAGAACGCAGACCAGCAGATCGCATATCTTCGCACTCACTCTCTGGGACTACTTCAAACGACTTTGCGCGTAGGTGTATTAGTGGCGACTTCTACTTCTGCTCATTTCATATCTCAAGAACGAAATGTCCTCTCCGTCCACGGAGTACCCTGAATCCCGACCCTTCAAAGTTTTCATTTCCTTATTAGACAAGTGGGAAATAGGCGGGGCTCTAACGGAAGCAATCGTGTTGGACGTTTTTAAAGCTCTCAAGTCTTTGATTGAATCGGACACAGCATCCGGCGGGGACGTAGGTATCTTATATTTGCGATCTCGTTGCCCGTGTCATGGTAATCCTAATACAGGTCGTGATGACCGCGAGTACACTATACGAAGCCGTGGAACCACATATTGTGTGGAAGCAGTTGTTGAATACGATATTGAATGAACTCACTGGAGACGGGATGCAAAATGAGGTTCGGATCACGCATGTCAAAGTCGTTCCAATACTCATTATTCGGTTGACGTAGGCAGTTCGATTAGCTCGCTTCATTCTGAAGACAATCCATGTTCGGGATGAGGAGATCCAGACCGTTCATTTACCAATTGTATTCTCAGCACTTTGCGAAGCCTTGCAGGTTGTAATCCTCTCCCGGCATATAGGAGATAGGTCTGACCTTGGCCCATCTCAGAATCAGATCACGCAGAGCTCGACAAGAGGTTCCCTCCCAATTGTGTCTGACACCCTACAGCTTCTGCTCGCGCTCAGAGATGAGATCCCTCCATCTGCATTGCTTCGACGTCCCGTGGATGAGAGGCATGACTCCCTTTCGAGTGGTGGCCCGTTGCAGCTCGCGCTGGCATTCTACAGACTGGACGTCCGATTTCCCAGGAATAAAACCAGGGCAGCTTCTCAGGTGCCATTCGTGACGGCTTTCGAAGATATCATCTCTTTTAGCGCCACCTGTGCCACCTCAACGGCAACCTCTTCTGACCGTAGAAAGACATTCCGCGATCTCCTGGTCGTTTCACTTTCTTTGTTGAACAAACTGGTGACAGCTGTTGGTTCGGAAAGGGAACAAAGCCTAGTAATTGATTGGAATCCGTCCGACTGGGTGTCCTACCTCGTCGAGGCGCTGGAGACGGACGTAAGTGTTCCGTCGTACAGGAAATTACATCTCACGTACTAAATGTTGTCCCCAAGGATACGACGTTCCTCCTCGTTGACCAGGTAATTACTTTACTAGTCTCACTACAGGGCTTCCCTGGGCTGCAACCACCTATGTCCATCAATCAACGACATGTGGTGTTCAAGTTATTGCGCTCTGTACGTTGACATGTCTCTGAACACCCAGCGCGACAAACTACTGATTGCTTTTAAACAACTAGCTGTTTAAATATCTGCGCCCGAATTATTCGATGTATCACGCTCGCGCGGCTAGCCTTTTATGGACGCTTGAGAGTACTTCTGCGCACCGACATATAGAGTCGATAATTGCCGAGACCCTAACCTCTCGAGACGCTACAGAAAAAGAAGCTTCATATCACGCATTTGGAGCTCTGTGGAGGTTGACAGGTAGCCCACGCTCCTGTCTCTGGTGCCATCTTTTGACGCGTCCAGTAGATGATAACAAACTTCCCGGTTTCTCGTTGAAAGTCCCTTTAATGATCACTCTGGATACTTTGAAGAACGATGATCCCAACCTCCGTCGGATTGGAGAGACGTGGATGAGATGTAGCCTCAAATCCTACCTACGGTAAAGTATACCTACTCTCCGTTCACCCTCGCCTGGCTCACCCGATCGCTGCAGTGTACTTGATCCCATCCTATATGATCTTTTTGACCCTTCCATAAGAAGGGCGCCTTCTACCACCAGAGTCAACGGAAAGCAGCTACAGGGCTACTCTTATGAGCGTCCATTTGACCAGACCTACGTTAACCACTTGCTAGAGACCTTGCTATCCGTCGTCAAATTCGGAGGCCAAGGATTTGGGAAGACTACACGCACGAGTTGGGTTCGGAGGTGTCAGCACTCTGGTTTCGTTGACCGAATACAATCCGGTGAGCACTGCCGTGTCTTTCTGACTCAGTAGTCTGACGGCCGTCTCTCTCCAGCTGGCCTGACAAAGCTCGATGCTACCTACCAAGACGCCCTTTTGGAGCTGTTGACTCTGTAAGTTTTGAATGTACATGGATAAATTGCGGATTGACCTGTCACCTAGTTTCCTGCAATCGGAATGCAAACTCAAGCGCGTCGAGGCTATGGAGCCTACCAATGTCCTCATACAGTCTACGACCATCGACCTCTTGCAAGCCATCGTAGCGCGCGGCGAGGTCGACCCCCCATCGCTTCAGAATATTCAAACCGCTGTTGTTAGAAAACTGTACTTTTCTGTTCATACACAGCGGTTGGAGCTCCAAAACAAACTTCTTCATCTCCTGCACTCGGTTATCTCTGCCGTAACAACTAGTCACGATCCACGCACCATTCGTCAGTTCAAGCACGGTGCCACCGACTCATCGTCATCAGAACTACCAGAGAAAGACAAGCCAGAAGACCCCCACATGCCTTCGCTCAACCCGCTTCTTGTGCAGACGTTGGTAGACGGTATCAGTCTGCCTTCGAACAATGCCGTATTGCAGCACTGGCTAGATTTCGTTCTCATGGCTGTTCCTCAATTCCATCACATATTCCAAGCCCTGGTGTCCCCGCTGAATGACTGTATTTGCAAAAATTTGCTCATTCGCATGGATGATATTCGTAGGGCCCTTGGAGACGGTCACGATCACCATGATTTCAAGTCAAACACAACCGATGCTGAATTGATCATGTTGCTTAATTCCTTGGAGCGGTTGGTTCTTCTCAGTCTTTCGACAGCAGACGCCGGGCACGCAGAAGAGGACGACATCCTAGCAGAGAAGCCTCCAGGAACAGAATCAGGAGGAATCCTGGGAATCGTGACGAGTGTTTTCTCATCAGAGTCTGCGCCCAGCAATTTGGAAGAGCAACTAACGGTCAGTTGTCACTTGAGCTTCCACTAGTCAGGTAATCATCGTACGCAGGTTCGCTCACCAGGGTATCGTTCACTGCACGAGGCCGTACGCGTTTTGTACAGCGTCTGGGCTGCTACAGCGCAGACCGAGTTGCGTTCATCAACCCCCAAGTACGAGATGCTTTCCCTCGTCTGCACGAAAACGCGTACTCGTTGTCGAAGAGTATTCGAACACCTCTTCCGCTTGCAGCCAGCAGAGGTCCTCGAGTCCATTATTGACTGTTGGAACTCAGAGAGATCGGTCAGTTCAAAGAGACTGATCACTATACAATCTAACACATTATAAAGGCTACGTCGTTGTCAGTCACCCCGGCCTTCGAACTCGTAGATGCGCTCGCAGCCAGTGCACACAACGTCGTACATATGATATGTGAAAGCATCTCTTGTCGCATCGGTGGGCTTTCCGATAGGAATCGTAAACAAGTTATCAACCCAAACTTGTGGGTTCTCTCTGTATAAGAGATCGTTTCCTCCACTGATGGAACGACTAGATCGGATGGTTTGCTATTCCGCTTTCTGGAGCACTACCTCAATCAACTCGAAGGGCCACTTGCCGTCCAGGTCTGGCACCGGTTCTTACAGCTAGCAAAGGATATCATAGGCAATATCAAGGATTTTCGGGCACAGGTTTTCTCGACCCTAAGGTTCGAATACGTCGACCATCACCGCCATTGTCTTACGATCACCTATCAGATGCGTTTCTATCTTGGCGGACAAGATAACCCAGACGACCGCTTTGGAAGATAGGCGTATACGAAAAGATCTTCAGGTTGTCCCCACCTCGTCCTTCGTGGAGATGTGCTGATCTTCTTGGTAGGATACGTATGGGAAGCTTCTTGATACTGTCGTGGTATCCGTCAGTCGGAATACGGATGCCAATTATTGGGCCCGGAGAAAGGACAGTTTGGTCCCGCCAAACGGTCGAGATTCCCCAATGCATCGGGGTAAGTCTCGCGACCCACTGGTGGGGATTATAGCTTATATCGTTGGCAGTGCCTTCCGACCTTCGATTGGACGAGAAAATCGTTTCAAGACCGCCATCCCCGCCCCCTAATGTCGACCAGGCCGACCAGGTATATGCTACCACCAACATCAACACTCCAACATCATGCTCATTCTGTCTGATTCTGCAGATTGTTCAATACATAGGTGACACTGCTCTACCTCGGCTTCGCAAGTTCCTAATGGACAACGACCGTGTTCTGGCGGTTTGCACCAACATCTTGTATTATATCGTGTCTCCGGCATTGAAGACTAAGAGCCGGTATTTGAAAACCACGTCTGGTTGTCGCGTTGAGCTGACTGCTTCCTAGTCCATTGGACTTCGATCCTACAATTTCGACCATCCTACGGGAGATGACTCGGATTTCGGTTGCTGTCAAGGCCTGGCGAGGAGTTATTTCCGACATTGTCATTGACTCCCGTTTTTTCGTCTCCTCAGTTGAAGCAGGCACAGATTTCCGGTCTATCATCGAGGCCTGGGTTGATGCGGATAAGAGTGTTTTCCCTGACTTTCTCGGTGAGTATCGTGTTCTACCGTCCAATACATCTATTAAACTTCAATAGGCAAAGTGACCTCGGCACCCTCTACAAATATTTTTACCAACCGTGAAACGGAGAACCAGCTTCGATCCATGAACATGCGGAGAACGTCTTATGTCCTGCTTTGCGGTGAGAAGAATCAGTTCTTGACGTCGCTTCCAACGATCCAGGAGAAGTTGGTCGACACTTTGAAGAACGCCTCCGCTCCGGCCGTTCAAGCGGAAGTCTATATGTGTGTGCGGGTTCTCCTGTGTCGGCTCAGCCCACACAATCTGGACAGTTTCTGGCCTGTGATATTATCAGAAATGGTAAGTATTTATTATGATGATTCCCCTGCTGTCCTGACCCATTGGCAGTACCGACTTCTTGAACAAACCATGATCGAAGTCCCCTTGGACGGGTCGGAAGCATTGCCTTTGATCCTGTCGGTATGCAAATTCATCGACCTCCTTCTTGTTCTACAAACAGAGGAGTTCCAAATGTAATGTCCTTTACTTCGTTATTTGACACACGACTTAGCGCGAGGTGCTAGGCATCAATGGGCTTTCATCACGGACACTATCGATGCTGTATACCGTCCCGATGAAATTGTTCCGGAAGCAATGCTTGATCAATTAGCAGAGATAGCGGGAGGATTGCCGCCACCACAGGTCCGTTGGCGTTAGTAGTCGTTACTCCGCCAGTGTTAACCCCGAGTTTATAGGAGAACGTCCAAAACACATCACCTGTTGCCTTGGATCTCCTTTACACACCCACATCGAACCCTCGGATGCATCGTCGTCCGATGCTCAATCACTTACGCCAAATCGACTCTATTCGTGACTTGATACCATTTTTCTCAAGTGTCAGTGTTGCGAGTTACGAAAGCGTCTATTCGAGTGGAGGAAACATCGACTGGGACGAGGTTGAGCGAGGTATCTTGAGTGACATGTTTGAACTTCGATGAGTTACGAGGGACTCGATGTCATACTTCGCAATAAGATATCCTAACAAAAACACCCTAACTTACTCGCTGGTCCCTCTAATTGAATAGTACCGAGCACCACATTGTCGCATATCCTCTGTTTATTTTAAAAAATACTAACGGAATGCTATCGCGAAAAGCCATGGATCGGATAAATATGACACGATTGACGACCAACTGCGACTAAAGACGCCACCAGGATATGTCGCTTGTAGACTAGAAATCACCCCAGCTCCGACGGAACTTGTACTGCATACATTCCTGTCAACCCCCAGAAAAAATCGGTGAAAGACACAAAACAACAGTACCTTATAAGGAAGATTCTTTCGCATCTTTTCTGAAGCACTCTTCGGTGGCTTATAACCTCCCTCACCAGAGCCCCACTCGCCATGAGCATCGCTCTCGGCCTTTGCTTGGCGGAATCGTACCGCGGGGTCTTGTTGTTCCACAGGGACTTGTCGTTCATATTTCTTGGGGATTTCCTGGCCCTCAGTAACCGAGTGCTGAGCTGGAGGTTTTTCCGAGACCACCGGTTCCTCGTGTTGAGCTAGTGCTTCCTCTACAGTGATGCCCTGAAACTTTGCTTCGCGCTCGGCTTCTTTGCGCTCGATGGCCTCATGCTGCCCAAAGTGCTCGATATCCTCCGGATGGTTGTACGACTCATCTGTCTGCGTTTCCGGGGTGTTGTGGAATTGCTCTTAAGTGGCAGTCATGAAAGGCGTGTAAAACTTGCAATCGCACGACACCATACGCACCTTCGTGATGGAGGAAGAACTCTGTCGACAGAAAGAATCAGATAGGTGCGGGGGAAGATGGCGCTCAACACGCACCACTCTCCACATCGTAATGGTGTCCCTCAGCGCCAAGGTTGTCAAAGCTAGGCAGGGCAGCGAGTCCCGCAGCTTCGAACTCGGCTAAGGTTATTTTACCGTCCTTGTCCTTATCAATGGCTTTGAAAATGGTATCAACGATGAGCTCGGCCTTCTGTTGGTGCTCCTCGTCGTCCTGTGGATGGTGAATTGATTATTACGCGACACGCGAACACATGTGCCACCGCCACCTTCGACTTTTTTTGCGAGTACACATGGTGCACACCATATATCGCCTCGACTTCCTCGGCATCCCAGACACCGTCACTACCAACTGTCAGGGCGAACGGGAGGAAATCTTTGCTAGTGGTGAACTTGCCGATTGAGATCGTGCAATTGGAAGAAACTCGGGAGATCGAATGTGTCTCTGTCGGGGCATGTCAGAGTCTAGACAGGAACACCCCTGTACCTTTGCGTACATATGATGCTCCGTTTCCATCTGGAAGGATGACATACAGATTTGAACCGAAAACCGCACGAGTTGGGAGCGAGCACACGTACGTGTCGCCTAGCATATTCCACCGCGTCACCAGAGACGTGCCCCTGCGGGTGATCCCCATGAGCCAGCACCGAGGCTACGAGAAAGATGAGGGCGAGCGGGAAAGGCTTGAGGCTCATGACCACGAACACCATGAACACGAAGGAGTTCGTCCGAGTGAGAACCCGTTGCTCGGTTACTAGAGCAGCTGAAATGTTTCCCACGGTCGAAATTACGGTAAGTACAGAGACACGGTTAACTACTCGTAGGAAAGGCGCCGTATCAGTGAATGACATTGCCTTTGGCCATGAGAATGAAAGCCCCAATCAGAATCTCATATACGAGGAGCACTTGTTCCAGCCGCTGCACCATTCCAGGACGCTGCTCGCGCAGCGAATCAACCTCCTCGCTGACTTCGTCCCAACTAATCGATTCGGGAAGTGGCCCTAACGGGGACTGCGGCAGCGGGGGGTGCATCGCAGCTCGCACCGCAGTGTTGGGGTTGGGCATAGAGAAGAGGCCGTTGCTACGCAGGAGCGAGCAAAGCGCGATGAAAGATCCCGTCCGTCCTACACCGGCCGAGCAGTGAACCATGATGGGTGGCTCAACATCCGCAGTTGCCTCCAACCCGCTCAGGTCCTTGTTCGTGCTATCCACGACCCTGATAAATCTCAGGAGACTCGCTCGATCCTCCGGTTCCGGTATGCCATTGTCTGGCCACGCGCCGTACAGGAGATGACGAAACACAACGGGAATTATTGGTTCTTCACCCGAAGTTGGGGCGATGGAAACCGTGCATGCCACGCAGTTCGCGCTCTCTATGAGCTCGGCTTTGACTAGAGTAAGCTTGAGAGGTGGCAGCTCACTCGAATCCTTGGAGGGGTAGGACGACCCTCGACTCTCCGGGTTCAAAGGGAAAATAGGGGTGAGCCTTTTGCCTTCCGGACTCCAAGTAAGGCGTCAGCTGCACGACTGTACGCACACGCGTGAATTTTGAACTGGGATCGCCGGGAGGTGTGAGGGAGGGATGGATGCCGGCAGTGATGCTGAGGAATTCGTGAGTGGTACTCGGAAGTGGCGCCTGGGTGGCTATGGCCCAACGTCCTCCAGCTCGCTCCCGTACCCAATTTGCATTGAAATAGCGGTCGCCGGCTGCCACTCGCGTACGATCATAGGGCTGGATGTCGGAGTATCGATTGCGGCATTGGTTCTCTAATGAGCAACCGAGAGCGGTGGAGTAGTGATCCGCAAGGTTCCCGCCGGTATGAGCGCCAGAAGATAGTTGTACGGGCAAGGGCGGGGTAGGCCGGCAGGGATCTGGCTCCGGATGACTACGCGAAACTGACAACGACCTGGCACAGATACGAGAGTACTCGCGATCTGAAAGTATTCGCCAGGCGTTGGTGATGTGATCTTGGTTGTAGGCTTTCTGGAGCCAGGATGGGATTGGAGGGGGCATGGTGGTCGAACCTGAGACGAGACAACTGACTCTAATGTTAACTCGTCTCATTACTTCTGACACTCGAATCAAGTACGCGCCGAATATCATTTACACCGAAACACGCTTGTTTGATTGACGCATACAGGGTCAGTTCTACCTTGGATAAGTCCCTCGGAAAATCCTGCCTCGTCGATGGTAGTCCGGAGACCTGCTGGACGTCTCAACAGGTTCGTATCACTTACCTTGATCCCTTCACATATCTCATCGATCATCATCTAGGGTCTACCACAATTCATCCAACTTACCTTTCCATCCCCAGTTGTTCCAAAGCGCTTGTCTCTGACCTTCCAAGGTGGTTTCGTTGGCACTACGTGTCTGGTAGCCACCCAATCTCAAGATACCGCGAGCTGGGAGCAAGTTACGCACATATATCCCGAAGACGCGAATCGTGTACAGACGTTCGATCTTTCAATAACGGAACCAGTGGGAGGAATCAAGCTCATTTTTGAAGAGAGTTCGGACTTTTTCGGTCGAGTAACGGTATACGACCTAATGGTTGAGGGTCAACTGTAAAGACTGCGTGGACTCGATCAATGCAGTGATAACAGATCGAGTTTGCGCAAGAGTCCTTGCAGAGCGATGGTGCAGGAATGCGCACGAAATGCACCGCACAGATGTCCACTTTGAGCCGTTGTCACTCTACATACCAGTACTAGAACAACTGGAACGCCCTCCAAGGGGGAGCCACATTTCCCTTTTCATCCACCTCTATCCATCGTGCATGCTCCTGGTTCACATCACCGGCAGAGTCGTCCCCAAACCCATACCCAAAGGCACGGTCCCAGTCTAGTGCAACAGCAGACAATTTGCAGACATTCGATCTGGAGAACGGACTATGAACATTCGAATGATTCCCGGTAGGGAGGAGGCTTACGCAATGCCACAGATCACCGCACCAGGTTTTGGGTCATCGTCCCAAGCCCACAAACCAGATAGTAGTGCGAAATCCACTATCATACCTTTTGTGAGCCGCACCCTATCTGCTTCAGGCAGCGCGGAAAACTCGGCCTGGAAGTAAGGCGCGGGACTCGCAATATTTGAAAGGTCCGCGTTCGTGCTCGTTGCCAGAGAAAATATCCTCGAGTCTGGCTCCAGCTGAGATTGAAGCTCCTCAAACGCTTTGGGGTCGTCGGAGGCTAAGAATACGGCCTGTGGCACAGAGTTTCCTGTAGGACGGAATAGTCTATCCCACGCAGCATTGCTTGCGCTGGCGTACTCTTCGATCGGGACATTCTTGTCATGATATTCCCACGATGAGCCCATGCGGTCCCCAAGACGAACGTGGATACTCTGGTACTGATCCTTCCGCGTAGAGTGGTTGGAGTCGAGACCGAGGAAGGACACCAGCTCTGTTCTAGCAGAGTGTATGAGCGACACTGTCGCCGCATTTGGGCGGATTGTCTGGGTCAAGGACTCCCGTGATTGATTGAAGATGCCTCGAAGGCGATTCAGCTGGCGACCATACCTAACGCACAGCAGCATCAGTCGGGCACGTAAATGTTAGACCAGGTGGCCTTACGGATCCTCAAATTCATCCATAAAAGCATAGCCGAAGTGATACTTGGCCGTCCGCGAATTAACGACCTGGTCAGAGGATATCATAAACACCGGCTGCTAACGTTCACCCGACAAACATACCCAATGTCTGCCTCATAATAAGCACATCATAAACACCGTAAAGCTATTTCTCACCTGGCATTTCTTGGACATGCGACCAATTCTGACATGTAAGTCCAGGAGTCAGCACTTGCCTCATGCCTTCTGTACTAATCTACCTTCAGGAGGTGGTGCACGGCACTCTGGCTCAGGCCCTGGTTGGCGCATGCGAACGTCCTGAAAGTGATCTGTCCATCTTCATCAATTTCAGCCGATGCCTGCTGCTCTTTAGAGTAGACTACCGACTTTCCCCGGTTCCAATACGTATCATCGACGAGAAACGTTCTACCGACCTAGGTAGCCAAGTATAAGCGTCTCTGACAAGGTTGAATCCAAGGACAGATTACTTGACGTGCAAGTCCCGCAGCCTGGGCCATGAGAGCTAGGTCTGCCAGTAAACCGACGTGACCGTCTAACATGTAAGTGATGGTCTTGCTACAAATTTGAGTTGGCAACCCCTCTGCGACAGGATACTTTCCCTGGCTGGCTTCATGATCATGATGGATGACATCCTCTTGGCCCGACCAGAACTCCGTCGGACCAACGACTTCCCCCATAAGTTTGTGGCATTCCGCTTTGTATTCTATGGGGTCCAAGGGGAAGCGCGTGTAATTCTCATATGAGATAATATGTTCGGTGTCCAAGGGGTGGGTGTCATCTTGTTTTGGAGCTGTCGCAGTAGGTGATGCCGCGCTCTCGACCACGCCAATGGCTGAGAGGAGAATGTCGGGATGTTTATAAGATAGAATGATCATCAGAAAGAGAACGACAGCCAACCCGGATCCGAGAATCAGACCCGAATTCACAACGAGCCATCGGGAAATGTCGCGGCAATTCCGACCTTTAGTCCCCGCATCTCGGTCTTCATCGCCCCTGGCCCGGTAGCCTGAAGGCGGGAAAGTTGCGCTAGCAGAGGAAGTAAGGAGAGGCTCGCTTTGTTGTTGCGTATATTCGCGGTAGTCACCGTCGCCGAATTGATCCATTTCATGCTCAGTAAATGCTTCTTCTGCGCGGCCAGCACGAGAATGAGGTGTTCTAGGAGTGAGTTGTCCAGGCGGTACACGTGCCGACGTAATCGGAAGGTTTTGGAGACGTGGTGGCATGCGGGAGGGTTTTGAGTCGAGGAGCACCGCCTCTAGCGGTCACGGCGTACTCCCCCTTCTCATCTACGCCCACTGGCGATCACGCTTGACGCGCTCAACAGCACCAACAAAGCACAGTACCAACAAATGACACGAGCAACGCGTGTCGCCATACTATCGGCCGTCCTCTCTATCACATATTTCCTCGTCTTCTTTGCATTTATACCGGTTCCATTCGTTACAAAAGAGCATACCGAACAAATACTTCCGGTGGTCTGTTGTATCGTATTGCTGCTAGCCATCCCTCCCTGACACTCAAATGACGTCCAGTTGCCATGGTGGCTACTTGTTTCGTTTGGCTCATATGCACTCTGGTCTCTCGGGCACGGCCTCTACACATTCCGAGAATGCACGGACGCGTATACCGAGTTGTTGAGTGTACGTGTCGAGCTTTTCCTTCCACCAAGATGCTTCAATATTTCATCAGGAAATATCTCAAGCGAAATCGGAGCTTCGACTCAAAGGAGTCTCCGTAGATTAGCTGGTGGTTACATAAAAATATATACATGGCCCTGGAATACATGCGGCTCCAGACATCTATCACAAGGGGTACGACCGGGATGGCTCTTAATGGATACCTAACGACGCGCGCTGGGAAGTCACACCTTGGTAAGTCTGCCTCCCAAATAATAGGACGGGACGTACAAGTTGTATGACGCTAGCACGTTCGTTCGGGGGTAAGATGGCAATCTCCTCAGGGCTCATATTAACAAGCTTTAGAACAACTTCCTGTTCGCGCGGTTGAATGTCATCCTTCTATAAGGTCGAAATTATGGCTTACCCTTTGACTCTCTGGTATAGCAGCGAGCGCCGCAGGCATGTTTTGACCCGTAGTTTGCGGGGGTGCGGGCATACCGTAATGGCCTGCGGGTAATGGATGTCCCTCAGACCCGGCAGTATATTGTGGGTACGCAGCAGGTCCAGCATGCACTGTAGTGGTGGCATATGCTCCGGGTGGGGGCGTCGCAAACTGTGGTGCCCCGTTGCGCGAATTTTGGGCCTGTAAGTGAGGAGGGATCGCGGGTATTAATGGTGGTTGCGTCCCATTTTGTTGAGGAGCAAAGGTAGCCAAAGTTTGCTTCCGGAAGAATCAGAAACCGGTTGACAGTAAGGAAGGATGCATGAGACCTGGAATATGGGAATATCGATCACGCCCATCTTGACCATGAGGGCAACGAGAGCATATGTGATTTGCGGTTGTGAGTTCAAGATTGCCTTGGCCTGGTCTGGGGCTGTTTTCTGGGATCGTTGAGACTGATATATATAACGACTCGAGCCAGGTGTGTAGACTCACCCTGAGCTGTAAGAGAAGCTCTATGAGCTGGTCTTCTGGTAGCTGGATTGTTGATGACATGGTTATTACAAGTTACACCTGCCTGCACTGGGATATGCGTGCGTGTCACGTTACTTATCGTCGTCTCCTTCAAGTTGTCTTCTCTACCGCTACATCTGCCTCTCTTTCAGCCTCCGTCCCACGACTATCGACTATGTCACAAGAGGCGGCATGTTATACTATTGTGTACGAAGATAGCTCAGAGTCCCAATCCATACAAGATTTACGCAACGCCCTGCAGAAGGGCTCGGACGAGGTCAAGATCGATACATTGCGTAAAATCATAATCCTCACTATCAATGGCAATGCACAAGTACGCTAGAAAATTTTACTTTTTGATATACAATTACTGAGATGGATCCGCAACGTTTTGTTAGCCCCAGTTGCTCATGCCTATAATTCAATATTGTATGCCGTCACGAAGCAAGCAACTGAAGAAGCTGTTACATTTCTACTGGGAAGTCTGCCCCAAATATGATGAGAATGGGAAGCTGAAGCAAGAGATGATTCTCGTGGTGTGAGTCTATCTCGCGATATTCTGGAACCCCTTCTCTAAAGCGGTCGCGTGTTGACTTTTTAGAAACGCCATTCGGAATGATCTTGTACGCCGCTGCCATCTTCACTCGTGGCTCTCCTGACCCGCGCGCCCCTAGCAACATCCAAACGAATACATTCGCGGCGCGACCCTCCGCTTTCTTCAGAAGATTTCGAAGGACCAAGAACTCCTTGAGCCTCTGATCCCTATATGCAGGTCGTGTCTTGAACATCGGCACTCCTACGTCCGTAAAAACGCCGTCTTTGCGATATATGCTATCTACCGAGAGTATGAGAGTCTCATACCGGACGCGCCGGAGCTCATACAAACGTTCCTGGCTGCCGAATCTGATGCTACCTGCAAGCGCAATGCGTTTGTGTTTCTCGCAAACTGCGCTATGCCAAAGGCTGTCGAGTACGTAGCGCAGGTGCATGATCAGATCGGTAGTCTCGACGAGTTGTTGCAAATGGCGATAATCGATGTCATCCGGTTGGATTGCAAGAACGATTCGACGCATAGGGTAGGTGATCGAGTTTCACGCCGGGTACCTGATGAGAATGACCACATCCAGCCAAGATGGATTCGAAGCATCTTCGAACTCCTGAATGCATCCTCCCACGCGGTACAGTATGAAGCGGCTACGACTCTCACCACCTTGACACAGCACGCAACCGCAGTTAAAGGTTTGCGTCTTCTGGCGGTGTCGATTGTCTTTTCTAATCGCTGAGAGATAGCCGCTGCTACCACCTTCATCAAGCTAGTCTCGAAAGAGTCTGACAACAACGTGAAACTTATAGTACTCGATCGGCTTGACGCGCTACGTTCAAAACATGGTCATGTGTTCGACAACCTCATTATGGACGTGCTTCAAGTTCTCTCTAGGTACTTCTGAGTATCAACTCGCATTATCGTAAATTCACGCAGTTCAGCGCCGACATCGAAGTACGTCGGAAGGCTACAAGCATCGCTCTCAGTATGACTTCGGGTCGGAACGTGGAAGATGTTGTATCGTTTCTCAAGAAGCAGCTGCAGAAAACTCAAGACCAAGATTACGAGAAGGTACCGAGAACTCAACCAGAATTTTACCGTGTATCGCTTTAACCTCGTGCAGGCCCCAGAGTACCGTCAGTTGTTGATTCAGTCCATCCACATCTGCGCAGTGAAGTTCTCGGAAGTCGCCGCTAGCGTGGTGCATGCGCTAATGGAGTTCCTTGGTGATTCAAATAATCCCTCAGCTCTGGACGTGGTGGCCTTTGTCCGGTGAGTGTACCCCATCTACTCGTACACCCTCCTAATAACGTCGGTATCACAATCAGCGAGGTGGTTGAAAAATTCCCAGCACTACGAAGCTCAATTACCGAACATCTCATTCGTACTCTGCCGGAAATTAAGTCTGGAAAGGTCTACCGTGGTATCCTCTGGATTCTTGGGGAGTATGTTGAGGGTACCAATGAAATCGTCGAAACTTTCCAGCAGTTGAGGAAAGTTCTTGGAGAGATCCCTATTCTTGCTGCAGAGCAGCGGTTACTCGACGAGGCCAGCATTGAAGACGAGGAGAGAAAGGACGGAGACGAGAAGAAGGAAAGCGTCACTACCAAGCCGAAGGTTCTTGCCGATGGCACGTATGCGACAGAAACAGCATATTCTAGCACTGCTTCCGCGCGGCTAGAGGCAGTCAAAGCGGCCAATAAACCCCCGTTGCGAAGTATGTTCTCCATTTTCCCGACACCGACTCTCGAGCTGATCCTAGACACATCTTAGCTCTCCTACTCGGCGGTGACTTCTTTACTGGTGCTGTTCTCGCTGGGGCACTCACAAAGCTCGTCCTTCGATTTTCGGATCTTTCACCTGACAAAAAGCGGTCAAATGCGCTTCGTGCAGAAGCGATGCTCGTTATGACCTCTACAATTCGCGTCGGCCAGTCGAAATTTACCACGACACCAATTGACGAGGACTCGAGCGAGCGTATACTCAACTGCATCCAGACTCTGAGTGCGCTTGAAGTGAAGCCTGTCGTGCATAATATCTTCTTGAGCGACACGAAGGCTGCGTATTCAAAGATGGTTGCAGCGCAAGAGGTATACCTCAGTTGCGGATATTGCCTTGGTGACTTACCTATTTGCACAGAAAAAAGCAGCGGAGAAACGAGAGCTCGAGGCGGCGAAGCAGGATGTAGTGCGGGTTGACGACTTGCTCACTTTCAGGCAGTTCACGAAGAAGGCAGCAGATGATGTGATCGACGTGCGTATTCGTATTCGTAGTTCTGGATTCAGGCGCTGCCGCTTTAACATGCCGGATTTTATAGTATGACGAAGACGTCGGGCGTGCGACGGGTGCAGGAGACGTACACGAAGATTTCGTCTCCAACTTGAGCCGGGTCTCACAACTGACTGGTAAGCGGTTTCCGAATAAAAACCGCACCGCTCCCCTCATTGTCATCGACAGGTTTCTCTGACCCCATATATGCTGAGGCGCACGTAAAGGTGCACGGATTTGATATCATGCTGGGTTTGTTCTACTTCCTGCGTCTTCATCGCGCACTCTCAGACTGTGGGTTAACAGACGTCCTTCTGGTTAACCAAACTTCAAACACCCTGCAAAATTTGTGCTTGGATTTTGCAACTCTCGGAGACCTCAAAATCGTAGAGCGGCCCACGGTTTACACCATTGCTCCACACGGCTTCCAAAGTATCAAGGCTACCATCAAGGTCTCATCAACAGAAACGGGGGTGATTTTCGGTAGCATCCTCTGGGAGGGCCCAGATTTGTCTGAGCAGGCTGTCATCTTGAGCGACATCCACGTTGATATAATGGACTACATCAAACCTGCTTTCTGCACAGAAGCACAGGTACGTCGCGGTGTTTTCATCACTGTCCGACGTTGGCGCTCAGCGCGTGTTACCCCTTTGTAGTTTCGCAGCATGTGGACCGAGTTCGAATGGGAGAACCGCGTCAATGTTTCTACGACGATGTCGTACGTAGAATCTCGCCCACCGTTTATACCCATTGACAGCCTGTCCTTTCCCGCCAGCGAACCGCGTGAATATTTGAAGCATATTATGAAGTCGACGAACATGTCCTGCCTTACCCCTGAAGGTGCCATGGCCGGTGACTCTGATTTCCTGTCAGCCAATCTGTACGCTCGGAGTCTATTCGGTATGTCATGTCATTCTCTTCTTAGATCTACGCGCTCATGGTTCCTTAAAGGTGAGGACGCACTCGCCAATCTCAGTATTGAGCGCTTGGAGTCTGGTACCATTACTGGCCACGTGCGCATACGCAGCAAGACGCAGGGAATAGCGCTGTCGCTCGGTGACAGGATCACCATTGGTGCGAACGTGTTCTTTCTGTTAGTGCCACACTGACCGACCCTCATAAATAGCGCAAAAAGACAACAAGCCTCTCGTGAAGGTTTAGATAATTCACGTCGCTTGTGTGTCGTATCCAATAAAACAAGCTGCTAAGATGAGTGTGACGGGGTATAGACAAGATGTAACAGTGATGTTGACAGTAGGCATATGGCAGTCGTAGTAGCGTAGCATAAGTCACGATACATCGATATCCATGTCCGCTTCCGAGGTAGCGACTGTCGTTGACAAAGCCGACCGTTTTATTGCGGAACGTTGTGGAGGAGCAGGGGGTGCGGCCGCCTCGGGTGCAGCAGAAGCAGAGCGTGACGAAGCTGCCGTCGACACGGCGTCCACCTTGGGTTTGCGCTTCCCCGAAGCGCGCCCACCTGTCACGGGCGCCGAGACAGACAAGGCGGGCAATTTGGGGACGGAAAGGGCTGCTTCGGCAGCGACGGCGAGCTCCGACTCCTTTTCGCCGACCCAGGCGCGGGCGAACCAGCGACCGCCGGCGATACCGCGGACCTCGCGGTGCGCGAGCCGCCAGTGGCGCGGCTTGGTCTTTGTGCGGTCGAGGGGCACGACAGGGGCGTAGCCAGTGCTGATCTTGGGCGGCGGTTGCACCTGGAACGGTTTCGTCGGGAGCGGGTAGCGCGGGTGCGGGATGTCGTCAAGGTCTTCGAGCGTCACAGTGCTCTGCTCTGGTGCGGGGGCCACGGAGACGGACGCGGCGTCCGAGGGAGCTGGGGCTTCGGGCTCGGGCGTGCGAGCGTCGATGTGTGCGGGGGAGGAGGGCACCGTGCCGGCGTGACCTGTCATTTATTTTTCGTGAGGAAGAGAGAAGATATACGCTGCATTGGTCACACCTTCGCTGAAATCAGCAGCTGCGTCGCTCGGTGGCGGTATGGTGGCTACGGGTGCGGCGGCCGTCTTTGGTGGTCTGTGGCGAAAAGTGTCTTTTCAGTAGGTGACGCTGAGAGATGGGAGAGTACGGCTTACTTTGTTGGGGCCGATTTGCGCGGCGCACGTTGTGCGGCCGTGGTCCCCTTCGGGATGGCCTTCTTCTTAGAAGTAGGGGCCGCTGGGGGCGCGGAAGCTGCCTGTGGAACCGACGGCGAATGGTCGAGAGTCGGCGGCTCCTGAACGTCTTTCGGAGGGCTGCTTTGCGGCTCTGGTGGTGTTGTGGTGGCCTGCAATGCTGGTGTGGGAGCGCTAGGGGCGCTGGGGCGGACCTTGCGCTTCGCCTGTGAGGATTTGGTCTTTGCTGCTGGACGCTTTGTGCCGGCCTTGGCGGGCACAGTTCCAGAAGTAGACGCGGCGTGGGCGGAAGCGTCGTCTTGGTCGTCGATGAGCTGGTCCTCCTCTTCGTCCTCCTCGGGTTCGTCCTCCTCTACTTCCTCACCAATACCTGCCTCCTCCCCTGTCTCGCCATTGAAGGTGATAAATTTTGTACCCATTCTCGCTTCATTTACGAGGAGCTTGACACGGAACTTGCCTGTGCGAGCCGGAGAGGCGTTGGAGGGAGGGCTCTCGCCGTCGTCGTGGAGAGTAGATATTTGAGGAGCGTCCATTTCTGTATCGTTGTCCAACTGTTGTGAATGGGTTTGATTGTCGCTCGCCGGGGGGTCGTAAGTGATCCAAGGGGACGCGCGGAACATGCTTTGATTGATGCGATTTCTCTCGATTCAAACTTGCTTCACTTTAGTTCTTTCAATGTCGGCTGTAATCGGTCCGCGTTATCCGGCCGAAGTACGGCGCGGCGAAGTCGCGGCGAGTTATTGAGAGTCTTTGACTTTTCGCATTGGGCAGCGTTACCACTTCTGAAGTGCCCACAAATGCATACCCACTAGCCCACAGGACAAAACAAACACAACAAAACACATGAATTTTTTTGACGTGTTTCCGCATACATTTGAAAAGCGCTATAAAGTAGGGGTGCACACTGGCATTAATTTCAAGGCTTCCCTATGAGGCCCATTTTCCACGTTCTTTATTTCGCCTGGGCACTCAGAGCCTTAGCCTCCCCATCTAGTATCGTGGACCGTAGTGTTCCACCCGATAATATCGTCTATGTCACAGATGCCAAGACTCACTGGTTCGTCGTCTTTTTGCCCGCCTTCCTTACTATCCTCTCAAAACTGTCTCAACTGTCAGCATGATTGTGCCGCGTACTCCTCATACCAACGTCGGTGATAGTGAGCATCCCGGTGGCATGAAGACCTATTGTACACCAGCAGGTCGCTACGACAGTCGTCAAGGGCAGCTTCCCGCTGACTTTTGGAGGAACATCGAGTTCAAGAAGGGAAAGGGCAAGAACGGGGGGCGCTTTGCACAGGGTACGTTTTTCGGTTCAACCAAGTTCCGTTTCGCACGCGTGCTAAGACCGAAACGGTAGTCACGGGTTGCATCAACTCCAGCCATCTTTCCCGCTTGAACCCGAACGATGCGGGGGGGCAGTATGACTCGAGCGGCGGTGTGGGCGGCAAGGGGAACCCGCAGGGGTCCATCTGCCTGGGGTAAGTAGCCACGAGCTCGCGTCGGCCCCCGAAATTCTTCGCTGACCGAGAAGAATTCAGTTACAAACATTACGTTGAGCTCCTTGAGCCTGCTGGGCCTCGCGCGTGCCTCAAATGCTGCGATGATCCTGCCGATTGTCCTACAAATAAAGGTCAGTCATATGCTACGTCACGCGCACCCCACAAACTCACCCTTCGGGGACAGATACCCAAGGTTGCCCGAACGTAATTAAGGGCAACTATTTCAATTGCGGTTAAGAGAGCTTTAGCGGACTTTCACACAGACCCTGACACATTCAGTTTTCCGATCTTCTTCGCGTTCTTTACTTGCACGAACACTTTCTTGACGCTAATCCTTTTGGCCATCCGTGTATTGAACGTCGCACGTAGTATTTTTGGATTAAAATCCTCTGTTTCAGAAACGAGGTGAAGGGGACCTACGAGATGTCAGAATGACCTGACCAGTCTGACGCCGCAGCCGGTAGTTCAAGTTGTCATGCGATCTTCTTCGAAGTTCCCTCGTAACCCTCCCATTTTCCCAGCCATCTCCGATGTCCAACAAACGCGTCCCGTAAAAGATGTGCGCGGTCGGTCGCAGCTCGGCCCAACGTAATATGTGCCCAGAGTCGTCGCGGGCCAGGTGTGGGCCCCACACGCTAATCCTGTCCGTCTTTGAATTGTGCGATGAGACGGTAACACCACATGCGCGACAGCGAGTGCGAGTCTTCCAAGGTTTGAGTGGATTGACAAAAGAGTCGACGGGCGAGTCGTGTGTCCATGCGAAGGCGGAAGCGGGGAAGTGTATGGTATGGATGAATGGACAACCTTATCGCGCAAACGATTGAAATGTCAGGTACGCGGGACATACGGACACACATACGGTCAACCGTTGGCATTGCGTACAATGGCAGTATGCACGTAACACAGTAGACTCGTAACCAGCCGTTCGAATGAGGATTTTTGAGGGTGTCGCAAGAGGATCCTCGATTCTTCGACTGGTCTAGCTGGGTTTGAAATGGGGGGGTAGCGCTATGATCGGGGGGCTGTCACATGTCACATGTCACTGCCTGTCCGTCAGTCTTTTTTTTTTTTTTTTTTTTTTTTTTTGGAATAGCGATATATTAGGTAGCGAAGGATAGTAACTAAGTTACCTAACAATCCTACCTAACGCGCTGATGCGAACCTCGGAGGCTCGAAAACGGGGAAAAATGCATTAACGCACACCCAAAATGGGTAGTGTGGGGCTCAAGTGCTTCAGGATTGCCTGGTAGAACTTACTACCCACTAAAAAACCACGTTTCGATTGATCCAGTCTTCTGGGAGGTCGTGGTGCCTCTTACTTAGAGCTTGGTTCCAAGTGTTTTTTACGATGTTTATGTAATAGGGTTTCTTTAGCAGTTTTGTTGCTGTCGTTCTGTCTTCGGAGAGTCTCCTGTTGATTGCCCTGAGCCATGTCTGCTTGATTTCTCTTTCCGTGTACGTCTTGTCACGGATCGTTCTGTTGCATCTCAGGGTCCAGATCAGGTACGCTGATTCGGAGATGATGATTCTGAGCAGTCGTGTTGCTCCTGGGTTGTATCTTTTGATTTCTCGTGTTCTGCCGTTCCTGGTTTTCACTTTTTGTAGAGTTTCTACGCTTAGGGAGTTACATCCTATGATTGTTCCCAGGGATGGTTCCAGCCATGTATCTAGGCCGTGTGGCCAGAGTTCTTTGGCACTCTCCCATATTCTGGTTCTCGTTTGGTTCTCACAGGAGGTTAGGATGTGGTCCATCGATTCGGTCTCTCCGCACGATCTGCAGTAGCATCTGTCTTCGCATTCTGGGATATTCAGCCAGTATTTCCCGATTTTGTGTGTGCTGTGGAGGGATTTGTAGAGGAATTGCTGGATTAGCGGGTGTATTGGTTTTCTTCTTATTAGGTTCCAGATTGTCTCGTCCGTTTCTAGTGTCCCTGTCTGATCGTTTAGGTCTTGTTTGACTTTCTCTAGGTTTGTATTGGTTGATCTGCGTTCTTTCGTGTGGGATTTTTCTCTAATGCCTCTGTAGGCTATCGCTTGTGTGATCGTGGAGAGTTTTGCTCCTTGCAGGTCGAAGTGTGTGGGGATGTCTGTCGGTATGTTGTCTATTTCTTCTTTGTTGGCTCCTTGTTTAGCTAGTTGATCACTTTTTTCATTGCCTAGGTTTCCACTATGTCCTTTGACCCATTTGAACTTAGTTGGGGCTGTTCGTCGTCTTAAGAGGTATGCTGCTCGTTTGAACCACTCTTTATTTTTGACGCCGATCCATCCTTGGTCTTCCCATCTTTTGAGGTGTTTGGTTAGACCGCATATGACATATTGTGAGTCCGTCACTATCGTGAGGGGGGTATAGTTTGGTATTTTTACGAGGGCTGCTGTTACTGCAGCTAGTTCTCCTACTTGATTTGACTGGTTTTGGCCTGGGACTCTTAGTGCCTGGTTGAGTTCACTTCCATCCTCGACCCATATTCCGCTACCACACCTTGCGTTCCTCTTGCTGTTGTTTAGGCATGAGCCATCCGTGTAGACTGTAATGTTTTCGTTGGGGATGATTATGCCTCTTGGCGGCGGTTGTCTTGTGGCTGGTATGTTTGATATTTTGTTGGGGTCTACGAAGATCCTGAAACAGTCTGCTAGGCTCGATTTTTCCGTTACGGATGGGTTAAACATTATTCCCTGTTCGTCGTCATTTTCGTCGTCCTGTGTTTGTTGGGTTCTCGTCTCACGTCTTCTTGTCTTGGTCAGGCTGTCTCGGTTGGGATGGGTTGCGGGGTTCAGTTTAGGTGTGATTTTATCTAGTCTCTTTTTGGTCTCTATCGCGCATCGCTGTGGGTTTTTGCAGCCGTTACTTCTGTCTGTTGTGCAGTCTTCACAGTGACAGGAGAAAACCGGGTAGTGTATGCCTCTTTTGTAGGTCCCTTTTAGTCTGTCTGTTATCCTGAGCATGTCTCTGATTTTCTGTGAAGCGTGGTTCAGTTTTTGGCAAGGCATCTGGCCTGTTGGTTTTGTGGGATCGTTTTGATTATGCCGAGGTGTTGCCAGGCGGGTAATTGTTCTTTAAGATTCTGGGATAGGCTGATCGGTGCGAAAGTTGCTTTATATTTTTTGGCCGTTTTGATCATGCGTAAGGTATCTTCCCCTAGGCGTTCTGCTCTCTTACCAGTCGTTGGTACGTTCCATTTTTGGAGGAAGGTGTTGCTTCTCGTGTGTTCGTTTAGGTTCTTGGGGGTTGTCTCATGTAATAGGACGTCTGTTACGAAGGCCCATGTTGCCCGTGTGGGAGTCAGGTTCAGGTAGTCTCTTAGCCAAACTAGTTCGATTGCTTCGTTTCTGGCTTTGAGGTCTAGGAGCTTGATGCCGCCTAGTTCTCGTGGGTTTTCCAGGTGTTCTAGACTGAGGCGGGGTACGTGGTCATCGTTGTCCCATAGGAAGCGTTTGATTTCTTTTGTTAGGGCTATTCGGATTGGGTCTGGCATGCCTTGAGCTTTGGTTAGGAATTGGGTGCGTCCTCCTACTACTATTTGTACAATAAGCCTTTTTCCATCTAGGGTCGGGTGGAGTTTTTCCCATCTTTTGAAGTCTGCGCGTACTAGGTCTATTACGGGTTCCCACGGTCTTGTTTCCAGCGTGTTATTGCCTATCCACGCTCCTAGGGAGCGTATTGCTTCTCCATCTCGGGCTATGTGTACATCTTCGCTTATTGGTTGGTCTTTGGGGTTGAGTTTTCGTGATTGGAGTATTTCTTCCCGGTGCGTTGGTTTTCCTATTGGAATTATCTCCGTCTTCTCTTTGTTGAATTTTGTGCCTGAGATTTCGCACCATTGGTCTAGAATGAGTTGGGCGTCGTCGTAGCGGTCGCTTGTGTTGAGGTATAGTACTGTGTCATCTGCGAATAAGTTTATTTTCAATTTTTCGTTTAGGCCTGGGAGATCGTAGCCTCCGATGCTGTTCGCGTTTCGTACCAGGCACACTAGGGGTTCGATTCCGATGTCAAAGAGGAAGCACGATAGGGGGTCTCCTTGTCTGACGCCTCGTTTGACTTGGTATGGTGAGCTACTTTCTCCGTTGATGATGACTGTCGTGTATGCGTTTGCGTATAGTGATTTAACTGTTTGGATGAACAGTTTTGGCATTTCGAAGGCCTCTAGGGTTTTCCAGAGATACTCGTGAGTTAGTTTGTCGTATGCTTTTTCTTGGTCTAGCGCTACTATTGCTCCGTTTCTTTCTGACACTTCGGCAAATTTTGTCATTATTCTTGTGAGGCATATGTGGTCGAAAATTGTTCTTCCTGGGATGAAGCCCGCTTGGTCTCAATGTATGACCTTTTTCACCGACTGGAGGGAGAGCGCTTTGGTGAGTAATTTATAGTCTGTGTTGAGCAATGTTATTGGTCTGTAGTTTTCTATTTGTGTCGGGTCCTTTTTCTTGTATAGCGGGCACATCCAGCCGTCTGCGAAGTGGGTGTTCGGTGCTATCCCGTGGTTTTGTATGTCTTGGAATACGTATGTGAGGGTTTTGATTATGTCGAAACCTGGTCTGTCCTCTTCGACTGCTTTGTCCGTCAGTCTTTGACTTTTCGCATCAGTCCCACAGACTGGTCCGCTTTTCCCGTTTCTCCGTTACTCAGGTTAAAACTCCGCTTTGTTTTTGTCTTCTGTATTTTTATTTCCAAAGTAAATATAACAAATAAAACCAAACTACATGTAAACAACGCATTACATTTGTGTATCGACACGTGTCGGATCCCGTGCCCGCCCTTTCCACGCCCTTGCCTGCCCTCCACCAGCTCTCCTTGCCCCTTTTGTGTGCGCCCCCTCTACCCATTTACGTGCAAAATGGGGCGTGGGAGAGGTAAGCCTCCCCCCTGCCTCCTGCGCCCTTGTTCATCACGCGCAAACAGGACGCGAACGCGAGTTCACGCGGGACAGCCCCCCTCCTTTTCGCCGCCTGCCCCCGCAAATGGGGCACACGAACCCGGAGCGGCGTCCCCTCCCACCCCTGCGCAGGAGTGACGCGCGAATGGACGGGGTGCGAACGGCGTCCGCCACCCCCACCCATTGGTGAGCCCCTGCCCCATCCGTTGACCCCTTACCACGTGCACAGAACAGTGGGCACATGCGCCCCGCCGTTTCCCCCTGCCAGCCCGCCCGCCCCCCCTCCCCAATTGGCATGCCCCGTTTGTGTACCTCTTGGTGCGCAAACAGGGCATACCAACTGGGGCTGCAAAGTGGGGTGGTCCGCAAATGGCATTCGCACCCACCCCGCCACCGCCCGCGTTGCCGCGCCCCCTTCCCGTTAGTGCCCCCGACACGCCCCCTGCTTCCCCCTTCCACTGTTCCCGTTCACCACGTGGAGGTGCGCGGAAACTGGGGTCACAGAAAATGGGCCGGGCACATGCGAACGGGATGGGGTCCCCTCCTTTCGCCCTTTGTGCGGAAAGGGGCGCGGATGGTGGGGGCACAGAGCGGAGGTCGGGCGGCATGCCACCCAAGCAGGTGGGGAAACCGTGCGCACACAGGAGGGGCACTGCCCCAGCCCTTGTTCACGTGCAAATGGGGCATGTGAATGGGGGGTGGGGGCTGCGCGGGGATGGGAACGGGTGCCCCTGGCAGCCTGGCTTCCGTTTCTGGGTCACGCGGACACAGGACAGGTGGGCCCCCTTTGCAACCCACCCGCCCTCCCTTCCATGCAGCACGGTGACGCGATCCGGGCACGCGCTGCCCCACCCCTCTCCCCGCGTCTCACGAACCGGGGGGCTGTGTGCAAACCCAGAAGGGGTACCCTCCACCCTTTGTGCCCCCGCACTTTCGTGCAAAGGGGAGAGCGCGGGCCGTGGGAGTGGGAAAGGTGTGCCGACCCCCCATCTCTGTTTGCGCGTGAAGGGGGCACGCGAACCCGGAAGCCACGCCACCCTTGGGGTGACACGCAAACGAGGCCACGCACAACCACCGCGCCGCCCCGTACGCGCAGGAAGGGGCACGAGGGACACCCCTGTCACCACCACCCCCCCGTCGACCTGCACCGCCTTGTACACATGGGAAATGGGCACGCAAGGGTACGCCACCCCTGGCCCCTCTCTTCCCATTCGCATGGAAGGGGGTGCAGGGCACGCCGCTCCTGGCACCTCCCTTCCCCCTTTGACCGCGCCGCCCTGTACGTGAGGGAACAGGGCGTGTGAGGGGCACGCCACACCACCCTTCCCATTCGCGCGGAAGGGGCGTGTACGAAGGGCACCTTCCCCTTGGCCACGCCGCCCCATACACGCAGACAGGGGGCATGCGAGGGCAAGCCACCCCATCCCATGGCGCCCCGTTCGCACGGGAAGGGGCGCATGAGGCCACCCGCCTCTGGAGGCCCCCGGCTCGCGCCCATGAGTGATAGGCAAAGGAGGGGTCATACTAACGGGGTGCGTGCGGGAATGGCCGGGTGGGGCACGTGAACGGGCACGAGGGAATGGAATGGGCTACTGTAGATTGACTTAGACAAATAAAAAGTGTCTACGTTTATGTAAGTTTGTTACCTAATAAATAGATCATGTGCTCTGTCCTAATTGGAAAACATAAATAAATAGATAACTTGTTAATGTGGCATTCTTTATTAGTTAATACCCAAAACATATCTTTGCTCAAGTAAGCAATTAAAATGGGTGTTTGGACGGAGATTGAACTTTGAGGCCGGTCCAGAGCGGACCGGTCCGTGGGACCGATGCGAAAAGAAGCCAACTCTGTCCGTCGTATATACAGTAGTAGGGTACCCCCAAATGCAGTAATTGATCTCGATTATCTGCCCGATTATCTCCATCTTGAACGTGCCCAAGTCGTATTGTTATTGTGCATGAGTCTGAGATGCTCTACGCATGCTCTCGACACTGCTAAGGGGCTCCAGGACCACCTTCAATTCCTTCGGACCTGTCCTGGTGACGATCTCAAACGATTAATCCTGGTCTCTGTGAACGTCTACTGGTGTCATTCTGGATGCACTTGGCAGAAGTAACCAGATCTTGAATTGGTGTATGGCTTCAGCCGGTCTTCGAACCGCTCAGTATGGTCGGTTTTGCTGTCGGGTCTTTCACTCTGGTCTGGACTTGCTGCAGGAGATTACCTTCTATGTTTTGTTCATCACCTCTTCTACTACACCGCTCATTGGCGCTCAAACATTTTTCTCTCCAACCTCACTGCATCTAAGGGCGGCATCCCGCATGACGTCGTAGCCTTGGTGAAAGCCATAAATGGTGGAATCTGATTCAAAGAAGCATCTGTAGTGTTTTCGTTTAGTAGCCCGGCAGTATATCTGCCGACTCGGTCCCAGATGCTCGTCCCGCCTGTGCTGTCCGTCGCCCGTCTGGATCATGAGCTCGGATATGACGCGGTGGGAGATCATATTGGAATAGTATCCCGCTGCGCGTGTCCGACAAAGTTTTCGACGGCCTTGGGCACCTGCTGCGGGAACAGGCGCGAGTGCATGTCCCCCCAGCGTCGTGTGGATCGTCGCGACGGCGTGGCGGGTGCAGAGACGGCGATCGACTGCTCTTCACGTTTGGTTGAAGATATCCCGGTCGCCAGATTTCGAGTTACCATCCCTGACGCCGGATTGAGTCCCCAAAAATGCAGAGAGGTAGGATGGGGAGGGGTGCTTACTCGGGCTCGCTGCGGGTGAACATATAAAACCGCTGTCATTTGAGGCTCGGAGTACTGACGGCGCGTTGACTTCCCTAAGTCATTTCACCAAAGATGGCAATGTCCATGCGACGAAGGCATTCTGTGCTGACAATGCGATGTGAGAGATCGGAGGGGTGGCCGTACCTTTGCGACTGATTCAACTGGTAAGGTGAGGCCAATAAACTTTGCGAGAATCTGCTTGATACTAGTCCCGCACAGACACCGCACGAACTACAAGATGCTCTTGGTATACTTACGGATGGTCTGAGAAACGGTTGGCAGAACTCAGAGGATATGGAACGCATGCGTACGTCGCCCATCTTTGTTCACGTCGTATTCTCACGGCACGTGTAACTTAGGGGGTTGCGAAATACTGTCGGATATCTTGCGACACATGAGCGAGTTCAAGTTGATCAACATGACAAGCTATGAGATACTTTTCGAGTTCTTAGGAATCAATTTTAAGACCCCGGAGTCAATAGTGGCTAAAGTAAACAGTGACTACAGCTCTCACCTTCATTCTACACTGCGGTCGCTCAACAATCACGAACCCTGTTGTATATCGCTTCATTGCACTTGATTGCGAGCTCTGATCTCGGACCCGGGGTGCGGTCCAACATGTCACCTCGAACACTTCTTCGACCTCGTCGTGACAAGTCGGTACAAACGCTTTAATGTGAAGCAACAACTTCCTGGGGTTGGCCTTTTTAGGTTCGGAACACCCTTCGCGTGGAGATAGGACAAGATCGGGGATAGGATGTGATGTTTTATTCGAGCAAGCTACTCGGGTATATGTATACACCGTGTTTATACATTCCAAACCGCAATCACAACCACGCAATCGCAAATACAGACTCCAACAGGCCTCACCCGGCAATTTTGGTTTGCCTGACAGTCTTCTTGGTATTCGGCCGAAACCCTACCGTCCGAGTCCTTCTTGGGACAACTTGAGGTTGTCCCAAGAGTCGTCCAGAGCTGTGAGGGAATTGTCGTTCGTCGCAGATGACGCCGTCAAGCCTGTCTTGTCATGCCTAGCCGCCCACCTTCACAACGGTGAGCGCAAAATAATATGACTCTCAACGCGTTGCTGTGAAGCTACTTCCGAGTCAGGGCTCTCTTCTCCGGCGTCAGATTTGTCTCAGATAGACAACGATCGTTCCCGCGAGAAGGCGGAGCAGCTCTTTTGGGCCTTCGTCTCATCCTACTCTTACATTCCGTCAGCTCTTTCAGAGCGCGTCTCAATCACATGTTCTTTGTCTTCTCCCCTCCATCTCTTCATGAATCTACCCGACCCAGAGTAGACCCTTGAGTAGACCACAAATCTGACGTAAAAGGCAAAGTCCTTCTGCTCGCCTTCATCCTGAAGAGAAACTGTCTGAGACGCGAGTGACTCTAGTGCATCGCAGATGTCGGATTCCGGGCGAGTCGTAACACAGATGTGGAGATTAGAAAGTCGAAGGCCGACAAGGTTGTTCACGCGATCAAGGACTTGTTCGCGGGCGGCTGGAACATCGGAGGTGTCGGACACTCATCAAGCGCATCTATGATTAAATAAACTCACTGTCCAGGGCCAGAGTCAGAGAGACGTGCATAAGCTTCTCCATTATTCGTATGTGATGTCAGGAGATTACATCAGAAGGAGACAGCCGCGCTACGAACGATGAAACGCCTGTGAAAATGTTGTGTGGTCTGCTGGGACTCGAAAAATTCCCGGAACGTAGGACATGAAGATTGCAATTGAACAAGCTCTTCTTCGAAGTTCGATATAGGTCGCAGTCTCAGACTGTCCACCAGCTCCGAGAGTTCTTGTTAGCAAGAACCGGCCATTCACGGGGACGAAATATTGCACACACAATTTTCAATTGCCTCGACACCTCGACGATACGCTCCATGGGCCTCAATTGCCGGCAATCTAGTCAAAGAGCCCATGATGGCAGGAAAAATACGAGAACAGAACGAAGGGTACTTGACCCTCATCTTGGCCCGACAAGATCCCGAATGCCGCGGCGTGAACGTTAGAGTCCCAAGCACCGGGAAGCCTCAAGAACAGTCTTCACAATGGTCCAACCACCGCTGACCAGTTCGAATTTGCGATCGAATGACTTCGATTTATTTGGACTGAGCGCGATGACGTCAATGACTTGCTTGGCGACGAGGATGGCGGCTTGTCGCCGAAGAGCAAGAGATAGATACTACAGTAGTGAGAGGACGATCAGCACGCGCAAGCCATGCAAGCGCTCAAAGACGCCATTATTTCCTCCACTGCTCTTATCACTATCGATTACACCTCCGATCGCAAAGTCTACTTGGCTGTCGACTCTTCATTCCGCGGCGTTGGCTGGATACTCTCGCAAGACCGCGAAGATAGCAAGCGTCGCCCAGCTCGGTTCGGTTCCATCTCATGGAACGAGTGCGAGGCTCGTTACTCCCAAGCCAAGATCGAACTTTATGGTCTCTTTCGGGCTCTTCGCTTACACCTCGTGGGAGTGCGCAATCTGGTAGTCGAGATGGACGCTCAATTCGTCAAAGGAATGCTCACTAACCCTGACGTTCAGCCAAACGCCGCCATCAATCGATGGATCGCGGCCATCCTCCTGTTCGATTTCAAGCTAATCCACGTCCCTGCAGAAAAACATCAAGGCCCAGACGGTTTATCTCGGCACGAACCGGCGGAGGGAGAAGTTGACGAAGAAGACGATCCGCAGGAGTGGATCGACAAGACCCTTTGTCTCGGAGTCTGGGCGACGACTTGGGCCGACAAGTTGAATACTGAGCTCGGCGACATTACCCTCCTCGTTCTCTCTGCTGAAACGCAAGACACCCCAGTTTCTTCTGACTTCCCATCTTCCGACCAATCCCGCCGCGCTGAGACCGACTTGCTCAAAATCCGTCAGTACCTTCCCTCCCTCAAGCGACCCGCGGCCCGGGGGCTCTCTGGCAACACGTTCGACTCATTCGTCAACCGGGCAAGACGTCTCTTCGTGCCCGACAGCAGACTCTGGCGACGCGGTGACAAAGGGCGGCATCAACTAGTTATCATTCCTTCCCGACGTCTAGATATCGTCCGCGCAGCACACGACGACCTCGGCCACAAGGGCATCTACTCCACTCGCCGATTCCTCGCTGACCGCTTCTGGTGGCCCTCCCTTGATAGCGACGTCAAATGGTTCGTGGATACCTGCCACGAGTGTCAGCTTCGCCAGGAGACGAAGATCCGCATTCCCTCGACCGTCGCCACCCCGCCCCTCTTTTTAGCAAAGCTTACATCGTCACCATGCACATGACCCCGGCTGGCGGCTTCCATGCTATTGTACAAGCTCGTTGCTCGCTCACCGCGTGGCCCGAGTGGCGCGCTCTTCGGACTGAGACTGGAGACACCCTTGGCAACTTCATTTTCGAGGAGATCTTGTGTAGGTGGGGAGCGGTTGAAGAAATTGTCACCGACAACGGCTCGGCTTTCGTCGCGGCTCTGGACTGGCTGGCTGGGAAGTACGGCATCAAACACATTCGGATCTCGGCGTATAACTCTCGGGCTAACGGGATCGTCGAACGACAGCACCGCACCATCAGGGAGTCTCTCGTGAAGACCTGCGAAGGCAACGTCTCTAAGTGGCCGTCGATTGTACCTCACGTCTTCTGGGCCGACCGCGCTACCATCCGCAAGTCTACCGGGTACTCCCCCTTTTACATGGCTCACGGCGTGGAACCCCTCCTTCTTTTCGACATTACCCTCGCGACTTTCCTCATCCCCGACCTCACAAAGCCTATGACCACCGACGAGTTCATCATCACCCGCGCCCGCCAACTCCAATGATCCCCCTTGCACGGTTCGTAAACAATTTCATCTTTCGGTTTTGCTTCCGGTATAGGAGTCGTCCGATCGCGTCTATGCCATATAATATCAATACTTTTTGATTCCGGCACAGGAGTCGGCAGCCTGAGGTCTACCCGTACCCGTACCCATCCCACTGCGGGTTTTTTGGGGTACTGCGCGTTGTGTAAACCCGCGCGGGTACTGGCTTCGTCAGTCGCCTTCTTTGGTCCAGTCCGTGAGCCTGAGAACGGTGCGTTTGGAACGCAACTGCCACCACGGCTCTCAAGCGCTGCGGGTGAACGATAACAAGAGCGGTTTTCCCGAATCCTCTCTTCTCTCAGTCAGGTGACCATGCTCCGTGGAGCGGCAGCCTTTGACACCTCCGTATTCGGGGAACCTTCTTCCTTATCTTCTTCAATAAAAGGGACAAACATGGAACCTCGCCTCCATACACTTTCCACCCCCAAGTTTCTCAGAGGAGACGATACTGACACCTCTTCATGGGAACTCACGACGAGAAACGACGAGAAGTGAACGTCAGGGAAGGGTACGTAGAACCGCTAGGAGATGACGTCACAAAGAAAATCGCGGCTGGAGAAATATCTGAACTTGTAGTCGTTGCTGAGGGTGAAGAGAGGACGACGTGGTTCGTGTGGTCGTTGGTGTTTTGTAGCAGCATATCCGGTCTCTTGTTCGGTCAGTCTTATCTTTTTTTGTTCTCGACCACCATGTCTTATTCGGTGACTCAGGGTATGACACCGGCGTCGTATCTGGTGCTCTCGTCAGCATTGGCTCAGACCTTGGTCCTGAGAGCCTTTCCAATCTCCAGAAGGTTTAGGCCAGCGATATAAGTGAAGAGTGCCCCGCAGCTTACACTCGGGCACTATTTTAGGAACTTATCACTTCTGCCACCACGCTGGGAGCACTTCTTGGAGGCCTGGCCGCCGGAATTCTCTCCGATGCCGTCGGACGACGACCGGTACTTGGCATAGCAGATATCCTCTTCATCGCCGGCGCCATTGGACAGGCAATCTGCCATACGGTTTGGGCCATGGTGTGTCCGAATTCACTGAAGCTGTGGGCTGTCCGAGGCTGAGACTACGACGCTATCGAAGATCGGCACAGGCTTCCTGATTGGTTGGGGTGTCGGCATCGCAGCTTGTGTTGCACCTATTTACATCCAGGAATTATCACCGACACGTCTGCGCGGGCGGATGGTCGTCATAAATGTCGTCGCGATTACCTTCGGGCAGGTAGTGGCCTATGGCATAGACGCTGGCTTCGCAAACGTTCATGGAGGTTGGAGGTGGATGGTCGGACTTGGTACAATACCCGCGGGCTTGCAGCTGATCTTCCTATTCATTCTTCCGGAGCCACGTATGTCGCTATATTGCAGTAATTTTTCCTACCCTCGTATCTGACAAGCGCGCTTGGCCTCACAGCGTGTATCTTGCTCAGGGGAGGACACGTTGATCGGGCGCACGGCGTTATGTCGAAGATTTATGCGCATGCAAGCGCAGCTCAAATAGACTTCAAGGTTTGCTTTCTAGTAGATGGCCGTCTACGCCGCTCATGGACGGACTTCGCTAGGTCAAGGTATTACAAGCTGCTGTGAAGCAGAGCGTGGAGACTGTTCAAACTACAACCTTTTTGGAGCGTTTTCGTTCCATCTTCTTCGTTCCTGTCAACCGCCGTGCCCTTAGTACGTGATGCACCACATTGCTGTTCGACCATATCTTAAACAAGAACGTCAGTTGTCGCCTGCGCACTTCAGTTCGCTCAACAAGCTTGTGGCTTCAATACTTTGATGTATTACTCTGCAACTTTGTTCAAGGAGATCGGTTTCAACCAGCCGACAGCGGTCGGGCTTATCATATCAGGGACGAACTTCCTTTTCACGCTCTTCGCACTGAAGTACATCGACATCATCGGGCGTCGCCGTATCCTTCTCTGGTCGATGCCTGGCATGGTCTTTGGCCTCGTTCTGGCGAGCGTTGCCTTCCACTGTACGCGATTGTCTTACCCCTTTTCTCTTGGCAAGATGAGACTGAGAGAACCCGTGACACAGTCCTGACACGAAACACGGGGAACGTTTTGGTAGATGGTACGCGTTACTCCCATGGCTGGTCAGGCGTGGTGCTTTTCTCCATGATCGTCTTCGTCGCATCGTACGCCACTGGCATCGGCAATGTACCCTGGCAACAAGGCGAGCTGTTTTCTCTCGAAGGTACGGCCTATGACCCGGTTGCGGCGATGCCTTGCTAACCAACACGTCCGCACCCCCGCGTTCTCGTGTGCGTCCAGTGCGCGGCATCGGGACCTCCCTCGCCACCGCCACCAACTGGTCAGTCAACCTGCTGATCGGCGCTACTTACCTCTCGCTCATGGCGCACATCACCCCTTCTGGGGCATTCGGGTTCTACGCGGCGCTGTGCGCGCTCAGCTATACCTTTGTGGTTTTCTGCTTTCCCGAGACCGCCGGGCTGAGTCTCGAAGAGGTGCGTATGGTTTTCCGCAACGGCTTTGGTGTGCGCGAGAGCAAGCAGTTACGTAAGGTGCGGATGGAGAAGCGCTTGCGTACAGCGCAGGATAGAGCCGGGGATGTGTAGACACTCATGAGAAGTCAACTAGTCAAGTCAACTGCTGCAAGCATCTGGCGCATTGATCTGAAGCCGACCTACTCAGCGCGCGTTGAATGGGTGGGAGACCCACGTGATATTCATGCGGTACATCTAAATCTCACAGCCTCCCTGGTAGACCGGTGACCGTCTGTATATGAAGGGTAAACCTGCGATATACAGACCGGTACATCTGAGTTTTAATCCCTATAGCAAATATGTCTTCTTGAAAATTTTACTTTTATGGTAATCCCTAAATTGGCATCTTGTTATGTAAGTCACTGTAATCTAAACATTGTCTCAATATTGGGCAAGATATTGGGACACATTGTCTCGTGTCTGTATTGGTGGGCAGACAATGAATATATGCACTTCTCTTTATTTTCTTGAGACATGGACCTTGCAACTGAGCTAGGGCTATGGGATATACAAGACCTCCCTGCAGATATGTTACACTTGACCTATGAGACTCTTGTCAAGACTCTTGTTCCCTCAGTGCTTGGCATCAGGAAAAACCAGATCCTAAAAATTTTAACAAATTTCTGAAATATGGTAAAATTTGTTGAAATGTGGTCTATTTTTAATGATATTTCTGATTTCCCAGATTTGTCATAATTGGTAAGATAAAAATCTCCCTCCAAATATCCAGTAATATTTTGTAAAATATTACCAAATATTGGCATAAATGGACATATTTTCAGTATGTTGTAGGTGAATGTGTCCAAAATTACATGATTTACAGTGCAAACAATCATTCAAGTCAACCATGGTTTCATTCACAAACAATAATATATTTGCTACTAATAGTATATACAGGTACAATCTAACTAATATAACTAATATAGGAGTTGCACACCATGGCGTGGCAGTGGGTTGACAGTGGTGGTGTCTTGTGCACCATGTTGGGGCCTTGGGTATTGTGTAGTGGTGGTGCAGGGTGGGTGGTGCCAGAGTCTTGTGTGCTGTGCTGGGACAGCATGGGGGTGAGTTGGCAGGTGGTGGGGTCTTGTGTGCTGGGGTGAGTTGGCGGTTGCAGGGGTTTGTATGTGGTTGTGGGGTCTTGCCCACTGTGTCAAATGGTGTGAGGGTGGGTGGTAGTGGGGTCTTGCACGCCATGGGGGTGAGGTGGTGGTTGCAGGCTTGTACATGGTGTTGGGGTGGGGTGGCGGTGATTTGGTGATGGTGGGGTCTTGTGCACCATGTCAGGGTGGCGAGGCCTTGCATGCCATGTAGCAGCAGCGTGGCAGGTCGGTGGGGTGTTGGGTCTTGTATGTGATGCTAGGGTGGTGTGGCAGTTGATGGTGATGGTGATGGTGCAGGGCTGAACATGAGTCTGATCTGTGGCACCCGTGGCCCTCTCTAACGAGCCAAAGTTCATCAAAATTGGCCAAGAATTGAAGGAGATATGGTCAAAACATTATTTCATTCATATCTCAGTCATTTTTGGGCCGATTAAGACATTTTTGGGCTCGTTAGAGAGGGCCACGGGTGCCACGGGTCTGACTCGTGTTCAGCCCTGTGACGGTGGGGTCTTGCTAGCTACATTGATGTTACGTTCCTTCCAGACGTCTGCCAATCACGTGGCCTCATTGCCTGTTTGCTGTGTCCAAGTGGCGTTGCTGAGCCTGAGGACCAAGATAACATTGATAATGATAAGATAAAGAAGTCGGTGATGACTAAGCACAACTTATAGTGGAACACATAGTGGCAATAACTCCAGTGCACTAGCATGAGGACAAAGGAAGGGACGAGACAATGAGGGATCAATGCTTTATACACTCTGTGCCCTAAGACCAACTCTGGTGAAGGGGAAGGTATTACACAAGATATCAAAGCTAAGGACTACAAGGCATCCAAAGCCCTCTACTTATACTACAAGGGGGAGCTTTCAAGCTCAGCCTGAATCTGAAACCCTAATACACCTATCCAATAGCACAAGGCCCTCAATTTGCATCAGTCATCCACATTGAAATCCACCAATGGCATAAGGCCCTCTTGGCATGAGTCAGAGATAACACAACATGAGTCACCAATCCAGACCGTGTCCAGGCTCAAGCTCATCCAGACTCACATTCTAGCCTTAGCCTAGGCACAAGCTCATCTAGGCTCTTCCAGACCGTTCGAGGCAGGTCACATGCTGGGGTCATGTGACAGCCAATAACTCGGACCTAATCCCACGTCTCTTGATAGTCATGTGATGGCAGGTAAGGGTCACGTGTGCTCACCGTGTGTCCAACTCACACGTGATCTTCTGCATGTGGTGCTTGCTCCCAGCTTTCTAGCAGGTGTTTGAGCACTGCTGTGGCTCCACGGACTTCTCTATCCCATTGCGAGTTGTTTTGCATGTACTTCTGGTCCTTGCGTGGGTCCCGTCCTGGCTACACTGTGACAATTGAGGCATTGGAGCAGTGTAGTGGCGAGGTCCTGCATGTGGTGTTGCAGTGACATGGTGGAAGGGGAAACAACAAGCTGCAACATTAGTGAGTAATGAATGAAACCAAAAAAAAATAAAAAAACATATCTTGATGCACTGGGTTTCATCCCAGTGCATTATCCGTGTCTTCATGATCATGAGAGAGGGTGAGAGAAGAGCTTGAAAGGGTGAGTCTGGAGTTGCTGGATGAGGGGTAGAAGTGGGAGTACAGGCAGGAGGAAAGCGAGTGACTCATGGTGGACATATGGAGGATACGTTGCAGCATGACTTGTTGAAAAAATTGTGTCAAGCGGAGGTTTAATCTGTGGCATGGGAAGTTGGCATGTGAATGTGTCAACATTGTCATCACCCACTCACCCATTTCTTCTCAACATGGTTACCACCATGCAGGCCACCCCATGGCTGAGGATGAACTGGGCTTTGGCCCAGTGCATTAGATATGTTTTTCTTTTGGATGTTCTTTTTTCCGCTCACCCTGAACTGTTGCAGCCCCACTCATCCCCTCCCCAACATGCTGTTACATGCCGCCCCATGGCTCGCAAGATCCCACACTGCCACTCCACCCCAACACCTCGCACAAGACCCTGCAAGTGCCAGCCTGCCGTCACACCACCCCAACATGGCACGCAAGACCCCGCCAATCTGCCACACCACCCCAACATGGTGCACAAGATCTTGACCTTACTACACCGCCCCAAACCATGCAAGACTCTGCCACCACCCACCCTCACGCCCCTGATGCAGCGCAAGACTCCACTGCCCGCCAATCACCCCCATGGTGCCCCACAATGCCATGCAAGACCTTGCCACTGCCCATGCCCCAATGTGGCACGCAAGACCTTGCCACCTGCCGATCACCCCCACAGCACCCCACAATGCCACGCAAGACCTCACCACTGCCCACGTCCAATGTGGGGCGCAAGACCTCACCACCTGCTGATCACCCCCATGGCACCCCACCATGCCATGCAAGTCCCCACCAGCCGACCCACCACAGTGTGCATCTCTTATATTAATTAGATTGTAGCTGCATGTACCCTTATTAGTTGCAAATATATTATTGTTTTGTGAAATTGTGAAAGTTGACTAAATTCCATTGTTTGCACTGAAATATGTAAATCATGTAATTTTGGATACATTCATACAGAACATATGTCCATTTATGCAGATATTTGGTAATATTTTACAAAATATATTAGGGGGGTTTTTTTATCTTAACAATCTTAGAAAATTGGAAAGATATTACCATATTTCTGAGATTTGTTAAATTTTAGGATCCCTTTTTTCCTGATGACTCAAGGTGAGAAGTTGTTTCAGACGTAAGAAGGAGTTGAATAGTGGTGATTGCAAGACAAGAAGACCAAGATGGCATATCTTGGCCTTTCACCTATAGTATTTATATGTGTTAGAGGTAGCTTTAAAGCTCCTCTCCAAACCTGTAAACCAATAGCTATAGTAGCTCGAACGACGAACCCTACTACAGCTGTCCTAGGAATGAGTCATAGTACCATTACATGTGATACTATGATGTTGCAATGAGTAAGTCCATGACTGATTACTACCTACTAAGCCAATCATGAACACAAGCAGGAGTCCACGTCCATTACCGTAACATCACCCCCTTTTCAGGAGCGACATCCTCAATACCTAGTAGGGCCCACTCTGCCCATCCAACCCAATTGCCTCTCCTTGATTCTGTCCATAACGTCAGCCATCTCCAAGTGGAACTTACACCATTCCAACTCTGCCTGCACCCCTCCAAGGGCTTGCACCAACTCCATGATATGCTGGTTCATGCATGCTTCCTTGGCTGCATAGGACCAGTAGTGGTGGATCTCTGCCTTCACTCCAACATCCTGCAGCTCATTGATGGTGGTCAAATTGTGGGCAGTCGTAGTAGCCAGTCTTGAAGAGGAACATGTCCTCCTTTGGGTATACTGGCTTCCTGGCCTTCTTGACTTGTGGCTCAGTGTACAAAGCCTTGGAGTAGACTTTGTTGCTGTCCTCAACGAGGGCTAGGATGAGGGGGTCCGCGTTCATAACCACCTGGACATAGGCAGCCTGCTGCATTACCCTGCATCCATTGTTGATTTGGAAGTGGACGAAATCATCCATGTGGTTGTACTTGTAACTGGTGTAACAGTAGCTTGGCCTCTGAGCCTGAAATCATTCATTTTTGGACACTCAATCACCTCAGCCACACGGCCCTTTGTCTACACTTCATTCCTCTTTTATGTTACCTTCTATCTCCTTTTTGTCACGATCACGTGACATCTCCCACGAGCATGTTTCTATTTTTCAGTCCCCTGACTCGGTTTCTCGGTTTCAGACTCGGCCCAGGCTCGTGACTCACAGACCACGTGACTGCGCAGCAATGCCAGCAGTGGATCTATGTTTAGATGTATGACTCGGTATGACTCCCTGCCTCGTGTCTCAGACTGCGCACCAGCACATAGCGCGAGTACGCGTCCTGGGTAAAATATATAGAAAATAGGACTCGATACAGTATAAGTAGCAGAGCAGTAGCACTTGTATTCGGCATCTGAGTCTCCTCATAATATAGCCCACAAAGCTTGTTATTGGAGTGAAAGGTCCTCTAGTCAAGTCCGACTCAGTGATTAGTAAGCACCGGGAACTTCGCCGGACCGGCTTACTCTTGCGCCCTAGTGGAACGATCCGGGTGATTGCAACATTAGACTCAGATCCCCTTTTCGCCGCGGGTGTAGAGTCCCGCCTTCTCGTGTCCAGTGCGGTCAACCGACGCGCACTTCCAGCCTCTCGTCCGTGGGTGAAAGACCCCACATCGCTGCGTCCCATCTCGATTGTGGGTACCAGCCCCACCTCCGCCGATATCAGCCACCGTCATTCTCGCGCCGAGCCGCGAGACTCCATTGCAGCCGCGAGGTCGCAATCGCTTTTACCTGAGCGGATCAGGAAGTACGAGCGCCCGGAGGCAACCATCGACACTCCCGTCCCGCTCAACATGAACGCACAGTCGCCGGACTATAAACTGACACGAACGCAGAGTCGCCGGACTATAAACTGAAGACCCACGGACCCCGTTCGTTAGCACAGCCCGCGCGCCGTGGCTAACATCTTGTTGCAGACCCACAGACCTCAGCCAGCTAAGTACCACTAGTGCAGTCTGAGTACCGCGGCTAGTTCTTGATCTCAAGACGACCCGTGCAGCCCAGCGCGCACATCACAGACCCATCCACCGACTTCCGTTATCACAGTCCGAGTACTGTGGATAACATCTAGACCCTCGCGACCCTCTTAGCTCAGACAACGCTCGAAGAACCACCGCCATGTCAATCACCACCGAAGCACGCAGCCTGGCTGGGCCTATGCCGACGCCCTTCACCGGAGACCGCGCACAAGCCCAGCGCTTCATCGTCGAGTTCCTGGAACTCGATCGACGAAATCGACGGCACCCACTGATAATTCACCCCGCGCTGAGAGTCAGGCTCGCGCTCTTGTATATTCACGGTCCTCTGACCACCTCTTGGCGACACACCATCCGCCTGGGAGGCCCTAGCGCATCAGAAGACGAAACGATCTGGGATGACTACTTCGACGCGTTCTGTACTGCCTGGATTGACGACCCCGCCCCCACCTGTTGTCGCCGCGCCGCCTAGCCCCCACGCCGCCCCTGTCCCAGCGCCCGCAGTCGCCCCCGTTGTCCCACGCGTTGAAAAACGCAAACGTGATAGCACCTCGGACTCAGACGAATACCGTCCCGACAAGTACTCACATGCCGCACCGCGACCCGAACCCCCTCACGCAGCCCCGCAGCTCGCACGACGTAGTGTCCTGCTGCCACACAAGATCGTCTACAAACCCCGTCGCGCAGCCTCGGCACCCGTAACCAGCGCCCCGTACTTTCTCGTCCCGTATTCCCCGCCTCCTCGTCGACCGCCTAGCCCGCCAGATGTCCCCGTTCACGCCCCCACCGCTGATAGATCCCGACCCGAGACCCCTAGCCCCGATCCGCACAATTGTCGAGGACGACAACACGCCAACAGGGGGAGTAAAAACCCTCGAAGACTCGGTTTTAGTCACCATCGCCAACCAGATCACTGAAACAGCGCCCCCGCCTACCCCCGGACAAGACTCCTCACAAACGCCGAAGGTCGTCAACACCAGTGAAGACTTCGACTTCGAAGAGTTCTACTGTAGCGATCTGGACGACAACAGGCTAACCCACACAGACGACCGACCCGTGGACATCTTCCCGCGCCATGCGCTGGAAATGCCGCGTGACCCCAACGAAGTCACCCCGCATCACCGACCCCAGCACCACGCTAACGCAGCGGTCACGCAAACGTCCCCCGATCCAGCAGCAACGCCACCCGAACCAGGCCCATCGCCCATGAAACGTACACAACAACACCACGTGAGACCGCGTACCACCGATGCACCTAACACGCAAACGCCTCACGATCAACCACGCAGCGCATACCCGCGACAATCTCACGCGCCACGGCAAAACCCGCAAACTCGGACTCAACACGAAGTCAATCTCGCACGCGCTAACGCGCGCATTCGAGAGTGGCTCGGTACAGTCATCTACGAACCGCCACCACGCCCTGGTCCGTGACCTCGCCCCGCACTCAACGCCATCCCCGAAGAACGCCCGGACCCAGAACTACGCGAGTACCGGTACGATTACCAATTCGACGAAGAACGCAGAGAGGGATAGCAAAAAAATCATTCGGGACGAATGAATCAAGAGAGGGGCGTATGTCACGATCACGTGACATCTCCCACGAGCATGTTTCTATTTTTCAGTCCCCTGACTCGGTTTCTCGGTTTCAGACTCGGCCCAGGCTCATGACTCACAGACCACGTGACTGCACAGCAATGCCAGCAGTGGATCTATGTTTAGATGTATGACTCGGTATGACTCCCTGCCTCGTGTCTCAGACTGCGCGCCAGCACATAGCGCGAGTACGCGTCCTGGGTAAAATATATAGAAAATAGGACTCGATACAGTATAAGTAGCAGAGCAGTAGCACTTGTATTCGGCATCTGAGTCTCCTCATAATATAGCCCACAAAGCTTGTTATTGGAGTGAAAGGTCCTCTAGTCAAGTCCGACTCAGTGATTAGTAAGCACCGGGAACTTCGCCGGACCGGCTTACTCTTGCGCCCTAGTGGAACGATCCGGGTGATCGCAACACTTTTTACCTTAGCTTTAGCTACAGGTATCTCTTGTATATAATCTCTTACTTTCTGCTGAATATACTCAGCGCTCGGTCACCACTTTTCCCCTTTAACTCAGTGTGACAATCCCAGAAGTCAGGCCCAACCATGGGCACTCAAAGGAAAATCTCACTGATTCTCTCCCCCTTCCTCTTGGAGTGGAACACCTCCGCCTTCAAACTCACCCAGGACCCTCATGTCCTTACAACACATGAGTCATCCTCACAGACAAGGAGTTGCAGCATTGTTGCTCCAAGGGCCATTGCTTCCAATGCTTTGGCCAGGGCCACTTGTCTCGTGATTGCCCCAAGAAGTCATCAGGCTGCCCCAGCAGTGGGGTGACCACTGTCTGTGCACAGGACAATCACTGTGGGAATGTGACATCTGCACACACCGCCAAAGTTGAGTTGACCTCCACACCTAGCCCTGCTGCCCCCAGCACCACCACAACTCTGAGCCAGTTGACATCCAGCACCAAACTAGACAAAAACAATGCAGCCGCACAGATTCGCGCAATGAAGAACAAGGAGAAGGAGGAGATTCTAGATGCACTTTTCAACAATGTGGATTTTTAGCCCACTCAGATCCCATGGCCTGGGTTCGAGCCTTCAAAGTAGGGAAATTGTACCTGTATAAGAAGAACAGCCTGCAAATATCAGTTCAGTTCAGCAACAATTCTCAAATGGCCAAAGAAACTGCACTCGTTGACAGTGGTGTGACCAAAACTTTATCGATCCCTGTGTGGTTGATCAACTACATCTCCTGACTTGCCAACTAGACACACCCTGAGCCATTTGAAATGTTGATGGCACACCAAACAAATGTAACGCCACCAGCGGGGCGACGTCCATGGTTCATAGTACCCGCAGCAGGTCTAGCAGAAGACGCGTTCGGCATTATCGGACAACAGCGATAATGGAGACTGATATCGGTCAAAGGCACACGCTCGAAGAGGCGAGGTGAGAACGGTGATGCACAAGTAAAGGGGAAGGCTTAAGACAGGGCAGAGCAGGGTTCCCAAGATACAAAGCTGGTATTGCTAAGTAAATCAAGTCTGAGGACTCGAGTACGAAGACAAGCCTGGTATATATACATGCAGGTACATAAGGTTCGTACTCAGCTAAGTCCGCTCTATCTGGGGTCAGGGTCCGTGCGCAGTCATGGAACCTACTAGAAGGTCACATGCGTATTGCGCCATCGATCGCTATCGTTCTAGGTCAGTCTAGACTCCGGTCACGTGATCATACCGTCATAAGTCCAGACCCTTCCTGAAGATCTCCCTAGCGCTCCGTAAGGTCCCGCTAGCGGCGTCTGAGCCACTGGGAGTCTCCGCCCGGCTAGGCGGTTCCTCCGGCTCGCGGTCCGTAGCGTCGGCGGTCAGGATTCGTAACAACAAAGCAGGGCAGATCACAGAATATATAGTGCTCAGAGCACAGCTAGGAGATCAAATAAAGACACAACAATTCTATGTCATGAGCCTGGGAAATGATGACATCCTACTAGGATATCCCTGGCTTCAGCATTTCAAACCAACGATTGATTGGGGGAGAGGAAGACTCACCCCTGAACCACTCTACCTATCCACCCTTATTGCACCAGTAGCCTGTTGCTTCAAAGTGACCCAAGTCAAAGACCCTCCTGGGGGAGATGCACCTCTGCCACCTATCCCATCACCTGATCCCAGGGTGACACCACTCGCAGATTGTTCAGACTCATTGTCAGACAACCCTGGGGTGGCTCGCAGTCAATCCTTATCACCCTACCTAGTCACCCACGCTGCCACCTTCAACCTATGGTGATCCCTCATTGATGGCATCGATCCACTAGAGGAGGGTGACAGTATCTTCATCTGAGTTATAGAAGCAGAGAGTATCACCAAGACCAGCATCACCCAGCAATGGGCAGAGGAAGCGAACAAAAACAAAGAAAAATTGTCCAAAGACAAAATTCCCATGGCGTACCAACACCATGCAAAGGTATTCTCCAAGTCCAATCCCAGCAATTCCCACCATCACATGACTGGGACCATGCCACCCATCGACCTCACACCTGATGCTCCAGCCACACTTGACTGTAAAGCGTACCCCTTATCTAAGAATGAAAGGGGAGCTCTCTGAACATTTTTGGATGAGCATCTAGCCAAGCAATATATTCATCCCTCCAACTCACCATACACATCTCCTTTCTTCTTCATTAAGAAAAAGGATGGAAAACTTTGCCCTGTCCAAGACTACTGCCACCTAAACCAATACACTGTGCACAACACCTACCCACTACCCCTCATCAAAACCCTCACGGAAAACCTAAGAGGGTGTTGTATCTACACGAAACTCAACATCAGATGGGGATACCACAATGTGCACATCAAACCAGGTGATGAATGGAAAGCAGCCTTCAAGACAGAAGAAGGTCTGTTTGAACCATGTGTGATGTACTTTGGACTCACAAACTCCCCCTCCACATTTCAAGCCATGATGGATGACATCCTCCACACCCAACTGAAGAAGTCCAGCCAAAAACACGCAGGCTACATGGATGACCTCCTCATCGCCACCCCAGATGACCTTGCCCTCCACCATTCCATTGTCCATGAAGTCCTAGACATTCTGGAGGCTGGAGTAGTGTTGTGGCAGCTTGGAGCTGGTGTTTTTCTATCTCTGGAAATAAAATTCGGAAAAATATGAAAATATTTATGAAGGTAGATCTTCTTAAAAGCCGAGGGGTCCTCCGCCAACTCTAAGCGATCCGAACAATGGTTCCGGAGTTATTTGACATTAGCTGAAGGGTATGAGCTAATACCCTTCAGCTAATGTCAAATAACTCCTGAATGGTTGCTCGGATCGCTTAGAGTTGGTGGAGGACCCCTCGGCTTTCTTCAAAAGCCAGCTGCTCAAATATTTTCATATTTTTCCGAATTTTATTCCAGAAGATAGAAAATGCCAGCTTTGAGCTGCCACAACACTATCTGGAGCGTGAAAGCCTATTCCTGAAACCAGAGAAATGTACGTTTGAGGCTCTCGTCATGTGACGAGTACTCGTGCCCACAAGTATGAGTGGACCCTTTTCTGAGCACAAGTACTCGTGAGTACTTGTGGTACTGGTACCAGTCCCAGCCTTTGTTTAAGTGGTTTTACAGTTTCACATAAAGCAGTTTATTTTGTATCAAGTTACAATGTACTATCTATACTAAGCTACTTGTCATCACGGTCACCCGTGTTGTTGTTGTTGTCAGTCAATGTCGCCTGTGTCGCCCCGTTGTCGTTGTTGACGGGTATCGCATTAGGCTACTGTGGTCGACGGACTGTGGTCAATGGGTGTCGCTCTGTTGTTGTTGTCACATCGTCCAACGGTCCAAGGCGTCATTGCTGCCGCCGTCTTGCTCTTGCTGGCATCACTCCATGGTTGTGTTGATGTGTTGCCATGGTCTGTGGGCATCGCTCCGTCGTTGTTGTCGCCTCATTGTTGTCGCCAGCGCTGTCTTGCTGTTGCTGGTGGTGGTATTGTTGCAATGCAGGTGGCTTGGCTAGCCCACGGGCCGGTCCGCATATGTGAAACTGGCAATCACTGGGCATGGGAAGCTCGGCGTCATTTGCAGCTCTTACTGGTGAGTTGCTTACACCACATGAGTAGCTTACCATCAACCATACCATGACCTTGGTATTTGCCTGGATGATGACAGCAGTGGCATCAGCAAGTGGCTAGCCACCTGACAACAACAATGGCAACCCATCGACGATGGGTCGACCACGATGACATTATGGCAATGGCAAGGGGTTGAACACAACAACGAAGATGAAGATGACAATGGTCCATGACGACAATGGCCCACGGCGACAACGGCTTATGATGACAATGGCCCACGACGATAGCAGCCTATGACAACAATGGCCCACAACAATAATGGTCCACGACGATAATGGTCTGCGACAACACCGACAACGACAACGGCGGCAGCGACACAACAACGACGCTAGTACGTGATGGCAGCAGGGGGCAGCGACAGTGCAATGGGCAGTATAGGCAGTATAGCTAGTGTTCATAGTACACGTTTGTAGCTAGGATCTGTCAAAATAACCAATATCTTTAGAGTACTCGTTCTGTCTGAACGAATACGAGTACTCGCACTCGTGGCTCAGATGGGTACTCACACCGTGAGTACGAGTACTAGTACTAAGAATTCGGCGAGTACTCGTGCCGATGAGTACAAGTCGAGTACAAGTCACTCTTCGGAAAATTCCGATGAGTACTCATACTCGTGAGTGTCACTTGTTGACATCTCTAGGTACAGTCATACTATATATGGTACGTGCACCTACCTCTTGAGTTGCTTGACAGTACAGCACAGGTGCATAGACGGCCATCTGATGGTGATACAGCTACTAGCCAGTAAGGATTTGTAACCAAGTTTGTAACTACTAAACAACACACTGTAACTACTTAGTCTAACTATCAAGCCTGCTGCATCCTGTCGCCACCATTGCATCACCACTGATGTCTGTTGCATTGTCTGTTGCATCTGAGTTGTTGTCATCGTCATTTGGTGTTGCCTTGCTGTCACCATTGTCGTCGTCTTCACACCACTGTCATCTGAGTTGTTGTCAAGTCAGACACTACCCCATTGCCGTGGCTGAATCATTGTTGCTGGCTCACCATTGTTTAAGGTGCCATTGAGCTTGTGGGCCTCCATCTCTTCCTCACATGCCTTGTGCCACAGATCTGCATCAGAGCATTGCTGCGACTGCCTATAAGATGTAGGCTCAGCTGTAGATGCTGGTGTTATTGCTGTCATTGGGATGGCACTAGCATCGCGTTTGGGGCGGATACAGCTGGACTTGGCTTGGAGGGATGGTGGTGGTAGTTAGTAGCTTGTTTGGCTCTGAGTCAGGGCGGCGTTGGTGAAGTGCTCTGTTTTGTCATGGTTGGCAGCACATGTGAGGGGCTTTCTGTTGGTGCTGTCATTGTCATCTGGCTGTCCACATGTCACAGTTCCCTAACTGTGCCTGGGCCCCAATGTTCCCAGCCCACATGATTGCCAGTTTGTTTGGTTTTGTTTGTTTTGTTCTGGCCTTGCTTAGTCACCTTACCTGGTAACTTACTTCTGATCCAACAACACAGCAGCACCAGCAAGCAGCCCACAGTGACTACAACAAGGTGATATCAGCCACCACAACAGCAAAGATGGCAAGGGAATGACAATGACATCAAGATGATGACGATAACAGCAAGGAGTGTTGAGCGCAGAACTAACAAGCAAGGAGTGAAAGCAAGAATGCTAATAGACAAGTTAACTTCAGAGGTGAAGGGAACTCTAATACAACTGCATACCTAATAGACAAGTTACTATAGAATGTCTATGAGCAAAGGTAATAAGAGAAGTAAAGAGAAAGGGACTTACACTTCAGAAGGGAACTCTGAAGTGTAGAGGTGTAAACAGCAGTCCTTATATACAGGACGCTTAGATAAGGATGGTCTGTGCGCACTGGTGACCCAAACACAATACATGTGGTCTGTGCGCCAGAGGGGGAAGTGCCATTGGAGGGCAGAGAACAATAGCTGCCTAAAGCAGACAATACTGGTATCTTAACAATAGAGAACAATAAGAGCCATATGTGGCTCTGTCAATAAAGATAAACAAAAGTGGTCCGTACAAGTCCGGAAAGTCCAAAAGAGTCCATAAGGGACAGATACCGTATTTAGTATGTGGGCTGACACAATCAGATCCCATGAGACATGTGACTTATGCAGTCGTGTCTCAACAAGGTGGTGTTGAGCAACAGCAAGATGATGTTGACAACAGCCATGCAACATCGACAATAGCAAGATGACAACATCAACAGCAAGATGATGTCAACAACAACAGCAGCAGCAGCAAGACATCAGTGACAACAACAGCAACGACAATGCCAACAATGACAACAGCAACCACAATGCAAGTTACGCAACACATTTACGCCCCTGTTTTATTCTTATCCCGATTGTCTCATGTTTCCTGGTCTTGCCTTCCTTATCCCCCCTTACTCCTTTTTGTCTCCCCCTCTACCTCACTAGCTTGATTGTACTTGCAGTAGACCTTTGTGTATAGATACCATTGTGTGTCTTTAATAGATAGCGCTTGTGTCGCCATCTTTCACCACCACAGGCTACCTTCGAACTCATGCTGACTCAGTGCCATACACTTGGCCATACACACCATTTTACCCATGCCTGTACAGTCCGGGACGGTGTCACCCCATACCATATACTGTACTGTTGAAACCTGACTATAACCACTGACAGTATGGATGTTGTGACCATCAGACAGCACTGTATGTAGTGATTTCAGGTCCGGTTGGGTCCGGTTTTTTCCAAAACCGTGACCGGTCGGTCTTTTTACCGCCACTGCACAACCGACAACTTGAACCGGACTGTGACCAACTGGTTGTCGTCAGTTGTGCGACCGGTTATAGGCGGTTGGAACTGGTTCCAACCGCCAACTTTCCGATTTTCCGTACCTGCAGCAATGGTACTACAGGTCTATGATGTATTGCAGAAATACTAGTCTATTTATACACTAGCTACAGACAGTTATGACTATCCTCGCTGCCGCCATGCTCTGAGTCCCCGTCCGAGTCATCGCTATGATCCGATTGTTGTCCCACATGTTGTGTCGTGCATCCGAGTCATTGATGATGTTGCTGTCGTTGTCGTTCTTGCTGTGGTTGACATCGCCCCGTTGTATTCCATCCAGGTGGTCGATGTGTTGTGTCGCACGCTGTCGACACTGTTTCGGTTGTCGTCGGTGTTGTGGTGGTCGACATCGCCCCATCATACTCACCACTCCATCCCAGGTTGTGGTGGTTGCATCATCGCCGCTGCTGGTGTCGTAGTTGTAGCTGGCAAAGTCGACATGTGACATGGGTCGTTGTTGTTGTTGTTGTTGGCAACACGGCTTGACGATGCAGACATCGGAAATCGCCGGGAAGGTTGCTTCCCATGCTTGGCGACTGAGCATTCCTTTGTGACAGTTGTGACGGCCGTGCATAGTTGTTTTTGCTGTACACGATTGACGACGGCGATAGCGACACCGGCACCTCAACGATGGCTACAACACCAGCAGCCAACGAGGACGACGAACGACAACGATTGGGCAACTTCCAGAGTTGACCCACGATCTGCTTCAAACCCAACGGCAACACCGGCACCTCAAGGGCCTCAACAACGGCTACACACACCCTACCAACTGCCAGCAAGAAGACCGACAACGATGACGACGACGACGACGATGAAGATGACGATGACGAAGATGGCGGTGACAACAACAACAATGAAGATGGCAGCGACAACGACAACGACGAAGATGGCAGCGACAGGCAACGACAACAATGGCCACAACAACGACAACGAAGATTACAACAACGACAACGAAGATTACGACGACTTCAACAACAACTACAACAACGGACGCGACAACGGCAAGCATTCATAATAGTGTAGCTAGCAAATAGTAGTAGTACTAGTCGTGATCTTTTTGTATATAGTACTACAAGACCCCTTATAAAACTCGTCTCGACCTGTAATACTGTACTGCACCCATAGTTGGGTTGCAACCGGTTGTAGTCGGTTGCGACCGGTTGAAGAGGGTGATGAAATCTCCGCAACCACAACCGCACCTCACAGTGCAGGGCCCCAACCACAACCGGAAGTCCGGTTGTTTGCGGTTGTGGTCCGGTTGGGTTCCGGTTTTTTTCCGGTTGGACCAACTGGACCTGAAAACACTAACTGTATGACTGTCAGTATACAGCACGGTGTGCAGCCCTACTTAGTAGGTAGTAATCAGTCATGGACTTACTCGTTGCAGCGTCATAGTATCACATGTAATGGTACTATGACTCATTCCTAGGACAGCCATAGTGGGTTCAAGCTACTATAGCTATTGGTTTACAGGTTTGGAGAGGAGCTTTAAAGCTACCTCTAACATGTATAAATACTAGGTGAAAGGCCAAGATATGCCATCTTGGTCTTCTTGTAATCACCACTATTCAACTCCTTCTTACATCTAAAACAACTTCTCACCTCTCTCTCTCTCTCTCTCTCTCTCTCTCTCTCTCTCTCTCTCTCCTCTTTCTCTCTTTCATCACCAACTTAGTATGCAGGCCTCAGATAGGCTGCACATGACTCAAAGGTCCTCCAGCAACACAACTGTGAATGCCCTTACAAAGCCTACGTCAGGCTTAACACTTGTGGTGGCATTACATTAAGACCAAGATCTATCCAACATGGCATTCACAACTTGAGACCAGTGGAGAGACTTCCAAACGTACTCCCTCGACAGGAGAGGAGATCGTAATGTACCCACCAGATTCTTACAAGCAGCTAGGTGGAGAGAATACAGAGGAAATGAAGGATATTTTGTCAATTTCATGACAGGATCAACTCAGTACAAACCTGTTGAGCTCAATTTTGATCACCTCTGTTGGACAGAGATTACATGGAACCTGATAGACAACTGCTGGGATGTAGTAAGGCCAGCAGGAAGAGCATATAACTGCGATATTGATGCCAGAGACCTACCAATTAGAGTGCAGTGGGGACCAATTGATGGAGCCCCAGAAGAAGATCACTCCACAACAGAACCACAAACCAAAGAAGAATTGGAGGAAGATGAACATGAAGAAGAAAGCTCACTAGGTGCAGTAGGAGGACAAATCATCAGACAAGCTGAGTCACTCCATATTGATGAACCAGAAATAATTCAAGTACAAGCACCAGAAATGGCCATTGGCCACTATCACTCAAGTATGCAAAGAAGTAGCAACCGAAGAAGCTCAAAGGATACAAGAAGAAGCAGAAGCCATCCTCAACCCCATCAATCCACAAACAGGACATTGACTCAACGATGACAACGTGGCCTTATACCAAGCAATAGGACCAGACCAACCTGACCCCCCAGCCAGCACAGCACCCACTGACCCTTGCCAAGACAACCCTTCTTGGGGTTCCCTAGAGGTGGATTCCCTGGAGGTGGATTCCCCAGAGGTGGAGCGCCCAGAGGTGGATTCCCTGGAGGTGAAGTGCCTAGAGGTGGAGCACCCAGAGGTGGAGGCAGACACAGAGGACCAAACAGGTCAGATAAGCTTGCAGGTGAACTGCCCACTGTATTTGATGGGGACAGAACTAAATACTATGAATTGTTCCTCACCCAATGGCACATCTATTGGGGCACAAACCTCAAGGCCCCCATCATGATCAACTGTTACAGAAGGGTGCTGCTCTTTCTGGGATACATCAAAGGAGTCAACGTCAGCGAATGGACATTGGAACGACTCCAGTGGCTTAGTGGGCAACTTCATCTGTAAGTGCAGTAGGTGTTCAGAGCCATTCAGAGCCGTTCAAGGACACTCTGAACAGCTCTGAACGCTCTGAACACCTAATTGTGTTTACAGATGTTCGGGCAGGGGTACACCAACATGATCAAGCCTTATGGACTCACATGATGGACAGGTTCACCAAACAATTCTCCAACATGCTGGAGGAGGAACAAGCTCAGGTGGAACTCCAAAGAGGGCTCAAAGTGGTTGCTGGAGACCTGGACATGTATGTGACTAAATTCGAACAGCTCGTAAGAAGAGCTAACTACCGACTTGATGATGCACAAACAATTGACTGCTTCACAGTGGGACTGCCACTCGGACTCTTCACCAAGGTATATGAGCTGGATGAACCTTGAATGTTCAATCAATGGAAGGCATGCACTCTCTGGAGGCAGAGGCAGTTCATCCACATGAGAGCCCAACTTGATAACCACAAAAGTGTCAGACCTCCTCCACTACCCCCACAAACCGATGGAACCCTCCTCGAAACCCATGGGGCCCACCACAATGCCCCCCACCACAACAACAATATGTCCCAATGGATACATCAGCAGACTGAATGTGAGCAAGAGTCACAGAAGCAGGAGACCCAAATAGGAACCACCCACAGAGACCATCCTTCATGCCAAGAGGAAGAGGAGGCGGACAGTGCCAAAACATGAGGGAAGTCATCTGCTATAATTGCAACAAAACAGGTCACTTCTCACGAGATTGCTACCAGCCTAGAAAGCCATGGCAAATGACATACAGACCCCCTGTGTTACGTCACGGTAGGGACATTCTCCCGACTTGGGGTAGGTTCTCTACAGGGACACTGCACTAAGAGTCACGGGGTCAGTTCGGTGTTTGAAGGGAAGTTCCGAGGAGGAACTTCAGTAAAATGTGAACGAGTGGACTATACGCAGATAGTCCTTGAGTGGATAGGAGGGCTTGCTGGGGATCGTGAGAGATGGAGTATCAAACAGGTCGATTGCTTGAGTACCGTAGGATACAAGAAGTCAAGTCTGGGGCTACTAGCAGCCAATGCAGACAGTACTTATAGTAATTAGTGATACTAGGGACGAGTCACGAACGAGTCCTAGTATTGAGTCATCATACAGTAAAGACGAGTCAGAGCACGAGTCATAAGGGCTCGCGCAGTCACAAAGAGTCAATACGAGTCATAGTGCTCCACCAGGGTCAAGGGGAATGCAGTGACTCACCGAGCAATCACATAAGAGTCATAGTGACTCTGAGATAACGAATCAAGGTCACAAGACCTATAAGTCACGAGACACCACATCACGAGACATGAAGTCCGAAAAGAGAAAATAAAGAGTAAAATTGTACAAGTCGTGACACAATCCCCCTTCCAAGCACAAAGTCGCCTCGACTTTGTCAATCCTAAATCAGCCAGGGTAGTGGTACTGACATGAAAACAGATGGGGACAATCAGTCCAGTGGTACTTAGGTCCACGACATTCCGTACGAGGTCTCTTTATCACTGGGGGCCTGTCTTCTTCGTCATAATCCTCTAGGGCCACCTTTTCTTGGATCCATCCTCCGGATCTGCCTTGCGCTTCACGGTCCCAAAACTTGACTGTACCCTCTTCTGTACTAGGAAGGGGCTTGTCATCCTGCAGGGGCACCACTCCCTTTTTCTTCGGGCACGTCTTCTGGTTGCTCTTGGCTCGAGGCCACCGGCTCCGGAACTTCTCTGTCATCTTTTTAGCCCTACCCTTCAGGGTCTTGGGCGCATCATGGATCAACTCCTCTCTCCAGCTTCGGCTTTCACTCCAATAACCACTGGACGAGCCAGTACTACCCCGTGATGAGCTCACTGAACTGGGCTGGTCATGTTGGCCATCTGCAGCGTCGAGCTGGTTTTCAGGGTCTGTGTCTGCACTCCGGAGGTGCACGTAGGTCTCCAGGGTCAGGGTGATGGGAGCATCTGTGGGGTGGAGGTATTCGTCCCAGTACTCGCGCACATGTTCCTCTACTGCAAGGGTCGACATGGCAGCTTGGGCCTCTGAAAGTAAGGTGGGTGCTGGAGTGACTGGGCTGGGCAAAGGGTTTTGCCTGTCTGTTGTCATGGCAACGGCTGGTGACAAGGCTGCCCAGTCAATGGGGGAGAAGGGATCTTCAGGAGAGTATGGGGGGACAGGGAGAAGTCTAATGTTCTGAGGAATGATCAAGGGAGGGAGTGCAGAGGTGGACTGCATAGAGATGGTGGGAGCTGATGGTGAAGACATAGCAGGAGTAGAGGCAGAAGGGATAGTTTGAAGGCGATGATGAGGATGTAGTTGAGAGTGAAGAGGATTGGGGAAATCTTCTGTCTTCATTCGCCTTATAACTGTCTTTCTTTGTTTGGCCTTCTTTGTTTTTTTGTTGTACTCTGCTATCAGTTCATCAGTGTGTACATCTTCTGATCTTTCCCATGAACTGTCACTCGTGGGATATCCTTTCCACTTGATTAGGTAGTGCAGTTTGCGCCCTTTTCCACGATGCTGCGCATCCAGGATCTTCTCGACTTTGTACTCGGGTTCTCCCTCCACTAGATCAGGTGGAGGTCAGGTAAAGTTTGGCCCATGTAGTTCCATCTCCTTATATGGCGTAAGGAGGTTTGCGTGAAACACGTTGTGGATCTTCCATTGCCGGGGTATCTCCACTCAGTATACTGCTTCCAACAACTGTTTCAGGATCTTGAAGGGTCTGTATTGTTTTGGTGCCAACTTGGCCATAGGGTAGAGGGTTTTCAGGTTCATACCCTCAACCCAAACTTGATCTCCTTCTTTGTATGGGCGGAACTTCTTATTCCCTTTGTTCGCCAGTTTCATGGCCTTCTGCACTTTGACAATGCTGTCCTGGGTGTCTTTTCTTGCTTTTTCTAGCGCTGTGATGCGCTCGGTTACTGATGGAACGTTCCTTTTGTTCCTCCATTCTACTTTTGGTGTGAAACCCATGATTAAATCATACGGGGTTTGAAGTGTTGTCGCGTTCGGCCATTGGTTATGCGCGAATTCTGCCATTGGCAAGAACTTGTGCCAATCGTCTTGCCTCTTGTCACACCAGAATCGAAGGTACTGTTCGAGCCATTGATTTGTCCTTTCTGACTGGCCATCAGTTCTTGGGTGGTATGCTGTACTGATGTTCTGGTGTATCTTCAAGGTTTCGCAGAGGCCTTTTGCAAACTTTGCCGTGAATCGGGTATCTCAGTCTGAGATAATCTTCTTGGGAATTCCAAACCGCATGTAGACGTTCTTCAGGTACAGCTCGGCCACTCCTTCTGCAGTAATCGTTTCTTGGCATGGGATGAATATGGCCGCTTTGCTGCAGTCATGGTCCGTTACTGTGAGGATCGTGTTGTATTTGCCTGACTTTGGCAATTTCGTGATAAAGTCAACGGCAACGGTCTGAAATGGCAAGGAATGTTCTGGTGTGATAGGGATCATTGCGGGTTTCAAAGGCCTTGTGTTAATCTTGTTGGCCTGACATGCACCGCATCCTTTGATGTATTGCTCCACATCTTGTTTCATGTTCAGCCACCAGAAGTCTCGTTTCGCCAATTGATATGTGTTTGAAATTCCCGGGTGTCCAGCTGATGGGGTGTCGTGGTAAAAGTGAATTACCCCCCTCCTAAGATCGTTGTCTCCGGCAACGACCATCCAGTCTCGGTCTTGTTCTAATGGGTCTTTGTCAATTTTCCACCAGATTGATGATAGCTTGATCAATTGATGGGTATTTGTCCAGTTTCGGAGCCTTTCTTGGCTGTCTGGGTTTGTCTGTTGGTCTTCTTCGACCATGTTCTGCAGGGACTGGTACTTTCTGTGGTCCAGTGTTGCACTGAAATGTTCGGTCTCTTTCCCGTTGTTGGGATTGAACTCTTCACTCAGCATGACGCGTGCATGACTAAAGAGCGTGGGTGGTAACACCACAAGCGCCTTATTATTGTCATCACCTTGGTCATAATCGGGGTGCCTAGATAGTGTATCGGCTCACCCATTCTTCTTTCCGGATATGTGGATCAGATCGAAGTTGTATTCCATGAGTTCCGTGTGCCATCGCGCCACTCTTCTGTTGTGGTCTCCAGGATTCTTCCAGAATAACAGATTAGCATGATCTGTATGCACTTTGACTTTGTGCAGGGGCTGGTGCAAGTAGTGACACCAATGTCTGAACATTTCGACCAGCGCAAGAAGTTCATGGTTGTAAACATCATAATTTCTTTGCACATTGTTCATGGTTTTAGAGAAGAAAGCTACTGGATGTAGCACATTCTTCTCGTCACGTTGCATTAGAACAGCCCCTAGTGCATAGTTTGAGGCATCGATTTCAACTTCAAATGTATCAGGACCGGTTCTTCACATATCCGTTTCTTCAGTTCTTGGAAAGCTCGTTCTTCTTTGCCGTCCCATTTCCAGGTAGCGCCTTTCTTTAGTCATTCGTTCAGAGGCCTAGCCACAGATGAGAATCCTCGAATAAAGTGTCTGTAGAAGTTGCAGAATCCCAGGAATTTTCGTATATCCCGGACATTCTTGGGTGCCTCCCAGTCCATAACTCCTGCGACTTTGACAGGGTCCATGGCTACAGTTCCTCCTTGGAGGATTACGCTGAGGAATTCGACTCTTCTAACCTTGAAGAGGCATTTGCTAGGCTTCAGGTATAAATCCAGTTTTTCTAGCCGTTCCAGGACTTTGTTGACTAGTTCCCGATGTGTTTGATCATTGTCTTCTGTTGCTACAAGTATGTCATCCATATAAATGATCACTTGTCCAGTTGCTATTAGATCAGCAAACTGCGTGTTCATCATTCTTTGGAAGACCATGGGAGCATTTCGTAGTCCGAAGGGCATAACTGTTGGTTCAAACAGTCCTAGATTTGTCTTGAACGCTGCCTTGGGTTCATCTCCGTCCCGAAATCATATGTTGTTGTACCCTGCTCGTACATCCATTTTTGTAAAGAGCCTGGCATTTCGTATCTTGTCCACAAGCTCTTGGATTAATGGCAGGGGGTACTGATCAGGGACCGTGAAGGAGTTCAGTTTTCAGTAGTCGACTACTGGTCGGAGCTTTCCGTCCTTCTTTCCCACAAAGAAAAAGGGGGAGGAGTATTGCGACTTTGATAGTCGGATATAGCCCTTTTCGAGGTTTTCCTTGATGTAAGCATCTAGCTTCTCTTGTTCTCCACGCGACAGTGGGTAGATTTTGCAATCAAGGATTTTCGGGGCATCCAGAATAAAGTCGATTGTGATATCCCATGGTTGATGTTCTGGATATCTTCGTGCTTCTTCTTCTGAGAAGACTTTCTCCCATTTGTGGTAATGCTTGGGGACTATCTCGTCCCAAGTCTTTTCTTCTTTTGGCAATGCCTTGATGGCCATTTGTGCCGATGTTGATGTCTTCTTGATTTCTTCTTCATCCATTCGAGAAACGAAGATTTCTTCTCCAGGCGTGCATCTGGTTTGCGCCTGTTCAACCCAGTGGTTCCGTATCTGGGTGACTCGTGCGTCCTGATTGAGTGATAGGGTCTTGATGACAAGTGGTTGCATGCTTTCATCAAGGGTGGACGTTCTCCAACTGATCTTGGGTTCAAACGCCACCAGCCAGGGGTACCCCAACACCATTTCGTCTTCCCCGAGGTTCGTTACGAGGAATCGCATCGTCTTGGTTCGATCGCCTACCCATACCTGTAGGTCTGTGTAATATTTGATGGTGCCCGACTTATTTTGCATCCCATCAATATTCCATGCTATTCTTGGTCTTTGGAGTTTGAGTCGACCAATTTGCATTCGTTTCATCAGCCGATTGTTGATGAAGTTGTTGGTAGCTCCCAAGTCCACGAGAACTTGTCTTTCGGCCGTTGTGTGTGCAGTTTGAATCAGAGTGGGGATTTGGAGACTCCTGTATTTACAAACAAACACATCATTAAGTTTTATCGCACGCGCCCAGGCCGCTGGGTTTGTGCACTTCAAAAATCCTCATCACCATCTTTTTTGTATTCCTCCAGTGCTTGTGTAACCATTTCCCGCCTTTCGGTGGTAGACATCGTCCTGATTATTTCGTTAAGGACGGGATTCTTTTTGACGAATCTATCGAAACCACTTTCTTGATAGGATGATTCAGTGTCATTTTCTTCGACATCTTCATCAGCTTTAGCAGTGCATGCCTTGGCTTGTGGTTTCTTCGCCGTAATGTCTGGTTTATCTGGGCAATTTCTGGATAAATGCCCTTGTTTGTTGCACATGAAACAGCGACCAGTTTTCATCTGGTCTTCTTTGCTGTACAGAGGATCAGTGATTGAGGTTCTGGCCTTCGTTTTGTTCCGGTTCCATCCTGAACGGGAATGGTCCGCTCGCGTATCCATAGCATTGGGATTCGGCAAGGGCATCTTCACACCCAGTACCTTGGCCAACTGGTACAGGTTCACCTTGGAGTTTCGTTTCTTGGGCATATCTTCATATATGCCTCTGATGTTCTGGACTGCGGTGTTGTCTTGATGGAATTGTCGTACTCCATCCGCCCATCCTTGGAAATCGATGGGGCGGACGACCTTGTAGATGTGATCCATCATTCAGAAAGGAAGTTTGGATGCGAACAATGATAGCGTGGACTGCGCATTGATTGGATACGTTGCTTCAGCTGCCAGTCCTTCGAATTGAATGATGAAGGAGTTGACTTCGTTAGGAATAAATTCCAGTCAACAGATCTTGTCTTCCGCTTGTTCTCTGGTGCCAGTATCCTGGAATGCCTGTTGAAAGGCATGCGACACTTCTGTCCAGTAATGTTCATCCGTATGAACTCTTCCTGTATTCATCTCGTTGATGATCCAATTGGTCCATCGCTTGACCCAGTCCTTGACATTTGGTCCCTTGATGAATCCCAATAGCAGAGCCGCCCTCTTCATAGGGCTAACTATCTGTTCTGCGTCGATGTTTGTGAGGTGGTAGAGGTTGAATTCTTGCATAAACTGATCTGCAAGGGCTCATGTGCCATCAAAATCTGTTGGGGGATTTCCTCCAAGTTTGCCGTTTGCGCCTCCAGCACCTGGGGCGGCACCTCCCCCGATTCCCGGACCACCACCTCCTGGGGGGCCTCCACTCAGGAATCCACTTCCCCCGGACCCACCTGCACCTGGTGGTCCACCTGGGGGTCCTCCACCCAGCGTACGCCCGGATGGAGTCGGTCCGCTGCCCGTTATATTTCCTCGTCTGAGGAATGAGGCTACCTTGCCAGTATTCATACCGGCTAAAGTGAGTGCGGCGATCGATGTGGATGTTTGTGTTGCCATTGCTGAACTTTTTGGCTGTTCTGGAGCACTGTCTGCTTTGGCGGTTGGCACGGTATATTGGCCTTTCTTTTTCTCAACATCTTCTGCTGGTACAGCTGTGACGGAGATTCTTCTGATGGTGCGTCTTCCTAGGTTGAACGTGGATGGAACTGGCTGGGTTGTGACCCAATGTCCCGTTCGGCTGTCTTGCTGAATGAAGTACCACTGTTCGGTACTATCTTCATATTCGATTGCAAGGTAGTTGCCACTGAGTATGTCGTAGACCCAGTAACCTTCTTCATCGTTGATTTCTTCCCAAAGGGCTGCTCCCTTTACATGTCTGGGAAGATCGTCGTCTGTCCTCCTATCGATGTTAAATGGTTTGAAGCTTTCTATGCTTCGAGATTGTGTGAGTCATCTTCCTTTAGCCAGTGTAGCTGCAGGTTTCCAGACTTGACTTAATGTTACGTCATGGTAGGGACGTTCTCCCGACTTGGGATAGGTTCTCTACAGGGACACTGCACTAAGAGTCACGGGGTCAGTTCGGTGTTCAAAGGGAAGTTCCGAGGAGGAACTTCAGTAAAATGTGAACGAGTGGACTATATGCAGATAGTCCTTGAGTGGATAGGAGGGCTTGCTGGGGATCGTGAGAGATGGAGTATCAAACAGGTCGATTGCTCGAGTACCGTAGGATACAAGAAGTCAAGTCTGGGGCTACAAGCTACCCAGCAAGCTCAACTTTATAGTACTACTGATCCTAGGACTGAGTCACAACAGTGTCCTAGGATATGAGTCAATCCGAGTCATTGTATCATACGAGTCATAGTGAGTCACTGCGCAGTCAATAATACTAAAGGGAGTCATAGTGACTCAGAAGATAAAAAGAGTCATAGTGACTCACGTATAGATCCAGGTCATGTGACCAATCACGTTATCAGTAAGTAAAAAGATCAGAAAATAAATGTAGAGTTCGTGACACACCAGCACCTCCTGCCTCTGCCCATGTGAGGCGTACCCCCATGTATCACCCCTCAAGTCCCACAAATTGCCACCGCCTCCACCACACCACAAGCTCATGGCCACCGCAAGTCCCACCACAACACGGTGTACAATGTCAGGAGCTGCAAGCCCAGGCAACAATGTGACAGGATGAGACAAGATGATGATGATGACTGATAACAACAACAGCCACATGCCAACAATGACTGACAACGACCACAGCGACGGCAGGACAGTGCTGGTGGGCGGCAGTGGTGGTGGCAGGCGAATAGGGGCTGCAGCGGTGCAGGGCTAGTAGTCTGCTACTGCTAGATAATTCAGCTACATACAATGTACATATTTTGCTACACAATAATATTTCTTTTTTGTATTTTTGTATTTTGCGATGCAAGCAGACCCCAAACAGGACAACAGCAGACAAGGCCTAATATTGTGGTAATTAACAATATAAATATGTCTATCTATTATTTATTCTAATAATAAAAGTGATATTAGAAAATATTTTGGAACAACTCCATATTCAACTTGCCAACTTGTGCAACTTGCACTGGTTTCCTGCTGGCACACCAGGTAGAAAGTTGGAAGTTGCCTGTATTCTTACTGATGAACGATGTCAGATAGCCACATGTAAGTCCGATCTAAGGATGATCTCAGATGAGATGTCAATCTATAGTAAGATAAGATGAAGAAGAAGAAGAAGTATGCAGCAAGTCCATGACAATACTCCTAATGACCCTGATCTCTGGCAGGTCTGCCTTTGCAGACTGTCTGTTCTGGATCACTATGACTTATGTGAGGCCTTTAGAGTATCTGTGATGTGGAGTATTCAGTTCTCCTAGTGCAGCCAGAGCAACTCTGTATGACCAACAGTCACCTCCCTCAACTTGCACATCTGGTTGCTGAGGATTGACTATTTTTAAGGCATGTTCAGTGGCTGCACATTGATGAGGCTCATTTCATCTACACTGCTGGCCTTAAACACTATGGGCTTCCCACTTTTCATCTGGCATGGGGCTGCCTGGGTGAGTTCCAGATCAAAATTAGGAAGCAAGTCCCTATGCAAGCTCTCTCTGGGATGCAGCTGCCACACATCAAGGTGGCAATAATAAAGAGTCTTCTATTTGATGAATCAAGACTATTCTCTGTTGACCTGACAAGCAACCAACCTAATACTGTCTATGCAACTCATCCAATCATCAGTGAACTCTCAGACTTTCATAATTTAGACTTTGTCATCCCTGTGCCTTATCCTGCTGGCTGAAAACTCCAAAAAACTCTTGTATTTCATGACAGCATTGATCAGGCCAGTGAAGCAGCTATGTATCACACAAAGTGACTTCCAGAAGACCTCCAGAAGAAAGGCCTAGTCATGTATTATCACAGGGGCATGTCTAAGGAATACCTAACTAAAGTCTATGAAGATTTTAGCAAACTGGATGGTCATTGTAGGATACTGCATGCAACTGAGGGCATGTTCACAGTATGCTTCAACTATGTCTATCCTCTGTGATTAATATCTGTGATCAGGGACCGGACATCGGGGACATTGAGATTGTTATTCAATATGGGATATGTTACGTCTACCACGGACGTATGCCTGACTTAGGCCTGTTGTTGGGTGGCGAATCTAACGAGAGGGTAAAAGAGGCGATTGACTCTGCTCTGTGGGTAATACGCAGGGTGTGGGAATAACTCTCCTGCTAATCCTTGATACCTGTGGAGGTTGTCTCCTTGTTGTAATCCGATAGGTGCGGTGTGGGATGTCTCGAGTTCGTCCCACGTGGGATGGTCGATGATGTAGAAGGTGCAGTAAGGGGACGCCACGCGTTCGTTCTGGTACAAGAAGACTTTGTGATAGGTGGCGTCAAGAGGGTAATCCACTGTCCGCGAAGGGAACGTATGGGATAAGTCACAGGGGACCCCTTGGTCTCGGGGGTATGCTGGACGACTCACTTAAAGGGGGAGATCCCTATAGAGCAGGAGAAGGTGGTGGTATTAGAAGAAGACCAAGATGGCGTTCTTGGTCTTTCACCCTACTCTACTTATACAGATACACGCAGGCTTTCAAGTGCCGCTTCAAGAAGTACTAGCCAATAGCGTAAGTAGCTTGAACCCTAGTACAGCTATCCTAGTATGAGTCATTATGAGTCATGATCTGATCCGTTATCGTATACAATCACATGCACCGGAGCTTACCCGGCTGACTGATTCCACAAGTCCATGACGATGTACTGCTGACGCGGTGTCATACCCTTGACATCAGTGTCCACTTCCGATCCGAATGTAACATCACCCCCTTTTCACGATCGGGCCCCAGACCGACCACGCTCCAATACTTCCCGTATGGTTGCGATACGCTGCCCCTCCTCCGCTCTGGGTCGGTAAGAGTCGCGCTCGTCCTCGATGCGCTTGATGGCGTTGGCGCGTTGGAGGCGGATTACGCATTGGCGGCGGGTGATCCCAATCTTCTCCAACTCTTGTATCTTCTTCTGCAGCTCCTCCTCCTTGGCCGCGTACCCCAGCTTGAAGACATCGGTAGCGGTGAATCTCCGCTGTGACCGAGAGGTCCTTCATCCCTAGTAGGGCGGCGTCCACCGACTCCCGATAACTGCTGCTCTGATCAAGAAAGATCAGGTCATCGTCAGTGTAGGTGACCGACGGGTTGTCGTAGTTGGGGGTTGCGTGCACCGACTTGCCGTACTGCTGGTCGCTGCCCTGTCTGTAGGCAAGGACGAAGGGGTCCGCCGTAAGGACGAGCTGCATATACCGAGCTGGGTGCAACCGGCCCTGAGCGTCGCGGATCTGGAAAGGGATGTAATGTACTCCCCTGTTGTGTTGGTACCCGTGGGGTGGCAGAGTTTCCACCCGAGATCGGGAAACTGGACTGTGTTCCTCCGCCTGATATCGGCAGAGCACGGGTTGATGAGCCTTCGGAGCACGCATTGGTCTCCCATCCGTGGTGCATACCGGCGGGGTTTCGTCGTGAGTAACGGTGAGATGAGTCCCATACGCAAGGTGCTGGTTGAGAGGGCAATGCTCCTCCGACAAGTACCTGTCATAGTTTCGATCTTCTTGTACCGAAGTCTGGTTTTGACGGGACGGAGGTCGTGTCGGGATGTAACCCGCCGGCGAAGGGGACCGTGTATGTACGGCTGTAGGGCTTGGCGAAGGAAGGAGGGATGGTACGGGGGAAGTGTGATGACTGTCTGTTGGTTGAAGGGGCTCGGGAAGCGACACGGGTGATAGTGTTGCAGCGTCTTGAACGATGAGAGTGGGTTGAACTGAGATAGGGAGTAGGTCATTGAGCACATAGTGGACCTGGACTGGGGACTGGGACATGAGTATTGGGAGTAGTGGAAGTGGGAGATGGGGACGTCCTTTGGGAGAGCCCACGGCTTATATGTGTCTCCCGTGCGGGGTTTGATTGTTTGAACTCCCGAATGGCTTCGTCTGCGAAGACGTCATCCTTCGAGACCCACTGGTTTTCGGAGTCCGGGTATCTGCGCCATTTGACCAAATACTGCAGTTTCTTTGTCCTGCCGAATCGCCGAGAGTCTAGAATCTTCTCGACCTCATACTCTTCTTCGCCTTCCACTAGATCCGGTGGTGGGCGCTGATAGTTAGGACCGTGTGTGGGAGTTTCGTGATAGGGGGTCAGAAGGTCTGTGTGGAACACTGGGTAGATGCTCCACTGCGTGGGAAGTTCTAGGCGGTAATTGACTGCGGACATCACCTGGGTAATCTGGAATGGTCCATGCCTTCTGGGCGCAAGCTTTGTGGTTGGTTGGTTGGTACGTAGGTGGCGTCCTTCTAGCCACACGAGGTCCCCTATCTGGTACTTGGGCGTGTTTCGGTGTTTGATCCAGCCCTGCTGTGCTTTGATCATCAGTTCCTGGGCGTGCGTTCTAGCCTCTTTGAATTGTTTGATTTGTAGTGCTACTTGGGGAATCGGGGACGGTCGATCGATCCAGTCCACGTGTGGGTTGTACCCCATAAGTACTTGGAAAGGGGATTCCTTTGTGGTTTCGCTCGGTCAGTTATTGTGCATGAACTCGGCCATTGGTATGTATCTTGTCCAGTCGTCTTGTCGTTCGTTGACCCAGAACCGCAGGTATTGTTCCAGCCATTGATTGGTGCGTTCCGATTGTCCGTCTGTGCGTGGGTGATAGGCCGTGGAGATGTTCTGTTCTATGCCTAAGATTTTGCACAGTTCTCTTGTGAACTTAGAGGCGAATCGGGGGTCTCGATCGCTGATAATACGTGCTGGTAACCCGAATCGGGAGAAGACGTGTTTTACTGTACAGGGCTGCCGTGCCTTCCGCGCTTATTTCTTCTAGGCAGGGGATGAATATTGCTGCTTTTGAACAGTCGTGGTCTGTTACTGTCAGTATGGAGTCGCAGCCATCCGCTTGCGGTAATTTGGTGATGAAGTCCAGCGCTATGGTTTCGAATAGAGTCGCTTCTGGTTTTGGGAAGATGGGGTGTAGTGGCACTCGTGTAGGGCGGTTGTTGACTTTGATCCATTGGCAGTCTGCGCACCCTTTGATGTAATCCTGGGTTTCTTGTCTTAGCCCAGGCCACCAGTAGTATCGTTCTACCATCTTGATGGTTTGGTTGATCCCTGGGTGTCCGTGAACCGGGGGGTCATGGTGTGCTTGTATGATCCTTCGTCGTTCGTGTTGGTCCCCCGTGACTACACGTCGTCCCTCTTTGTACCAGGTTCCTTCTATCTTCTTTAGGTGGTGGGGGTCTACCCATTTCTTGATCGTTTCCTGGTTTTGGGCGTACACCGGGTTGTTCGGTTGCATTTCCGTTATGGTGACTGTTTCTCCTGTGTGGACTGGGTCTTCGGTCGTGTCGATCTCCATTGCTCTGACGAAGACGTGGTCCGGGAGTACGACGACTTGTTCGTTGTCGTTTTCCCCCTGGTCGTAGTCTGGTCTTCTAGACAGGGCGTCCGCTCGTCTGTTTGCCGTACCCTTTATGTGGTGAATCTCTACATCGTATTCTGATAGCTCGAGTACTTCCCTGGCTACCTGTCTGCTGATCTTTTGGGGGTGTCGCCAGTACAGTAGGTTCATGTGGTCGGAAAATACTTTGATTTTGTGTGGTGATCCGGCAAGGTATTGTCTCCAATTCCGTAAGGCTTTTACGATGGCAAGGAGCTCCAGGTCGTAGATGTCGTAGTTTCTTTCTGCCGCGTTTAGTGTACTCGAGTAGTAGGCTATGGGATGTCGCTTGTTGTCCGTTCCCCGCTGGAGTAGGACTGCTCCCACTGCGTATCCCGACGCGTCGACTTCCATTTCGAACTGTTTGTCTAGTTCCGGGTGTGTGAGTACCGGTTCTTCAGTTACTAGCGTTTTAAGTTTGTCGAACGCTTGTTGTTGTTCCGTTCCCCAGTTCCATTCCGTGTCTTTGCGTGTGAGTTTGTTGAGCGGTCGGGCGTGTGTAGCGAAGCTTCGGATGAAAGCGCAGTAAAAGTTGCAAAATCCGAGGAATGATCGCACCTCTTTAACGTTTTTTGGTGTGGGCCACTCCCTTATTCCCACGATTTTGACGGGGTCCATGTGAATCACCCCCTTTTCAATGATTACCCCCAGGTAATCAAGGGATGAGGAGTGGAACGTGCACTTCTCTGGTTTGAGGAATAGGTCATGCTGCGCGAGTAGATCCAGTATGTCGTGTACCGCTTCCATGTGGGCTTGTTCCGTGGATGAGGTGGCTATGCCGATGTCGTCCATGTATACCCGAATAATGGTGCCTTTTGTTTCGTGGTACTGGATAAGGGGTTTGAATATTGCGTTCATCATGGTCTGGAAGGTGGATGGGGAGTTAGTCATCCCGAAGTACATAACCAATGGTTCGAAAAAGCCGTATTTGGTTTTGAATGCTGCTTTTTCTTGATCGCCTTCCTTGACCAGTATGTTGTTGTACCCCCATCGAACATCGAATTTAGAGAATATCCAACCACCGCTCAGGTCCGCTATTAGTTCTGGTATTAGTGGGAGCGGGTATTGGTTCCGTATGGTCCACTTGTTGAGGGTTCGGTAATCCTGTACTGGGCGTAGCTTCCCGTCCTTTTTTTTGACGAAGAAGAAGGGTGATGCGTACGGGGATTTAGAGGGCCTTATGTAGCCTTTTGCCATTTGTTCCTCCAGGAATTCCTGTAGTGCTTTGTCTTCCTTTGGGCTTAGTGGGTATACTTTACAGTCGAAGGAATCTGGTGCGTCTGGTTTGAGTTCAATGGCGTGGTCCCAGGGTCTTGACGGTGGGAATCGCTGGGATTCCTCCTCGCTGAATACTCTTGCGTGTCGTTGGTATTCCTTGGGTATTTCCTTCTGTTCTGTGTACTGTTGTGCTGATATTGCCAGGTCTGTTGCCGTTGTTCGTAGGTGTACGGGGGTCCCTTCCTCTTCCAAGGTTTTGAATGCCTGGTGCCTGTTGTCGTCGACTATTTGTGTGATTAGTCATCGTAGTTCTGTTATGTCTAGGTGTTTTTTTGGGTTTGTAGTTCTTATGACTACGGGGTATTGTTTGGTGTCGAGAGTTGCCGTTGCCCATTGTATTCTTGGTTGGAAGGTGGCTAGCCATGGGTAGCCCATTATGAGGTCTTCCCCCCCTACGTTGGTGACTAAGAAACAGATATCTTTGAACTTTCCATCAGTTTGCACGTTTAGGTCAATGCAATGGGTGATTTTCCCCCCTTTGTTGTGCGTTCCGTCTATGTTCCAGATATTACGGGGTCGGTCTAGTTCTTTTGTTCCTAGGTGCATTCTTTTGACGAAGTCCGGGTGTATGAAGTTGTCGGTGGCTCCGGAGTCCACTAATGCTTTTCTTTCGGCCATGAAGTTACTTGTTCGGATCGAAACTGGAATATGCATAGATCAATAGCGCGTTATGAACGATGAGTTACAATTGACTGCCCTCACCCAGGCCGTTGGGTTCAGGCGCTTGGAAAATCCTGGCTCCCTGCCATATTTCTAGCGAACATTTCTCTCCCTTCTTCTGGTAGCTCCACGATCCTCCCCATTATGTCCTCAACCTGTTGTTGGGAGGTGGTTCCACGACTGATCTGTGTGGGTTCGTCGAGGTCTATAAGGGGTTCCCCTATCATGCTTTGTGGAGCGGTGGGTACTTCCTCGATGTATGCGCTTTGTCCCTGCGGTGGTCCTTGGCGCGGTTGGCGAGGTTGCTGGCATTCTCGTGAGAAGTGACCTTTCTTGCCACAATTGTAGCAGGTTACGTCCCTTGTGTTAAAGACACCTCGACCTCCCCTTCCTCTAGTGAGGAATCCTCCTCTTGGTGCGAACGGGGGTCTCCTCTGAGTGTAGTCCCTCCATTCCTGCGCATTGTTGGGGTTGGCTTCTTCTGACCCTGCGACTCTAGCGCGGATTCTCCCTGGTGTGGTATCCATTGTGTCGGGGTGGTTGCGGTATTGTTGCCACCCAGGTTGGTTGGTTCTGTCTGTGGGGTGGTTGGAACCTCATGGGTTGCTGCGCTTGTTTGGGGTGCTGAGATGTCTGTTGTCTTCCAAACCCATCGACGCGTGCTTTCATGTGGAGGTACTGTTTTTGTTGTTCTATCACCGCCGTCTTCCATTGGTGGTACGTCTTTGGACTGTGGAGCTGGTACGCGTTGCGATAGAGGTCTATTGGTATTCCCCTTGTGAATTTGTCGAGTACCAGGGGATCGTCCAGTCGGTAATCAGCTTGTCGGACTAGCTTCTCGAATGAGGTTACGTAGCTGTCTATGTCACTGCCTGTCATTTTGAATCCTCGGTCCAATTCTAGTCTGGCACATTCTTGTTCCATGTTATCCCGGAACTGTCGTTTGAAGGCTAATTCGACTGCTGTCCACAGCCATGGGTCGCTTTTGTTGGGTCGGGTTTCTAGCCATTTCTGCATTTCGGTGGTCCACTCGTCCACCAGGTTGCCTTGGATGTATGTAAGGAACATCATGGCTTTGATGTATGGCGTTTGCATGCTCCTGTTGGCTGCGTTGACTCCCACAAATCAGTTCCATTGTGCGAGGAATGCTTGTGCTTTGTCTCGGTCTCCCGTAAATATGGGGGGTTCCTTTCCGATGAACTTGTCGGTGGTGTGGGGAATGCCTGTGAATCCAGTGGCTGGTAGATCTGTCCCATCATCCCCTGGGTGATCTCCTCCCCCTCCTCCTCCACCTCCGTCTGCGGGGTCTCCGCCTGGTGGTCCTCCTTTGGAGGTTCATTGCGGTTGTTCTTGTGGGGTGAAGAGTGCCGTGCGTACTTGCACAGGTTCCTGAGTGATAGTGGTTGTCATATTGGTAGGGATAGACTTAGCGATTTGCTCTAGTAGTGCCTCGTCTGTTTTGTTTGCGAAGATGTTAATATCTTCTGGGTTACTTGCGAGTGATGGTGATTGTGCTGGGGTTTTGGGTGTGGGGGATCGAGCTGGTTCCTCTTCTTGTCCGTCGATTAAGCCCCACTGATCTCTGGTTACTACGTTGTTGACTGTGATATCGAGGTTGAGGCTGGTGGTTGCGGGTCGTGTGATTTGATACTTGTTGTGAAGGTCGTCCCACTTGATTTCGGTCCAACAGGTGTTTTCGAAGTTGAACTCTACAGGTACGATCTGTTGTTGACCCTGTCTGTTATAGTAATAAGTCACGTAGCCTGGGTCCTCTGCGTCGTCTTTCCAAAATGCGGATTCCAAGTATCTCTTTGGTACGTTTCGTTCTCCTCTTCTGCTGATGTGGTAGGGCCTGAATGGTACCCAGTAGTCTTTGGTTGTCTTGAGATTGGCCACGGTGGATCTTGGTCTTAATGTTACGTCTACCACGGACGTATGCCTGACTTAGGCCTGTTGTTGGGTGGCAAATCTAACGAGAGGGTAAAAGAGGCAATTGACTCTGCTCTGTGGGTAATACGCAGGGTGTGGGAATAACTCTCCTGCTAATCCTTGATACCCGTGGAGGTCGTCTCCTTGTTGTAATCCGATAGGTGCAGTGTGGGATGTCTCGAGTTCGTCCCACGTGGGATGGTCGATGATGTAGAAGGTGCAGTAAGGGGACGCCACGCGTTCGTTCTGGTACAAGAAGACTTTGTGATAGGTGGCGTCAAGAGGGTAATCCACTGTCCGTGAAGGGAACGTATGGGATAAGTCACAGGGGACCCCTTGGTCTTGGGGGTATGCTGGATGACTCACTTAAAGGGGGAGATCCCTATAGAGCAGGAGAAGGTGGTGGTATTAGAAGAAGACCAAGATGGCGTTCTTGGTCTTTCACCCTACTCTACTTATACAGATACACGCGGGCTTTCAAGCGCCGCTTCAAGAAGTACTAGCCAATAGCGTAAGTAGCTTGAACCCTAGTACAGCTATCCTAGTATGAGTCATTACGAGTCATGATCCAATCCGTTATCGTATACAATCACATGCGCCGGAGCTTACCCGGCTGACTGATTCCACAAGTCCATGACGATGTACTGCTGATGCAGTGTCATACCCTTGACGTCAGTGTCCACTTCCGATCCGAACGTAACAGGATAACTTGGGATATACCAATGGCACTCCAATAAGGTGGTAGGGGTGGGACCAGCTTGACAGGAGAGGCAATATTCCTCATCATGTATGAGCCATGGGTGAAGACAATTGACCTCAAAGCCACCATAGTCGAGATAGGGTCTGACCCCAACCACCCAAATGTCCCAAAATTAACAAAACATTCAACCAAGCAAGCCTGCACTGGTGTTACAATGATAAAGGTTGTCCAGCTGAATGAGGAGTGTCTGCAGCAACTATTTGTGACTTATCTCAATGACAAAGTGTCAGTGCGCTCAGCATGTGACCAAGATGACAACTTGGAAGACAATGAATATGCCCCAGAGAAGGAGGGTGAGGTACACACAGCAATGGCAGTGCTCAAATGCCTGCTAGAGTCATGGAATTACAAGATGGATCACATGCAGGTGGCACATGTGGTGAGCTCATACATCTGTAAATGCAATTAGGTGTTCAGAGCGTTCAGAGCTGTTCAGAGTGTCCTTGAACGGCTCTGAACAGCTCTGAACACCTACTGCAATTACAGATGCCTATGATCCTCAGCCATCACAGTGCTATCAGGAGCCATGGGAATAGGTCTGCAGTATCAGCTATCATGTGACCCTGGCATGTGACCTGCCTTGAAAGAGTCCAGAAGAGCCCAGATGAGCCTGTGCCTGAGCTGATCCAGAATGTGAGTCCAGATGAGCTTGAGCCTAGACATGGTCTAGATTATGACTCATATCATGTGACTGATGGACTGGCTGACTGATAAGGCAGAGGATGCCAGGAACGGTCACCCCTTACTTAAGCTCCAAACCCTAGGGTTTGTATTATATAAGCGTTTATGTAAGCAGACAAATCTTGAAATTTGGTTAACAAAACAGATGAGATTGGTGAATGTTCCCCTCATATTCTGAAAAATTCTAGGAAAATTTGGTCAGATTGGATGTGCATCCTGAGTCGACCTCAAGTGGGTTCATTCCCATGTCCATTGCTCAGCCACAAGCTGTCAAGCGCCTCTGAACAACCCCACTGATCCACCTGGGCTTCCCTTGTGTTCCCAAGAGCCCCGCACTTGTGTGTGGCCTTAGCAACTCAAACCTGATGCGTCCACAACTGGGACAGCCACCTCTACAAAATTATGTGGCATGCAGAAGCATGTGCATGCACTTCCGACCTGCAATCACTCAACTCACCGTTTCTATTCCCAAGCTCACCACACTTGTTTGCGGCCTTAGAGACTCAAACCCAACATATCCCCAACTGTGACAGCTGTTGAGCCGTAATACTTACTATAAGGCTCATTACGTAGGAATTGGAGTACGGTTACTTACGATATACCCGTGGTTCGGAGTATTTAGTCATACGATACACGTACAGAATCCCCTTAAGGGATTATTCCAAGTCCACCGGTGATTAAACATTAGGCGTCACTGAAAACGCGATATTGTGGACGCCTTTACTCATCACTTTTCCCCAAACGGACATGGGTGGACCATAGAGTATATAATGCCTACTGTAGGAGCGAGTACATATACATATCTCTCTCCACCCCACTCAGAGCTTCCTCTGCTTCACTCTAAGCCTCGTCTAAGCTCTCTATACAGGTAAGGGTCTACCTGTACACTGCGTCTATTGCTGCGCAACAGGTTATGGGCCCTGCCATAAGTCGCTTTGCGCCTTCATTGGCTGCAACGACGGCGGGTTACCTTTGGTACCTTTAGTGGGGTTGTCGCCTTCATTGGCAGACAATTAGTCTCTACTATGGGAGACTATGTCCTTAATGGCAGACATTAGTATCCTATAAGGGAGACTATGCCGGTTTATTTTTCTGTTACTAGTCGCATACGGTGCTGACTATTCTCTATACAGAAACCCTATCAACAATGTCGACGCTTACAACTCTTGTCCCCGTCCTTGACGGTAACAACTATCAGATTTGGGCTAAGCAAATGGAGGCTTTCTTGAAGTCTTCTGCGCTTTGGGATATCGTCAGTGGAAGACGTCTTTACCCTGTCGCCAAGGATAAAGATGCTCCTACTCCTACGGAGGTTGAGGCCTATAATGCTTGGGCTTCGGATGATGATCGTGCCTTGGGCTCGATTGTGCTGCGTCTTTCGCCGGCTATTCAACGCCAGGTTGAAAAGTTCGCTACTGCTCAAGCTGTTTGGGACCATCTCAAGTCCCAGTATGGGGGCGTTAGCGCTGCTAATGTTTACCAGGACTTTAAGCGTGCCATGACATTTCGTCTGGACTATGCTAAGCACCCTGGCCCTCAGATTGATGAATTGGCTACGATTTACGACCATCTTGCCGCTAACTCTGCCAAAGTACCCGACGGCCTTCAGGCCATGATGCTCCTTTCGAAGCTACCAGCCAAGTGGGAGTCATCTCTAGTCCCTATCCTTATGTCGGGCACCACGGCAAAGAAGCTTACTTTGACCGATATTCGTACTGCGGCGGTCAACCAGTGGGAAATCGAGCGTTCCAAAGGCCAACCTTCCAATAGGGAGTCGGCCAACAAGTTGTCGGCGGTCAAGCGCAAGCGTAACGACCCCGACTTCCAGCAGCAGCAGCAAGGCTCTTCGGGCCAACAGAACAAGAAGCGCGGTAATCAACCACAGCAGCAGCAGCAGCAGCAGCAGCAGCAACAGGGAGGCCACCGCCAGCGTAGTAAACGCGCTGGCAAGAAGTTTAAAAAGCAACAGCAAGGTGCACAAGGTCATACGCACATTGCAGATGTTGCAGCACTCCCTGCGCCAACCTCTACCACCATAGCGCATATCTCGCCTTCTGGGCTCGAGCAGCGCATTTCCTCTGCCCCTCCTGCGAAGAAGCGTGTACCGGGACATTATAAGTCCCTTAACAAGGCTCTGGACGTCACCCAGGCCTTAGAGACTCCTGGTACAGTTCAGACGGTGAAGACGCTTGAACAGCGTCTTGGTGAAATGGTCGCGGCGTCTCCGTGGATCAAAAACCCGAACACCTTCGCAGAGGACTGGGAAATGGAGGATGACGACCTCCCTACAGGCTGCAGTGCGCCCATTAGTTCACCTCCAGACTCTCCTAAGCTAACCTTGACTCCTTTAGCGCCGCCTCCTTATCATAAGGCGCGCAAAGACAAAGGCAAGGAGCCCATTCGTACAGTCGAACCTCTTGAAGAGGTATGCCCTGATAGTCCTACTGCCGTAGAGATAACCAAAATGTGGGAGGACTTTGGTAAAAAGGAACCAGTCTGTGCCCCCTCTCCAGATATTTCTCTGGACCTAGACTGGGGTAGCGCAGATGATGATGTCGATGCTGACATCGCTAGCGCAGTTGGGCAAGACGACTTCACTCCCTATGAGGATGGGTTAGTAACTTTCCCTCCTCTTACTAGCAAATCTGACCACTCTACAGCGCTACTGGAGAAGGTGCCGATTGGCGCTTCTAGAGATAGTAGTTACAGTGCGCTTGTAAATAAAGTTGTCAATAGCGCGAATCAATGCGCTCATGGTTTGGATTATGCTCTTTGTGCGAAATGTAAGGGAATGCGAAGTCAAACAGAGCAAGAACCTATTTGGTTACTTGACTCTGGTGCATCGGCACATTTTACAAACAATAAACTGGACTTTATAAATTATACTCCCCTATCGCAAAAGCCTATGGTTAAAACTGCGGCTCATGCTCTCTATGTACAAGGCCAAGGCTCAGTATTACTGAAGCATACTGTGGAACATAAAGGTGTTAAGACGGAGCGTATTACACGCATATATCCCGTTCTACATATACCACAGATGACAACTAAGCTATTGTCCATGGGGGAGTTTCTACAACAGGGATTGCGCGTTAATGGGGATTCGCAGCATATATCTCTATACTATAAGGGCAGTTCTACGCCCGTATTACAAACAAAACCCCTAGCAGACGGTCACACACTTTACTGGCTTGATGCCAAAGTTACGCACGTTAAAGATGTACATGCAGCCCATAGTACTATCTATACTGCGGACTATGACATCTGGCATAGACGTTTAGGACACCCTTCGAAGGAAGTACTACGTCGTGCCAAGGATCACACTAAGGGAATTCCTACGGACCTTAAATATCCTTCGGAGACACCCATATGTCCTGGTTGCGCTCAAGGGAAAATGCCTGCCTCGGCGCATAAACCCTCTGAGACGCGTGCTAAGAAGCCTTTTGAAAAGATTCATTCTGATCTTAAGAGCTTTCCAGTTGACTCATACCACAAATATAAATACTTTATTAGTTTCTTTGATGACTTCTCCTCCTATGCATGGATCGTGCTTTTACGCACTAAAGCGCAAGCTATTAATGCGCTAAGGCAATTTATTGCCATGGTCAATACTCAGCATAACACCACTATTAAACAGTGGATGTCGGACGCTGGAGGAGAGTATAAGTCGGATGAGTTTATTAAAGTACTGAAGGACATGGGTATTAATATCCTACAAAGCGCACCTCATACTCCCCAACAAAATGGTCGCGCTGAGCGTTTTATGCGAACTTGTATGGATAAGGCTCAGGCTATGCGCCTTGAAGCCTGTCTCCCTCAATCTTGGTGGGAATTTGCGGTCCTACATGCAGTGCATTGCTACAATAGGACTCCAATAAGTCGCCTTAATTGGCGGACACCCTATATGAGCTTGTATGGTGAACCACCTAGTATTTCACACTTACGAGTATTTGGTTGTGGCGCTTATGTGCACATACCAGAAGATCGCAGAACGAACAAACTAGACCCCAAAAGCGAACAAATGATCTATATTGGTCATACTGAGGGTATTAAAGCGTATCGGTTCATGCGGATCAAAAACAACACAGTGTTCACCAGCACTACTGCATTATTTGATGAGACAGTATACCCTAGATGTGAAACGCAAAGGGTGCGGGGTACAACCCGCGTCAATGAGCCAGTAGAGAATCAACCTCCTATGGAGGATGACCAGTCACCTACACAGCCCATTCCTAGTGGTTTTGACGATGACATGCCTACTCATCGTCCCCCTAAACAGAGGCAAAATAGGGAGGATGCGCCAGACCGCGACGGCGGATCTGTGGCACCAGAGGAGCCAGAAGCGCAACCACCTCCGCCTCCTGCGCCAGAACCAGCACTACCACGACGGTCTGCGCGCTTGAGGAAAGTACCTACTCGTCCTGACAACGTCTATGGGGAAGACAGGCATCCCACACAAATAACTAAAGACGTTGAGCGGAGTAGCAAGTGGAAAGAAATGGTTGGAAAGCAGCCTGGTCGCTCCAGGTCTGATAGTACGCCAGGGCAAAGGCAGATTCCAGGAGGATTTCCTGAGACAAACCCTGACCCTCCACCTGCTGAGAGTGAAGCTCCGCCAGAACCCTCAGAGGATGAAGTAGATGATTTATTGTCACGCCTTGCTCAGGAAGGGGGAGTAAAATTCCTAGATCATCTGCTTGCCAAAGCAGTTCCATCTGCTGATCTGGAACCACTGGACACTTCTAATGTACGGGAGTGGACCTATAAAGATATTATGCGCATGCCTGCAGCGCAACAAAAGGAATGGAAGACTGCTTGTCGCGAGGAACTTGAGGCACTTCGCAGACGCAATGTCTTTGAGCTTGTGAACCCTCCTAAAGGGAGGAAGATTATAAAAAATAGATGGGTCTTTGATCAAAAGACTGATGGTCGCAAGAAAGCCCGGCTTGTTGCCAAAGGCTTTTCTCAGGTTGAAGGCGTTGACTATGATGAAATCTTCTCACCAGTAGTGCGCTTTGAGACTGTCCGGATGATGCTCGCGCTTGCAGCGCTGGAGGATTGGCACATCACTGGACTAGACGTTAAAACTGCCTTCCTATATGGCGAGCTTGATGAAGAGCTCTACATGGAACAACCTGAGGGCTTCAAAGCCAAAGGGCAGGAAAACAAAGTACTGCGACTAAAACGCGCCATATATGGGCTTAAACAAGCTGCTTTAGCATGGTGGAAAGCGCTGGATAAGTCCATGGCTGCGATGGGCTGCAAAAGACTACTTTCTGACTCAGGACTCTTTACCCATAGAGGTAAAAGTGGCGCCCTTGTAGTGATCATTGTCTATGTTGATGATGTGATCTTTATGGGTTCGGACAAAGCCCTTTTAAATGAACTTAAGCAAAGGTTCATGCAGGCTTGGGAATGTCATGACTTAGGCAATGCAAAGGAATTCTTGCGTATGCGCATTCAGCGGAAACATGGAAAGATCTTCTTAGATCAAACCGCTTACTTAGAGAAGGTGCTGCAACGCTTTGGACTTACAGACATGAAAGCAGCTGCAACTCCACTTCCTGAAGGGTACCAACCAGTACCTAATGACACGCCAGTCAACCCAAGCGTCAGGAGCAAATACCAGCAAGTTATAGGTTCACTCCTATACATAATGCTTGGGACTCGCCCTGACATCGCCTATGCAGTCGTTAAACTGTCACAGTTCGCTGCAAACCCTTCTGAGGACCATTTGAATAGAGCGCTGTATATCTGTCGCTATTTGCTTGGGACTTCTTCATACTCTTTAGTGTATGATGGGAAATCAAATGGGGGTCTAATTGCATATGCAGACTCTGACTGGGCTTCAAACCCAGATAATAGGCGATCTACTACGGGCTATATGGTTAAACTAGCTAATGGGATATTCAGCTGGAACTCTAGAGCGCAGAAGACTGTTGCGCTGTCTTCCACTGAAGCTGAATATATGTCGCTGTCGGATACTAGCAGACAATTAGTTTGGATTAAATCGCTCTTTACTGAGCTTGGGATCAAACTAAGCCCAATACCACTCTGCGGTGATAATCAGGGGTCCATCTTTATGGCCTCAAACCCTGTCCAGGAGAAGCGTATTAAACACATTGATATACGCTACCACTACATAAGAGAAGTGGTGAAGGACAAAAAGATAGAACTATTCTTTATAGATGGTTCAGAAAATCCCGCAGATATGTTTACCAAGAACCTAGGGCGTATTAAGTTCGAGAAGTTCAGAAGTCAGTTAGGACTTGAGTTTTACTCGTCCAACTGAGTTTCAAGGCTAATTGGCTTGGCCTCGAAACGAGCCAGAAAATTTCTATTATACATGGAATCAAAATAAAGTCATCTCAGACTTTTCGAGCCATCCCAATTCCTTATTTAAGGATACTATGGAAGGTATATCGAGTGACGCTTGCGTCTTCCGGATACATAAATTCTTTTAAAGAATCAACACATTTCCGGTCATTGTTTATACCTATACCAAAAAATCAGCCCAATGAACTGAAAAGTTCAAGAAGCTGAAATGGGATGGTGAAGAGAGCTCGGCCTCGAAACCGCTCTCATGGTTCCGGGAAAGACTCCCTTCTAATCATGGCTTGAATATTATTCGCCTTACACACTTGCTCAGAGCGCTTAGTAGCTGCACTTAGCAAGGGGGAGTGTTGAGCCGTAATACTTACTATAAGGCTCATTACGTAGGAATTGGAGTACGGTTACTTACGATATACCCGTGGTTCGGAGTATTTAGTCATACGATACACGTACAGAATCCCCTTAAGGGATTATTCCAAGTCCACCGGTGATTAAACATTAGGCGTCACTGAAAACGCGATATTGTGGACGCCTTTACTCATCACTTTTCCCCAAACGGACATGGGTGGACCATAGAGTATATAATGCCTACTGTAGGAGCGAGTACATATACATATCTCTCTCCACCCCACTCAGAGCTTCCTCTGCTTCACTCTAAGCCTCGTCTAAGCTCTCTATACAGGTAAGGGTCTACCTGTACACTGCGTCTATTGCTGCGCAACAACAGCCACCTCTACAGAATTACATAACATGCAGAAGCATGCACGTGCACTTCCAAGGCAGCCACAGCTCTCCAGTCGGTATAGCAGAGGTCACGTGTTAGATTATATAAGCTGTACAAATCTGGCTGTTGTTTCAAAAAAAAAATCAAGAAAATGTGCACAAAGGCAAAGAAATGCATTTTGCAAAACAAAAGTTTGTCGAGGAAAAATCTCCTTCAGAACTTGTCCTTTTCTCAAAATTTCTAGTATATATTGTAGCTATATGGTCCTACTTTGTATCTTACTAGATATTTTCACCCAAATTGAAGATATGGTGGAGCAATTTGACAAGCAAGGATTGTGCCCATTTTGCTTACTTAAAGGGGTGACCGTTCCTGGTGTCCTCTGCCTTACTAGTCAAGGGCCTTATGCCATTCACTAGTCATATTAGGGTTTCAGATTCAGGCTGAGCTTGAAATCTCCTGTCACAGATGTGTATTATTTTCCCTATTTTTCTGTATTTTTATGGAATTATATGGTGAAGATATAAAGGGCTGAAGTACAAAGGTATTTGTTAGTCACATGTGTTTGCCACCATGTGCATGTGATCGTGGGATTTATATCCCTTATACATATGAACAGTTCTGATTGGTAGATAAGGATAGAAGAGTCTAGAAGGATCTAGACTGTGCTTAGTAGGTTATGCTTACTCACTGCATTAGGTTTTACTCAGCAAAGTGGAGCTGCTCATAAGCACTATGACAAGTGCATCAGTCAGCACAATAGATAGTGCTATTAATAGACATGACACATCAGCTCCTGAGTCAAGGAGTCTTACTGTACACTTAGTAATAGTGTTTAGACTCAGTTCAAGCTCAGCCACAGTAGTGTATATAAACCTCTGTAGTGTCCTGAGTGGAACCAACTTGTCCTCTTGGTTCTCCACTCAGTGTGCCACAGCATGATCACTGACATCTTGAGTCCTTGTATAAAGGCTCTATGCTTTTCAGAGATGTCAACGAGTTCTTGTTAAATGAGTGTACTCGCAAGTGTGACTTGTTTGTGATGAGTACTCGTGCCCACGAGTACTCATTCCCATGAGTACACATGAGTACGAGTTCCATTTTCAATCACACGAGTACTCGCAGTACTTGTGGGGTCACGTGACCATTTTCCGGGTTGGTAAAGATCTGTTTTATTACACACAAAAAGTAAATACTACTACTGTATATACTACTCATTAAGAGGCCTGCAGCACTACTTGCCATCTGAGTCATGTCAGCCATCATCGCAGTCACCCGTTGTCATGCCGCGTTGTTGTCATGATTGTCGTCGGCTTTGTCTTGCTGTCGGTGTCGGTGTCGTCGGACTTGGTCTTTGGTGTCCCATTGCCATGGTTGAAGGGAATTGCCCCGTCGTCGTAGTCGATGGGCGTCGTCCCTTTGTCGTGGTCGACAAGCACCATCACTCGACACTCTGTTGTTGCTGTCATGTCGTCCAAGGTGTCATCGTTACAGTCATCCCCGCTGCCACCTTGTCATTGCTGGTGGTATTGTAGCCACTATTCAGGGCACGGCAGTGGTTGGAGTTTGTGCAGCTTGAAACTGCGTTGGCCTTGGCGTTGGTGAACAGTGTTGGTTGTAGCTGCAACAGTGCTGCCTCTGGGCCAGACAGGTTTCTGTTTCTGAAACTGGCAATCACCAAGCATGGGAAGGATGTGAGTCATTTGTGGCTCTTACATGGCTCTTACACTGTTCACCTAAACAACAACAACAGTGGCAGCAAACCCTCCCACTAGTGCATGGCCAGCCACCTGACTACATCCTCTGCTGGTGCCCCACTGGCACCAACAATGGGCATTTCCAGGTCAACCACGATGTCTAGCAAGGTGACAACACAACGGCAATGGCAGGGCACAACACAATGACAACACGACGACAACTACAGCATGACGACAACTACAACAACTACGATAACGATAACAACAATGACAATGCAACAGGCAATGGCAGTGATGTGGCGACAACACAATAGACAACGGCAGTAACACAACGGCAACAGGGGGTAGCGATAGTACAGCGGGTATCGTAGCCTTTATAGTTAGTGTTTACAGTAGCTAGTGCCAATACTACAGGTAGTAGGAGTGATAATATACAGAGTACTCGTTCCAAACAAGTACTCATACAATTTGAACGAATGCGAGTACAAGTACTCATGAGTACTCGCGACTCAGATGGGTACTCACACTGCGAGTATGAGTATCAGTCTGGAAAATTTGGCAAGTACTCATGCTCACGAGTACTCGCCGCTGCGAGTACGAGTACATCTTCAGAGATTTCCAATGAGTACTCGTACTCATGAGTGTCACTCATTGACATCACTAATGCTTTTGTCCCCTCCACTGTGACTGTATGTTTGGCACGTGATTTAGCTCCACATTAGGCTTAAGTGTGCTCACCTGACAGTTCACCTTTTAATTCACTTGAGCTTAGCATAGCATGAAGTCATATCACTACAGCTCCCCCTTGAAGTATAAGTAGAGAGCTTTGAATGTCTTGTAGTCCTTAGCTTTGATATCTTGTGTAATACCTTCCTCTTGCACAGATTGTATAAAGCTTGATCCCTCATCAAGGGGGGTCAAAAATGTTGTTCCCTGACCCAGAGGATGGGGGGGGAAGGTCAACCAAAATCCCTTAAAGAATTTTAATATTTTCCACTTTATGACCCATGTCAGGGGGGTTGGGGGCAAGGTTTGGGGGGGGGTCAACCAAAATCCCTAAAAAAAAATACTTTTTGGGCTGTCTTATTAGTTCAGAGGGTGCACAAGGGGGTGCACTTGTTGCTTATAAGCTCTTCTAAGCCCTCCTCTCACTGTCAGGTCCATCTTGGGGTCACACTGCTCACTTGTGGCTGCCCAAAATTTCCTTTTTTAGGTGGTACATGGGAGGGGGTCAACCAAAATCCCTTAAAAATATTTACCAACCCCATGCAGTTGTTTTTAACACAATTTGACCCCCCTTATCCCTCATTGTCTCATCCATTCCTTTGTCATCTGTGCTAGTGTGCCAATTGTCACCACTAAGTGTTCTGCTTGCCATTGTGCTTCGTCATCACCAATGCCTTGTATCTTATCATTATTACCTTCATCATTATCTTTGCCTTTGTCGGTCATGCACTGTGTATCACCCTAGCTGTCACCTATGGGATACTGAAGACAGTCAAAGTCCTGCAGCAGCAGCAAACAGGCAAATAGGCCATGTGTTTGGCAGATGTCCAGAAGGAACATAACACAAAGCTCCTGATGGTATGTATCTGTGTTAATACAATTTATCAGTGCTGATTCTAGCAGGTTACAGGGTCCACTACGGGGAACGAAGCTCACGCGCGAAGGCAAATGGGGTGCACAGGCACGAAAGACACTAGACAGACGAATAGAACTCAGGAATCGCCTAGGAGCAATGACTATAATGTATTTACCTAGACAGACGAATAGAACTGTCCAGGCATGAGCGTACTGTAAGGAAACGCGGACAAAGATATTCTCACCTCAGGAATCGCCTAGGAGCGATGACTGAGGTGTACACGATAAACTACGCAGGTATAAGTACGAGTCGAAAGAATGTGGAGAGCCACGAGTACCATATTCACATGGACACAGGTATAGTATGATATCCAGAACCGAGACGAAACAGTAATTAACTCACAATACGAATTAATCAATCAGTCAAATAAGAGCGGGTATGATCGCCAACATGAGCCACATCGGCCTCGCATGCGCTGGAAACTCAACACTCCCCCTCACTTCGCACGTAGTCCAAGACCTGCGGCGAAGTGCTTCACCTTCGGAGATGGTAACGCCTTCGTCAGAACGTCGGCCACCATGTCCTCGGTGGGGCAATAAACCAATCGCACCACACCCTGATCAACCACCCAGCGAATGAAATGATAACGCACGTTGATATGCTTCGTGCGCGCGTGATACTGGTGGTCGCGGGCCAGCGCAATTGCCGACTGGTTGTCGCAGAGCAGCACGGTCGCATCCTTGAAGGGACTGAAGACCTCTGAGAGAAGGCTGCTGCAGCCAGAGCGCTTCCTTCACCCCATGAGTCGCAGCTGACGTACTCGGACTCGGTGGTGGACAAGGAGATGATCTCCTGCCACTTGGAAGACCACGAGATGGCGCCACCGTCGATAAGGAACGCGTAGCCCAAGATGGCTCGGCGGTCCTCGGCCATGCTGCCGTCGGTGTCGGTGTACCCAACAAGCGTGCGCCGCGCCTCGCCATATGAAAGCCACAGGTCACGCGAGCCTGGCGAGATAGCGAAAGATTCGCTTCACCGCCTCCCAATGCGCAGGACCGGGGTTTGACGTGAAGCGTGCCACGGTGGACACAGCAAACGAGATGTCAGGGCGAGTCGCAAGTGCAGCCCAGTTAAGGGCGCCGACCGCCTCATGGTAAGGGATGTCGCGCATGGCTGCGAACTCGACTGCGCTTGCTGGGGACTGCTCGGCCGTCAACTTGGCCTGCACATCCATCGGCATGGAGAGTGGCTTGAGCTCAGAGAAGTTGTAGCGGCGTAGAATAGAGTCGATGTAAGTGTGCTGAGACAGGTGAATAGTACCGGCCTCGTGATCCCGCTTCACCTCAATCCTGAGCATCCAGTGGAGCTCCCCCAGATCCATGACCTCGACATACTTGCTGAGACCAGCCTTGAAGGCATCCACCAGACGCGGCTCGCTAGCAGCGATAGTGCAGTCGTTGACGTGCACCGCGATGACAATGAGCTGGCGGGCTGCTGCGTTCGTCCGGTGGTAAACTGCCTGGTCGACTGAGCACTGAGCAAAGCCTAGCTTTGAGAGAATGGACGTGAACGTCTGGTACCAGCGACGTCCCGCTTGCTTCAGGCCGTACAAGGCCTTCTGCAGTCGCAGAACTCGCATTCCCGCGTCCGGCGCCAAGTACCCAGGAGGTTGTCGCATGTACAGAACTTCGTCCTCCCTGAGCACGCCGTTGAGATAGGCGCCCTTGATGTCCACCTGGTGCAGCACAAGACCGAGTCGGTTCGCCATTGCGATCACTGCGCGCAACGACGCGAGCTTCACCACAGGCGCATAGGTGTCGTTGTAATCGACTCCACCAATCTGCGAGAAACCCTGGGCAACGAGACGGGCCTTGTAGCGGCAATGTTGCCCGCCGCGTCCTTCTTGGCCTTGAAGACCCACTTGGAGCCTATAATGTTAGCCCCGCGTGGTGGTTCCTCAAGCCTCCAGGTGCCGGCCTTCTTCAACATCGCAAGCTCCTCGGCGATGGCTTTCTCCCAGTGTGGCCAGTCCGGGCAGCGCTTGGCCTCCGCAAGCGTGCGCGGTTCCAGAGCCTCCACCTCGGCGACCTCGGCGGCGAGTACATACTCAAGCCAGTCCGAGTCCTCAAGAGCGTCGAACGCATTCTTGGCCGACCACGCTCCCCCTGCCTCCTCAGCCTCCTCAACCTCCTCGCCAAATCCTCTGGGCACCTGTAGTCCAGCTGTGAAGTGTGGGTCAGACCATCGTGCAGACGACACACCTATGCCTTGCATGATGTCACGAATTGTGCGCGACGGCTTGCGGACTCGAGCCTGGCGAGTAGCTGTGCTCGGGTCGCCTTCGTCGTCGCCTTGCGCACCTGCCGATGCTGAAGATGATGAGGATGAGGAAATGGGAGTGAGAGGGGAATCAGGGTCTGGCGTGCCTGGGGCTGCAGCCGGGATGGGTGGTAAGGCGGGTGGAAGTGAAGTGGTGATTGCAGCAGGCTTGGGCTGCATGGGTCTAGACGTGGGGGCTGTAGTAGCTGCCAGCAGTGCTGCGGATACTGCAGGCGTGGCACGCTGCTCGGTACTAGGAATGAAAATAAGATGTTGCTCCCCCTCGAGCTGCGGTGGCATGCCGAAGTACACGTTCCGCTCAGACGTGACGTTGCGCCTCACCGAGAAGTACACGCAGTGCGCATGAGACTCAGTGTCGAAGCCGAGCCAGCGTCCCTCCTGCGCACATGCGTCCAGCTTGGAGCCGCTGTCGTCGTGCACCCACACAGTCACGCCCCATCGCTGCAAACCCGACAAGTCGGGCGTGCGTCCGAGCAACGCCTGGTAAGGGGTTGAGCCGTCCAAAGCCTGAGTCGACATGTGGTTCTTCAACCACATCGCGTGCCGCAAAGCCTCGCCCCAGAGGAACTTGGGCAGGCCACTCGAATGCACGAACGCGCGGATGCGCTCCATCAGCGTCTGGTTCAAGCGCTCGGCCACGCCATTGAGCTGCGGTGTGTCGTGCACCGTCAGATGACGCACTGTGCCCACGGCCTTGAGGTGGGCGTCGAAGGCCTCACTGAGGTACTCCCCTCCGCGGTCCGAACGCAGAGCCTTGATGGCCGCGCAATGCCGCTGCATGAGCGCCCAGGCCTCGTAAGACTTGTAGGCCGTGAGGGTGTCCGACTTGGCCTTCAGCAGGTACATGACCGTGTAACGAGTCACGTCGTCCGTAAAGGTGACGAAATACCTGCAGCCGCACTTAGTCATGACAGGGGAGGGCCCCCAGACATCCGAATGGATCTCCTCGCCGAAGTGCTGAGCCTGTGGGCCGACGCGAAGCTTCGGGATAGCCTTGCGAGTTGCACGAGCAAAGAGACAGGCGTCGCACAGCATTTCGCGTGAGCCAGGGTCCAGCTTAACACCACTCACAAGCCCCTTCTTGACAAGGGCGCGAGCGCTGGCAGGAGAGATATGCCCCATGCGGCGGTGTAGCTCCATAACGGAGACGGCTTCGACTGCGTGAGCCGACTCCCCAGGATGACTGACCCAGTATAGCCCCCGCGCGTTCTGGGAAATGCGTGCAACACGATTGCCACCCGGCGCAAATAGTTCGAGGTGCCCGCCGCCTAGGGAGGCATGGTAGCCCTCTTGATCCAGGGCGCCGAGGGACACCAATGTGTACCCAACTGCCGGCGCGTGGAGAACATCGCGGAGGACGATGGCTGACTGAGGGCCACCGTTCGGCACGCGGATGGTGATGCTGCCCACCCCAACTGCAGGAAACTTCTGCTGGTTAGCAGTGTTCAGGAGGACAGGGGGGTCGAGGCGAGAGTAAGTGGTGAAGTCAGACTGATAGGGGGAAATGTGATGCGTTGCGCCCGAGTCGTAGAGCTCGACGCACCCGCCATGGTCGTCGCTGACGGGGGTGATGACTGCCACCACAACCTCCTCCCCCTCAACATCCTGCCAGTCGCTCCCATCGATGAGCGCGGCATCCAGATCTGGCGCACCTAAGTCCATAGCCCAGCAGGCGTCCGCGTCCTCGTCCGGGGTCACGACAGCATTCGCCGACCCGACAGGCTTCGTGTTGGACTTCTGTGCCCCATCAGCTGGCTTCTCCTCCTTCTTGGGGGAACGGCACTCCCGCGCCCAGTGACCTGGCTTCCCGCAGTTGTGGCATTTGCCCTTGTGGCGTTTCTTCTTGCCCTCGGACCCCATAGCTGCAAGTGCGTCGTCCCCGGCAGCCTGATGCTTGGCCCCGGGCGAGTTGGACTGCAACTTGGCCCGACGGTTCTTCAACCGGTCGGCCTCCTCACAAACGTGGTCAATGAGTGACTCAGTGTCAATGGTGGTGAAGCCGTGGACAAGGCAAGCAGAGGACAGGATACTCGACGTGAAACGCGCGAGCTCCTTGGGAATCCCCCTGAGCACCGTCCGCTGGTAGTCCCGAGACATGATGTGGACTCCTGTGGCCGCGAGCTCCTCGTGCTTGTAGCGTAGGCCAGTGAGGAAAGTGCGGACGTCGCCGCCTTTCGCGCAACGCATCTCGAAGAACTGAGTCTCGAGGTCGTTCTGTGTGTAGACACTCTTCACGGTGAACTCGTCATGGACGCGGAGCCAGCGTAGCTCCGCCATCGGAACATAGCCCATATGCACTGCCATGGAGTCGGGGAGTCACTGTGAGAGAAGGTAACGCGCAACGAGATCATTGTGATCCCACTTCGCCATAGCCTCCGTTTCATCTGCCGTGGGGTTGTTGACGTCCGTAGGTACAGGACGCTTGTTCTTCCCATCAAAGAAACCCCACCAGCGACTCGCCTGCATCACTTCACGGAAGCGCACAGCAAAGATCGCCCAGTTCAATCCATCGGGCTCAAGGTGAGGGATGTTGGTGGGTAGTTGTTCAATGATAGAAGCAGGGGCAGGAGGTGGCGGAGGTGCGGAAGTGGATGATGGTCCAGGAGCAGCTGGGGCAGGGGGTGCTCCTCCAGCAGGCGGGACAGCAGGCGGGGCAGTGGGTAGTGGCTGGGACATAGTAACAGCAGAGGCAGCAATAGACGAGACGAGCTGGGTTTAGCAACGCTCGGCAGGGCCCATAACCTCTAGCAGGTTACAGGGTCCACTACAGGGAATGAAGCTCACACGCGAAGGCGAACGGGGTGCACAGGCACGAAAGACACTAGACAGATGAATAGAACTCAGGAATCACCTAGGAGCAATGACTATAATGTATTTACCTAGACAGACGAATAGAACTGTCCAGGCATGAGCGTACTGTAAGGAAACGTGGACAAAGATATTCTCACCTCAGGAATCACCTAGGAGCGATGACTGAGGTGTACACGATAAACTACGCAGGTATAAGTACGAGTCGAAAGAATGTGGAGAGCCGCGAGTACCATATTCACATGGACACAGGTATAGTATGATATCCAGAACTGAGACAAAACAGTAATTAACTCACGATACGAATTAATCAATCAGTCAAATAAGAGCGGGTATGATCGCCAATGCGAGCCACATCAGCCTCGCGTGCGCTGGAAACTCAACACTGATATCCCATGACCCCTTTAGCACTTCATTTCACAACTAAGTGGTGTTGTGATTGTCACCCCAGGTCCAATTTTCACTTGTGCACTTTCTTCAAGGGTCGACTTCTCTATCAGGATCTGGTTACTTTGGAGCTCTATTATGGTGGCGTCAATGAATCTGATTGTGAAGAGATTACCCTGCCTCTACAAAAGAAGTGAAAGGCAGACATTAAGGTTAGGGCAACCAACAAGTAAGGACCACTAACAGATAAACTTATGGCCTGGCATCTTCAAGTGCATGACAGTGACCCTCTGGCATCTGTGTGGCTGCCAATGTTTATCCTCAATAACTCCAGCATAAAGAAACTGTCTAGGTTACACCCCACAGAAGTCACAGGCCCCAAGAAAATCGTTAGCATCCTTAGTGAGACTCAAGAATGGCAGGCCAATTGGTCTGGGCAAGTCTATGAGACTATCTGGGCTCATGATCAAGAACTTAAGGAAATCCACAAGAAGGAGGCAGCTTGACACAAAGCTTACCAGAAGCATGTTAAACAAGATCAGGATGCAGCCAAGTTCATTGAGGATTCCAACCTGACAGTGGAACACATCTGCAAGGAGGTCTTGCAGTGACATTGCACAGCCATGGACTTGGAGGGACTCTAATGTTGTGAGAGGCTCTAGATGATATCATGGAGAACATCCCTGTTTGTTGTAGTACTAGGCTACAAAACTTGAAGTAGTAGTTCATACAATCTACTCTGCCATCAACTCGTCTGAGTTGTCTGTTGAGTTGTCTGCATCACCATCTCCATCTGCCAGTGGGTCTACTATAAGAGCCATTTGTGGCAATGAATTGAGTTCTTTTTTGTAACCCCTGCCTTCTACCATGGCACAGAACTTCTGATTGAAGGTGTTCAGTGATAATGACAGCAGCTTCACTTCACCCATAGCAAGGATGTTGGGCACAGCTTTGACCTTTACATTTCCAGGTCTGTCTTCTTTGTACATGTGCAGCTGTTCCTTGCACACTTTCTTGGCAATGTGCCAGACCAGATGGTCTGTTTTGTGGTCAAGCTCTCCACCACCCCCAGTCTTCAGAACCCCATCATGCCTCCCTGTCAAGTGACAGTGAGTCATCACAATGGTGGTCTTGATGGTGGTGGTTGCAGAACATGGAGCTTGGCTCAGCTCAGCTCATCTTGGCTAAGCCGAGCCAAGCCGAGCCAAGCCACGGCAATATTACAAGTGAAGCCGGGCCATGCACATCACTATTTAGTAAAGTAGGGGTGCACACTGGCATTAGTTTCAGGGCTTCCCTATGAGGCCCATTTTCCACGTTCTTTTTTTCGCCTGGGCACTCGGAGCCTTAGCCTCTCCGTCTAGTATCGTGGACCGTAGTGTTCCACCCGATAATATCGTCTATGTCACAGATGCCAAGACTCACTGGTTCGTCATCTTTTTGCCCGCCTTCCTTACTATCCTCTCAAAACTGTCTCGACTGTCAGCATGATTGTGCCGCGTACTCCTCATACCAACGTCGGTGATAGCGAGCATCCCGGTGGCATGAAGACCTATTGTACGCCCGCAGCTCGCCTCGACAGTAGTCAAGGGCAGCTTCCCGCTGACTTTTGGAGGGACATCGAGTTCAAGAATGGAACGGGCAAGAACGGGGGGCGCTTTGCACAAGGTACGTTTTTCGGTTCAACCACTTTCCATTTCGCGCGCGTGCTAAGACCGAAACGGTAGTCACGGGTTGCATCAACTCCAGCCATCTCTCCCGCTTGAACCCGAACGATGCGGGGGGGCAGTATGACTCGAGCGGCGGTGTGGGCGGCATGGGGAACCCGCAGGGGTCCATCTGCTTGGAGTAAGTACCCATGAGCTCGCGTCGGCCCCCGAAATTCTTCGCTGACTGAGAAGAATTCAGTTACAAACATTACGTTGAGCTCCTTGAGCCTGCTGGGCCTCGGGCGTGCCTCAAATGCTGCGATGATCCCGCCGATTGTCCTACAGATAAAGGTCAGTCATATGCTACGTCACGCATCCCGCGGCTCACCCGTCGGGGACAGATATTCAAGGTTGCCCGAACGTAATTGAGGGAAACTACTTCAACTGCGGTTAAGAGAGCTTTAGCGGACTTTCACACAGACCCTGACACATTCATTTCTCCGATCTTCTTCGCGTTCTTTACTTGCACGAACACTTTATTGACGCTGATCTCCGTGTACCGAACGTCGCACGTAGTATTTTTGGATTAAAATTCTCTCTTTCAGAAATGAGGTGAAGGGGACCTACGAGATGTCAGAATGACCTGACCGGTCTGACGCCGCGGCCGGCACTTGTCAATCGATCTTCTCCGAAATTCCCTCGTAACCCTCCCATTTTCCCAAGCCATCTCCGATGTCCAACAAACGCGTCCCGTAAAAGATGTGCACGGTCGGTCGCAGCTCGGCCCAACGTAATATGTGCCCCGAGTCGTCGCGGGCCAGGTGTGAGCCCCACACGCTAATTCTGTCCGTCTTTGAATTGTGTGATGAGACGGTGACACCACACGCGCGACAGCGAGTGCGAGTCTTCCAGGGTTTGAGTGGATTGACAAAAGAGTCGACGGGCGAGTCGTGTGTCCATGTGAAGGCGGAAGCGGGGAAGTGTATGGTATGGATGAATGGACAACCTTATCGCGCAAACGATTGAAATGTCAGGTACGCGAGACACACGGAGAAACACCATACCGGTCAACCGTTGGCATTGCGTACAATGGCAGTATGCGCGTAACACAGGTGGTGCTGAAAGCGCATAAGTAACTTCGCCGCAAAAGCAAGCCCCAGTGAGGGGACGAGACGGCGTAATCGTCGACGTCGACATGACGAGCGCCTTGTCAGTTGTAAAATTACATAATCACAACTCGCTGGTCCGGTCAGACTGTGCGACCCATTCTCCATCTCCGTGACCAACACCCCAAGTCAGTGTCTTCTCTCTGTTGACAAGTCCGTATGTCTGACACGGTCTCTGGTTTATTTTATTTTATTTTTATCCAGAGGTATCTCTCTTCCCTTGGGTAAAATCAGGCCATACCATGGTTTCTTCTACCGTCAATGTACGCGTGGAGTGTTCTCTCACTCCCTAGAGCGGCTAATGTCCATGGCTGTAGGTTGTCCGGTATACTGCACTTCTTTCGGGGGTTTTCTATGGTGTCTTTCACCGTCGAACGCTACAAAATGCCCATGATACAGACAAGGCACACCATGCCAAGCACGAACGGGAAGTACTGGTTGCGCAGGCGAAGGAGGCATGGAAGAAAAAGCAGGAAGGCGCAAAGGATGGCGGTGAGTCGCGTCTTGTTGCACACGTGCCAGCGGTACTTTTGCAGTACCCTGTCTGAATTCTCTCGCTGTCGGCTGGTAATTGACGACTTGTTTTGTCCTTGCAGTCGTCACAGACCCAGAAGACCCTCGGTTTGATCTGGAACAGTTGATTGCAAAGTGGGAATCATCCTAGAGGCACCTATTTGAGAGACCACTCGTGTGTGCCCAGAGTTTGTTGGCATAAATTTATAGACCTGCTGTGCATAATAAGCGTGAGAAACCCCGTCATTGGACACACACCCGCCAGTGCGCGTCGCGTTGAATCGTTCCCTTTCATTTCGACTGCTTGCTTGCTTCTGTCCACATGAAACCTACCGTTACAGAAGATGAATTTGAGGATGCCGAGGAGGAGAATAAGTTCATCAATGAAGTACGTGCTTTGAGTGGAGTGTAGAAACAATTCCTGGTGTTGAACTTGCCTGCTGTAGGAGTACAAGATATGGTATGAGTCCCCCTCACGCGCTCAAGAGGACATTTTCGTGTACATGACTCGACAGGAAGAAGAACGCCCCATACCTTTACGATCTCATGATAACTCATGCGCTCGACTGGCCGAGCCTGACCTGCCAGTGGTTCCCAGACAAAGAATCGTGCGCCTTGCTGCTCCAGTCACTCTCGTCTCGAACTGATCCCTCCCCCCATTCAGTCCCTCCAATAAGCCCTACACGGTCCACCGCCTGCTTCTCGGCACGCACACGTCCGGCCAGGCGGCCGACTACCTCCAAATCGCGACGGTGCAGATCCCGACCCGCAGCGGACCGGGCGCGGACGTCCTCGACCGCGGCACCTACGACGAGGAGCGTGGCGAGCTCGGCGGACACACGCTCCCCGCGACGCAGGCGCGCATCCGCGTCGTGCAGCGGATCAACCACGCGAGCGAGGTCAACCGCGCGCGCTACATGCCGCAGAACCCGGACCTGATCGCGACCAAGGCCGTCTCGGGCGACGTGCTCGTGTTCGACCGGACGAAGCATCCCAGCGAGCCCGAGCGCGGCGGGGTGTGCAAGCCCGACATCCGGCTCGTCGGACAGACCAAGGAAGGGTCAGTTTACAGTCTTGTAAAACGTGGCGAGGCTGATATGTCGGACGCAAAGATTCGGGCTCGCGTGGAACCCGAATAAAAAGGGCCACATCCTCGGCGCGTCGGAGGACAAGACTGTGTGCCATTGGCAAGGATCACACACTACACTCCACTCTCCTCCTCGCACTGACTCCCAGAATTTTTAGGGACGTGAACGCATACTCCAAGGGCAATTCATCTATCGAGCCTTTGGATGTATTCGACGAACACACTGCCGTCGTCGGTGTAGGTTTTGTGTCACTGGTACTAGTACGCATAATAACGCAAGAACGCAGGACGTTGACTGGCACGCGTCAAATGAAAACGTATTTGCCAGTGTGGGTGATGACAAAATGCTCAAGATGTGAGTGTTCACGACATGCCGAGTCTTTCTGAAAAAAAAAACAAACACCCTCGCAGCTGGGACACGCGGCAGAAGGTGCCCACGTCATCCCTGCAAGCACACGACCAGGAGATACTGGCCGTCGCTTTCAATCCAGGTGCAGAGACACTCTTGATCACTGGCAGTGCAGACAAGGTTCGCGGCAGTGATCTGGATGGGTTCAAAACAGCTACTGAGTGGTCTGAACAGACAATTTTGTTGCACGACATCAAAAGACTGGGGAAGCCGCTGCACACGTTTGAAGCTCACACGGACGAAGTATTGCACCTCGCGTGGTCGCCTCACAGCCCCACCATTTTTGGGTCTGCGTCCAGCGACCGTCGCATTAACGTGTGGGACCTCTCGCAAATCGGCGTCGAGCAGACCCCGGACGATCAAGAGGACGGTCCACCAGAACTCATGTTCATTCATGGAGGTGCGCAACCACACCCCCCCGCGTTTCATATACGTTTTGCCTCACTTACGGTTCTCGTAGGTCATACGGCACGTCCCTCGGACTTCTGTTGGGCACCAGGGGTGGGCGAGCACTGGACGGCAGGTGAGCACGTCAGAAGACAATGTGGTGATGGTTTGGCAGCCGACCATGCACGTCTGGGCTGGAGAGGAGGTGCATGTCGAGGAGAAGCAGCTAGAGTCAGAAGAAATGGAGGGGGTCGAGAACACAGTGGCATCCGGATCCGGGTCAGGGCGCGGTGCAGGAGGAGGGGTACAAAGTGCGCCCAGGAGCGGGAGTGCAAGCGCATCCGGAGGGGATATGGACGAAAGCTGATATTCCGGAAGGATAGTGGCCTACTATACGACAGACGTGTTGTTGCAAACCCAATGCGAAATGTGGTAGTATATACTTCGATCGTAGGGTGAGTGATGAAAAAATACGGGGAGGAGGCGCGGCAGGATAAAGCAAATGCAGCGAATGTGCAGAGCACTCGGAGTGTAAACCCGGTAGGAGTTATATTTCTCAGAGGAAGATGAGTCTAATGGCCTCGAAAAACACTGCGGATGGCAATGGTGTAAGTACGGTATGGCAGGAGAGGTAGTGAGATGCGCACCTCCACCAACGACGACAAATAAAACAAGGCCGAGAGCCCAGAGGCCGAGTGGAGATTGTTTTGATAATTTCTCTTTGCGAGACGTGTTTATGGGATTTTTTCCGGCACGAGCCTTGGTGCTGAATTGCTCGTTCCTTTGCCGGATTTCACGCGAGGCGGTCGACTTGGGGTTGCGCATTGGGTGAGAAGAATACGTGAATTAGAGTGAGACGAACGCACCATGACTCGTGTAGATGGAAAGTAAAAGAAGTGTGCGTGTGACTAGACAAGTCAGGCGTACGCGTACGTGGCAAAAATCAATATTTGACCGTGTTGTCCGCCGTGATGGTCAAGATCAAAAAGACATCACTCAAGGAGGCCCTTTCATCTACACAGGCCAGGCTTAAGAAGAAGAAAGATGCTGCCGGTGCACTGCCTCTATTCAAAAAGCTAAGGGTGTGGCGACGAACGCCAAGCCTCTACGACGGTCTACAATACCATTCAAGTCGTCGGATAAGATACTCCTCATCGGAGAGGGCGACTTCTCATTCGCCGTAGCTTTGTCACAACATTCGCCTCCACCCTTGGAATATCTCGTCCCCGCTAACATCACCGCAACCGCAGTACGACACCGAAGACGAGTGCTATAACAAGTATTCCGAAGCACAACAATGCGTCCGTGTGCTGCGAGAAAGTGGCGCTCAGGTACTGTTTGGCGTCGACGCAACCAAGTTAGAGAAAACCTCCGCGCTCAAGGGGAAAACGTTTGATCGCATAGTCTGGAACTTCCCTCATGCTGGTGAGCTACGACGGGCTTGGACTTCATCGTAGGGGATTGACGGAAGGAATGAGGCAAGGGCATTACGGACCAGGATAGGAACATACTGTCCAATCAGGTCCTCATCCTCGGTTTCCTTCGTTCGGCAGCGAAATTCTTGGTCTCAGGGCCCGTGCCGCAGTCACAGCCATCGCGAAAGCGTAAACGTTCCTCGGACGATGACGATGACGACGACAGTGATCAAACAGCCCAGACAGCTGGTCATGCGAGAGGCACTATCCTCATCACGTTGCGCAATGTATCACCGTACACTGAATGGTATGCTCGCCGCTTCTGTCTGTCGGTGTCTATCTGCTGATTCCATGGGTAGGGATGTGCCAAAGCTAGCAAAGAGTCCACCTCCACCTCGATCGTCCACTTGACCCACCAAACCCGCGTTACATCCTACTCCGCTCGTTTGTTTTCCATCGGAGTGACTGGAAAGGGTACGAGCACCGAATGACAAAGGGAGAGAGGGCGCATGGCCAGGGAAAGACGGGCTCGGGTGGGGAGGACAGGAACTTGGGAGTTTACTTTGGCAGAGTAGCTGGTCGGTCGGAGTTGGAAAGCCTACTTTGTCAATGTACATCCAACACTCGAGAACACTTCTCGGTCATGGCCATCCGCGCCCGCCTTTACTCTGTCTCAGTCAAACCGCCAAGGGTATACGATAACAAGCCCAGTCCCCGCTGTCTACTCGGAAAAGAAAACATTTCTCTACCACCAATACCTCCGTCTCTTCGAGTCTACTGCACACTCGCCTCTCATTTTCCTTCAGCACAACAAGTTTTCCGTCCCTAGGCTCATAAAGCTCCGAAAAGATATAGTACAGGCGGCTTCGCGTCATGCGCCTTCCCTCGCAAACCCAGGCCCAAACCCGGCACCCCCAGCGCTTCCGACACTAAGCGTCATCCGGACCTCCCTATTCGGTGTCGCGCTTCGCGACTTTGCGCCAATCGACGCCAAGACGAGCAAGGAAATCGCGCAAACAGCACAAGGCGGTCTTGCCGTACTGTCTCTCCCCGCCTTCAATCCACCGCAGCTCCAAGCGATACTTCGCGCGCTCCAACGCAGCGCGCCAAAACCGAAACCGCCAACGGCGGAGGAACTGAAGCAGGCGGCCGCGCTCAAGGCTCAGGACCCGCCGAATCCAGGCCGACGCGCGAAACGATCGCGCAAGATACTTGAACCCGAACTCATGCTCATGGGTGCGCTCATCGAGGGTCGCGTATTCAAAGCCGAGGGGGTCAACGAAGTGGCCAAGTTGCCGACTCTGGACACACTGCAGGCACAAATTGTTGGATTGTTGAGTAGTCCTGGGGCACAGCTCGCTGCGGTATTGAGTGAAGCAAGTGGTGGAAAGCTCTCACGGACGCTGGAGGGCCTGAAGCAGAGTCTGGAGGAGGCCAACCAGGAAAAATAAATAAATAAATATCGGAGTGCTAATAATTAGAGTTAACAATAATAAGGGAGGACTCTGAAGGTGTTCGTGCTCACGAGCTTTTGTCAGTTTTCAGTTTGGAAAGTTGGAAAATGTGTGTCACTCGCGGTCGTCAACGTGTCCGTTTTCTTGCTGAGGACCAGTTTCAGGGATGACGACGACGAGTTTCTCTACGGCGACTCCGAGCTCAAAGAGTCTTCGCTTTCAACGGTCGCCCCCACTGTCATACCGTCACCCGGTGAGACCTCCCCTTCTCTTTGCACTTGCCTCGCGGCACCGCTTTTGTATTCTACTCGTTCCGACAAAATATAATCGACTTTTTGCTCACTCCTTCCTCGCGTGCGCGTCAGTCGTTGAAACAGATGAGTGAGTTCAGCAAGCGGACTATCACACGCACACCCTCTCACTTGCTTTCCATGTAGCGTTCCCTTTGTCAAGACTGCGGAGACAGCAGATGACGACCTCTTTCCGCCAATCCATCCTCCTGCCGAAGCAGAAGTCGTCTTGCAGAATAATGACAGCATAAAAGGAGAAGAGGACGCCGACCAAGACGCAGACGCAGCGACCGAGGATGGCAGCGAAGAAGCTGATGAGAGCGACGAGGTCTGTTCCTCTTTCCCTCGAAATAAAAAGAATGGTTTGGAAACGAATGACATTAGGACATTGAATTTATCATGGAACCCGCAAACCGGAGCCTTGACTTGCGGTACGCAGTCCTCCATCGTTCATCCTTTTGCTGTCGTTCATCTCTCCGCAGACCGACTAGACCTGCGGCGCGTAGCGCGAGCTCCACCGCACCTCCAAAAGGTCTGGCAACTGTCTCGCTTTTCTCTACTGTCATGTAGTGCTCACGGCTCTTGCTATAGCCCTTCATCCCTCTGGACCATCGCTAACTACAGAATACACGCCCCGCGAACGTGGTGCTCCCACGAAGTCGCCAGCTGCCCAGCCTCCCGCGACGAGTACCCCTACTACTTGGCCCGTTTCGACCCCAAGTGCGACCGCCACGCCTGCCGCAGCGTCCCCCGTCCCCGACACCAAGCCAAAAGTCGACGATGGCATCGACCCATCGGCGCTTCCGCCCGTGACCGCGCCGCCTTCGCACCCCGCGATCGACCCGACGGCGACAGGCGCGGTCGAAGGGCGGTCGATCTTTGAGGTAGACGTGGCCGGGCTCACAGAAAAGGCGTGGCGGCGGCCGGGCTCGGACATCAGCGACTGGTTCAACTACGGGTTCGACGAAATCAGCTGGGAGGCGTATTGCTACCGGCGGCGCGAGCTCGGCGATGTTGCGGCCGTGCTGAAGACCAACGTCGTGGTGCGTGCGCACGGGGTCTTGGACAGTATCGCGAGCTTATCTTTGTGCATGTAGAACTTTTCCGGGATGCCTGAGGATCAGCTCGCACAGCTTCCTCCGGAGCTTCGGACGATGGTCATGACCGGCGCAACGGCGATGATGGCCAATGGTGGCGCTCCGATGATGCAACCGGCCATGAACCCCATGATGGCGCCCGAAATGGGTAACATGAACATGGGCCCGCAGATGATGAACCCAATGATGGCCAGCATGGGCGGCGAGATGGGCATGGACGGCGTTGGCGTCGGCGCTCAACAGGGCCAAGGCGGGCCGATGCAAGATCAGCTGGCTGCGGGTGTGGAAGGGTTCGGTCCGCAAGGAGGCATCGGGGTAGGCATGGGCATGGCTGAGTATGGCCTTCAGGTGTGTGTTATAATTTTGTGACAGCGCACTGGGCTGAAACAAGCGCATTCAAGGACCAGAGCGGAATGCAGCAGATGCAACCGCAACAGCAACAACAACAGTTGCAGCAACAGCAGCAGCTTCAGCAGCAACAAATGCAGCCGCAGCAGCTCCAACAGCAACAGCAGTTGCAGCAGCAGCAGCAACAACAGCAGCAGCAGCAGCAGCAGCAACAGCAGTTGCAACAACAGCAACACATGTATCAGAATATGGAGGCTCCCGTCGCGCCATCTCCACCCGTGGGCCCTTCTCGCGGCGTCCCGCAAGGACCTTTCCGCGGTCCGCGTGGTATGATGCGCGGTGGGAGGGGCGGATATATGCGAGGGAGAGGTGTGTCTTTTTCCTACTCACCACCCTTTGTACCTAATATCCCGCCCGCCCCGCGTGGACTCAACGACTGACCGGGTTCTAGGCGCGCACCCCGCCCCACCTGCACGATCTGCCTCTCCGCTCCCGCCCAACGTGCCGACCGGCCCCCGGAATCAAAACAAGTACAAGGACCGGGATAATAACGCGCAGGCCGTCGACGGGTTGGACTATGGTGGTGGCGCCGGTGCAGGCTTTGGAGGGATGGATCGGGGTAGTGCTACCCCCGCGGGGGATTTCGACGACCGTAATGGCCGGTAAGTCGGGGACCCATTTTTCTCTTCATTTGAACGATCTGCTGACCCTCCGCCGTTATTACAGCAAGCGGAGGGAACGCTCACATAGCGGTGACGACCGAAGAGACTTGAAGCGGCGGTGACTGTGAGGTACTACGCTCTTTTACATGTCATGAGGTTCTTGTCGCCTGTTCTTGCTCTTATCCCCTTAGTTTTTTCGATGTTAATAATAAACTATATCATTCCGTGATGCTACAAGACCGCTATGCAAAAACAAAAAGAAACAGATAGCGAACAAATACGGTGAGGTGATAAAGTAGCAGCTGGAAGTATAGGTCTAAGTCGTCGTCGAGGGTGCACGCACCGAACGAGGATTCCCGTTCGAACGGCGGTTTCCCCCTCCCGATGCGGCAGCACGCGCAATTTTGCGTTTGTTCTTGGGCTTGATTCTGCACGCATCGCAGAACCATACACCCTCGGGGGCGACCTCGAGCCCAATGCACCCCAAATGGAACTTGCGCGGGACCACCACGTTTCAGTGTCAGACCAACCAAAAGGGAGAAGAGTAAGTGACTTACCCACTCGCGCTCGCACTCGTTATCGTCGCACGCGACCATGTCCCCGTAACTCCCCACCTGACACCAGCAATACAAGCGCCCATCGTCCGCCTCACCTCCGTCGTCGGCTCCATCGCCCGCATCCATAGATGCGCCAGCAGCAACGCCACCACCGGCGACGGCGACGGCGCCGCCCCCGTCGATTCCCGGGCCGGTCAGGACGGCCGGGTGGGAGGCGACTATCGGGCGCGCGACGGGCATACCGGGACCCTCGAGCTGCGCGTGTACGGGTCCCGACCAGCCCCCGACGGCGGCGGCGGCAGCGGACATGGCAGGTGGGTAGGATGACGAGACGTGTGAGGGGTGGCCGCTCGTCGCTGTGCCAGACAACTCTGCAGCACCGCCCGTTCCTGCCAAGGACGATGCCGACGCGCCGCCGTTCGCTGCGTCTGTCGGGGTCGCAGACGCCGCGGTGGGGCGGGAGCGCCGTTTGTTGTTGGCCGGGTTGCGCGAGTTTGTGGAACGCGCTGGGGCGGGAGCGGCCGTTGCTGCCGCTGCTGCTGCGTAGGCGGGAGGCGCGGAAATGGTGTGGACTTGTTGTTGGTGGGAGGTGACTGAGAGGAGAGACTCGGTCGGCGAACCGGCACGGTCAGTTCTATGCAAGTTAGCGTCGAGCGGCAGGGGGAAAGAAAAGGCTGTTGGCGGGCGACGAACCTTCTTGAGCGAGCGCCGTTCCTGGACCGCGAGTTGGCATCCGTGTTCCTCTCTCTTCGTGGCGTCCTGGACCCTTCGACGTCGTCGTCCCGTGCACCGCGTCTCCTCTTGTTGGACGAGCTGTTCTGGTCTGCAGTGCCGGAGAGCAGGGCACCTCGCCTTCGGCGGCCGTTCTCGTACATCGAGAGGGGGGCATAGGAGCGGGGGGCTATATGCGGGTAGACGGTGTGGCGGGCGAGGATGGAGGGGTTGAAGCCGGGTATGTGAAGGAGGAGGGACGTCATATGTTCGTTCTGAGCCTTGAGGCCATCGGCGACTTGGGCGGCGACGCGGATCTTGTCCTCGCCTCCCAGCCTGAGACGTTGGGCCTCATCGGCGATCTCCCTGAGGAGCCACATGCGTTGTTCCTTGGGAGAAGAGTCTGTCTCGATCATTTCAACGAGATGGGTGATCTTCGAAGTGAGTGCGTGTACGGAAGCAGAAAGGACGGCGTCGAGCTCGCGAAGGTCGGCGAACTGACGGGAGACATCTGCGGGCAGGGAGTCCAAACTCTGAGTGTATTCTGAGAGGAGGGAGAGGGCATAGGCCGTTGACAACGCTGCGGGATCGCTGGTGGTGGCCATAAACAAACAAAGGGAAGAGGGTGAGTCGGACCGCGATTGCTAACTATGATACAAAAAGGCTCTTTCTACGTAAAAATGTAATACAGTCGAGTGAATCGAAAAAGTGCCCAGCACAGTGTCCGTATCGCCGCCAGTCGCTCACTTCTTCTTGTTCCCCGCTCCCATCTGGCTCGTCTTCCTCGTCTGGTATGAAGTCCCGAGGGACGCATACATTGAATGTTGGTCGCGCGGCGACGTGTGCAGTGTCGAAAAGGCATGCGGCGCGGACGGCCCGCTCGGGAAGAATCCCGTCGAGTTGGAGCCGGATGGCGTCGTGTAGGTTTGAGACGGCATGATGATGATGATGATGATTAGGTGATTAGGTTGATGGGTATGGGTGAATAGAATATAAAGATGGTCGTTCGAGACAGTGGGCGGCAAGTGGAGCGGGTGGGTGGGTTGGTGTAGGCCAAGCCTGACTGGGGAACAAAGTACTCGGGTGTGGGGTTGTATATAGCGACGGTGGGTGTGCGACCACTCTAATTGTGTCCGTGTGATTGTTGTCTAGTAGACACTCGTCGTGAAGTACTAAACGAGCTTGTTGTCTCTTTGAAGATTCCTTTTTGTGTCCCATTATATACTCACCTGCTCAGCGTTCACTGCCAATGGGATCCACGCCTAAGCGAGGGTGGCGCAATGCAAGAGTACCAGGACTACCTTTTTTCGACAACCAGATTGACTCGATAAGGCAGCCATTGAGCAGACCGACCTCTTTTTGGATCAAGAGCATTCCAAATCGGGATCAAGGGCCAACCAGAGCCGGGATTACGCGAAGAGCGATGCATTTAATCATAAATTACATCAACCGGGCCTATAGTGAGTAACGTGTGAACATGTGCAGAATATTACGAAAACCCTTGCAACCTGGACAAAAAGGAACAAAGAGTCGATCAAAGACCCACAGCGCTCACAGTAACGCCTCCCCATCCCTGCCCGATGCGACCAACTCTTTCCACTCTGCGCGCCACGACTGCATCTCCGACCTAATCTTCTTGTTCTCGGCAACCTTCGCGATCCAATTCACGTATATATCCTCATCCTCCGGCACAAAGAAGGATGACAATAGGGACAATATCGTCTCGAAGTTGGCCGAGTCAGAGGTGATATGATCTGCGGCGGCGTTAAGGCTGCATTTCGGTCTATGGTAATCCACATACCTCGATAAGTCCAGATAATAGAGACCGCAACAATAACAAAGAGATCCGGTCCTTCAAGTAAGAATGCATCCCACAGCCGCAAGTGGGTCTGGAATGGAATGGAGTTTGCAAATAGAGTGATATACCACTTGGTTGCGTAAGAAGTCGTTGAAACCGTGTGCTTCTTGAAGGCCATATAAACAGCTGGCATCATTTCCTCGATAACGCGCTCTTGCACATATATCGACTCGAGCAGACCAGGGAACCCAGGGCTGAAGATATCGTGCATATGGTAAGCATCGTGAAGGTGAACCAGCGAGGCATATGCGCGCTCCGGTTCAAAGTAGCAAAGGAGCATAGCGGCGATCGGCCCCATTCCTTGACAGTACCCACACTGTTCACAGCGCAGCGAAAAGCTATGCAGGACATGGAATAACGAGCGTTGCCTATAACACGTGATTCAATGCGTGCCCCCGCATAAAATTAGACCGGACTGCTCACCCAAGACCATACCGCGTCCGGAATAGTACGTGGCCATTAATGGTTCGGGGTACGTCAAGGTCAATCTGAATGTCGTATGGCGAGTGTTTCTCCAAGGCCTCACGGTATTCCGCCGAGAGTGCGAGGAGTTGTTCCTTGCTGATGCGAGAAAAGTTCCCAATTAGGGCCAACCAAGCGGCGCTGCGCCATCGATCAGGGATCCCCTTGTAGGTGCGGCGTGACAACTTGTGCTCTTTCGTCGGGCTTATACCCCACGTTTTAATGTTGCCGCCTACATCACGCGAACGCGGCTCGAGCATACGACCCCATTTCTCCATCCTGTCGTCCTCATGTATGGGAGGGCGGGGTGCAGGAAGCGAAGGAAGGGTGGAAGCGCTCGTGCCTGCTGAAGTGACCGCGCGAGCTATTCGCGACAGCGGCTTCAAAATCGCTGTTGTTGGCAATAAGACGAGACGGTCGTGAGACGGTGCAGAGAAAAACCCATATCTGGGAACGGAAGGTGAGACGCACACGGGATCGCGCGAGTCGGTGGCTCACCTGTCCAAGCTCGCAAGTATTTGGATTTCTTGCGGATTCAAGTCTCTCCGCTTCTCATATTCGTTGCCGATCGCATTCGCCGCCTTGATTTCGCTCTCTCGGCTGCTCCCGATACGCGCCCGGGTGCGCTCGACACCTTCCTCAATTCCGTCTCCCTTCACACCGAGGACATCAAGTTGTGCATATGTACTGCGGACGTGAAACGAGTCAGGGTCTTCACCGGCAGAGGGGGTGATCGACAGGTCACTCCGTTTTTTGCCAAGAAGGTGATGGGACGTAGATGTCGCCGTGGTTTGTGACGGTGGACGGCTTGTGGGGAGAGGAGGGGTAGCCACAGACGCATGTTCGGAGAGAGGACCGTGTGATGAACGTAGGATGGCAGAAGTGTGTCCATTCTGACCTGAAGAGGCATGTGATCGGGAAGAGGATGGCCGACTCTGAGGGGGAGTAGGGCTGAGGTATCGCGACGGTGGTGTCGATTCTAGTTCCGGAGTACCATCAAGAGAGATAAAATTGGGAGGGGTGGACCCGCGACCGCTATGCCTCTGGAGAGGCTTTGCAAGTGGTGTGGGTGGTGATAGGCTCGGGAGGGTCGCAGGTATGTCTTCCTCGATGCTAATGTATGGAGAACTCATGTCAGTGGACGAGGACTGGCTTCCGGCTGAAATTGCCGAAGCCCTGTGAGCGGTATTTGTCTGACTGGGGCGTTGATCTTTCAAAGTTGTACTGTAGCGTGAACTGGACCTGTAGGACGTAGGGCCACTGTTGAGGTATGACAAGCCATCTGGACCGCCTTTTAAGGGACCGTCGCTAGGCCAAGATGAACGGTCGTCGTCGCCGTACAGAGAGTAGATCTCCATGGTTGTTTCCGAGGAACTCCTATTTTCGTCCGAGGACTGGGTGAGCCCCGGTGTAGACGGTGCGGTAAAGCTTCTTGAGGGTGAGGGTGAGAGCTCTTGGGTCTGCTTAAGAGTCGAGACACCGACGAGATTCGGTGGCTCCATAAAAAGAAGGTGGGAGAGAAACGAGAGGACAGTCCCGAAGACCGGCTTGGCTGTCAAAGAGAGGTGATGATGAGTCCGAAGGAGGACGCCTGCCTTGACTGAATAGGCCTAATTACGTTAAACATAGGCTAAAAATTACACCCAATCCGGGGAACACCACGCCGTTTCACACTTTAATTACCACCGCACAGCCCGGGCATATCTTAGCTACCACCGTCTCCGTGTAACTAGCACCCAATCCAGTGATGTGGAACCTGAGCGTCGTCCGAGTCTCTAGGGTTGGAAGGAAGCTCGAGGAATTCAATGACCTCAACGCCACTGTTCTGTTTGATTCCGACACCTTGATTGGTTTTACCACACTATGGTTGGGAGCTCATAGAAAAGCCTTCGGTGCCTTTATATGCTTCTGAGGTATCAGCCAACATAACAAGGCGTTTCCGGGTGCATATAATCTGGAGATGGGGGAAGGAGACACCAATCTTCAATACGCGCTCGCTCAGGGAGGCGGGAACCAGACAGAGGTCTGATAGGACATATCGAATGCGCAGTGCTCTATTGTCTCGGCGCGCTATTAAACTAAATGAAAATATCGGATTAGAGCAATAGGGAGGATAGTCAAACAAAGCACTCACAATGTCACGCAGCTGCGACTGTGCATCGTTAAATTGTTTCTCTAGAAATTTTACCTGAGGAATTTTGTTGGGCTCACTGAATTTCGAGGCGGTGTAAAGGTCACCTTTTTATTAAGGCTATTGATGTCATCTGTCAGCGCCCTCTCCTGATTTTTGAGGTCTTTCTCCATAGTCATTCTGGGAACCATCATGAACCTTTACTGAGCGTCAGGAAATGCGCGCATTGATATCAATCAGAGGGACGATCAACACATTTTACCGACGCCTTTGTAGACATTCACACTGTTCTCAATCTGGCCAATCTCACTCACGGTGAGTTGGAGAATACGCCGTTCTCTCTCTTTATTTGCGACTTGCTGACGAGTAACGCTGAGGGCACGTTGGGACTGAACGGCGGTTTGCTGGATTTGGACCAAGATCTAAGGCATAATACACTTAATGTACTCGAAAAAAAGACGGCGAATCGAGTAACAACCTTTCGTAGCGTGTCATCTGAGAGGGAGGCCATGCCGTATGTGGGTCGAGAGTGAGTTAGCCTGAGACTGTGCCGTTCTCGAGGATCGTGAGAAGTTATTGCCAGGAACGCGATTTTTAGCAAAACGCGTCTGCTGTACAGCGCTCGCTTGGCTCGTTCATCCTATCGTCATCGTATCACACCCGTAGCTCCAACTCGCAACTCCTCCTGAAGTCACTGTTTCTGTCTGATGGCTTCTTTCGAAGATTACTGATGAGTTCGGGAACTACATAGGCGCGGATATCGACTCGGATGAGGAAGGCGACGTTGCAGAGGGCAACACCGAAGTCCCATCATGTGTCACAGCAACGACCCCTTGAGGGTTACGATGATGAACCCGGTGCCGAACCAGGGACCTCCCTCATGGAGGTTGATGGTGAGTTTTACTTGCGACTAATGCGTGCGGCCCTCAAAAACCGTCCTGTGGATTGTAGAACCCGTACATAATGCCGTCGTCTTGCACGAAGACAAGCAGTATTACCCATCAGCGTCGGAGATCTATGGCGAGGGTGTCGAAACTCTGGTGCAGGAAGAAGATGCGCAACCTCTTACCGAGCCTATTATCGCCCCCGTGAAAGTACGGAAATGGACGGTGGAGGAAAAGGGAATGCCAGAAACGCGTTTCGACAAAGGGTATGTGTTTCTACACAATGTAGGCACTGCGCTTCTCACCGGAAGATAGTTTTCTCGTCAACATGATGTCGTTCCCCAACATGGTTCGCAATGTAGCCGTGGTGGGCCATCTGCACCACGGAAAAACGGCATTGCTCGACATGCTCATATTTGAGACCCACAAAATTGATTGGAACGCAGACAAACAGGCACGAATTCGCGGCGTATGATCTTGTCTCTTCTCGATATTGACGCGCTGACTCTAGACTCGCTACACTGACGTCCATGTACTCTCCCGGGAAAGAGAGATTTCTATCAAATCATCACCAATCTCGCTTGTCCTCCAGACTACCGCCGGGAAGTCACACTTAGTTCATCTCATGGACTGCCCTGGTCACGTGAACTTTGTGGACGAAGTAGCATCGTCCATACGACTGGTCGATGGGATCATACTTGTGGTTGATGTTGTTGAGGGTGTCCGTGTGTTCTGGGCTTACCTCGTTCTACCTATTTTAACTATTTGTAGGTTATGGTCAACACGGAGACTATTATCCGACACGCACTGCAAGAGGGAATCCCGATTACACTTGTAGTCAACAAGATTGACCGCCTCATACTCGAACTCCGTCTGCCCCCACTAGACGCGTTCTACAAGATTAAACACACCATAGAGGAGGTCAACACCTTTATTAGGTCTGTCCGTTCCACCTACTTCTCGCCCCCCGTAACTGAACAAGTGACTGGGGTGATTGTAGTGGTATCGACCCAAGTCCGGATCTCCGTTTGAGTCCAGAGAGGGGAAATGTTTGCTTCGCAAGTACGGACATGGGCTGGTGTTTTACCCTTCGGTCTTTTGCCCGAATGTATGCCGAGACATACGGTGCGTCCCACCTGTGCCCTTTGTGTTAGCATGTTCTTGAACTCGGATCAGGTTCACTAGATGTTGTGGCATTCGCGGACCGCCTCTGGGGCGACATCTATTTCAACAACAACACACGAAAATTCACACGCAAAGCGGTAGACCCGGAGTCTCCTAGGACATTTGTTCAATTCGTTTTGGATCCATTATACAAGCTCTATAGTTCAGTTCTGAGCGAAGAGACCGACGGCCTCAAAGATACTTTAGCAGGGCTCAACATTCACCTTAAACCAGTTATGTACAAGATGGACGTTCGTCCATTGCTCAAAGCTGTGCTTGACCAATTCTTCGGACCTGCCACTGGCTTGGTCGACATGATCATTGAATGGATACCGGACCCTGTGAGGGGTGCCACGAATAAAGTAAGACTCGGGTTGTACATGACTATTTGGGTATTCATGGCATGACATCTTAGGTCGAGCGAACGTACACTGGGCCAATGAATTCTGAAATCGCCACCTCTATGAAAGAGTGCAGGTCGGATGGTCCAGTTTCTGTCCATGTCACCAAGCTATATCATGCTACCGATGCCCAGTCCTTCCGTGCTTTTGGCCGGGTCCTTAGTGGTACACTCAAGAAGGGTGCACAAATTAAGGTGCTCGGTGAGGGATACTCACCAGAGGACGAGGAGGACATGATGATAGTGACCGTGGATGACTTATGGGTCTCTGGTTCTCGGTACGCCTCTGTCCCCTAGTTATTCGCAGGTTTTCGCCCTCACACAGCCTATTCCTAGATATTTCGTCCCCGTAGAAGAGGCTCCTGCGGGTAACCTCATCTTGATTGGAGGTGTCGATGCGTCCATAACGAAAACTGCAACACTTGTGTCAACCGGCATCGAGGATGATCTTTACATTTTCCGGCCCATCAAACATATGACACAGTCCGTGCTGAAGGTCGCGATCGAACCAATTGCGCCGTCTGAATTACCAAAAATGCTCTCTGGCCTGCGCAGTATCAACAAATCGTATCCGCTACTCTCCACCAAGGTGGAAGAGAGCGGAGAACATGTAATCATCGGCACAGGTGAACTATACCTGGATTGCGTGTTACACGACCTACGCAAACTGTTTGCGGAGATTGAGATAAAGGTTTCGGACCCGGTCACCAAGTTCTGTGAAACCGTGTTGGAGACGAGCGCGCTCAAGTGCTACGCTGACACTCCGAACAAAAAGTGGGGGCAGGTCATTTACGCTGACCGTCTGCTGACCTCTGCACAGAAATCGACTTACCATGATAGCTGAGCCACTCGAACGTGGCATTGCCGAAGACATCGAGACCGGACGTGTCAACATGAGGATGACAGTAAAGGATCGTGGCAAATTTTTCGAAGAAAACTACAAGTGGGATCTCCTCGCGTCTCGATCTGTCTGGGCGTTTGGCCCGGACGAACATGGGCCCAATGCGTTGCTCGATGACACTCTGCCTTCTCAAGTGAGAGTTCAACGTCTGACTATTGTAGAGATTTTTCATGGCTCTGGCAGATTGACAAAAAGTTACTTGGTACCGTAAGAGAGCATATCAAGCAAGGTTTCCAGTGGGGAGCGAGGGAAGGACCCCTCTGTGACGAGCGTCAGTTGCATAGTGCTTTCGGTGCGCATAGACGATTCGCTCACAGATGGTCTGACAGCTATGCGCAATGTAAAATTCCGGATTCTCGACGCGAGTCTTGCACAAGAGCCAATATTCCGAGGTGGCGGACAGATTGTCCCAACCGCCCGTCGTGTCTGTTACTCGTCTTTCCTCATGGTGAGCCGACTGGGATCATGATTCTCGTGCCCATAGCGATATTTCTGTTGACAGGCTACGCCAAGGCTCATGGAGCCCGTGTATTACGTGGAAGTTCAAGCGCCCTCGGATTGCATTTCCGCGGTTTACACGGTGCTTGCTCGGAGGCGAGGACATGTTACGCAGGACTTACCAAAAGCGGGATCGCCGCTCTATACGGTAAAGGCACTAATTCCGGTGATCGACGCCAATGGATTCGAGACGGACTTGCGCACGGCAACACAAGGACAGGCGTTCTGTTTACAAGTGTTCGATCATTGGTCAATAGTTCCAGGTAAGCACTAATGGTAAAATACCTGGAAGTGTCCTGGCTGAAGAGACGCGAATACGTCAAGGTGACCCGACGGACCAGAGTATCAAGCTTCGGCCGCTGGAACCAGCATCTGGACAGGCGTTAGCGCGTGACCTGGTGTTGAAAACCCGACGAAGAAAAGGACTTGGAGACCAAATAGCGGTTTCGAAGTACCTTGACGATGAATTCGTGGTCAGTTGCACCCACACTCAGGTGAATTACGAAATAACATCTTTTTTTAGCTTGCTTTGTCAGCTTCTGGTCATGCCGACTTACTCGGATAGACGACGTGGGAAAGTGTGGGTTTGGCATTTGCATACGTGGCACATTTGTAAATAAATAAATATATCGTGGTTTTCGCAACTCACACTCACACTCCCACTCACTCGATCACTCTTCTCCCCTTCTTTCCTTCGTCTTGGTCCTTCGTATCCTAAAAAATGCGAAGCGTTGCGCTCCCTGCTATCCTTGCTGCCGCTCTGGTCTCTACGGCCTCGGCAAACGACAAGCCTGCCTTCAAAGTATGCCTCTTAGTCTCGTCCTTTCCTTGTCTCACCTTGTTGTAAAGGCCACAGAAATCAAGGCTCCTTTCCTCGAACAGTTCACCGAAGGTTGGGAGGACCGGTGGACCCCCTCAGAGGCTACGAAGAAGACCCCCGTTGGCGGTGAAACCTTTTCATACGTTGGCAAATGGTCAGTCGAAGAGGCTTCCACCTCTGTCATTGAGGGCGACCATGGTCTCGTCGCGAAGAGCGTGGCGTCTCACCATGCCATCTCTGCCCCCTTCGACAACTCCCTCTCCACCGCAGACAAGCCTCTCGTCGTTCAGTACGAGGTCAAGTACCAGAAGGGCGGTAACTGTGGCGGTGGTTACCTCAAACTGCTTGAAGATGGCTTCCAGACAAGCGGGAAGGAATTCTCCGACCAGACTCCATGGGTTGTTATGTTTGGTCCTGATCTTACTTGCCCTGGCACGAAGGTTGGTTTTCTGTGCTGTTCATAGAACATGTCTGACTTTTGTTGCCTTGTCGTCAGGTTCACTTCATCTTCCGCCACAAGAACCCAAAGACCGGCGAATACGAGGAGAAGCACTTGTCTGTTCCCCCTAGGCCCACTATCGAGAAAACTACCAATCTCTATGGCCTCGTTTTACAGTCAGTTTCGCTGCTATATTCGTATTCCATCTCTCTCTAACGCTCTTATAGCCCTAATAATACTTACGACGTCCTAATCAATGGTGAAAGTAAAAGCCGTGGCAGTCTTCTCGAGGAATTCGCTCCCCCAGTTAATCCATCCGCCGAGATTGACGATCCTCAGGACGAAAAGCCCGCCGATTGGGTGGACGAGAAGCGCATTGCGGATCCCGATGCCACGAAGCCCGAGGACTGGGATGAAGAGGCACCCTATGAAATTCTCGATGAGGATGCCGTAAAACCTGAAGGCTGGCTCGACGATGAATCTTCGACTATCCCTGATCCTGGTATGCACTTTTCTTTATGCTGACCATTCACCTATCCTAATTCGCTTCGCCCAGATGCGGAGAAGCCTGAAGAATGGGATGACGAGGAAGACGGCGACTGGATCGCACCCACCGTTTCCAATCCCAAGTGCGACGAGGCTCCTGGCTGCGGCGAATGGAAACGGTAATTAATCTTATATTCACGTTGCCATGGCCCGCTTCCGGTATTAATCCTTCCACTCTATAGCCCCTACAAGCCAAACCCACTCTACAAGGGCAAGTGGTATGCTCCCATGATCGACAACCCCGCCTACAAGGGCGAGTGGGCCCCTCGCAAGATCCCGAACCCAGATTACTTTGAAGACCTTACGCCCGCTAAGAGCCTTAATAAGATTGTAGGTTTTGCCCTCCCCCTACTTTCCTGTGCTCACCAGGAGATGAATAGGGTGGTGTCGGTATTGAGCTGTGGACCATGACGGAGGATATCCTTTTCGACAACATTTACGTTGGTCACTCCCTTGAGGATGCCAAGGCTTTGGCTGCGGAGACTTTCGACGTCAAACATTCCTTGGAGAAGGCTGCGGATAAGGCTGCCCAACAAGCCGAGGAGGAGGAGGAGCCTGTCGATGAGCCAACCTTCGCTGAGAACCCTGTCGAGTTCCTTCGCCACAAGGCCTTCACGTTCATTGCCCTCGCGCGCGAGGACCCCGTCGTCGCTTTCAAGACCCACCCCGAAACTGGTATTGCTCTTGCTGGTGCTGTCCTTACCTTCTTCGGTATGCTTGGCGCTCTCTTCGGTCTTGTCGGAAGCCAGCAGAAGACTGTCACAAAGGTCAGATACTGTATTCAGTGGTCCCGTCCTATCCGCTATGTGCTGACGTATCTTGTGATTAGCCTTCGAAGAAGACCGATGCACCTACCCCCGATGACAAGAACCCCAAGGAGAAGGCCCCTGTTGCACCCGCAGGTGAAAAGAAGGCTGAGGAGACTCCATTGAAGAAGCGGAAGTAGGCCTCGCATTGTCGCTTCGCGCTTTGAATGCTCCATAGACCAGGTTACCACTTAATTGGGGAAGGGTTTAAAAGACTTGTGTTGGTTGTTACTGGGATGCGATTGAGACGCCGTTGGCAAGTAGTTAGCAAACTGCTGGGACACGGCTTGTTGTGTCATTTGTTTTCTTTTGTGCACACCTGAAAACACTTCCCGTGCTCTTTTGTAAAGAATCAGAATCAACCTGGCCAATGGGCATAACACAGTGGGTCTAAATATTTCAATGGTAGGTGCAAATAGTAGATACTAGGCTACATCGTGTCGTATCAGCAGCAGCAGCATCCATGTATATGATATATACACGAAAGAGGGGCCTCACAATCTACGAGGACCGTTGTTGGAATATCTCAAAGTAAGCTGCCCACTCATCTGCCGTCATCAGGTCATGGTGTTCCTCTTCGACCTGGGAGAACGGCATAGGTTTGCCATCCACTGAAGTGGTGGTGAACGTCCGAGTGAGCATACACACGTCGCAAGAATGAAAGAAAATAGGAACAGACCGTAGACGGTGGGGTCGTCATCTGGCAACGGCGCATCCACATTCGCTTCTGCCGCCCCCATAGCAGCATCCGCCACCGCAGGTCCATCCGGCACGCCATTCACGGGCACCTCGCCATTCGCCGTCTGTCCCCACCCGACGACCCTCGCCAGCTTCCTCTCCGCCACGGCGGTGCGGTCAGCATGGGCCCCGTCGTCCTCGGCCGACCGCGAGCGCTTGTTGTGCTCGTTGAGCGAATCGAGATACTCGATGTTCGGCTTCCTATCCTCTTCAAAGTCGCCGAGCACGGAAAATTCGCCCGAGGGCGTGTGCTGCGTCGACGGTGCGGCCGAGGCCGCCAAAGACGCATAGTACTGGTCGTAGTCTGGCAACAACAGGGAGGAGTAAGCGCGTTGGTCGGTCGGTCGGACGGATACTTGTACTGTGTATACTCACAGTCCGCCTCGTTGCTCGTCTTGGCGTCCGGTCTCGCGCCTTCGTTGTCGTCGTCGTCGTCGAGGTCGACTTCGGTCTTCAATGGCGACGGCCGGACGACGCGCCCTAGGCCCTTCAAGCTCTCGTCGAGATCGACGTTTGCTTGGCCTGGCGGCACCAGAGCGGCACCGCCGGCGCCGGCAGCGGGGTTCTGCGCGTTTTCTTTGATCCCGAGCGCGGTGAGGTCCCCCGAGATCGTGCTCTTTAGATGCCACGCCGGCATGATGTTCTGCTGCCTCTTCGCCGCGGCCTCCTCGTCCCGCTCCCGACGCACGGTCTCCTCGTCCTTGTCAGTGGTCAACACGATGCCGATGCCGTCCTCCTGGCGTCGTTCGCCCGTCGAGCCCGCCACTTTCAATCCGTGGCCGGGCTCTCCGGCAGCTTTTTGGGCAGCGGCGTCCAGCGCAAAGTGCTTGGTGATGTATTGCGATATCTCAAAGCTGCGCAGGCAGGGGGGGTGAGTGTTCAGAAAGGGAGCGGAGCGGCGAGGTGGGGGGGGAGCTTACTGGGGCATGACCATCTCTTCGCTTTTTCGGAGGCCTTCCCGTATGAAGCGCATTTGATAGTTGAAGCGCTGCATTCTGTCCTGGCTGCCGCGTACGTTCTCCGCGTTTTCGTTGTCGACGAGCTCCGTTTTACAGTCTTCGCAGATGAACACGCCACGCGAGTAATCCGCGATCCTGTCCGCGTCCAAGGGGGTGTACGACCTGCTACACAGCGGGCATATATACCCTTTATTGTCGAGTTGCTGGGCCAGATCGGTTTGGTTGGGGGACGACAGCGTACATACACCAGGTATAAGATGGGACTCACGTTGCGCAAACCGGTATCAATGACGCGGTGCATTTCTGCGACCCTCCACTTGACCACGTTGCAGAAGCGCTTGTAGTCGACATAAAAGTATTGTCTGCCCACGGAGCGTTGGGCACCCTCTTTAAGTTCGTTCTGACGATGGCTGCAGCAGACGGACGCCTTCAGTCCGGTGGAATAGTGGGATCCAAAAAAAAAAAGACGCACGCTTGTATTAGCCCGTCTTTTTCCAGAGTCGCCATGAGTTTGTTGAGCTCCTTGACTTGCAGGCCAACCCTTCCTGCCAAGTCGTCGTCCTTGAGCCTGAAGGGGATGAGAATGAGACAACACGGTGGGGGTGCCAAACCTCCCCACTCACACTTGATGCCGCGCTAGCTGGTCCATGACCACGATAAATCGGGGGTCGTAAAACGCGCGAGTGACATGTTGGACCAAAAGATATAGGGCAGCCTTGTTTTCTTCAGTCAACATAAGGTGCGAACGAGGGTGCACGCCGGGTGGTGGTGCGCTGCCGACGACAGAAACCACCTAGAACGAGGTGAAGCTCCAATCGTAGATTTATCCTGTACTACGAGCATGAGTGGCGCACGATGAGATTCAGAACGCGCGCGTAACAGATACAACGTGGATGTCCCCTACGGTCGTTGGTCGTGATTGTCACGGTCAAAACTAAACAAGCACCGTCTGACACCGACTGACTAATACAAGTCATTGATGATCATTGCCAATAAAGAGAGCATAAACGATATCATGCATGATGTTCTGTATCTCTAACTCTAAGAGAGAAAATTGTCTCTGCCATCGGCCAGCTTTCACCATGTCCGTTTGACAACTCGCTCGGTAAGACCCTCTAAGGCGCTTCTAGCCTCACTCTCAGGCAGGTGCTGCAAAGTCTCAAATGCCTTATCTGCATATGCGCTAGCGAGCTCTCGCGTGCGTTCTACACCAGATGACCTGCGAACCAGGCCTCGCGCCTGAATATGTTCCCGTGTCAGCGACGGCATGGACAGAGATAAACGATCACTTACGAGCTCGACATCTCCTTCCTTCTCGAACTTTCGGGCGATAAGGGCACCCATCTCGGGGTGCTCTTCCCATGCGTACAACGCCGGACCCGTCGCGAGACCTAACTGCAGATCGGCGCCGCCGGGCTTCCCGAGGGCCGCCTCTCCCGACTCGTAATCTAGGACGTCATCTACGAGCTACAACGCAATAGGTACCACACACATATGGAAAAAAAAGAAAGTATGGTCGACATACCTGGAATGCGATGCCAAGGTTGCGACCGTAGGCGTACGCAACCTCTTTCCAAATCTCGCCATCCCTTGCGCCACCCAGCACAACCGCCGCCCGTGCGCCTTTTGCCATGAGACTCGCGGTCTTCAGATAGGTCTTCTTCAGGTACATATTCCAACTGTCGCTGCCCACATACGATGCGCCGACGAGCGCGGCGCCTTGCTGTGCGACCTTGTTCATCTGTAGGATCTCGCCCTCGACGAGGTTATTGATCACGCTGGCGATGAGCTCGACGACCTCGCTCTCGCCGAGACGGGAGAGCGCCGCACTCGCGCGTCCCAAAAGGAAGTCCCCGCCGAGGATGGCGTACTTGTTGCCAAAGGCGGCGGGTCCGGACGCCGCGCCGCGACGCAGGTCCGCGTGGTCGATCACGTCGTCGTGCAGCAGCGACGCAACGTGGATCATCTCGACGATCTGCGCGAGGCGCGTCTGCGTCGGCAGAGGCGGGCAGTCGTGCGCGACGGTCGGGAGCTCGGAGGCTGGCCGTCGTGGAGGAGGGGACGGTGGGGCATTGGGCGAGTGCGGGGGCACGAGGGAGAAGACGGAGGAGAAGGAGGCGGTGTGGTCTGGCATGCTGGGGTTCCAGTCGTTGAGCACGTCAGGACGCGAGAGTGGGCGGTCGAGCTCCTCTGTGCGCCCCCCCGCACCCTCGCAATCGGCGGCCCACTTTTTCTGGTTCCAGTCGCGTCCGAGACCGTTGGTCGCACGCGAGAAGAGGAGGATGAGTAATGGACGAAGCTGTTTGGAAGGGTGCAAGAAATAATATTTGGCGATGTCCGTGAGCGTGGGGTGGGCAGAACCGAGCAGATTTAGAAGCCTCTCTCGTAGGTGGTCGAGCTGGGGCTTCAATAAGAGGTATGGGTCTGGACGCGGGGGGAGTGACGGCTCGTGAAGAACTGACTGCGGACGCGTGGTATATGCGGGCTTTTGAACGAGACTTGGAGCACTGTAGGCTCTATGTTGGGGCCATAAAGGATGCGAGTGGACAAGGCGGATGCTACGAGGGGCAGGGCATCGTCTCATATTCACCTCAAGGTCACCGCTTTGCGTTGGGGTTGCGACGTTGGGATGACGAAATATAGTGAGCTGACTTATGCGACCCGCGGGGACCCGAACACATTCCGGTCCATAAACTGCCTCCAACATTCGTTGCCCAGTCAGCAAATAATGTATACTGTATAATGATAATATGATATATACCCAGAGAACGAAACTAGAATACATGGGTCGCGAGACGAAAAACACGCTTCTAAATAGGCTGAGTCCAGACAATTAATACCAAAACCACGTGTGTACTTTTTATGAGAACGGAAGCAAAGCAAATTTCAATTTCAACGACCATGTCGTGTTGCCGGAGGACTTGGCGGTGATACAGGTGCTGCCGTCAGAGGCTTGCGGAGTCTGCTGACCGGTCGAGACAAGTATTCTGCTAACTGCCTCCCCTAAGAGTGACGCATGTCAACTTTGAAGAGTTGGACAGTCATAGTTGCTTACTTTGGCTTCGAGGTCTTCCCAACCAACGCTTTCCGTGGCATTGAGAGCTATCAACATCAGAGGTTTATCTGACACATGATCCGTGTTGGCACTATCGGTAGGCGAGGTCTTATTGCTGGTATTGCTGGTGCTAGATGCTGCAACGGCCAAAACAAGGATACGGCCGAGCTAATGCGACAGTAAGATCGAAGTATGTAAACAAGGTGGTAGTGCTTACCTCACTATCAACCATCCCAATACCCTGATCGGCGACCTCGAGCCAAATTTCGCTACTCAAACCAACGACGAGGCGGACGTCGTCCTTTGAGCGAGTCGAGTCGCAAGCATAGGAAACCAGTTGTCCATTTGGTGTTAACAGGACGGCGGTGTGTAGCCCGGGAGAGCTGATAACTTGAGAAAGGAGCCGATGGAGGGTTGCGAGGACAAGCATAGCTTATTCTCAAATCCGGTTCACCGCCACCCTCTAGACCGCGCACGTGACGTCATTCCATAAGTAATTACACTTTTACGGTACGACGGATGTGGTTCAAAGCAGATCCTGCTCTCAGCCACTTGATCTGGTCACTTGACATCGTGTGCTTTGTCGTGACTTCGAATGTCTCTCCACTGCGCGTTGTGACTTTGACCCGCACAGTTCCGTCTGATTTACCCGCGAACAGATCAGCGACTCCCGTGGTCTCCACGACAGCACCAGACCCAATCCGCCCGTAGTCGTTCTTGTCGGCAAACCACAAGGGCAAAACTCCCTGCTTCTGTAAAACGGTTCACGCATGGGTGTGGTGTACAACATTATAGAAAATGCAATTCTCACTTTAAGATTGGTTTCGTGAATCCGAGCGAAGGAACGCGCGATGATCATAGCACAACCTATCGTACACTCAGTGACGTGCCAAGCCAAATTGACCATGCTTCTCACCGTAGAAACGGGGCTGTAGGGCGGCGTGTTCACGGGCGCTACCTTCGCCGTAATTCTCGTCCACGATGAGTGCCCACGGTTGTCTCCTATCCTTAAATTTCTTGGCGACCTTCGGTATCGTATCCACGGCTGGTTGGGTGGAATCATGATCATGATCCAACGCAACATTCACTTCGCCATTTTCATCATTGACAGCCTTATCACGTATAAACACTTGGTCTATCAGCACAAGACTCGTTGAGACTCACCGTGATTACTGGAACGAAGCGAACGATCAGGTCAGTGACCGTAATGAACGAAACAGCTTACGAAGATTCTCTGAGATGTTGGAGAGGTGTCCTTTGTACTTGAGCCATGGTCCCTGATCGGAGACGCGCTAAGCCGACAGAAAGTGCATCACGTAGTGACTTACTGCAGCAGAAATATGATCTGTGGTGCATTTCCCTCTCACTCTCATCAACACCTTCATTTTAGGGAGTTCCTGGACGGTGCCATCCTCGACATGAGGGAAGAAGGGTTCGAGCACTTCGAGACGCTGCGAGTCTTTGCGAATGACAACCTCGGTCTCTGGTTGAGGATCTGGCATTGGCTTTGGGTGGTACGAGACATCACCGAGCGCGAAACCCGACGCTGGGAGGTCCTGTCCGGACGGCGGTTTGAACTTGAATAACTCCCCGGAAGGCAACGTCAACGAATCAGTCATAGGGTTGAATGTCAATTTCCCCGAAAATGCCATGGCAGTCACTATTGTGGGTGAAGCGAGGAAATTCATCGTGAGGCTGTTGCCATCATTGCGCGACTTAAAGTTACTGCGAAAAACGTTGAGCCTACGAAGCCAAGAGGAGAAATTTTCTTACCGGTTGAACGAGGTAAGAATTGCTTTTGTGGTGTAAGCAAACAATTTGCGGGAATACACGACGCTCACCATTTGCACCTTCTTTTGTGTCCTCGCGTTTCCACTGTCAGAAAGCTCATAAACAAGCAGGCTCTCGATCCAATGGTCAAGACGTACCTGCCCAATACAAGGTCCACAAGCGTTGGCTAAGACAACCGCCCCAACGTCTTCGAGAACCTCTGTTACTTTGTCGCGCTCCATTGTTGCTCGAATTTGTTCCGATCCGGGGGTACAGAGAAAGGGAACCTAGAAAACCGGCGTTCAGCAAGAACGGTAAGGAACAGGACAATCCGTACCTGAGACGACAGACCAGCTGCCTTGGCTTGCCGTGCCAAATCTGCCACTCGTGTCTGATGCGCGGCCGCTCTAGATGACACCACAGCGCATATTACATGCTAGACTTACCATATCCTCATACGAGCTGTTCGTGCATGAGCCAATCAAACTGGCGGATAGTTTATCTTCCCAGCCGTTTTCCTGAATAAACGAAGCAAATCTGGACAAGGGGGTCGCTAGATCGGGAGTGAATGGCCCATTAATCGTGGGCTCTATTTTCGATAGATCCTGTTGACCGATTAGGAAATCAGAGCAAGGGGAAAGCACGGAGCACTCACGATCTCGATCAACTCGTCATATTCAGCACCTGCGTCGGCACTCAAGAACCCCTTGGCAGCGGCTTCGTCGGCTGCGTGAGCTACTGGGCCACGTCGTGTCGCATGGAGATAAGCTCGCATGCTAGGGGTGTATGGGAAAGTTGACGTTGTCGCGCCGACTTCGGCACCCATGTTGGCGATGGTTGCAAGGCCTACAGTGCACGTCAATCCTCGGACCCCCAACGAGAAAGGAAAATATTCTACCCGTGCACGACTGATTAAAAATCCCGGGCCCAAAATATTCGAGAATCCGACCGGTGCCACCCTTCATAAGTGTCAGTCAGAAACTAGAAGCACTATGTTATGTGATGCCTGACTTTGACCGTGAGCTTTCCCGCAAGGTAAAGGATCAAGTCTTTAGGTGTTGCCCAATCGTTGAGTTTACCCGTGACGTGTATGCCTGTCCTACTGTTTAATCGAGCGGATGAGAGACATGCCACGCGCTTCGGCGTACCAGTGATCTGGGGGGCCTTGAGCTCCCAAGGTGTTCCAGTCATAGCATCGACTGCATCAGCGCCTCCAACACCGATCGCGAGCATCCCGAGGCCACCTGCGTTTGGCGTATGCGAGTCTACAGCCAGATGGTCAGTTAACGATAGACGAGAAGTTGGAGCATTCTTGATCACCAGTGCCAAGCCTGGATAATGCGCGGTGAGTGAGATAGATCGGTCAGGTATTGGGCGAGGTCGGGCTCACATGAGCATCCCAGGAGCAGCATAATTCTCGAGTACAATTTGGTGGATAATTCCAGAACCTGGTCCCCAGAACTCGATACCATATTTCTTGGCTGCGCTCTCTAAAAAATCGAACACTTCTTGATTGGAAGCGATCGAACGCTACACAATCAACGGGACGATCGCCCTAACAAGGTAACTGGGTGGTACCTGCAAATCTGAATCGGCCCCCTGTCGAAGCCTGGATTAAATGGTCACAGTGGATGCTCGTGGGAACAATTGTCCTGTCAAGACCAGCACTCATGAACTGCAACCTGCGACGTTGCGAAAGCGAATACATGTGATGTCAGCCCAGAGAGCATCATGACTAGTGGAAATCTCACAGCGCCATTCTAGGGTGATTCGATATGATGTTAATTACGCGCACAGAACATATTGCAGTGACCTGTCTCACTGAGCAGAGGCATCCTGCATGGCTACCCTCTCTGGTTGGAGTTGGAGGTAGGTTGAGCCTCTTTGAATCCCACCGCTGCCGATCCCATCAGCATCATGGAGATGGCTATAGAGTATCTTTTCCGCCAGCGTAAGAGGTCTTTTGAGGTGTTTCCGCACTTGGGTCAAATTGTTTAGAAGGGCGATATAGGGCGGCGTTATGGACGAGCACGGTTTTTCTGGGACAGACGCTTGAGTTGCCAGCGACCGCGTCAGCCCCGAAGGCGGAAAGCGCCGTAGGCTCACTCGGAACGACATGACGGGAACCAAGAGGACAGTAAACGTGTTTTTACAGCGCCTGACCCATTTATGGTGGCTGCCAGGTCGCTTGTTGCACTCAACGCCAACTTGACACGCGCGGTCACGTGACAGACATTTACCCGCGAATTGCGAAGTGAAGCGAGTGTGTTATATTGTGTCGACGTAACAAGGGAGACAGACTCGTGCGTCACCATAGAGGGTCTACAGCTTTCCAGCCCTTGGCCCGCTGTTCCCAGTATCCTCCTGCGTATACCCACTCGTCACCCTCGCATCTAAACCATTGGGGCTCACGATCCTTTCCGAGTCTCCGGCGCTCTCGCTGAAGCTCTTCTAAACGCTCCTTTTCCGCCTCCGCACGATCAAGGAATCCTTCTTCTAGTGCACGAACGTCTGGCCTGTAGCGTGAATCCGTTGGAGGGAGTTTACCCTCCATCCCTGGCGTGATCTCGTTAAGCGTGATACCCCAAGACGTGAATCCATAGAGATCCTGGGTGTTCTTCGGGAATGGCGTCATTCTCCACAAGATTTGAAGGTGGTTGGGCCCTAGTTTGCGTGCCACAACTTCGTCCCATTTCCCTTCAAGAGTTGTCTCGATGTCACCGGTAGGAGAATAAACGGCGCCATAAACTTGGTTTGGAACACCCCAGTATCCTGACTCTCTAAATTCGACCACGCAACGAGCTCCAGTCGAGACGTTTTCTATCGTCATCTTGCCCGTGTGTTCCAGATACTTGGTTCCCATCATCAGATTTCGCATAAAGGAAGATGGCTTTCTCCTGATGAATGACTCAGTCACACACTCAGATTGACGTGGTCGGACACTTTCCTACTTACCACTGGTAGTGATCGCTCCCGATCTTGACGTGATTTATGCCAAGAGGAATGATTTCCAAGCTCTTGCCTGGGAACAGCGGCGATTCCGTGAGTATTTGCCAGTTAGGCATCGGTCTACCACGTACCCCAAAATTTTGTCTTCCCAGCAGATGTAGCGTAGAGTTCCCAGCCTTCGCCTTCCGCGTGATAAGCCATGACTACGGGATGGTGACTGACTTTTTCGGAAATGAATTTTAAACGCGGGATCTCAAAGGTCTCCGCGAGTAAAGGATTACTAGTTGGGTTCAGGTGTACAGATGTTCATTCATAAACTTGTAAGAACTTACAAGCCCTTGCGACTAGACCGGTGTCGCGTATGTGCATAACCGGATACTGCAAAGGCTGCAACATAACACATGCGCTCGACAGGATCTCGAGTTTGGGAGGCTTCGCTAAGTAGATCATAGTATTCAACCTCCTCAGCTGTTCTCTGAAGGAGTGTCAATGGCTCGTTGAATGTCACAGGGAAAGCTATGCTAGACAGATCCTGTCCAAAAAAGAGGGTCAGCTATAATACGTGATGATCTGGTAGATGGACAGCACCTTGCCCACGTTCTTCTTGAAGACAGCAAACAAACTACCCTCGTCCGCGACTGGACCGCTTGGTAGCGATGTTCGATGTGTTACCTGTTGAATACCGACTGTGACTTGATACTCGCTGACTGCCAATGACGGGGGTTCATCTTTCTCTTCGTCCGTGTCCGACGCCTCTTCAGAGTTGTGGGAGTTGCTCTGCCCATCTATGCTGGCGATCTGGCCATCAGCCGCACATGCTTCCAAAGGCGGAGTATCGAGGAAGAACTCTTCGGGCCCATCAAATTCATCAGTCGCGTCAAACCAGATGCTTCCACTATCGCTCAAGGAAGTGGCAGTGGACATCCAAGCTCTACGTGCGATAGGACTCGTGAAGCGTGCTGCTGGAGAGTCGCTCGGCTCAGAATGTTCCTCGACGGTAGACGGTAGTGGTGAGGCATGAACAGTAGAGGGGTTGTTCTCAACAAATGGTACTAGGCTAGTGATAGCCGCGTGCTGTTTCTTTAACCTCGCAATCACCGATTGTATGTGATGGTATGGATCGGCAGAAGTCGTGCTGGGTGGTGATGGCAGTTCATCCACAGGAACGGCTTCTGCCGGGGAGTGTTGTCCAGAGCCGTGATCTTCGATTTAAACACGGTCAGAGTGGGAACTTTGGGGGTATGTAGAAAGGAGGGCCGTACTCTTCTTGAAGATTCCAAACATGCCATCCTTCGAGACGTCCTTCGGCTTTTCCTTTTCCTTTTCGGACCTCGATTTAGAAGAGCTGGGAACGCGCTTTTTAGAGTGCAGTTGACGTAAGGCGTTAACCGTAGTCCTCCAGCTCTGTAATGGTCTGTTGTGATGGATAAGGAGGGGGGGTATTCAAATAATGCAAACTGTACTGACGCCACTCATTTCCTCTAACGTACTCGAGGTCTTACTCGCTTGATTGAAGCTCACCCGAGATGCGACCCTACCAATTGAAGATCTTGCGTCCCAGTGATCGCGCATCCTGAGGGGAGACAATGAATTGACTTGATTCAGTCAGCACAAGTCGGCGGAGAGTAGGGACTTCCTCACCGAAGTGCTTTCTTCCACGTGTCGTAGTCCTCTGCATTTAGACATTTAATGTGAAATGTTGCCGTTGCGGTGTCGATATGTATGTCCTTGGAACTAGCGGCAAAGGTAATTGCGGCTTGAGAAACTGACAACTCGTCTCTGGTGGGCTTTCCGAGGTCGAAAGAGTACGAAAGTCGACCAGTCTTGGTACAAAATAAAGTACCTCCGTGCAAAGCCTACGCGGATTTAGATGACAGGGAAGTAAGGTGTGGATATTGTTACCCTGCATCTTTTTCCGCCTTTTTTTCAGGACCCATCCCTGGTGCACGATCGACACGGGAGGCGTGGGCGACATGATGGTATGGCGTTTAGTGTGATTCGAGTGCATTGCTCTTTTCCAATATGACTGCCTTGGGGGACTTCCCGGGGAGAACTAGCCCGGGAAGAACCTGGAGCTGTGGTGGATTAGCGAAGAGAAGACAAATGGGGTTATATGCGGGTTCCGCGTGACCCAGGAAGGCTGAGGGACCTACGTATGACAGACTAGAGGAGTTGTGAGTGTCGACCGGTAACAAGTTAATTAGGCGACTCTCGGCATTGCGATTCAGATACTGTAATACGACGGAGACGAGCTCGGAGATGTGTCCCCCGGAACGGACCGGCGATGAGATCAAAATCAGTGTGGATCTCCCCATCAACGCAACCTACTCCTCTTTCCTCAACACCCATAGTACTCATCTTAGCCATAGCTTCCTCACGTGTTCAAGCTATTCTCAATACAATGGCCACGTACGTGCCTTCTCAACTTTCACTATCCCGACTTACCCCCATGTCTAGCGGGGATATCGGACTCATTGGTTTGGCCGTCATGGTTGTCTTGTCTTCCTTCTCGCTTCTGTCTTCTTACATATTATGATAGGGCCAAAATCTCATTCTTAATATGAACGATAAAGGCTTCAATGTCGTCGCCTACAACCGTACAACCTCTAAGGTTGACCACTTCCTTGCAAACGAAGCCAAGGGTACCTTCACTCTGCGTCCGATCTACTTTCAATCGAGGCTCACTGTCACCAAGGAACCAATATTCAGGGTGCACACTCCATCGAAGAGCTCGTTTCAAAACTCAAGCGCCCTCGCAAGATTATCCTTCTGGTTAAAGCCGGGTCCGCTGTAGACGACTTCATCCAACAGTTGACACCTCATCTCGAAAAGGGTGACATCATTATTGATGGGGGAAACTCCCACTATCCCGATACAATCCGTCGTGTCAAGGAACTCGAAGCCAAGGGATTCCTCTTCGTTGGCTCTGGTGTGTCCGGTGGTGAGGAAGGCGCCCGTTATGGTCCTTCTCTCATGCCCGGTGGTTCGCGTGATGCCTGGCCTGCCATTAAGGAGATTTTCCAGAAGACTTCTGCTCAAGTTCAGGGCGATCCCTGTGCTGATTGGATGGGTGAATCCGGCGCTGGCCACTACGTCAAAATGGTGCATAATGGTATGGATTCGTTCCTTCATATTCGCTCCCGTATACATGATCTCCTTTCAAGGTATCGAATATGGTGATATGCAACTCATCGCCGAGGCGTATGATATCTTGAAACGCGGTCTTGGACTCCCTGAGGACGAGATTGCAGACATTTTCGAGAAATGGAACAAGGGCGTCCTTGATTCCTTTTTGATTGAGATCACCTACAACATCCTCCGCTTCAATGACGACGATGGCCAGCCGCTTGTTACCAAAATTCTGGATCAGGCCGGTCAAAAAGGCACGGGCAAGTGGACGGCAATCAACGCCCTCGACGCCGGAACACCCGGTATGGCACACTCTTTACACAGGTATTATTCGAGCTTACAAATAAATTCAGTCACACTTATCGGCGAGGCTGTCTTTGCCCGTACGTTGTCCGCCTTCAAGGCCGAGCGTTCCCGTGCCAGCAAGGTCATTGCTGGGCCCGAGAAGGAGGTATTCCGTGGCGACAAGAAACAGTTTATCGACGACTTGGAGCAGGCTCTCTATGCTTCCAAGATCATCTCTTATACACAAGGCTTCATGCTTATGCGCGAGACCGCCAAAGAGCTGGATTGGCATCTGAACTATGCCGGTATTGCTCGCATCTGGCGTGGTGGTTGCATTATCAAGGTGAGTATTTGGTGACCCCTACTACTAGTGGCCACTGACACGCTCACCGCGTTGACCCACAGTCTGTTTTCCTTGGCGACATTACCTCCGCTTACGAGAAAACCCCGGACCTTGAGTCCTTACTCTTTGATGGCTTCTTCAACAAGGGTATCACTTTGGAACATTAGCACTAGTTATCCCGTGCGCTGACCTGACCTGATATTACAGCCGTCCACAAATCCCAGCCGGGTTGGCGACGTGTGATTGCTCAGGCAGTGCTCTGGGGTATCCCTACTCCCGCGTTCAGCACAGCCCTTGCCTTCTTCGACGGCTATCGCAGTGAAGTTCTCCCAGCCAACATTTTGCAGGCGCAGCGCGACTACTTCGGTGCGCACACCTTCCGTGTTCTCCCGGGCAAGGAGAACGCGAAACTCAAGGCGGGCGAAGATATCCGTGAGTATCCCCTTCAGTACAGCGGGCCACCTCTTACCGCCCACTTCGCAGACATCAACTGGACTGGGCGCGGCGGCAATGTCTCTTCCTCCACCTACAATGCATGATTGTTTCAAGCGCTAAAGAGAATTCAAGGCACTGCATTGGTACATTGAGAAATATGTTTCTCCAATGCGATTGTTTTACTTGTAGGGGGATGGCTACAAGAAATGAAAAGAGTAGTAGATAGATCCTTTGTACCCAAGCGTCGTAATGTCTGAAAAGCGATACGAAGTCTTATTGTAACTGGTCCTGGTCCACGAGTGCTATGAACACTTACTACATCATCTTTTTGTCTTGCTGCAAGCCTCGGGACGTTGCTACCTCTTTGCTCGAGCTCAGTTGCATCCTATTCAACCAACAAAGTACATCTAAGCTACCGAAGTTGATTATCATGTCGTAGACATGGTCGTGATGTCACGCAGAAATCGGAGTCTGAGATCTGAGGTCTGAGAACTCGTTCACGGAAAATGATATTTCGGAGTGAGACAGCTAGGACTATTTACTGGAGTACAGAACCACCAGTTCCGTGTCCATAGCAGATACAACAGTATGCATGCGATGAAATACTTTGCTCCTACTGCCGTGGTTGGCGACTGCGAAAAGTTGAGAGCGAATAAAGAGTTCTCAGCATTGCAGTCAAGCCAACACAGTGACGACCTGGAAAGACCTCTCGACGACTATAATAATCCATACGTGGCCGCGACACTACAAATACATCTATGCTTCAGTTTCCGTAGAGCGGGCGTGAAAGACACGGATGTGTCCGAAGGGCCCTAACTAGTCGTCTTGGACGGTACCGTCAATGACATAGAGGACTCCATTAATGGCCTCAGAAACGGTGATATTAGGAGGGACAGATAAGAAGAGGCTTGGATATGTATGACACACCTCTTTTGCATTGATGATTTGTATGTCGCCATTAATAAGAACTCGTTCCCATTCAGGTAAAGTGGTGTCTTTGCTAGTCTCCACAAAGGATATATTTCCTTCTGCTAGCGTCGGGTAGGTACGGGAAGCAAGGGAAATAGGGGATTCCTTAAAGCAAGCCAGATGAGTCGAGGGCCAACGAACGGAAACTAGTCTACAGACCGGGATGATGTGGAGGGACACCCAGCGCTCGACGTTCTTCTTTGACCGCTCCTCCAGTTCTTGTTCGGTCAGCTTGATACTATCGTCGACGGGAACAGAGTCCTGGTGACTTGATATGCGTGCAAGCAGCGGACATGTTTCAGAATCGTCTAAAGAGAGTATCCGTATTGCCGACTCACGGCTTTCTGGCCAATGCCATCACGGCCTTGTTCGTAGGGACTAACACTGTGATTTTTGAGTCCAAATCCAGCAGAAGGCGACTTAATTCAAGTTCTCTCGCATATGAAAAGAAGATGGAGGTAGTGGGCTCGATGGTGAGGAGATCGAAGAGCGTCGGAACGGCTTTGGAGGGACGCGCGTAATCCATTGGGATTGCAGGAATAACCAGCTGGTCCACTGCGGCTGCAGGGTGTATGCCCAGGTTAATCGAGACGAGAAGAGTGAGAAACGTGGCCAAGTGTTTCATCTTTGCGTACTTTGCGGTGCAACGCGATTGTGCCAAAGAGAGCCGCTGCTGTCACACTTTTCAGGGGAACCAGCCCGGGCCGCTTTCCTGTCACTCAGTTTCTCTTGCGCACATCATGTGCGGCATTGTTTTCTTAGCAGACTGGCAGGCTACGACTGCTAACCGCAGTAGTCGTATAAGCAATGAGGGCTTCATTGAACTCATGGAACAATTGCGGGCTGCAAGCGCAGCAAGAGGCCAGTTCTATCACCCACTTTTTGTGGACGGCATTGTCAGAACTGAAGTCGGGTACATGTTGTACAGGTCCCGATGTGCAACGCGACCATCAGATAACCCTGAAGAGTGATCATGGTGCAACTGTCTATCTTGACTTTTTTGCGTCAGAGCTCCGTCTACGCGGGGACGCGCCCGTGGCCCAGCCCCATATACATGAGAGTGGCAATGTCCTTTGCTGGAATGGCGAGGTTAGCAGGTCGTTCATTGATCTGGACCTCTCGGTCGTGCTCATCTCCTCGAGAAGATCTTCAAAGGGCTGGATGTATGTTTTCAACCTGTTATGCAGAGGCGATCTATAATAACAAGTCAAGGTTCATCCCGAAGAGAACGACGGTTCGAAGCTTTCTACCGCTATGAGCGAGCTAGAGGATGCTTCTGCTATCGTGCAACTTCTTGGGACTCTTGAGGGACCGTAAGGGACTTGGGATCGATGTCATTCATGCTGTCACCAACTCGTCGTTCACAGGTACGCTTTCGTCTACTACCATGTGAGTCTGGTCCTGAGATCATGAATATGCGTTCATTCTTCCCTCAGCATCGGTCAGGAAAGGTTTTCTTTGCGCGCGATCCACTCGGCCGTAGATCTCTCCTCATGCACGTGCCCAGCCCTGAGCTGCCCTACTTGCTCCTAGCTTCGATGTCTGCTGGGAAGAGCGATCACTATGATTTCACTGAGCTCTCAACCGAATATATATACGCGCTCGATCTCTGTAGTCTTGGCCGCGACCCAGTCACATCCTCTGTTACTTGTCTGGAACGTCTGCCACGTGTTGCACCCAGCATGAATGTATCTTGTCGTTCACTATATGTGTGTTCTCCCGCCTTTCTGGCCTTGTTTTCAGCTAAAATCTTCTTTGTGCCCATAGACACAACCTGACACGGTGAACCAGGCATTACCACCCACAGACACCGAGGATCTCCGGTTGCAATCACTAGACATCATCCCTCAATACCTTTCGTCAGCCGTGGATGAACTAACCTATCATTTGGATCATAGCGTCTCGCTACAAGTAAGCAATGTACCTCAGCGGGGCGTAGAGTTGCCTTCGTCGGATCAAGCACTTTCTGCGAGATCCCTACCGGCTCGCGTGGCTGTACTTTTCAGCGGTGGGATTGATTCCACTGTATGCGCCTTTTTGGCCCATAAGTAAGTCAACAGGCCCACATTTGCGTATGGTGGAAGCTCATTGATTATAGACACATACCATTGGATGAGCCCATAGACCTACTCAACGTCGCTTTCGAGAATCCTCGGAAGATACGTGGCCAAGTAGATGGCGGCGTCGGCGGTATTAAAAAGAAAAGGCAACGGGTGGTGACCGTTGAGAATACTGTATCTATCGAGGAACAACTCTCGGTGCAGTACAACCCGGACTATCTCGTTCCAGATAGGGTCACTGGTTTGAGCGAACTTGAGGAATTACGAAGGCTGTGCCCTGGACGACGGTGGAACTTCGTAGGTCCCCACGGTCGTATGTGCGCGCGTCATTTTAACTCTGGAGTTTCAGGTAGAGGTTGACGTATCATATACGGAATATCAAGATGCGCAGGAGACGGTGGAATCCGTTATGTGGCCCTGCCAGACGGTCATGGACTTGGTTAGCGGAGTGGTTCCACAACCATCGCTTGCTTTGACTGATCAATTTACAATTGACGCAGAGTATCTCGATGCCACTTTACTTCGCAGCGCGTGGTGTCGGAAAAGTGAGAGGGAGCGTGACAGCTGAACCGGAACTTTATACCAGCTCGGCTCGTGTATTGCTTAATGGACTTGGCTCAGACGAGCTACTCGGTGGGTACAGCCGACATCGTACGGTTTACAACACTGGCGGCTGGAAGGCCCTCATAGACGAGGTAGGACTTACAGGGATGTGTTTTCGGAAATTCTGACATCGTCTCTACGGTCAGCTCCAACTCGATATGGATCGCATCCCAACGCGCAATCTCGGCCGCGACGATCGCGTGATCTCTGCACACGGGAAAGAAACGAGGCATCCATTCCTTTCACTAGACGTCGTGAATTTTCTCGTCGCACTTCCGATTCATGTCAAGACAGATCCGCGGCTTGAGGTGGGGGTGGGTGATAAGATGCTGCTCAGGCTCGCGGCACGGAAAATGGGTCTCGTCGAGGCGAGTACAAGGAAGAAGCGTGCGATGCAGTTTGGAACCCAGTCTGCAAGGATGGAAAGAGGCGCTGCGAATGGGGGTACATTATTGAATACAACTCGGCAGACAGAAAAATAGAAAATTTGAGTCACTTTTTGAGTCACACCCCTATCACGTGACTGGTTCACGTGGTCTCAGAAGTTGTTATGACAGCAGTGAGCAGCAGAGTTTGGCTGTTTTGCAAGGAAACACTATGGCGTCAGCTCGTATAGCAGGTACGTCTCCCTTTCATGTTTCCGGACTTCCCATAACTCTCCCGAAACCAGTTCCCCTCGCCCTTGGTTTGGCGTTGTTACAGTCTAGTTTGTATGATGTGCCAGGTGGATTCAAGGCGGTCATGTTCGACAGATTCTCTGGTGTGAAGGACCAGGCATGTTTTCGATCTCTTTAACACAGAGCATGGGTGGGCTGAATGGTTACATCCAGCCCACGGGGGAAGGAACACATTTTCTGGTTCCGTGGCTCCAGCGCGCCATTTTGTATGACTGTCGCATAAAACCTCGGGTGAGTTCGTTGTAACTTTGGGCTGTACATGTGTTGACAATACCGCGAGCAGAACATTACCACAACCACGGGGTCGAAGGACCTTCAAATGATTTCCATCACACTTCGCGTGCTGTCACGTCCAGACACAACCCATCTCCCAAAAATTTACCAGAGTCTCGGCCTGGACTACGACGAGAGGGTGCTTCCCTCCATTGGCAATGAGGTCCTGAAAAGCATCGTGGCCCAATTCGATGCTGCAGAGTTGATCACCCAGCGGGAAGTGGTAAGTGCCTTGCTTTCATCCCAGATACACATTGTATATACGCAACTACATCGACAGGTGTCTTCGCGTATTCGGGAGGATCTACTTGCACGTGCAGGGGAATTCAATCTCAAGCTTGAAGATGTGTCCATCACACATCTCACGTTCGGAAAGGTATGAATTGTCGACGTCGCTGCTAAACCATCTGCTTATTACTCTTGTGGTCAGGAATTTACGCATGCCGTCGAGGCGAAGCAAATTGCGCAGCAGGGTGCGTTTTCAGTTCCCTTTTTTTCCAGCGACAACACTAAGATACAACTTTTAGATGCGGAGCGCGCCAAATTTATCGTTGAAAAAGTGCGTTAGCAAGACAAGCTGGTCTCAATGGAACTAACATTTGCATGTAAACAGGCAGAGCAGGAGCGACAAGCGGCGGTAATCAGGGCAGAAGGAGAGGCCGAGGCCGCTTCGACTATATCACGGGCACTGGATAGAGCAGGGGAGGCTTTCATCGCTCTGAGGAAGATCGAGGCAGCCAAGGCGATTGTGCAGTCGCTGTCGGCCAATCGGAACGTGACGTATGTTCCGAGCTCGGGAGGGAACGTATTACTTAATTTACCGGTGGATAAGTGACGGCTGAGTTTTCGGAGATAGCCGGTACCATAAAATAAAAGGATATTAAATCGAAAAAAAGAAATTTAAAGGTCGCTCGTCGTCAACGGACATCGGTCGAGTTGTGAGTTGGTCTCGTTTCTCTCTCTCTGTCTCTTTCTGTCTCTCTTCCTCTCTCTCTGTCTCTCTATTCCTCTATTCCTCTGTTTTCTCTTCTCTGCTTTCCTCATCAAGCCTCGGTTCATTTTCTCGACTCCCATTTCTTTCCCCCCCTCTGTCGTAGGTCATCATCTCACTTATCTCGCTTCACTTGCCTGATCACGTTTTTCCAAAAGATCTCTTTCTATTATACTGTAAAGTATGAACGCGATGGCCGGCATCTCTGCCGCTGAGGCTCCAGTTGCGTTTCTCCTCTTTTCACCATCTGTCGCAATTCTCACTCACCTCACTTCCCACAGAAAAGGGCTCACTTATACGTGGGCAACTTGAGCCCGCGAGTGACCGAGTACATGCTCACGGAGATATTTGCCGTAGCTGGTCCTGTTCAGCATGTCAAGATCATCCCGGACCGTAACTATCAGCACGGGGGCCTTAACTATGGCTTCGTCGAGTACATGGACATGCGTGCCGCGGAAACTGCTCTTCAAACCCTAAACGGTCGCAAGGTCTTTGACACTGAGATCCGCGTCAACTGGGCGTACCAAGGCCAGCAAAACAAGGAGGACACTTCCAACCACTATCACGTTTTCGTTGGCGACCTCTCCCCTGAGGTGAACGATGATGTCCTTGCGAAGGCGTTTTCCGCCTTTGGTACCTTGTCCGATGCCCGTGTCATGTGGGACATGAACTCTGGCAAGTCTCGCGGCTATGGCTTCCTTGCGTTCCGCGACAAGACCGACGCCGAGCAGGCCATCGCTACTATGAACGGCGAATGGCTCGGCTCACGTGCCATTCGTGTCAACTGGGCCAATCAAAAGACCCAAGGAGGTCCCGCCACGACCTCTACTGGCTCCCCGATCAGCAGTAGTGGAACTGCGCCTGCTCCCATGAATTTCTTGGGGGGTCCCCTCTCATACGAGACCGTCGTACAGCAGACTCCCGCGTACAACACGACGGTCTACGTTGGCAATCTCGTCCCTTACTGCACCCAAGCGGATCTTATCCCCCTCTTCCAGTCCATCGGATATCTCTCGGAGATCCGCATGCAGGCCTGATCGTGGATTCGCGTTCGTCAAGTTAGACACGCACGAGCACGCTGCCATGGCTATTGTCCAGCTCCAAGGACAGATGGTCCATGGACGACCCATCAAATGTAGTTGGGGGAAGGATAGAGCCGATGGTGGTACTTTACCACCGGCAGGGCCCCTGAGTCCTACTCCCAGCGCAACGCCATACGGCAACATGGTACGTTTGTGTCTGGACTCGATACTAGTTTTTGGTTTTTGACCCGCCCCGTTCAGCCCATGTACGGCATGCCGCAGCCCAACTCTTATGGACAGTACGGTTTTGGTTCCTACCCGGCAAGCCCCGGCGGCGCTGCCCCCGGGATGCCGCAACCCGCTGCAGGAGCTGCGGCCGGCCAGACTGCGCCAGGTGCGGATGTCAGTGCCGTAGGACAAGCAGCTCAGGCTCAGTGGGCGAGCGATCCGAACTCATACTACTCAAATTACTGGGGTGGTATGTGCTTGACCGACTCACTCCCGTTCAGTAGAGAGCTGACACCGATTATTCGCATCTGTAGGATACTACACGCAGCAGGCCGCCGCTGGTCAACAGGGTGCCGCGGATGTGCAACAGGGCCACTGATTTGGCTTATTCTAGGAAACACGGTCTCTTCTCCCTTCGTCGCATTGCTTTTTTTCGGCTACATGTTGTCCAATCTCCATTGCGGCGATTCTATGTATTTCCGATGTGAAGCTACACAATTTTTTTCTTTCATAAGAGGTTGTCTATTTCGCTGCTCTTCTTTGTCTTTGTCTTTTGTTTCTTCTACTTGCCTAACTTCTAAAAGCTCCACTACTCAATGTTCGCTTGTCTTCTTTACCTGCGTTCTGCTGACGTTAACAACGAAATCAGGTTGTTCTTGTCGTTGAGTGACGCGCCTCGTGCATTGTTGGTGGCAAATGAAAAGAAAACATACGTTCATTACGTGGTGTCAGGGTAAAATGTACAATACGTCTTGGGCATCACTACACTGCAACAGCTCCTCCACTGCCTGGGTCGCCACCGCCTCTGTTACCTTAGGTATAAACGTTTAGTTAGCCATGAGAGGTCTGGAAAGACAAGTACCGTGTACGCACCAGATGTGAAATCAAGTAGACTAATATGTCCGCGTCTATGATGCTTTCCTTCGTTGACAGAACCCCCGGATGCGTCTCCTCCGGGACCTGAGAAAGCTTTTGGGCCACTGCCAAGGGCATACGCGGATCCCGATATAGCGTCACCACCATCACCGCCGTTGCCTGACGAACAAGTTGATTGAGGGGGGGGACAACACAAACTACGAAGCGGGAGCGCGCGATACACACCGGAAAATATGTCAATGAGGTCAATGAGGCCACCGTGCCCAAACACGCTTCCTCCAGAGGCGTTCCCACCGTGACCAGTGAAAGCTTCTGCCCCGTCGTCTCGAAAAGGATGTCAATACCAGGCTATGTTCGAGTGTGTTGAATGAGTGTGTACCTCGTTTCCAGACCTTGTCACGGCGTCCACCGGACACCGACCCTCCAGCCGCATGACCACCGGGACCCGAATACGCCGATGCCCTGTTGCTATAGGCATGCGCATCCCCAGAGGAAGCGTCACCTCCATCACCTCCATTCCCTGCAACGCAGAGTTTTTTTTTTCTTTCAGTGTAACCGGGGGACGCCAAAACGACCGACATACCAGACCAGGCATTGATAAGACCACCATGGTGCCCCCCTCCACCATTATTACTCGCCGCGAACTTTCCGGTGCTTGAGTGAGCCGGAACGTACTTCCCTCGAGGGGAGAGACGAGGATACGGCATTTTCTTGCTGGTTTGGGAATTGATGGGCTCACGACGGCCAACGTCCCCTCCAGCAGCGTTCCCGCCCGGGCCAGTATACGCTTTTGCACCAGGGCCGTGCGCAAACGCAGATCCTGAACTGGCGTCACCGCCATTGCCGCCGTTTCCTGTGTTGGACACCTCAGTTTGAGTCAGAGAGTGCAGAGAAAGTGTGGGACCAACCAGACCAAACGTTGACCACACCGTGGTTGCCCTTGACGCTCCCGCCAGAAGCATCTCCTCCCTTCCCTGTATAGGCGGCAGGTGGGTCATCTTAGTGTGATACGGTTAGATGCGGGTCCAAAAGTCAATGTGACTGGCAACACACATTTTTTCTTCGAACCCACCGAACCGGATCTTGAGCTCCCAAGAACGTTTCCGCCGGATCCATGGTCAACTGATGTACGAGATACGGGGAGGCGTCTGGAGCAAATGCTGTGGACAGACCCTCCAGAGGCGTCACCTCCCGGGCCTGAGTGAGAAACTGAACTGCCACGGCCGCCATAGCTGGTCCATAGTCATCAAACCTGGATCGATTGGGCCCTAGAAAAGTCCTCACCTGGATGAATCACCGGATTTGGCCTTCCCGCCTTTCCCGCCGTTGTTGGAAAGTATATTAATCAAAGCGGGGACAGCAGACACAGAGCCCCCAGAAGCATCGCCGCCAGGACCGCTCAGGGAAAGGCGGCCGCCACCCTTGCCATTCGCGATGCTTTTGGTATTGTCAGCAACGCGAACATATACAGACACTGTTTCTCACCTGGTTGCTTTCCCAGAAGAGGCATCGCCTCCGTCGCCCCCGTTATTCGACAGAACATTTATCAACGACCCGCCAAAGATACCACCAAGGATACCATCGCAGGAGGGGTCACCGTTGTCCTCAAACCCTTTCTCATCACCATGAGGCCATGGAGGATCAGACGATGGACCAATATCTCCCGAGGGTGGCCTATCGCTGCTCGGGTTGCTCGGTCCTAAAAAGATTGGAATCCCAGGGGGGGTTCCGTTTGCATCTGGGTCGGGTTCTGACTTCTGCGGTGGAGTAACAGGGTCACCCGTGTTTACAGGCGGTTGCGCGGGACCAGATTGAAACGATGCAGGAGTACTCGGCGGTTTGTTGTTTTTGCCATCGGCATCAGGGTTTTGTGGGGGTGGAAGTTCGTCACCAGGACCAGAAAGATTGGGGTTCGTATCATTTGGAAAGGTGTCATGCACTGGTTCAGGCTGGGGCTGATCACCAGGTTGAGTGGGTGGCCGGCCATCACCCATATAATCCCTATACCAAATATATGCATCCGGAATAACTGTAGCGGGTATAACAATTCAAGCGTACCCTCCCTGCGCATACGAGCTACCGGAGCTCGCGTCGCCTCCATCCCCGCCGTTACCCGAGCCAATGTCGAGCAGACCAAGACCAAGACCGCCTCGAGGTAGAAGACTAGGGCTAGAGAATGCGCCACCAGGGCGACCTGATCCAGACAGGGCTTGTGAGGCGGAGCGTGGAGATGAGTTGTAGTTCTGTGTGAAGGGGATTGGGGAGGAATGGACTAGAGATGGAGAAAGAGTGGCGGCGAGAAGAGAGATATGTAAAGTAGCACGCATAGAAAAGAGAATTAAATTAGAAATATGTAAAATAGGAATGTAGTCTGTGGTTTGAAAAGAGTGTCAGCGGGGAGAGGAATGAGGCTTATATACGCGTCTAGTCGAGCCAAACACCAAACACAGAGGACGCGTCCATACACGTGACCATATCCCCTAGCAGCATTAAAGAGTGGGTATAAGAAAGGCGAGCGTAAGAAAGCTACTCATCGTCTACTATCAACCATTCGGCGTCAGATTCACGCCCTTCTCCTGCTGAAATCGTGTCCCATCCTTCGTCCCCGCTCCGACTTCCTCCCCATTCACGTTCCCGTTTCCCGACGCACTCTGATTATCGACCGCGTCCCCCTCATTCGAGGCCGCTTCAGAGCCATCTCTCCAGCTAGCCGTGGCCTGATGTCGCGTCCGCATGTCTTCGTAGAACTCATTCGCCTCGTTCATCCGGTTCACCTCGGTTTGCTTCGCGTCAAGCCAGCGCTGCAGTAATTTGGCATTGTCTCGCGTCAGGTTCTGGTTTCTCTCTTCTATTTGGCCCAGCTCGAGTTGTAAGGTGCTGATCTCGTCGTGTAGAACCTACAGTATGGTGAGAGATAGAAACGAAACAATTGTCAGAGTAAGGACGCACCTGGGCAGTCCGGTCCTTCTCTCCCATCAACTCTGCATGTTGATCTACTCTCCTCTTCAAATGGGAGATGTCCTCACGCGCCTTCCGTAACGACTCGGACTCTATGCGGGCGAGCTCTTCCTTTTCTCGCAGGGTCTCGTTCATCGCCAGAAGGCGCTGGGCATTCTGACCCTGTGTCTTGTAAACGGTGGCCAGTTCGTCGCGTAGCGAAGATATCTGCGATTCGAGAGACGTGATGTAAGCCTGTCTTACGGGATTTCTGGGCGGAGGGGATCAGCAGAGCGCGGGTGAGAAAAGCGGATTATCGGAACGGACTCTTCGCTTGAGCCCGGCACGAAGACCGTCGAGCTACTGGGATTCTGCTTAACGGTTGCCACTGCACGTAGCAATGAAGCATTTCTCTCCTTCAATAGCTTCGTTTGTTGTGCGAGCCGTCGATCTTGGGGATGTGATCAATGTTTGCAGAGGAAGAAAAAAAAGACGAGGCAGATACAGACATTGTTCGATGATGGGAGCGAAAGCAGACTCTTTTGCGTTGCGTTCTGCAAGGCGCAATCTGAGAAGTTCCTGCCACGCAGGTTCAGCCATGAGAGAAAGTTAAGTCAGAGGACAGTCTCGGGGCCAATGTGCCGATTATGGACTCATTGGCTTGTCCACGATTTCCCGGCCGGCCGGCCCACCGACCGACTGACTGACTGCAGACCGCAGACCGCCGGCACTGCCCCAGAACGACGCACAACTTACAAGTGGACTATTCGACTCGACTCCCAGTCAGACCACCCTCCATACTTTACAGTCAACCATGGGCCGCGTCCTCCTAAAGGTACTTTTCATATCTCATCCTTCGACTCCCTCCAACTCATTACATCTAACCCGTTCTCAAGGTTATCATTCTCGGCGACAGTGGGTCAGTCCATCATCGACACTTTCCTCTTTCCCATCCTCGTTCTCAACAAATCCTCGTTCCTCCAGGGTCGGTAAGACTTCACTGATGAACCAATACGTCAACAAGCGCTTTAGCAATCAATACAAGGCAACCATTGGTGCTGACTTGTATGACTCCGCCACCCCTCTTGCAACCCTTCCGACGCTTACGCACCCTTTCCATTTAGCCTGACGAAGGAGGTGATGGTCGACGATCGTCTGGTCACAATGCAGGTCCGTCCTAATCGAGCACCACAGCCCACCTGTGCTCATTATGTTTGCCATAGTTGTGGGACACCGCTGGTCAAGAGCGCTTTCAGTCTCTCGGGGTCGCCTTCTATCGTGGCGCAGACTGCTGCGTGTTGGTCTACGACGTGAACAGCTTAAAGTCTTTCGAGGCCTTGGACAGTTGGAGGGACGAGTTTCTGATCCAAGCGAGCCCACACGACCCCGAGAACTTCCCCTTTGTCGTTCTCGGTAATAAGATCGACGTGGAAGAGAGCAAGCGACAAGTACGTGCCGCTCTTACGGCACTCTGTTAATATTGCGCCCACTCACCCGCTTCGAATATAGGTAACACAGAAACGCGCAATGACCTGGTGCCAGGCGAAAGGCAACATACCTTATTTCGAAACTTCCGCAAAGGAGGCCATCAACGTTGAGCAAGCGTTCCAGACGGTCGCCAAGAACGCATTGCAGCAGGAGGCTGAGGAGCAATTGTAGGAACTATACACTTCTGACCTCTCGAGGCGTCTGACAGGCTTCCTTTCAGATACGTGGACTACCCAGACCCCATCAGAATCGATTCTGAGGCATCCCAATCGTATGGCTGCAATTGTTGAGGGGCATTTTTGGCGCCGGACATCTCACTTTAAACCGTTGTTGTTGTCGAGCATGACTTTGGCCCTCTCTTTGATCTTTGTTTATGTTTCACTTCCGCGCCCGTGCAGTCAATCACCGTAGCCCTTTCATCTAACTCGGGGGTGGGAGTAGTGTAATCTCTTGTTCATGCACCTTCATTCATAAACCCTCTCTATAAGGTTGATCTCCCTGCTTGGATTTTCCGTTAATTTTACTAGGTGAGGAGTACATGTGGTGTGTTGTCACCCAAACACCATTGGCTTGAGTAAGAACGTGATTTAATGTTGATCCCCGGCTATTCTAAGCGTGCAATGAACGTTTGTAAGTATTGTAGATCCCATATCCCAATTATATCTCCCCACGTTCATTAGGGCATCGCGAGCGTCGACCATCTCACAGAGAAGCTCATCCCGCTCGCTCTTCGTGAATCACGACGCTCCAGTCACTTTCGATCTCGCCAGTCTGTCGCCCTGTCAGTTCAGTCCAGAGCGGTCGGGAGACCGGGCCCATTCCATCTTCCCCCACAGGAATCTCCACGTCCTGCCCTTGATACCCGATCTTTTTAACGGGACTGACGACTGCAGCCGTGCCTTATTCGGGTGTAAGCACAGTAACGCCGGGATGTATTCAAAAAAGGGAACTTACCTGTGCCGAACATCTCCACTAGGCGGCCGGATTGCGCCGCCTCGCAGACTTCCTTCATGGTCACCTCCCGCTCGGAGACGGACAGCTTCGATGGTAGGTTCGGGATGCGCAGCGTGCCCGCCGCGTGGCTGCGGGTTAGCGAGAGCACCGAGTCGCGTGTCACGCCCGGAAGGATCATGCCGTCCAGAGGGGGAGTCACGAGCTCGAGGGACCCGTCCTCTTGCCTAAAAACGACGAAGAGGTTCATCGTGCCAACCTGATCAAAATAAACCATTATCCATAAACCGCAAACTTTTTATTTTATTTTTACAGACCTCGGTAAGGGCGTGTTCTGGTCCATGTAGCCAAAGGTTCTGAACATAACCCAGCTCAGAGGCCATTTTCTGTGGGAAGACGGCCATAGCGTAGTTTGCACCAATTTTATGTTGTCCCGTGCCTAGAAGCAGTACTGTCAGCCATGGGAGGCATGTCTTCGCACTCAAAACTGACCTCCAGGGTATGCGCGTACGTGGTCCGTTGTACCATGTAGGGCGACCGGCTTGAATCCGTCCTTATAGTACGGGCCAACCGGACTGCAAATGACGAAGAGAAGGGCCGACTCTGGCGGAGAAAGACCGATAGTGTTTTGAGTGCCGACTGATACGACAGAAGGATATCAGCGATGATATGCGCAAATCGCAGGTCGCCGACAAGTGACGCACTCATTACAGGACGGACGTACAAGCTGTACCCTTTCTCTTTGGGTACCCAATGACGATCTAGCCGGATAAGCTGCTTGATCAGATCGAGGAGAGCAGCGCCATCGAAGGTCTTTTTGGGTGGGGGCGTTCGGTTGGGAAGCCAAAGTACCATGTCATCGAAAACTTACTGGTAGGGCAAGCCTCTGAGCGCTCCGGTTCATGCGCGCCATGTTCAGATCGGGACGAAACACGGTAATCCTTCCGTCCTGGCTCTTGTACGCTTTCATTCCTTCGAAGAGACATTGGGCATAATGGAACACGGCTGAACTGGGGTCAAGGGACACGGGGCCGTCTTGGTTTTACACACTTGGAAGTCAGTCAAAGCCACGGGTGATATGTGCATAGAAATAACGATCACGCACAGGGCTTGATTTCTGGTGTCCCCCACCCTTCGGACAGGCTCCACGGTATCGCTAGCATGTGGTCCGTCTATGTGAAAAAGTCAGCAGCGCACGGCAATCGATGGTCGCACGCACAAACGTATGTCCAAATTTCAACGACGACAAAGCAGGCAGTTCATTCGCCACAGATATCTTGTGAATCTTCAACTTAGAAGGCTGAACCCGAAAGCACGATAATGAGATTCACAGATAAATAAATAAAACCGGTCGTTTACTTACGTCGATGTCCGATAGTGGGCTCTGCGTCAGGCTCGAGGTCCATCGTGCACTTGCAAGAGGCAGGGGAACTAATGACCGATTGAACGACCTGCCCACTCTCCAAAGACGAGTCTGCCAGTGATGTAGAGAGATGGCCATGCGGAAGGGTCTGATAACGCGAGTACGTATTATATTTCTACCCCCACCCGACCGTGTAACAAAAGTTGGTTCCGTCCGGTTCGGACCCCCAACCCGGAACCGGACACCTTCCAACGCCACGGCCCGCCGCAATCGCCTCGTTCGGTTCGTACATTTAAGACGCTTTCTCTTTGCATCATAATAATGGTATACTAGTTAACACTACGATATTAACCTACGGGAGTTGGGGAAGGAAGAAGGGGGGCTCGACAATGCCTCGCGTCCAGAAGGGGCGAGAAGCACGGGAGCATCCTGTGTCCCGTACGCAGAGGGCATGCGTGGTACTGGAGGGGTATCCAATAAAGAGCTATCTAGTGAACGTCTTGAAAAATGATGGGGGCGAGGGAGGGGGGGTGGATTAGAATTACTCCGTCGCTGAGGGACGGAGCCAGCGGATGCATCCTCTGAAAAATGAGCTATTTTAGTACCACATGCAAAGACTCAAGAGCAGCAAAAAACACGCGCTCACTTTGCGCCTGCCGACCCCGTCGCTCCATTGTGTCGTGGCTAGATTGTCGTTTCACAGATTTTGGCGCCGAGTTATTGTGCTGTCCGACGGGTATCCATTTGTCCGCAAGGCTGTTCCTCCAGCTCAGGCTGTCACCATATGCGGTGTCACCGGCCAGGGACTTTCGCCCATGTTCATTAGCTGCGGGTGGGTAGAGATTTGGCGCCAGAGGGGCGGGCAACACTATGTGCACATTGCTATGCGGAGCGTGTGGCGCGCCACGCATGCTCGACCGGCTGCGGGCGGTCATGCCGGTGTGTGACGTGCCGTTCGAGACCATCGAAAACGGACGGGGCCGCGCGCGAGGATTTGGCCGCCTCAGCGACTGACTAGGGGATATCGATGTGGAACCTGTGGCGGCCGGCGAGGTGGGTTCGGAAACATGGCCGCTGAATGACGGAAGAGACGTGGAGGACGCGTTGAGTGGTGGATGCGTTGCAAAGAAATGGGGCGTCGGAGGGTGGAGAGGGTTCCCTTGTGGGGTAGATCGGCCTTCGGTGCCGTCATCTGTCTCGTGGGTGTAGAGGGAAGCACGAAACGAATCATTGGCGGATGAGGTGTCGACGTGTGGGATGAGTGACACGTTGCTACCATGGCGGACGGGCGCTTGTGGGTGGACATCAAGAAAATTTCGAGGGACGCTGACGTTCTGGTGCCCAGTGAACGCAGCGAGCTGCTGCTCCCTCTGATGCACCAGAGCCTGTCTTGGCGGCAGAGGGGCACTTCTGGAGTTCCGAGATAAACGAGAAAGAAGGCGCCAGAATAGGAGCGTGACGAGAACACCGCCGACCGAGGCTGAGACAGCGATGATGACTATGGTTATATGGCGAAGCCCGTGCTTCGTTCCATCACGAGGGAAATGGAGGGAGCGGTGTGCGATATTAAGGGAGGTGGAGTTGGGCACGGGCATGAGGGACCAAAAGGGAGCGAGTATGTGAAAAGAATGTTTTTATTGCATTGAATGCAGAAGATACAGGGTCGTCAGGTCAAAGCTGTGGGGGACACTTACGAACATTGTGAGAGCAAGGCACGGGTGACACACCGCGTAATCCAGTTGCAGTAAGCACCGCACCCACGCGCCACGCTTTTGTCCGCGCCACGATGGCCATTAGTCCGACAGTGACGGTCCAGACAGTGCAGACAGCACCGTCAATCACCTCCTCATCCGGTAAACTGACTGCACAAGGTCATTCGACCACTTCCCTGACAAAGCGACTCCTCTTCCCTCATCTTGATCCCTCGTCGCCGCTTCCCCCCCTTCCTTCAGACCTCATCCGTATACCCTCCCTTGGACGCAGAACTCTACGACCTCATAGCACTTGCCCTTCGCGCGTACATAAACCCATGGTGGACCAGGATCTCACGTTACGACAAACAACTCCTCGTCGAGATCACGCGCACCCTTTCTTCGGTCTTCCGCGCCCTGGAGGCGAGAGTACTCGCCGCAGATCTTAGCCCTCTTATCTACCACCGTCTTCCTGTCCTGCTCACGCAACACTGCGTCGACTATCGCACCGCTTCTCGCAAACTCGGTTCTTCATATGCCGCCGCGGGGTCCGCGTCTCTTCCCATGTTGTTCCACGGGCAGCAGCAGCACGTAGGCGTGTCTACCGACGGAAAGATCGACGAAGTGTACGTCCGTGCGGCAGTTGACTGTCGTCCTCAAGGCGTGCCTCGCTCCCGAAGATTGGGACGCCGAGGCAGAGCGATACCTCCTTCGCGAGGTCATCGTCAAGACTATATGTGTAGACGTTGCTCCTCGCATTACCCAGCCGTGGTTTTTGCATAGCACCTTGCTGAATCTTCTCGGCCCCGCGGAACTGCCTCTGAGAGTGAGTTGTAGATCCATTCATGGTCGTGCATTTTATTGTCGCTTCTAGTAACATTTCCTTTTACGCGACTGTTATCGATATCTCTTCCGTTTTCCTCTTGGGCTAACTGTCTCCAAGCCGCCAGATCCCCCCCCTTCACGCCTCAACACGAACTCCTCCGCCTTTCCCTCCTTTCACACCATCATCGTCCTTTTTCTCTCCGCCGTCCAGTCCATCTCCAGCACCGCGCTTTCCGTGATCCACATCTACAAGCAGACGGTCAACACGATCAAGAGGGTACACAACTCACCCCACACACCGGCTGCCCGCACCGCGCCTTACGTATCAGAGGACGATGTCAGACCTCCTGCATCAGCGTCGCCACCCGCAACTCCGTCCTCGCCAAGCTTTCCCACCCCGTCCGACTCGGTCGTCGCTTCTCTCACCTCGCAGCCAATCAACGCGGGGACGTCATCCCCGACACGGACTACCGTGTGCGCAGCACCGTCTTCCCACTACCCCTCCCCACCCAATCTCGCCCGCCCAGGCCTCTTGCTTATCGCGGAGCTTCTCTCTCTGCGCTCGCGGTTTACAGGGTCGGCTCTCCTGTTCCTCTGTGACGCACTCATCGGCGCGTTCGCGTCCTTTCTCGACCGGTACGCCGAATAATCCCGAAAAACAAGCCTCGAATTAACTCCCCCGGCCCAGCCTCCTCCCGCTCCTCCTGTATACCTCCTTCCTCACGCCGGTCCGGGTCACCGGCCTTGTGAGCGCCGCCAAACACGCGCTCTTCCCGAACGGTTACCCCGCGCAGAGCCCGCCAGATCCGACCCCAGAGGAACAGGCAGTGCTGCGCTCTGAGCTCGTGCGGCGCCTAGCGCAGACGATACCCGGTTCGTTATCCTACCCCTAATTTTGCGCACGTGGATAGTAATTTTTTTTTGGCAGCTCCACTGGTGCCGTTGTTGCTGGGTCCGACGCCGTCAGTGCGCGAGCTGAGACTGAGCGCACTGCTCGATCCTTTCGATGAGCAAGCGTGCAACGCGCATCTATTTATGCTTATCTTCGACTTGTTGTTGCTCGCATTGTTTCCGGAGATGGCGGTGGGGGCCACGGACATTGGCGGTGTGAGCAGTCACTAGTACCTAGTACCTTACGATGTGGCCCAGCCACCTTTAATCTGACCGATCTTATCTGAAATTGCGAAGCAACAGCTGAAGCATACTAATAGCCAAAAACAGAACAGATAACAGAAGGCAAATGCGAGCACATACAACTAAGGCGAGGATGGTGGGCACAACGTACAATGATCCATTTTAAAAGTGTACAACACACTTGCACACCACACAATCCTACCCTTCATTACATCATTTATTCTTCGTTAGCACCACCTACAGCTTGAATTCGCTCTTTGGGAACTTGACCTCGGCGGAAGCCGGGTCGTCGACGAACCAGACGAGCTGGCCTGGAGCGGCCGGCTTTACACGTGCAGCGGGTAGACCCTGCTCTGGATTGTCGAGGATAGCTTTGAGCATGGGTGCCTTTCCAGCGCCGGTCGCGACGAACGCGATGCGGGCGGCGTGGTTGATCACGGGGAGTGTGAGGGTGATGCGGCGGGGCGGGGGCTTGGGCGAGTCCTCGATGTACGCGACCCAGCGGTCCTCCTCCGAGAGGAGCTCGTGGCCGGGGAAGAGCGAGGCGGTGTGGCCGTCGGGGCCGAGGCCGAGGAGGATGAGGTCAAAGATGGGGAAGCGCGCCGAGTCCTTCTGCGCAAACTCCCGGACGAGCTCCTTCTCGTACGCGTCGGCGAGCTCCTCGAGGTTGTCGAGCAGGTCGGGGTCGATCGCGTGGATGTTCTCGTGTGGGATGGGCACCTGCGAGTAGAGCGTGTTCTTGGCGAGGTGGTGGTTCGAGTCGGGATGGTTGAGAGGAACGACGCGCTCGTCGGCGTAGAAGATGTGCCTTTGGAAACCAAGTTGCTGTTGCTTTGTTCGAGTGTAAAGCGAGAGGATAACTCACCACTTGTCCCACTTTACGCCCGTCTTTCCAATGAGTGCGGTGAGCGTCTTTGGAAGAGATCCTCCAGAGATGGCGACGGAGAACCTGCCGCGCTTGTCGATAGACTCCCTCTGAGCCTTAAGAATGTACTCCGAGAGAGAATCTGATAGTGTCGCGGTGTCTGGAAAAGAGTAGACGACGGGTTGAGTTGGCATGACGATGTTCTGAGTGGGCTGAGGGGCTGGTGATGGTGAGGTGAGATAACGCAAATCTCCTTATGACGTCAGGTATCAATAAATACAAAAACGAAACGATAACATACATATCAGTACGAAAAATATTATAACTTATCTTATCATAGCCGCATATTCAAGAGGGAGATGGAGATGCACCAAAAACAAGAGACAAAGAGCTTACACGTTAATTCAGGCCTTGCTGACACTGTCGAAATCCCCGATCACCATGAGCGACTCGAGGCGCTCTTCGAGGCCTTGACCCAGACCCTCGCGTTCCCATTCGCCACCGCCATCGTCAATAAATAAGCCCTCTCGCCCCTCTCTCACATCTCTGTCACCATAGAAACTATTGCGCGGGCTGGCACCCGTGCTTCCACCACCGACATGTTGGGGGATGCCCAGCACGGTTAGGAGATGCGGGGGAGGATCCGAGACAGTTGCGGAGGTCGTAAGGGATGAGAGCGGAAGTGTGGACGAAGGCACAGAGGTGAGTAAGTCGGTATACGAAAGAAAAGAGAGCCGCTTCGTAGATGCGTGAGGGGACGGAGGGTGGGAAAGTGCGAGAGGCGATACAGGGCGCACGGAGGGGGAAGAGCGCTGAGATGAAACAGTCGGATCGGTGTGAGCTGCGGTAGTCGGTGTCGGCTGAACATCTGCGCCGGGTTCCCGGGTGACCAAACCAGCGAAATAACTGGTCGTTGGGGTGGGGGATGGGACGCCATTCGCATCGATGTTTGGTCCGCCTGGCGGGGTCTGTACAGCGAGTCTCTGCGCGCCAGGATGGGCCGGCAACGGAAGGGTAAGACTTGGGCTGGGGCTGGGTAAATTCATCAAGGGTACGTTTCCCCTTCCATGAGTGGGACTCGGACTGCGGCTGCTCAATCGTGAGCTAAGATTGCTTAAGGAAGCGAGCTCCGTGGTTACAGGAGCAACAACGGCAATCAGCTGATCATCCGTGGGAGATGACAGCACAGCTGCGGCGCTATCGAGAACCGTAGGGACAGCATGGTCAAGATGCTCAGTCGCCTTTCCGCGGGGTGTACGATGTGGATGAGAGAGGTGAGGAGGAGAAGGGGTAATGGGTTCGATATCGCGTTCGAAGATAGCGGATGACGAGGAGTGACTGTGGGTAGATGTCAGGTAATGTAAACGGTTGGGGAGAGGGAGTGGCCAGAACAAAAGAGCTTTCTGCGGATCTTCTTGGATGACAAGTAGATGAAATATAACAGACAAGGAAATGGAGGGTCTCCTAGTATATACGAATCGATAGATAAAAAGACTAAAGGACACTTACACAGAGGTTGGCGAAGACGGGATCGATGTAGGCGAACGCGAGCCGACTCTGATGCCTAGGTGTTGAGCTGAAAGCTTTCGCTCACGCACGAAATCCTTTTGAGGAGTGAGAGTACCGGTGTAAATGTGACGAAGTTCGTGTGGAGAAGAAGGCTGAGAAGTGGTCGAAGGGGACACTGAAAGGAAGGAGGTGAACGAAGGAGACGATTTCTCATGCTAGAGAACTGACCTTGAGATGATGTATTAGAGGAGGACATTTGAGAACACAATTGATTGAGATCCGAATTCGAATGGACGTGGTTCGAGTTAAAGCCGTTTTCCCGGCCCGCCTCTGCCCCGCCTCTGCTCATGGCTTCACTCGGCCTCACTCGTAATCTGGCTCGTACTCTTCATACATCTACCCTAGATCGTTTTCTTCTTGATGCACTCTCTGCCACTCCTTCCGTTGACCGTCCCGACCTCCCCCAACTCATCCGACAGTATCTGACCCACTCTGGAAAAGTACTTGGCACGCAGCTTGCTTATGAGTCTCGTCCATCCTCGTCCCGTCGCGTCTCCTTCTCAGATAAGAATAACCGCGCCATTCACTTGGTTGCCCATGTCGCACGCGAAGGCGATAGAAACAATATCACGCTTTCATCAGGTTTTGCCATTGACGCTTCGGATGGTCAATCTATTATTGTCACTTGTGCTCACACCCTCGAAGAGGTACGTCCTACATTCTGATTATTTCACCCGGACCTACAATAATTCACAGATACGCTGGTCTCCACTTCTCGTCCTCCCTGACGTGCCTCATCCCTCACCACTTATTTCACCTCCTGACCTCTCCCACGTGCGCTCAGGATCGTTCGTCTTTTCTCAACGAGGTTCCGAATCCGTGACTTATCCTGTCGCTTCGATCCTTTCCTCTCTCCGTCGGTCTGATCTCATCTTGTTGTCACCGTCCCCCCTTGGGTCACCTTTGCGTTCACTTCCAATATCGCCTTACCCTGCTCCGACGGGAACTCCAATTCGTGCACACTTCGTATCCGAGAAGAGACCCGAAGAAGACGGCTGGCAGCCTTGGATCGGTGGTACATGGTCTAAGTGGGTTCGTGGCACCGTGCTAGGTTATCGTGATTTTTCTGGCCGCGAGGCAACGGTGAGTTTGCCCATATGCGCAGCTGTTAGCACGTGCTAAGGTAAACGATAGCCGGGAACTTATGACGCTCTCTCTCATATGCTCTTTCACCCACTACCTACACCTGGCTCTAGCGGGGGTCCAATCGTCGACGAAAACTCGGGGGCCGTTGTTGGTGTCATGCTTGGTTCTCGGATGGACAGCTCCGTCGAGGGAATGCGCGGGTGGGGTGTCCCTGCTGAGGCAATTTTTGAGGTGGGTTGCAGAAGATAATGTAAGCGCCCATGACTGATTTGATCGTATCACTAGATGTTTAGACTTCCAGGTGTACAATAGAGTCTCCGGGGGTCTAACATGTAATCGACCAATCGCATAATTTCGGACCGCTAAATTCGCTCTCTGATATGCCAGTCCGACCCATTGAGCGACTCAAAAAGCCTCACCCTCGCTCTTGCTCGTTCTCTTGCTCTTCTCCCTACTTCCCCTTCATCACTCACCTTTTCCTCTTCCCTCCACTTCCTCAATTTTTTTTTTCACGCACCTCTCCTCTTCCCTCCTCCCTTCACCTAAGTGGTATTATTTTTTTTGGCTCTGCGCTTTCAGCTCTTGCATTTCATTCAATATTGTCTGCGCGCCCACTTCGCCACTCGGTGTTACCTCGATTATTTCACCGAGTTCTTCTAGAGCATACCCCCTTCCCCATCCCTCATTCCCTCGGTTGTATAGACCTCCTGATAAGCACCCGCTATCTCCGATGTCGATCTACCGATTGTGCCAACTCTTGGGTCGTCAATGATGTCTCGTGGCTTGTGACGGTCAATACCCTCATCTCTGTTGCATCTTATTACTCATCGCTAACGGACTCCCACCCTCCTTCTCCATAACCCCAGTTTCCCTGACACTTAGTCGTAATCGAGACCGTTGTTGACCCTTGTCTCAACCATTGTCTCATGTAGAGCTGCGGGCATTTTGCCATCGGCTGTCATTAGGGATGGCGTGATGGCTCGGGACTCTGACGCGATGGCTCGGGACTCTGACGTGATGGCTCGGGGTTTACACATGGTGCGTCGTCGCCTTATGGTCAAATTCACGTCGGACAATGCGCTTGCCCGGGTTTAGTTTATTGGAATGTATCATGTGCCTTACATGTGCCATTCTACATCTTGTGCCCCAGATCTTGGTTCTACTATGGTTGTCGACGTTAGTCTTGATGGAGCTTTGTGGGACAATTACTATGACTTCGGCGCGGCGCTACAGTAATTGGGACTCAAAGAGACGGCCAAATTGGGCGAGAAGTTTGGCGAGGATTGTCATTGGTAAGATTCAAACTCGCGTGTTGTGTGTTGAGACTGATGTCGAATATCTACCTTGGAATAAAACAATTTTATTGTACCATAATAACAGCTCTATAGAAATAGAACACATTTGATTGACTTTGCGTTTTGGACCCGATGAGCTTGACGGACGTCTGAAATCCCGCTTGGAGACTTCGTGTATGTCATGTTATCCCATCAGGCATGACTTACAATTTCCTTCATGCATCAGGATCACCGACTGCGAGCGTTGACTCGGCACGGGGTAATTACAGTAGCTGGTGTCACGTCGCGACGCCGACGCGATTACAGGACCCGGCGCCCCCCGAAGCCAGCCGCGTCGACACTGAAAAGGGGCCCGCAGGCCTGTCCGAGGGTTGACATCAACCTTGTGAATATGGAGATTGGACAACACGAGGGATTCGCTCACCTCGGGGGACTCAAGCGATTGGGCAGATACCAGTGATCTATCCGATGATCCCGATCTTGTCCACGCGCCGCAGGCGGCGCAGCGACCCGTTGTTCAACTGGAGGAACGTCGGAGACGCAAGACACCGAAGGCTTATGGGGTAACTCGAAGAAAACACTTTACCGCTGCGCCAGCATACCTGCCGGTGAGTGCCAATCTCGTGATTCCGCGAGTTATCCAGACGAATCTACCCTCAGAACCTCCGCGGCTCCTGGAGCTAAAATGTTTGGCTCTCGACGATGATCCCAGCTACATTTCCGAAGTCGAAATTGAAGAGACGACATCCATCAGCTACCCCAAGAGTCATCAAGGACAGGCCCTTGAACTGTGGAGCGTTTCTATCGCCGTTGACGATGTTACCTGTGAAGAGATTGTCAGGAGTCTTTTCGGACCAACTTAAGGACGAGCCTTGGGACGAGCACCTCCACGTCATGAGTGTTAATATGTCCCGCATGTCCCGCCTCATTACTCTACAACCTCAGAACCTCCGAAGATTAAGTTCAGCAGACCTACCCAGTTTCAATGAATGAGATCAACTCCTAACGTCGAGTAGATGAGGAAATAGCATGATACCTTCACGAGGCATAATAATTGCATACAATCCAATTTGAATTGTGGATGACTGTGGATGTTATTAGTCAGCATGAGTGTACTGTCTGTACTACCAAGTGACTGAGCGAGCACCCTCATCCTCACCCACGGCCACCTTTTCGTACGAGCCTTGTCAGGGCTAATTCTCATGATTTTCGACGCTTCCACGTCCGACCATCTCAAACCTTGGCTCACAAAAACACTCGAACCAATGTCTGTTCTTTTCTCTCTTTCCTCGATCCCTCTATTTTACTTACATCCTTTAGATGTGACGCCGACCCAACCGCTCTGGCGGAGTATATTCTGGCCTTGCTCAAGCACAACGGACCAGAACCCGAATTACGGAAGGAGTTGGCCGGACAGTTGGATGAATTTCTTGAGAAAGGTCCGTCGCCCGTTACTTTCCGTTTTCTATTTATATTCAACGCTTGCTGCTTGCACAGAGGGTCCTCCCTTCATCGACGCGCTATTTACAACGCTCCGCACAAAATCTTATCTCCCGTATACGTCCCCTCCCCCTCCCACTGCCCCCTCATTACCCACCGATAATGGCATTCCTATCCCACTCGATGCTCTCATCTCATCCGGCTCTTCGAGTCCTCCTGGGCCTGACCGAAGTAGAAAACGCCCATCCGATTATGAAGATAGTCTCCGGCCACCAAAAGGCCCTCGCATGAGCCAAGACGGTCCCTTCACTCGTCATGGCCCACATAGGGGACCTGGTTGGAATAATGGCAACTGGAACGGGAGCGGTCCAAGTCGCCCCGGATTCCCTGGCAGTCCGGACGCGGTGAATGGGGGCATGGGCCAGCGCATGAATGGGCGTGGGCCATCAGCGCAGTACCATCCGCCCGGCCAGGGAAGGGGCATATGCAGAGATTATTACAGTGAGTAGTAACACTCCCAAAGCAAATGCGCTTATTTACTCACCCGCGCAGATAACGGGTACTGCGCTCGTGGTGCGTATTGCAAGTTCAGCCACGGTGACGACGCACTCGTACCGGGAGTTTTTCCCATGGGCCCCCAACAAATGCCTGGAAACATGTTCATGCCTATGTTCCCACCTGGCATGCCATTCGGGATGGGCCCTCCTGCGGCATACGATCCACATGAAGCGCGTCTTGATATACAGCCCGGACCACCTCCAGGTCCCATGGGACGACCACAACGCACATCGATGCTTCCCCGGGCCAATGGAGATGGTCCTTCTATGCATCCTCACGCTTCCGGAGAGCTCCCCGTCGTCCAAGATCTAACCCCTCCTGCATACAACGACGAGTCGACACGGCGACAGGAAGGCTCCGTGCCTTCTCCCAACGTCGATACCCAACCTAACGGCGCAAGTCCCCCCGCCGCCCCTGTTACCAACATGGAAGTAGACACCCCTGCAAGCGGCCCGTCGTCGCACTCTCTCCGCCCGCCTCGCACTTCGCAGAACACCAGGTGCGCGTGGGCGCGGCGGTCGTCCAGGCGTGTACTGGTGGCGATGTACAACGTTTTCATCCCGAACGTCCGCGGCGACAAGACGCTTGTCGTCGAGAAGATCCCGGAGGACAAGCTTTCGCTCGACGCGGTCAATAGCTGGTTCAAGCGTTTTGGAACCGTCACAAACGTCGCCGTTGATGCGGCGAGTGCAAAAGCACTCGTGAGCTTTTCGACACACGAGGAAGCGCAAGCAGCATGGAAGACCGAGGAAGCTGTATTTGGTAATAGGTTCGTCAAGGTCTTCTGGCACCGTCCGATGGGTGGACAAGGCCTTGTGGGACAGCGCGCTCTCGCAGCCTCAGCACCTATCGTCGCCAGTGTCGCTGCAAAAGAGCAAGTACCCGTATCTGCACCAGACCCGGACCCTCAGTCTTCTACGGGGACAGCACAGGGCACGAAAAAGGCCCCCTCATCTAGCTCGTCTGTATCGGGGCTCGCTGCAAGGCAGAAACTCCTCGAGCAGCAAATCGCTGAGCAGAAGGTGCTCATGGAGAAGCTGAACACCGCCGCCCCTGAGGAGAAGAAGGATATTTTCGCACAACTACGCAAGCTGGGCCAGGAGATCAAGGCCAGCTCGGCACAGACGACGTTCACCCCGCCGAAGAAGCCGAGCCCCAGCATACCCCGGCCCGAAGATCGTGAGGCGAAGGAGCGGGAGCGGCTGGACAAGGAACTGGAGCTGCATTCGGCGGCCCTCGACGGTGAGGAGACGACGGAGGCCCTGCAAGCAAAGCTGGCCAAGCTCAAAGCCGAGGTACGACTTTCTTTTTGAAATCTCGTCACAAGTGTACGCTAACCGCCAACTCTTTTTTTTTTCTCAAGGCCGCAAGCCTGGGCATCGATCCTTTAGCAGAGTCCGCGCCTGCGTACCCCTACAATTCCCACCGCGGGCGTGGACGCGGGCGCGGCAGGGCCTTCTTCCGCGGTGCCGCACGGGGTGGTCCACCGCGCGCGGGCATGAAGCTCGACAACCGACCCAAGAAGTTGCTCGTCAAGGACGTCGGAAGCGATGGTGTACAAGCTGTGCGGGACTGGTATGAGGCGGGCGGCCAGGTCGACGCCGTCGAGACGCTCGAGAATGGCGACGTCGTCGTGACATTCAAGACGCGGGCGGCAGCGGAGCAGGTACGTTTGTGCTACATCGTATAGCCGAACCCGGCTCTTATATCCGCCGGTTAGGGTCTTGCCAAAGGGTCAAATATCCCACCCTCCGGCCAAAAGCAAATCAGCTGGTATCATAATGGCCCGTTGACGTCGACCCCGGCTGCGGATGCGACGACGGCGCCACCCAAGGCCACACCTAACCTCAACAACGACGAGGAGTACGGTCGCGAGCAGTCGAGTATACAGACTCTGAATGACGAAGAGCCCGCGGTTAGCGGCTGGGGCGGTGATGAGGAGGATGGCATGGGCATGCTGTAGAAGCTGACGTAGTAATCTCTCGTGTCTGGAGGGGAGGGAGCTTCCAGATACGCGAGCGCATTCATGTCGACCCGTACACGTTTTTGTCGTGCTCTTGTTTTTTTTTCCCCCTCTTACGCCTGTATTCTTCACACATTCCCCTCTTTTTTTCTCCCTCTCTTAATGGGCTAAAAAGCAACAAGCGATACAGCTCCACAGAGCTGCGATGCACTTCTGTGCATCAGCTATTTTTCTTTGCTTGGAGCGTGATTCCTGCACAATGCACCGGAAACGTGGTTGCACGTACACAAAAGCACAAAAGAAAGGACTACATCCATTAGTGAGAGCCATGCATGAAATCGATGAGATGTGGCTAGCATAACGCAAATATCCGCCAGGCAATACGGCCCTTCGGTCGACTAGAGTACTTGTCATATATAAAGACGATAGTGATGATAAAAATATTGTATCTGAAAGAGAAGTATGTCAAAACGGAATGATTCAGGGTTCACTAGACTGCATGATAGATATCTCCGCCTCGTCGTCCACCACAAAGCTTCCGAGCATATAATAGTCCTCCTCTTCGCGGGGTTGTGGGGGTGAGCTCGTGAGCACGACGGCGGGGCCAGCAGCAGCAGGAGCGGCGGCACGCAAGAGACCTCGCACGCCGCCACGCCTCACGGGTGGAGCGGCAAACGCAGGCACCGAGAAGGGCGCAGCGGGTGCTTGGGACAGCAGGCTCTGCCTGTACACCGCCGACTGGTCGTACGAAGGCGACGCCTGCGTCGGCGGCAGCTCCGTGACGAACCGCATGTCGCTCTCGCTTTCTTCCTCCTCCCCGTCTTCCGACGTCGGCATCGCCTCCGACGACGACCCGCCGCCTACTTCGTCACCCGAGTGCGTCGCCTCGACGTCGATCCAGGGGTTGATGCGCGCCGCCGCCGCGGTGTCCCGTACTTTGACTTTCGGTACGCGGCGTTTCTTTGCGGGGAGAAGCGATGGCGACGAATGGGACTCGCGGCGGTGGAGGCGTCTCTGTGAGAGTGGTGGGTGCGCGGGCGACGAGGAGTCTGCGATGGTTAGGCGTTTCTTTGCTCGACCGGCGGGTCGGACGGGGAGGGTCGGCTCGGGGAAAACCACCGGTGAATGGTGGGGGGCGCGGGGCCACAGGCGAGGTAGCGTCGGTGGTGAGATGGCGGGAGGTGAGGCTTCGTGGGTCGGTCGCCCGGTACTAGGCCTCGTCGGTGAACTTATCAAGACGATGGGTGACTCGTCCTCATGCTCCGAATCTTCGACCGCGATGACATCCGAGTCCGGGGATTTCGACGTGCGAGTCCACGGCTTGGAAGGACCGCTTTCCATTACTTCACCATCCTCGGAGTCCGCCAATAGCCAGGCAAGGCTGTCCTCTACCTTGCTTGGCTCGCACTCATCCTCATTGAGATCAATGATCCTGTCCGGGCTCCCTCCGTCGGGACCACGATACGATTCTGGGGTGCCCGCAGTGTCCGGTTCACGAGCAGAACCAGATTTAGCTGGGGAAGGAGGAACATGTTGGGGGGCAAGGACATTTGCATTTGCCGATGACTGTGGTGTTGCATGTCTAGGTGAGGGAGATCTCGAAGGCGCGGCTGATGTACAGATGTCGATTATGGACTGGTTCTGGACAAGGGGAACCTCAGGAGACGAGGCGCGCGAGGAACCGGAAGGAACTAGCGCAGGAGACTTCGAAGGCCGTAGAACTGAAGTACTCTGCAAACCTCTCTCGATTTCCTTATCGTCCGAATCCTCGGCACCCTCACGGGCAAACTGGCTAGGAGTCAACTCGGTGTCGTCTGCACGTACTCGCCTTCGCTTCGGGGCTGCCGACTTCCCTTTCTTGCTTCCACTCGCCGTCGTCTTGGACCGTTTGAGTTTGGTCTTTGGTGGCTTAGACGACGCAGCAGACATTGAGGTGGACCGCCTGGGGGCAAACAAGCCAGCTTCGATCTCCTCGTCGGTGTCATCGTCTAACCCGGCGGTTTCGTCAAACTTGGTTGTTTTTTGCCGCTTCTTGCCATTCTTCTGCTTGACGAGTAAATCTGCGACACTGACAAAACCAGTGCAGGCTCCAGGAGGTATATCTCGCGCAGGGTTGCCGTTCCGCTTGCGCTTATTGCCAGGACCCTTCGCCGTCTTTTCGCGAGATCTCTCGGTGGCAGCCCGGTCATACTCCTGAATCTCCATTACCATTTCCAAGCATTCTGGTTTAATGTGATCAGGTAGTAACCGCTCGGTGTCGTCGTAGAGCTCCAGCTGATCACCGCGGACGATGGTCCTCTGGACTTGGTTATAAGCCTCTCGCGCCTTGTTCCAGTTCGCCTCTTCTCGGCCCTCAGCTAATAAGACGTGTACGTAGCCTTCGCGCTTGCGACCGGTCCGACCCACACGTTGCAACTGCAGAGGGTCATCCTCTTGGGTGCCACACATAAATCACTGAGGCTCACCATTCGAATTGGGGTCTTCTGCGCATCGTAACACGCGATTAGATCGACCTCTCCGATATCGAGACCTTCCTCTCCAACAGAGGTGGCCACCAGGATGTTGAAGACGCCATCCTTGAACTGATTGATAATCTATGGTGACGGAAGTGTGAGACATGTATCAACAATAGGATGACAAGACGAACGACTCACATCTAGTTGTTCTCGTTGCGCTAGACCTTTGTTGCCCTTCTTATCTATCCCTTGACCGATAAATTTGTTTGCCCTAAGCAGTGGAGAGTCTTGATTCAAGAAATCCACGATCTCGTCTACAGCCTCGCGAAATGTGACAAAGACCATAGCTCGGGTGTCTTCACCGCCACCCACATCGGCATCCGAGGCATTCTCATCGCGCAACCGCTGGCCAAAATGGTCCATCACGAGGATTTTGAGCATCTCTAACTTCGGATGAACCGCAAAACCGCTGCTCTTCTGTAACCTCAGCTCAGTCATGAGCGTTTGGAATGCGGGATCCTTGTTGAGCCCAGAGGGCTTATCGGAGGCGGCGCCTTCTGCTTCTTCGGTGAGAGAGCGAAAGCACATCTGAGGGCTGGCCTCCAGCTGGGTGGTCCATCAGACTTTGGCCACACAGCACGACAGTTATCACACACCAAATAACCCATGGCACGAGCCAGTGCGCCGACCTTCCTAAGTACCGGGTATGCCCACTGCAGTTGCCTGCTATCCGGACGTCTGTTAATCTCATCCATGGCGGCGTTTGCACGGAATGGATGAAAATTGACAGGATCCAAATTTCCGCGAAGGATGCCAAACGCGGTACATTTTTTAATGTACACCTGACTCTCGTTGGAACATGGCAGACAATGGATCATGGCGGTGACCACACGAACCTCCAAGACCTTTGCGAGAAGATCACGTAGCTTTGCGATTCCTTCGTTCATTGAGATGATATGTTGCTTAACTTTCTGAAGTTGTCTGGTTTTGGCGGAAGCACGAAAATAAGTGCTGTCTCCATACCTTCTCGTAAACGTAGCTTCTGATGTCCAGGCTCTGTTCGTCTCGAAGCTCAATCCGGCTAATGTGAAGGGAATCGACAATCGCTTGAACGGCGTCCGGTGTGCCCCCTGGAGTTGCCGTGAGTGCCAGGAGACGAAAATGCGGGTTCTTGGCCATAAGGAACCGGACAACTTTGGCGTAGGAGTAGTCCCCTGCCCCTTTGTGTGCCTCATCTGACACAGATCCGTCAGCTGTCGATCAAGTCGCAATTACTGAGAGAGCGATCACACCTACAACAAGGAGAATGATATCTCTAGGGTCACAGTTGTCCGTCTTGAGGTCATTCTCAAAGGTTTGTGGAGTCATGTAAAACACGCGCTTCTCTTGCCACTGCAGAGGCGTGAGGTAATCTCGGCATGAAGGGGTTTATGCATTGTGACTCACGGCCTTTGCTCTGAAGCTTCTCGGATTGTTCCCAGTAAGCTCGATGGCATCACTGCCAGGGATGCCGCAGGTTTTGTGACATGCTTCGACTTGCTGTGCAACGAGCGGCTTCGTTGGGGCAACAAAAACAACCTTCCCCTCAGGGAACCATCTATAAACTGCATACACTGACTAAGAGCGACGGAAGGAGCCCCTGATACGACAATAACTCACAGTTCAGCATGACGACGCCTGCTATAAACGTCTTCCCCAGGCCAGTGGGCAATGCCACGAGGGCGTTGTCGAATAAGCAGTTTCGAGAGATGTTGAACTGGTAGTCGCGTTTTGGCCTATTCAGGGGGAAAATCCAACGCTGTGCCGCCAAGAGGTCGGGCTGCAGTTTCATGGGCGAGGGCTGACAACGAGGCTGATGAACCGCTGCTCAGACAATATGGAGACAACTCACTGGTCTGAAATATAAGATGAAGCATGTACCATAAGTACCAGCGAGTGAGATCGTGAACCTGACTTACCCAACTACACCGACAAGATGAGCGGTCTCTTCCTTGAAACTCGATCGAATAACTCACCGGGAACAAAAGGTGCAGGAAATTGTTCAAACTCAACAGCGTCCTCTTCATCCCCTTCCTCTTCCAAGTCTTTCGCTTTCCTTTTCCCGGTCTTCCGTTTCGCGCCTGTCTTCGCAAAAGCGGTGTGGTCCCACTTCTTAACTTTGCGGTCGGTCGAATGGCTGGGAGACTTTTGTTGCGCGCCTCGACGTGAGGATGGGGGCTTCTTCGGTGAAGGGCTTCTCTGGGGTACGATACCACCAAATAATGTAGTTTGGCGACCGGAGAGCGAACGGCCGAATGTGTTGGAAGAGGAGGATTTAGACGCGGGTGCAGCCGTCCGCCTATAATCCTTCTCTATAGCAGCGTCTAGTTCCTGCAGGCCCTGCGCGTCGACATCAAATGTGAGGTCAAATAGATCATCGGAATCTTGGTTGGCGAGGGGTGGTACTGTCTTAAGGGGGGATCGAACAACAGGCCTGGACGTGGACGCGATCTGAGTGGCCTCGATAACGGCGAGTTCATTGAGCACCGCAGAGTTCAGTTCTTCATCGCCCCAATAACTGTTCGGTGAGCTCATGACCGCGCAAGACGCGACCAACGATGATGATTAATTGCAGTTCGCACTGTGTACGGTCACGTGAACGCGGTAGACGACGGCAATCACAACCCGCAGCGCAGTTGTCCCACAACCACAACCACAACCACAACTACCCGTGATGTCTGCCGAGTCTATCGCCAGATGGAACGCCATCCCAATGACAAGGCCAGAGAATGACCACGATGGCCTTTCTGCGCAGTTCGCTAGTACGAAGGTACTGCTGGTGCTCCTCCTGCATTACTAGTTCCCTGTCGCGGTACTACCCGTCCCTCTTTCTTCCCCCTCCAGCGACACAGATACGATGACGAGAGTGACGGTGACGTTTCACTCGTGTCTCGAAGCCCATCTCCGGTTCCACAAGATCAGATGGACATCGACAAATACGACGATTACGTCCGCGGCCCCGTCAGAGATGTCATCACCGTCGACACAAAGATCAAGAGTACCAACAAGGGCTTCGAGATGTTATCAAAGCTTGGCTGGGTAGAAGGACAGCCTCTCGGACTGTCTCAGGATGGTGTGCTTCTCCCTTCGATTATCGCGCCGAAGCTGTAAAGTCCGCGTAGCTCGGGTTGACCCAATCCCCTTCCACGTCAAAAATGATGCAACTGGGCTCGGAAAAACTAGCCAAGACTTTCGGATGATCGAAACTACGGTATCCCAGCGACGCGAACTGGATTCTGAACGCCAGCGCAACGAAACAGAGGAACAGCGTAAATCCAGGGAAGTGAGTATCATTCACACGTCGTCATATTGCTTTGTCACGCATTATTCTACGCCGCAGGGAAACGTCGCTCGTCGCGCCGCTCTCCAGACCGAAATATCGGAAGTTCTCCGCCCATTTTACTGCATCGTCTGCGACAAGCAATTTCAAAATGTTGCCCAATACGACGAACACACCAATTCATACGCCCACCACCACAAGATCCGTTTCCGTGAAATGCAAAATACCCAGCGGGCCAAGCAGAATACCCCGGAGGAGCAGGACAAGCGCAAGGAAAAGGAACGAAAGCGCGAAGAGAAGGAGCTACGCAAGATCGCCGCCGCAGCTGGCGTGAAGATGGCAAAGTCGATGGCAAACGCACCGACGCTCGCCCCAGTCTCAACACCCGGAGAGTCTAAGGCCCCAGGATTCAAGAAAGGGGGATGGGCGAGCGTTGACTCGGCGTCCACCCGTGCAACCGGCTGGGGTGCCGCGGGTTCCTCGGCACGTTCCCCTTCGTCAGCACCAGATGCGGTCTCCTCTTCTGGTGGCCTTTCTACGACGCCTATTATGTCTCACCCTGGTGATACTCCCATTCGAGAACAAGTACCAATATGACCAACGCCAACTTCATCAACCAGCGCCTGCATTTCGTACCGCCGGTTGGTCGTCGATCGATGGCACGATGGAACCGCTACTGCCACCACCGCCACCACTTCCGGTTCACGACGTACCAGCTATGGCTGTAACAGATGAGCATCACATTCCCGACCAAGGCCCGTCGTCTACACCACCCACATCGTCCATACCCTTGTCGGCCGCCCCGGTTCCCTTGGCTGGAACCGCGGCACCAGAAGCCACGGACCCCCAGATCCTTCAAGTCTAAGAAGGAGAAGGAGTCTGCGATGCGGGAGAACGCACGGTCAGGGTGGCAGAGCTTCCAGAAGGGTGGACGTCGAAAGTAAATCGTAGTCCTCATGGTGATATGTCATTCGCGCCTATTATGATCTGCATATATCTCAAATTGGTCCATAAACCAGACCTCACCAACGCGCCAGTGAGAATTAAGCCGAAAAACGTCTTGTTCGAGTAAAGTATCAACTAGTTACAAGTTCGATATCTTAAATTTGTATGCGTGCTGTTGAGGGGTGGGATATGCAGGGCTTGACGAATAAGATACGGACAGAGTATGAAACGAACAAAGGGCAACCACCATAAGCACTACCCTAAAAAAAAGTAGAAATGGAGAAGTGACGCGTTCACTCCGAGTCGGAACCTGAGCTATCGTCATCCGAACTCGAGTCCGACGAGTGCTCGCTGTCACGGGCGTGAGCAGTGGGCGGCTCAAGAGTAACATCTCCGTTTGCAGTCCTTTCGAACAGCTTCATGCGATCCTCGAGTTTACGAATCTTCTCCGCCTCGAGGTCTTCGTCCATGCTCTTGCGTTTTAACCCGCCTGTCCCGGTGCCCTTGCCCGTTCGACTGCGCTTCACAGGAGGTTGGCGTAGGGGGCGAATGACGAAGTTGTACAGTTTAGTGAGAACAGATGCGGGGAGTGTATCAATCTCCAGCTCAATCTCCTCCTGACTCTGTCGGACTGGTCAGGAACAGTGGTGTGCGAGACATGATCGGCACTTACATCTCGGATCTCAGGCACACCTTCATGAATGATCTGAATAACCCGCTCCAACTTCTGGCCGTCAAGTGTCTGGATGGCCTCGCTCAAATCTTTCTTCTGCTCGAAAGAAAGCACATCATCGTCCGGGATCTGAGCCTTCTTTGGCGCAGCCTTCTTTTTCTGAGGTGCTTTAACTTCCTTCTTCCCTGCTTTGGAGGAAGACGTCACGAGAGCCGAGGCAGAAGCATCCTTTTTCTTAGTCTTTTTCGTCTTCTTCTCCTTCTGATGCTTCAATGCGCTAATACTGTTACGCATCGTTTCAATTTGAGACTCCATGGTGGCGATAGCGACTGGAGAGAATTAGAATGCAACAACCCGATAGAATAGAGGACGTACGGGCACGACTCCGCTCATCATCGGAGTCAGAATCATCGTCCCCTTCATCTTCCGACTCTGCCCGAAGCGGCGGTAAACCCTTCCACTTCTCCTCAAACAGCTTCCTCATATCGAGACCTGCTTGGTGTACGGGTGTGCCGGGGGGGTTGTAGAGGAAGCAGTTATTGATGATCAGCTTGATATCATCGCGAAACTTCTCGGCCGTAGCATAGGCACCGCTGTCAAGCTTCGCACGCATTGTACTCAAGTCCATGGGCTTCTTAACTATCTTAGGATAATCGGGAATAGAAAGCTTGACCCAGTCTGTTCAACGAGCCATTAAATTTGAGACAGAAATAAGTGAAATAGCTTATTACACACCAACGGGTTCCGCGAACGGACCGACAACACTGATGTGTTGCTTTCGCCCCAGCTGGTCCAAAATCTTTCCACAATACCGCAACTGCTCGTTTGAAGCGTCCTTCTTGATCGTCCGCCGACGCTGCTTCTTTGGTACGTCAGCGTAAGGAAGATCTTTAGGTGGCGGTGGGTGTATCTCGCGCTTGGGCCTGCCTGCGCTTTCGGTTTCATTGCGCCGAATCACAGGAACAGACGTTGATGGTCGTCGAGGCACCTTTTTCGGCACGGGAGGCGGTGGAGGCGGAGGCGGTGTCACGGGCTTCTTTACCACGACGGGTTTAGGCTGAAACACTCTTTTAAAATATGGTAGGAAGCAATGAGCCTTGCCTTACCTCTTCCGGAGCGGGCAGTTGCTTGATCTGTTTGTCGAATACAGCCTCCACGCGCTTGCCCTGCTGCGTTACGATATGCTCCGGTCCGTTGAAAGTCACACAATTACTGAATATCAATCGGACATCGGCGATGAACTCGTCCGCGCCCAGATAACGAGGGTTGGCCAGATTGGGGTCAGGTTTAGCAGGATTAGCCGCCATTAATTTGCGCTCAATGGTGGAGAAATCCATGGGGTGTTTGATGACCTGAAGATAATGAGGTATCTTCAAAGCCTCTGGATCAACAGGAAAGCGGAACGGAGCAGCGTCCTTCAACTTTTTGAGAGTCCGTATTGTAGAGAGCGCAAACTTGTGCTGAGCTAAGCTGAGCGTTGAAGGAGGCAATTCGCCATTTACGTGTGCGACAGTCTCTTGCCCAGGTACATGGGAATTCTTTACATGGGGATCGATGAAAAACAACTATATTAGCACGCCTGCGGTGGCGCACAAGACAAGGCGGGCTTACATGGGCCACAGTCTGGTGCACTGACGCCTGATCGGCATCCGAAAATTTTCTCGCCCGCTTTACGGGGGGAACCTCATCTTCATTTGGAGATACGTCGCGAACATGAACGGAATCTACAGCAGTGACAGACGAACCGCCGATCGCGGAAGCAGGTGTGCCAGTCGAAGACTGTGTCGGAGGAGGTTCGTCGGTTTCAGTGCGGCCGTTAGAGGACGCTTTGAGGGGCTCAGCATCGCCCATCTCGACATCCTCTTGCTGAGGGTCTTGATGTCGGGGTTAAAAAGGCCGCTTGTGCAGTAGATGTGAGGGTCGATACGTACCGCGAGCGAGTTCAATTTGGATTGGGTCTGGAGAGAGATGAGGGGATAAACAAGAAAAGTTGAAAAAAGGGACGCACTAGGATCAATCGGAGTGTCAATCTCAATCTGGGGGCCAATGGACGCGTCATCCAACTTGGAGAGAATCTGAAAAGGCTCGTGGCGGACGTCGCTCTCTACTTCGGCAACATCCGAAGTGATCTTAACGGCGACGTCGGAGACAGTATTGACGGGAGTATCAGGAGAGTCAGCTATTGGCGAATCGGCGTCGGTGGTAGGGAGGTCACAATGGAGACCGTTGGTGGTGACAGGAGGCGAAGGTTGTGGTTGAGGTTGGGGAGTTGTCGCGTTCGCGTCGAGCATTTGCACGCGTGACAAGTCACGGGATAACGGTGGACTGAGAAAAAGGGGGAAAGGCGAGAGACAGCGAAGGGATTGATTTCAGGTGGACGGGCACCCGAACGGGTCTCCAGCTTTTATAGGTCCTCAAAATTAAAGTTCGATCTCAAAGTGCAGGGGCTATCCTCTCCCTCTTTTTATCTCCCCCTCTCCTTCCCCTCCCTTTTCTCGCCTCTAGATGACTACATACACGATGATATGCTATGTTTCCTCCTCTTCTTTATTATCCTCCACCTCTGCAAATACAGGGTTCGGTTGGTTGATTCGCCATGCTGTGATTTTTTCAAGCGGAGTTCGATTCGACCATCATCACGTCAACATCAACAAATAAACAGCCGTTGCCACATCAGATTACTCTCAAATGGAGCAGAAAAGATACGCACCCGCAGTCCACTGTGGATCGTCTTCACCAACCTTTGCGTACTTGAGGAGGGCCTCACGGGGCTGTCATTTCGAGGTGGGTCAGTAAAGAATGGTGAGTCATGTCCAGAGACAAATAGGTAATGGAAACGGAACGTGGGAACATCATGTTAAAGTTTCGGCGCATTACTCGCAGCCACGGCTGCGTCGTGACGACAATCCCAAAATGCGACTCTGCTGTCGGGTACTTCGCTATTATCTCTTTCCCCCTTCACAGGAGGTGAAAAACAAGGCCTCTTTGAGCAGCCACACCTGGCCGTGCTCGACATAGATCATCACCCGATTCGACCACAGCAAATTTTGTTAGTGATCCACACAAGGGGTAACACAAACAGCAGATACGGAGGCCGGAAATGACGAATGAGACAGGAAATGGAATGCCACGCACATCTTCGTCCCTGGTCGTATCGCGAACCAGGTTCTGCACAACGTGTTGAGTCGCACTTGCACCCACTCGTCCACCTCGTCCTGGCCCATGCACGGGTAACTCAGGCCTGCGACTCTTCCGAGGATCTTGTCTTTCCTTGTCTCGCTTCCGTTTGTTAGGGAGCCCCGATGTGAATTCCCCGTCCCGCGTTACTCCGGGAATGATAATAGCAGGTGCAGCGACTGCGTCCGACATGTCTTCGACAGTCGGCCGTTTAGCTGGACCCTTATTGAGCAATAATTTGGCACCGTTGAGAGATGTTTGAGGGGAATATAACACGCATAACGTTCCACTTGTGAGCCCTACAACAATCTGTGCTGCTTATTGAGATTGCGGACCGTGGAAAGACTAGAACGCACTTGGTTTATTTTGGGGTGCCACTGCACGACAACAGGGGTTGCACCAACATCCAGCTGCTTCACCACCTCCAAATTTTCTCGGCTCATAAAGAGAAGTCCGCCGTAGTTTCCTTTCTCTGTTCCTCCCGCTCCAGTTACAACATACTTGTTGTCTGGACTGAATATCGCATTTGTGGAGGGATACAGCGTTGGAACCTCTGACCGTGTTGCAACGGGTCGCTTGATTGAACGAATGTCCCATACTAGGAAAATGGTGAACATCGCAAAATCATCTCACGTGGAACTTACGTTTAACCGTGTGGTCGCCTCCCCGTGTCAGTACCGTATTACCGTCTACAGAGAACACAAGGGAGCCAGTCTCCGTCCCCCTGACATGAGCACCTTGAACAGTCAGGTCGGGGCGCACAAAATTTGAATTTGTTTTCCACAAATTCAACGTCCCATCCAAACACGCTAGGTTATTCGTAGGCATTGGAAACGGAGACCGACTTGCGTAGCGGACGCACCTCCAGCAATGTATCTCCCATCTGGGGAATATCCACACGCCGTCACCTTCGTCCGTGCGCCTCGCTCTTTGGACTTCACCACTATTACCGTCTTCTGCTTCCGTTTGTCTTCCACATTCCAGATTCTGTCATATTATGAAAAGGGATAGGAAAAATCGCATCGACGAGACCCGTACCGTATGGTAGAATCCGATGAACCGGTAATAAATGTTTGCGTATCTTTTGGGTGCCAAGCGCACGACGATAACTCGCTAACGTGGCCCCTGAAGTGGACGTAAGCTCGTGGGACAAACAACATCACGCAGCAATAACTTACGACGTATTTTTCATGTCGCGAATATATGGGTCTCCCTTGACGAACGTGGCTCTAGTCACAACGTCAGCTCGGGTCATTGCCACTCGGGAGGTCACACACTGTTCTTCGCCATCACGGTCATAAAGCTTGGCTTGAGTCGTCCCAGAAATGACAAGAAAGCGCTGACCGTCCGGAGAGTACTTAAGGTCGTGTATCTATGCCGTTCGACTTCAAAATTGACCGAGAGATACAGATGACACATGAACGTACATGGTAACTTTCTGCGGGCTCCCAGGACTTGAACGGCTTGCATCGCTGGTCCATACCTCCAAAGTCCCATAATTTGCAGTCATAATCGTGGGATCCTGAGAGAATGCGGGCACCGGAGGGGTCAAGCGCAAGCGCAGAGATAACTTTGGTGTGGTCCTTCAAGACCAATTCGTGTGTTACGGGGAACTCGGGAAGGTCTTCTTGGCCAGCAGCACCGTATTCGTCATCTGGGTCGTATTCAGGCTCTTCCGGCGAAGCTCCTCCTTGCTGGGAAACAGGCGCATCCGGGTGGGATTGTCTCGAATCACCGTTAGGGCTCGCGTGGTCAACTGGCTGAGACGGTGACGGCAAAGTAGATGGACCAGCACTAGTCTCCTGTGCAGGTGTGGGTGTCTAAACGCAGTTAATAGTGATGCGGCTATACATGTCGCTCAACTGGGGCACACCTCTCGTTTAGCCTTGTCGAAACGCGTAACATCGAGCTGCCGTTTTCGCGGCTTTTTCCCAAAGCCCGAGATTCCCATTGCAGCCATAAGATCAGCGTCGTCCATGGTGTTCAGTGTTATACGCTCTACAGCAGTGATTAGGGGACAAGTTCGGGACGTGCACAACCGTGACTTTGTGGGCACGGGTCTACAGTAGTCGTGTTATGTAATCATATACAAAGGCGATGCGCTTCTGGCGCGGCAATGGGGCAACCCGCCCTCATTGAGCTCCTATCCCCCACCTCGAGCTCTACCCCCTGAGGACTTACACACTCTACGCTGTCGCTAGCATTATCTTAACCTCTCTTAACCATAGAAATGCTCAAGCGACAGCGAGCTTCATCTCCATCGCCATTTGCCCAAGCCACCATTCCTGAATCACCCCCGATCTCGTCCGACCCGGCCTCATCCAAGCACGGAGCGAAGCGCCGCAGAATAATTGCGCCGTCTTTGGATGGGCCCTCTCGTGGTTGGGGTGGATCCTCCGTGGCATTTGGGGACGAGGAAGATGAAGACGATATAATAGTGGATGGCCGTACTTTAACTCCAACATTACGCGAATCAAGCCTGGAAAGCGCCGGAACATATAAATCGGTCAATTCTTTACTGCACGACCTCCACGCAGAGCAACAACACAGACGTATAGTGTCCTCTGCTGCAAACCCAGATCTCCCATTCGCGCCATTTTCTTCCCACGGCTGGTCCTCACTAGTCCCCCTGGCTGGGAAGCCTAGCTTCGTGGTACTACATCCTATTCCCCAAGATGTCCTCGCAACTGGAGTGAAAAATAGACCACAGTGTGAGGAAGGCGTGAGCGTCTATGAACGGTATGAAGAAACGAATCGGTGCGGTTGTTCTCGTTCTTGACACACTACTATCATTCACCACCACCTTCAGGTTCTTGGGGTCAGTTTTTCTCGAACGTAGACGAGACCTCTCCGCCTTTGTAGATTTATAGCACACATTGTGTCTTAATAATCACATTGCACGACACACCTTACGCATATTTAATTTCTTTTAGCACTCCTCGTCTCGGCCGCTCTGCAGTATCGTTAGTATTGTGATCACAAATATATGGTTCGGCACTCTATTGTATAGGCCACCTCTGCTTAGGTGACGACGTCGCATGAAGACCATGGTAGTTCGTTCTCCAGGAGAGCGATCCGGCTATGGGAACGACCTCAACCTCAGCTTTATAGATCATTGGCTTTCAGGTTAATGCCACATTCCACGCTTAGTGGCGTGGTTAGCTCCTCATTGAGTAACGCTTCTAGCGATTGTCCGTTTCGGGAGTCGACCCATTGTCGCACAGTCGCATCAAAATTAAATCTCTTGGGTCCACTACGTGTTTGTTAGTATGGAGCTATAAAACTAGCTAGAACTACTTTAGTGGCAACACACCTAACGGGAGAGGAGAGCCAAATCTGCTTATTAGGCGGTTGTTTGTTGATCACATACGTCCCATGCTGGCCTAGATCGAGGGTGAGAACCCCGCTCTATGAAGCAACAATCAGCAAACAAAGGCGCAGAGCGCTGTTCAGGGAGGGCACACGTGATATTCAACCTCCAAAGAAGGGTCCCCTTGGGAATCTAATATGTTCTGCAGCTCGTCGAGCAGCCCCTCCATGGTGGCATCAGCAAGCTTCTCGTACAGAGATTGCTGGAGGGAACTATTTCACCAATGGTGCAAAGAGCATCATATAAACTCATCAGGAGGGGTAGATCCATGAAGACACTAACTTCAAACCTCTGCGCCACGTGAGGTGCTGGAAGAGTGAGCAAGCGCGTCTGCGCGTTGCGGTGGGCAGTAACCGGGAGTGTTATGTGGGATAGGCCTTTGATAGCGACGTGAGCTTTTGAGAAAGCAGGCAGTAACCGTGGGGAGTGTCTGAGAGCCAAGAACATAGCGGTGGTGGCGGTGGTCGAAGGTACCGTACACACACATGCGCGGGAGGATTGGCACTGACTAGCGCTGACTGCTCATCTCATACTCAACTCATGTACCGGTGATGCTCTCTTTACGGTAACACGATAGAAAGTAAATTCACAGTAATCAGATTTCCTCTATAAGAGTTTGCTACATGTTTACACGGTAAACACTGTTCAAAAACAAGTATTTTCACGTTTTCTGGTGCTAGCCGACTCTCCCCATGTTCTTGCGGACACACCGAGAATCCGGAGCCCGGGATTAGCCTGGTCAAGTGCAAATGAAGTAGTGCATGTGCACTAGGCTCACGGAGTCAAGGGCCACCTCGTCTGACAAGTGCGGCGCTGGTAGAGAGTAAGAGACCAGAGAGACTCTACGACAATTGGCCTCCCTCCTTCGCCTTCCAGTCGAGCCAGGATCCCTTATAGTTGAGAATACTAGGAGGAATGGACATCAGCACGAGTTGACCAAATGTGGGGATATATATATACTTCTTATATCCGTTCCTCCGTGCAACGTCACTTGCTGATGAGCTGCGCATGCCGCTGCGACAGTAAAATATGATTTCTTGATCCAAAGCCGGCTTCTGGAAGCCGTAGGCTTCTTTGAACTTTTCCCCGTCCAGGTGCAACGCCCCGGAGAGGCCAGACAGTGGGAGATTGACCGCAGAAGGTATCATGCCTTGCAACACCTCATCAGGTTCCCGTACATCGATCAAATACGCATCCTAGATCAAAGGTGAAGCTAACTTGAGCGACTAGCGAAAAAATGAAGTACCTCACTAGGCTGCTGGGACTTCCGTTTCACTTGGTCATATGTCAGGATGGGTGCGGCCCAATCCTTCTGTAATTCTTCCTTCGCTTTGTTGTGGGCTTTTCGTTCCTCCGAAGTTCGTGACGAATTGAAGCGTAAACCAGGCACCAAGAGTGGACGTCGGATATGAGTGCTGGGGCGCGATCGAGCCGCAGAGAGGACAATGGAGCGTAACATGTCGAATGCTCTCCTCCTGTTAGTCAGTTCAGCTTATTTGAAAAGGTTTCATCGTTGGTAATGGCGACACGTGACCGCGGGTTCAGTAAGAACTGGGAATGAGGCATTACTATGATTGGCCAGGAATAATTGCCTCACTCTGCCTCTTCTCCCCCTTTCATCCCCCTCATCCAATCCAACCATCCCCCGTCTCTCCCTGCGGCCTCATCCACATTCTGTCCACGAATTGTATACTCATTCCGGCCCATTTTCAGCTTCGCGACCGGTTCATTTCATTCTCGAGCTTGCGTCGTCTCCCGTCCAATGACTGCCAGCGCACACGGGAGCGTAGTTCTCACCAAGTGTGCCCTGGTCCATGGATGTTGTTGGCGTTTGGTCGTTCGCAAGGCCTTGCCGCGGCGCACGTTGCTCTGGACGATTAGCTCCACTCCAGTGAACGCGCCACGCTTAAAAGGGCCAAGTGCGAGCGTAGTTCTCCGAAGCTTGGCCGTTTCCAGCCCTGGACTCCATGGCATCGGACAGTCTCGGTTTCATATTCTCTTCCTTTTCTCGTCAGACTCTGGGTTGGGTGGGGTCCGCTGATCTAATCCTTTTTCTTTTTGCCGTAAGACTCGGCAAATCCCGTGGGAACGGTCACTGATCACCTACTGATCGTGATTACGACCCGGTTTTCTTCACTCCTCGACCTTTCAAACATGGATATGAGCGACTCGAATACCTCAACCTCCCGCATGGACATGATGATACCATATCTTCATTTTACGGGTGGAGATAACCTCTTCTTCAAGTCCTGGCGCCCATCTTCCAACGGCGCCATCGCAGGCGCCAGTATCGCACTTGTAGTGTTGGCCATTTTAGAGAGGCTACTTTTTTCCATCCGTGGAGTCCTAGAGGCTCGTTGGAGGAGAAGGTATGGATCATGAGACTTCATTGCAGATTTTACCAAACAGTTGGCTCAGTGCCCTCGCCCAGAATGCTGGCCACGTCGTTGAGGGAGACGTACTTTCTTCCAGGAAATCGGTAGCGAAAGAGGGAGATGTTTGCGAGGACGATATGGGTTCGACGGGATCTCCCATCGTACAACGGAGGCGCACTATCCCTCCCTTTGTCTTTTCCCAGGATGCTGCGAGGGGTGCCCTATATTCCCTACAAGCTTTACTGTCCTTTGCTCTTATGTTGGCCGTGATGTGAGTTCCCTGCTCCGTTGTATTCCGCTCATCTGTGACTTATAATTTATCATAGGACCTTCCAAGGAGCGTATATCATCTCGATTGTTATCGGATTGGGTCTGGGAGAGATTTTGTTCGGACGGATTGCCAGTGGAGTCCTGTAGTTCAGCTGATTTTGTAAATTGAAATCACCTTGCTTGACAAGGTCATGTCATTTAAGACCAAACATTCCTCCCGCAAACCAATCCACCGTGCCATTTGCGTGTTTCGCCCGCGTGGTCTTTGTCGATCTTCCAAAGTTCGTCTTATTTATTGTCCGAATGGCGACACCTTGCCGAAAACACCATAATGGTACCATTCGTCTTCGAACATTTACAGATGCCCTTCCTAGCGGAACTTTTGTCTATGCCGAATGCCGAAAAGCGGTCTCGTAAAGGCGGATACGGAGTCGAGTCATAGGCTCGGTCATGGGGATTCATGAAGAGTCACGCGTCACGTGCGGTCGAAACGGTTCACAAATGTCGCGTTCCTAACAGTCATTGTGTACCATTGCACTCTTGTAGCAATCAACTACGATAATGACAACCCCGGCATGTACGTCCTGGAAGTCCCACGCAATTCAAAGCGTGAAAATCATCGCTGCGATAAGACTGAGCACACCAAAGATGCCTGTAATGGCCACTTTGCTCGCACTGTTGCCGGTGGATGAGGCCGAAGTTGCTGAGGGTGTGGATGAGCTACTAGTCGTGGTAACATTGGAGCATGAAACATTCGACGGGACTGTGAAACTCTTCGACAGCGTTAGATCCGAGCACTGCGCAGACGATGGTCAAAATACCGGAGTAATTGAGTGCATCGGAAACCTACCTGGTAGAGGCTACTATCACCTCCGTTGAAAACCAACTGAATAGTGACGTTGGCACCGTCATGAACGCCACTAATTCCAGTATTGTTCAGGTCGAGGGGTATGCAAAACACGCCCGTCCCAGAACCACTGGCAAAGTCCCGCACAAACTGCTGCTGTCCCGAGGAAGTGGTGAAATTATCGAAGGACGTCGGGTCCTGAACAGCTGAAAGCAAAATGGCGACTATATCACGAGGCCGTCAGTGCATGGAATGTGGGAGGTGGGAAACTAGTCCAACGTACGACTCCAGTTGGGATGTCCAGCTCTCAATGTGACATAACCCCCGCTGAGAGGGAACTCACTCCTGTTGCTCACAGCATGCACATAATTATCTGAAGCATAGTGTCAGAACTGAAACCAGCGGGGACCGGCCAGTTGCCAGTTACCACAAAAGTTGACTTCATTAGCGGCAACAAATGGTCCTCTCGGCAGTGGGTACGACACCTGGAAGTGTGCATTGACAACCGTGGTCACACTGGTCAGCAGAGCAAAGGTAGAAAAGCGCATTTTGACTTTCCAAGTCGGAATCCTTGGCCAAGAGCAATATATAGAGGAAGCTACACCGACGAAATTACTAGTAAGGCAAGGTGGTGAAAAACTTTTTCACAAATGGGCAGGAGAAAAAACTTGCCTAAAGGAGAGAGCTAACGAACGTGCTGGGTCTGAAGTACGAAAAAAAAAAACGCCATTTGCAGTATTTCAATGTACAAATCAGCCGAGAACTAGGCACTGGCAATTCGTCCGAACAAAATCTCTCTCAGACCCAATCCGATAACAATCGAGATGATATACGCTCCTTGGAAGGTCCTATGATAAATTATAAGTCACAGATGAGCGGAGTACAACGGAGCAGGGAACACACACCACGGCCAACATAAGAGCAAAGGACAGTAAAGCTTGTAGGGAATATAGGGCACCCCTCGCGGCACCCTGGGAAAAGACAAAGGGAGGGATAGTGCGCCTCCGTTGTACGATGGGAGACCCCTCGAACCCATATCGTCCTCGCAAACATCTCCCTCTTTCGCTACCGATTTCCTGGAAGAAAGTAAGTCTCTTTCAAGGGTCCGACTGGCATTCAGGGCGAAGGCACTGGGCCAACAGTCAAGTAAAGTCAGTAAAGGAGCCTCATGATCCATACCGTCTCCTCCAATGAGCCTCCAGGACTCCACGGATGGAAAAAGTAGCACCTCTGAAATGGCCAACACCACGAGTGCGATACTGGCGCCTGCCATAGCACCGTTGGAAGATGGGCGCCAGGACTTAAAGAAGAGGTTTTCTCCACCCATAAAATGAAAATATGGCGTCATCATGTCCATGCGGGTTGAGATATTCGAGCTGCGCATACCCGTGTTTGAAAGGTCGAAGAGAAGAAAACCGGGTCGTAATCACGATGTATAGTGACTCACTGTGACTGTTCCCACGGGATTTGCCTTGGGATTTGCCGAGTCTTATGCCAATATTTTTTTCTTGCGGGTGGCAGCGATGGGGTGGGGTGGCAGGTCAGCAGGGTCTTGGGCGACGTGGCGGGTCTGCAATGGTGAGGTCTTGCGTGCCATGTCGTTGAGGGGACGTGGTGGGTCGGCAGGTTCTTGTGCAATGGTCGGTGGTGGTGGGGTCTTGTGTGAGGCCTCTCAGTAAAAAAGGAAAAGTCAGCGCTAGTCAGCCGTCGTCAAATTTTAGTCAATCGGGGTCACAAATCTTGCAAATAGTCAATATTTAGTCAATTGTAGTCATTGTCGACTACCCGTGACTATTTCCTGAAACTGAGTCCAGGTCACTTTGCCAAAGTCAATCTAAGTCGTCCGACAGTCATTTCAAGTCATTTCAGACAATCCATAGTCAATTTTTGCCATTTTGTAGTCATCCCAAGTCCGATCCAAGTCATCCGACAAGCCACTTCAAGTCATTTCAAGTCATTTTTTGCCCAAGTTTTTGCTGTACAGAAAAAAATAAAATCTATTCATTGCAAAAATATGATATCTACAGGTAATTTACAAACTACTAATTACAGGCCTCCACCGTCGTTGGAGCGTGGCAGGGCGCTGTGCAAATAGAGCATGCCGCCGCCACTACCACAATCGGGCTCTGTGGCCACGTTGGCGGAGTACTTCCCCCCTTCCCTGTCATCACCCCGTCGTGGCCGCATCGTCGTTGTGGCACGTGCTGCTTGGTCGGCTTGCGTTGGACTCCCAGCGGTGGTGGCTGTAGTTGCGGGTGGTTGGGGATCGACGTCGGGCGGAGGCGGTTCCGAGTTGGCACTGGCGTCGCGGATGGTGGGTTCGTGCGGTGCTGAGGCGGCTGTTGCAATTGATGTGAGCGCGGTGTCAGTTTAAAAGGACTGAATACTCTTTTTTTTTTTTTTGTTTGTGGGGGCGGCATTGACAACATCTTGTGAATGTGTGCTGGTGGGCACATGCCGAGTCTGGTATGAGGGGGGTCAGTAGAGCACGCAAGGGGCAGGTTCAAGACACTGCCCATACTTACACTTATGACCAGCAGCGACGTGGCAGCACCTGAGCGTTGAGCGCTGAGCATCCAGATCGTCTACTGTGGGGAAAAAGGTGGACAGTGAGATTGACAGTGTGCTGTCTTGCTGTCTTAAATGTAGACTGGAGCGAAAGTGTGGCGGTGGCAAGAGAATGAGGAAGTCAACAGAGTTGGACTTAGACAAATGCTTGCAAGTTGGAGTTGGAGTCTCTTGGACGGACGCGGGACGGAACGAAAAATACTTCCCACGCTTAGACACAAATCAACGTGACTCTAAGTTGAAACAAACTTTGTCCTATCCATCTTTGCGCACGCCCACTTCCCCCCAATTTTTTTTTGTCACGCCAAGGTCGCGCTTCCAACTCAACCGCTCTGCTTCTTCAGAAATGTAAGTTCCACAAGGGGGCATCACACAACGTACTCATACCGTTGCCACGCAGCTGCGCACCGCACCCCTCTGTCCTTCATTGACACTACCAGCCCAATACTGCCACGTCGCTGCCACGTCGCTGCTGGTCGTAAGTGTAAGTATGGGCAGTGTCTTGAACCTGCCCCTTGCGTGCTCTACTGACCCCCCTCATACCAGACTTGGCATGCGCCCACCAGCACACATTCACAAGATGTCGTCAATGCCGCCCCCACAAACCAAAAAAAAAAAAAGAGTATTCAGTCCTTTTAAACCAACACCACGCTCACATCAACTGCAACAGCCGCCTCAGCACCGCACGGACCCACCATCCACGACGCCAGTGCTGACTTGGAACCGCCTCCGCCCGACGTCGATCCCTGACCACCCGCAACTACAGCCACCACCGCTGGGAGTCCAACGCAAGCCGACCGAGCAGCACGTGCCACAATGGCGATGCGGCCACGATGGGGTGATGACAGGGAAGGGGGGAAGTACTCTGCCAACGCGGCCACAGAGCCCGATTGCAGTAGTGGCGGCGGCATGCTCTATTTGCACAGCACCCCGCCGCGCTCCGACGATGGTGGAGGCCTGTAATTAGTAGTTTGTAAATTACCTGTAGATATCATATTTTTGCAATGAATAGATTTTATTTTTTTCTGTACAGCAAAAACTTGGGCAAAAAATGACTTGAAATGACTTGAAGTGGCTTGTCAGATGACTTGGATCAGACTTGGGATGACTACGAAATGGCAAAAATTGACTATGGATTGTCTGAAATGACTTGAAATGACTGTCAGACGACTTAGATTGACTTTGGCAAAGTGACCTGGACTCAGTTTCAGGAAATAGTCACGGGTAGTTGACAATGACTACAATTGACTAAATATTGACTATTTGCAAGATTTGTGACCCCGATCGACTAAAATTTGACGATGGCTGACTAGCGAAGACTTTTCCTTTTTTACTGAGCCTCACTTCCCAGAGAGTAGTTCGTTTTTCTTTTTCTTTCTTTTTTTTTTTTCTTTCTCTCCTTTTGGTCTGTCAAACATACTAACTCTTTCAAAGGAGCTATACCCACCACTGCCCTTCCACAGGTGCCAACATGCAAGCAACTATGACTGCAATGGAATGTGACTGGTGGTGAGTTGGGTTTCAGCCGAGTCTCATTTAGAGACTTTCTTGTTTTTGCTTTCCATTTCTCACTCAAATGAACTCCTCTTCAGCAGCATGTAAGAAGGACAACCATGGATGCAGCTATCACATCATGCATGACCATGACCCATGGTCACAAGGAGCTGACAATGACTGGGCTTTGGCACAGTGTGTTGAACCTTTTTGTTTTCCCATTGATGTTGCAGAGCTACTTGCCCCTTGGCCCTCAAACCACCCCCACCTTTCCAACATGGCAAGAAGCACTACTGTGCCCCATCCCTCAAGCCTCGCAAGATCCCACCCCCACTTGCACACTCCACCCCCCACCTCCACTCTGCCACACACCTGTGCCTTACCCCTCAAGAGTTCACCCATTCTGCCACCACTGCCTTGCCACACGTGCACCCCATGCCTCCGATCACCCCTCAAAGCTTATAAGTCCCTCTCGCCACACAGAAGTCTGCCACCCCATCACAGCATGCAAGAGTGATGATGCTATATCAGAGATGTCAACGAGTTGCAGCCAAACAAGTGACTCGCGAGTTTGACTCGTCATGTGACAAGTACTCGCAGGTGCAAGTACTCATGCCTGAATACTCGTGCGAGTATGAGTGGACCTTTCTCCAAGCGCGAGTACTTGCAAGTACTCGTGGTACTGGCACCAATTGTAACGCCACCACGGACGTTTAGTCTGACTTAGACTACGAAAGGGCGTTCACGACTTAGCAGATATTCCGATGCGTATCACGTGACCTAAACACGTGATCAGAGGGTTGTGACTGAGGTACACAGCGCTTGTCGTGGCACGTGACCTTCGTATATACCAGGACGTCTTCGGAGTCACTGGATATAGTTGACAGACGACTTGCTCAAGGGAGACAAGCGAACTTCGAGTAAGAATGAGATGAGTGGTGAATTGAAGAAGACCAGGATGGCGATCCTGAGTCTTCGACGACTACTACTTATACATGTGCGAGGTAGCTTTAAAGCTCCTCTTGAATCCTGTAACGAGTGGCTAAAGTAGCTCGAACCCTACTATAGTCGTACTATGAAACACGCCACATCGGCATGTGATACCACGTCTGACTGATCCACGAAGTCCATGACACATTCCTACTTACTAAGGGAGTCATCGCCCGTTAGTGAGAGTCCACTTCCCGTCGACCGCAACATCACCCCCTTTTCAGCTGCGACGACCACGTCGCGTCCTCATGGGTCCCAAGCCCGACATCCATCCTTCCTGCGTCTCCGTAACCCGTCCAATAATGTCTGCCATTTCTAACCTGTACTTGCTCCTCTTGAGTTCCCCCTGGACCCTGCCGAGTGACTGCGCCAGTGAGTGCAGGCGCTGCTCCACCCGCTCCGCTTCGTGCTGGTACTGGCGATACCTCTTCAGCTCCGCCCTCAGGCTGCGGTCCTTGAGCTCGTTGACTGCCCGGTCGAGGCGGTGTTGACCCGCGTGCCCGCTAACTAAAGCGTGCATGTCCTCCGGGGCGTAGTGGGGCTTGCCGTGTTCGCGGACATGGGGCTCGGCGTACAGCGGTTTGGTATACACCTTGTCGCTGTCCTCGATGAGCCCCACAACGATGGGGTCCGGGCCGTCGATGACTTGTACGTATGTGGCCTGCTGCATCTGGCCCTGGGGGGTGGTGATAGGAAAGTGTATAAACTCGTCCCCGCGGTTGTGTTTGAAACCGTGGGGCGTGAGGTGCGTGCCGCCGAGCTGGTGGCGCAGGCGCGTGGCGGTGTGAAGAGGGGTGGCTTCCGCCTTGAAGGTGGCGCGATAGAGGGGTCGGCCCGTGGTGTCACAGGCGTAGGGTGTCTCGTCGGGGTGGTCAGAATCGAGGGTGGTCATGATGGATGGGTGCTCAGCTGGATACCACTCCTTCAGCCGCTCAGGGAGGTCGTAGACAGCTCGCGCATCGTCGCGTCGAACTGTCGGTGCAGCTCGAGGTGCGCGGTTCTCCTTGTCGCTCCCGTCATCCGTTTCTTCGCGGCTCGGTCGAGCTGTTCTAGCCTCCACATCTCCGCCGTTACCTTCCACTCCTCCCATATCCTCGTCCTCCGGTTCTTCGACCTTTTGGAGCCGGTACTCGACTCGTACTGGGCCAGGTTCAGGTGTGGCGCGCGCACGCCGTCTGAGAGTGTCACGAATCCCACCCGTTTCGGCTTCCGTGAGGGGGATGGCGTTGAGTCAATCGCCGTTGTCATTGAGGAGCCAGTAGGTGGGCTCGGCGGTTGGGTTGTCGAGATCGAGGATCGGCGTAATGCGTGCGATGGCGTCGCACGTTTCTTGATGGGTGAGGTTGCCCGCTGCGTAGGCAGGGACAGAGGGGGTAGTGGAGCGAGCGGGAGAAGACATTGTTGGGATGAGGAGTCCAGGGTGGAAGAGTGATGGGGACTCAGCGTGAATCTGCCCGGCTTTTATAGCCGTGGGGTGAGATGTTTCGAATTCCGCTATGGCTTCTTCCGCGAACAGGTCTGCCTTGTTGACCCACTGGTTTTCCGAGTCGGAATAGCCTTTCCACTTCACAAGGTATTGAAGCTTCCGTCCTCTTCCGAAGCGCCGGGAGTCTAGAATTCGTTCGATTTCGTATTCTTCCTGTCCGTCAACCAGATCCGGTGGTGGGCGCTGGAAATTTTCTCCATGCATGGAGGTATTTCGGTACGGTGTGAGAAGATCGATATGAAACACGGGGTGAATGCTCCACTGCGTGGGAAGTTCGAGACAATAATTGACAGGTGACATCACCTTTGTGATCCGGAAAGGTCCGTGTCTTCGTGCGGCGAGCTTGGCAGTGGGTTGATTGGTTCGTAGATGGCGTCCTTCTAACCATACTAGGTCTCCTTCTTGGTATTTGGGCGTGTCTCGATGTTTGATCCACATAGCCTGGGCCTTCCGTATCAGTTCCTGGGCGTGCTGTCGTGCTTCTCAGAATTGTTGAAGTCTCGTGTTCACTGCCGGGAGGGGAGACGTCTTATCCATCCAATCGGCGCGTGGGTCATATCCCATCATTAGTGCGAATGGAGATACTCGGGTCGCCTCGTGGGGCCAGCTGTTATGCACGAACTCCGCCATTGGTAGGAAGTGCGCCCAGTTATCTTGCCGCTCATTGGCCCAGAACCTTAGATATTGTTCCAGCCATTGATTGGTTCGTTCGGATTGTCCGTCCGTGCGCGGGTGATAGGCTGTGGATATGTTCTGATAGATGCCCAGAATTTTGCACAGCTCTCGGGTGAACTTGGACGCGAACCGGGGATCTCGGTCACTGATGATTTTCGCCGGTAATCCGAATCTCCGAAACACGTGAGTGACGTACAGGGCGGCAGTTTCCTCTGCAGTTATTTCCTCAATGCAGGGGATGAATATGGACGCCTTGGTACAGTCGTGGTCGGTGACCGTGAGGATCGAATCGTATCCTTGTGAGCCTGGTAGTTTAGTGATGAAATCGAGCGCTATAACTTCAAAGGGCTTAGCGTCAGTCGTTGGGGTTATGGGTACCAGTGGTGCTCTTGTCGGTCTATTGTTGACTTTATGGCGTTGGCACTCCGCACAGCCCTTTACATAGTCGGTGATGTGTTCCGTCATCCTCGGCCACCAGTAATGTCGTTCGATGATCCTCGCTGTTCTCTTGATACCAGGGGTGTCCATACGTAGGGGGGTCGTGGTGATTTCGTATGATGGTGCGGATGTCGTCTGTTCCTCCTGTGATGACTCTTGCTCCCTGTCGGTACCATACTCCGTCGAACTTTTTGAGTTGGTGGGGGTCTATCCACTGGGCGTAGCTGCTCTTCGTCTTGTGTATGCGACTCTGGTAGTTGGGTGATAGTGGTTCGTGCGAATATTTTGTCCGGTAGTACTATCACTCCTTCATTGTCCCTTTCTCCTTGGTCAGTAGTCGGGTCTTCGAGACAGTGCATCGGCGCGTCCGTTACTGGTTCCTTTAATATGGTGAATCTCGAAGTCGTACTCCATAAGTTCGACTACTTCCCGTGCTACGCGACGACTTATCTTCTGTGCGGACCTCCAGTGCGTGAGGTTGAGGTGGTCTGAAAAGATCTTGATCTTGTGTGGTGATCCTGCTAGTAATGGTCTCCAGTGTCTGAGTGCTTTGACGATTGCGAGTAGTTCCAAGTCGTAGATAGTCATAGTTGCGTTCCGCCTCGTTCAACGTCGCGGAGTAGTATCCAATTGGGTGTCGCTTTCCGTCTTTCTTCTTTTGCAGTAGTACGCCTCCTACCGCAAAGCCCGATGCGTCTACTTCCAGTTCAAATTGGTCTGTGAGGCAGGGGTGTGCTAGTACTGGTTCTTGGGTGACGAGCGACTTGAGTTTTTGGAACGCTCGTTCTTCTTCTGTACCCCATCGCCACTCGGCATCTTTGCGTGTGAGTTTGTTGAGTGCTCGTGCATGTGTGGCAAAACCGCGAATGAAGAGACGGTAAAAATTACAGAAGCCAAGGAAGGAGCGTATGTCTTTGACTTTTGTTGGGCGCGGCCATTCCTTGATGCCCGAAATTTTTACCAGGGTCCATACGAGTCACCCCCTTTTCAAGGATTACCCCCAGGTAATCCATTCGCGGTGAGTGGAAGAGGCACTTCTCTGGTTTGAAGTAGAGGTCGTGGTCCATGGCTACTTGAAGTACGTCACAGACTGCGTCGATATGTGCTTGAAGTCCAGCGCTTTCGTGGGTGGCAATTCCGATGTCGTCCATGTATACTCGTATGATCGTTCCTAGTCTTTCGTGTCGCTTGATGGTAGGTCCCAAGATCTCGTTCATCATTGTTTGGAAGGTCGCCGGCGAGTTGGTGAGTCCGAAATACATGACAAGGGGTTCAAACAATCCGTACCGTGTTTTAAAGGCCGCTTTCGGTTCGTCTCCTGGCTTGATCCCGAATGTTGTTGTATCCCCCATCTTACGTCGAGTTTGGTGTATATGTGTACCGTCACCGAGGTCGTTGATGAGTTCCGATATGAGTGGCAGTGGGTATTGATTGCGGATGGTACACGCATTGATCTTCCGGTAGTCTTGTACTGGTCGTAACTTCCCATCTTTCTTCTTTATGAAGAAGAATGATGACGCATATGGTGATTTGGAGGGACGAATGTATCCTAGCTTGAGTTGTTCTTCCAGCCATATTTTGAGATGTCCGTCCTCCTCTTGTGTCATGGGGTAGACCTTGCAATCGATCGTGGCCGGCGTACCCTCCTTGAACTCGATGGCGTGATCCCATGGCCTAGAAGGGGGGAACCTGTGCGAAGCCTCTTTGCTAAATATCTTCGCGAAGCGTCGATATGGCGCTGGGATGTCAACTACCGCTTTGTCTTTATTAGCGGCGATTGCGAGTTCCGTAGCGGTGGTACGTAGCTGGCATTCCTCCTCGAGTTCCTGGACTATCTCTTCCCGTTCCTGTTCCGTGAACGTTCGGTTTGTGCGTGTCTCCTCCGTGTTTCCATCCCGGCGATTATGGTCCTGTGTTCTTCGGGATTGATGGATCTTATAATGACTGGGAGGGTTTCTTCGTGTATTGTCGCGTGGGTCCAGCTAATGGTAGGCTCGTATGTGGCGAGCCATGGGTATCCGAGTACGAGATCTTCATTTCCTATATCGGTGACGAGGAATCTCATGGTTCTGTGGGCTCCTTTGGTTTGTACGTCGAGGTCTATGAAATGTGTGATGGACCCAGCTTTATTTTCCGTATTGTCGATGTTCCATATTTTCTTTGGACGTTCTAGGGCTTGCAGTCCAAGTCCCATGCGTTTGGCGAACGCGGGTCTTATGAAATTGTCCGTGGCTCCTGAGTCCACGAGTCCTTTTATGTCGGCCATTGAGTAACTTGTTCGAATCGAGACTGGAATTCTAAGCGAACGAAAGCAAGTCATGATTACAGAGTTACAGTTGATTGCCCTCACCCAGGCCGATGGGTTCAGGCGTCCGGAAAATCCCCCTGATTCCACATGTCTTGGAGTATCAGGTCCTTTACTTTGTCACTAGCTCCCCTTACTCCGTCCAACCATTCCTTCGCTGTTTGCTGCGGGGTAGAGGTACTTGCTACGCGCGCCTGTGGTTGTTCTTGACTGTAATAATCCATTTCGGCTTTTCGATTTGTCGATGGCGACCATTGTTGTTGACGTGGTTTTCTGGGACGCGTGCAGTTTCGTGAGAAGTGACCCGGGTTGTTACAGTTGTAACAAATAACTTCCTGCATGTTTTGGCGTTGGCCACTTCCTCTTCCCTGTCCCTGACCTCCTTGGAACGGAGTTCGATGTTGGTGCGGGCTTCTGTTGGGGTCTCCCACTTCTGCGAGTCGTGCGCGTGAGCGATCTGCGGAGGTGTCCATCGCGTTTGGGTCGTATCGTGGAGTAGGGTTGCGGGGTGCGTTCCACGGAGTTCCTCCGAACCTAGGTTGTGGATTGAATCGAGTGGGGGCGTTTCTCGTAGGTGCGGTGATGTTGAGCCTTGCCTTGAGGTGGATGTATTGTTTCTGGCGTCTTAGCGCCGCGTCTTTCCACTCGTTGAACGTCCTTGGTTCGTCCATTTCATATACCTTTGTGAACAGCTTCCCCGGGAGTCCGGCCGTGAATCGGTCGATCGTTTGTTGATCGTTTAAGTGGTAGTTAGCCTTCCGCGCTAACTGTTCGAAGGTGGTGACATACGTGTCGATATCGTCTCCTATCATTCTGAACCCTTTTGCGAGAGTGGCCTGCGCTTGTTCTTGTTCCAGTGTGTTGGAAAATCGATCGGCGAATCCGGCTGTGAGCGTGTCCCAGAGGTATTCGTCATACCTGTCCGTTCCTCCTCGGACTTCGTTATTCAACCACTGGAGGAACCCCAGCGTCCAGTTGCTAACCAATGGCCCTTTGATATATCCCAGAAATAGCAGACATCTCTTATAGACATTTCTCATGATAGGGGCGTCGAAGTTGAGTCCCATGTATGCGTGCCATTGGGTGAGGAAGGATTCGTAATCAGCTCGGTCCCCTTTGAATACTGACGGAGGTTCACCTTCGAGTCTGGGCATTGCGCCTCCTCCTGCTGGTGGTCCTCCTGCTGGTACTCCTCCTCCTGGCGGTCCTCCCCCTGGTGGTCCTCCTCCGAAGATGCCTCCGAAGTTGCGTCTTGGTGGTCCTCCTCCTCCTCCGTCTCCGGGTGGTTCTCCTGGTCCGGATCCCGGTGGTGGGTTACGTCTTCTTCCGGGTGGTGGGTCGGGTACGTCTGGTCCTACCGCTCTAAATATTGCGGCGTCGTCGGCTGTCATTCTGTGACCGGTGCTTGGGTTGATGGGTTGGAGCTGGGCCTCTGCTTCTTCAGCGATTCTTCGGATTTCGTCATCGATCGCTGTGTGTCTGAGCTGGTCGGTGATGGTTTCGGTGGCGGTGGCCATAGCTTGAGCTACTGCGGGGGATAGTACTTGAATTTGTTCTGGTTCGTTAATGTGGAGGGACTCAGTTCTCTGTGCTATAGCCTCTGTTTCTTCTTCCTCGCTTTGGCTTTCGTCTTCTCCGCTTGTCTCGGATGGTGCAGGTGTTCGCGGCTCCGACGTGCTTGGTTCTTCTTCCGGCTGTCCGTCGATTCTTCCGTATTGCTCTCTGGTAGGTAGTCCTCGGGTGTCGATATCGCAGTTGTAGTTTCTTCCCGCTGGTCTTACTGCGTCGTATCGATTGTCTATCGGGTTCCACGTAATTTCTACCCAGCACGAGTTTTCGAAATTGAACTCAACTGGTCTGTACCTCGTGGGTCCTGATGCGAAGTCTACGAAGTATCCGGTCTCTCCCCTGAATTCTCGCCACCTGGCAGCTCCTAAGAATTGGACCGGTACGTTGCGGTCTCCTCGTCTTTCAAGGGAATAGGGCCTGAACTGGGTCCAACGGTCTCGAGTGGTGAACGCCACGTTGAGGGATCCTGGTCTTAATGTAACGCCACCACGGACGTTTAGTCTGACTTAGACTACGAAAGGGCATTCACGACTTAGCAGATATTCCGATGCGTATCACGTGACCTAAACACGTGATCAGAGGGTTGTGACTGAGGTACACGGCACTTGTCGTGGCACGTGACCTTCGTATATACCAGGACGTCTTCAGAGTCACTGGATATAGTTGACAGACGACTTGCTCAAGGGAGACAAGCGAACTTCGAGTAAGAATGAGATGAGTGGTGAATTGAAGAAGACCAGGATGGCGATCCTGAGTCTTCGACGACTACTACTTATACATGTGCGAGGTAGCTTTAAAGCTCCTCTTGAATCCTGTAACGAGTGGCTAAAGTAGCTCGAACCCTACTATAGTCGTACTATGAAACACGCCACATCGGCATGTGATACCACGTCTGACTGATCCACGAAGTCCATGACACATTCCTACTTACTAAGGGAGTCATCGCCCGTTAGTGAGAGTCCACTTCCCGTCGACCGCAACACCAATGCCAGTCCCAGCTTTTGTTTAAGTTTGGTTTTACAGTATCACATAAAACATTTTATTTTGTATTGGGTTACAATGTACTATCTATACTAAACTACTTGTTGTCGCGGTTGCCCGTGTTGTTGTTGTTGTTGTCAGTCGATGTCGCCCTATTTCTGTGTCGCCTCGTTGTCGTGGTTGACAGGTATCCCCTTGCTGTGGTCGACAGGTGTTGCTCCATCATTGTCATTGTGTCATCCAAGGCGTCATTGCTGTCGCCATCTTGCTGTTGTTGGCATCGCCCTGTGGTCAGGCATCACTCCGTTGCCATGGTTGATGGGCGTCACTCTGTTGTTGTCATCGCATTGTTGTTGTCACTGGTGCTGTCTTGTCTTGCTGGTGGTGGTATTGTTGCAAGTGCATGTGGCTTGGCCCAGCATGCAGGCCGGTCTGCATAATGTGAAACTGGCAATCACCAGGTGTGGGAAGCTCGGCATCATTCGGCTCAGCATCATTTGGGTGAGTTGCTTACCATCAACTATACCACGACTATGCCTTGGTATATGCCTGGATGATGACAACGGCAGTGGAACACAAGCGAGTGGTTAGCCACACAACGGCAACAAACCCCTGCCAGCACCCCCATTGATGATGGGTCAACCACGACCACGATGACACTACAGCAAATCGGTGATGGCAAGGCAGGCCGAACACGACAACGATGACAAAGATGACAATGGTCCATGACAACAATGGCGTACGACAACAATGGCGTATGACAATGGCGTATGACAACAACGGCATATGACAATGGTGTACGACAACAGCATATGACAACGGTGTATGACGACAATGGCCCATGACAACAATGGTCTGCAATGACACTGACAACGACAACGGTGGCGGCAGTAACACAGTGACAACACTAGTATGCGACGGCGGCAGGGGGCAGTGACAGTGCAGTGGGCATAATAGGTAGTGTAGCAAGTGTTTACAGTACATGTTTGTAGCTAGATCTTGCAAAAATAATAGTACCCTTAGAGTACTTGTTTCAGACAAGTACTCGCGCCACGAGTACGAGTATCAGGCCTAAGAGTTTTGCGAGTACTTGTGCCCACGAGTACTTGTACCAATGAGTATGAGTCGCTCTTCGGAAAATTCCAATGAGTACTCATACTCGCGAGTGTCACTCATTGACATCTCTATGCTACATCATTGTGACATGCAAGTTCTGCCATGACACCACCCCACAAGACACCATCCTGACATAGTGTGCAGTCCCCACCATGATGCCATGCAAAAGCCCCACCGCAACACCACCTCAACACGGCATGCAAGTCCTCCACACTAGTGTTTTGGCAGCTCATATAGCCGGGCTGAGCTGGAGCCAAGCTGTGAGAAGCCGGCCCGGATTGCTTGCTGGACCGAGCTGAGCCTAGGCACTGCAGCTACTAAGCCGGTGTAACGCCACCACAGGGGCGTTAAGTACGACGTGTACTTCGGTTAAGTCACAGACGGTAATGGGACAGGAGTAAGTCAGTTACAACTTAGTTCAATGGTGAACAAGTACCACTTGGCCTCTGTGGACACAAGGGTAATAGCAAGGACAGGCTCAAGCGCAACGGCGAGCGAAGCAGAGGAGTCAAGCGAAAGTGCAACTCAAAGGGTCGGGTCGTGAGAACAGACAGCGGTGTGGTATTACACAAGAAGTCAAGTCTACCGTACAAGCTAGGCAGCGTGGGACTTATATACTAGTACATGATGTTTGTCAGAGACAAACATATGGCGCGATCCTAGGATCCGGGTCCTAGAGAGCTAACAAAGGGAGAATATGAAAAGAGAAAACAAAGGGAGAATACGAAAAGGGAACAAGGGAATTCCATGGGACAACGCATGGATCAGAAGTCGTTAGCGGGTTCTGGAAGTCGCGCCACGGGGCGTCGCAACGGTCATGCGCTAAGCGCGAGATAAGAGCCGAGATACGGATCGAAGCAGATCGTATCGTAAAAGTACACTGGAAGTCCAACACCGAATATGAGTCACGAGACACGAGGTGAGAAGAAGCGAAAGGGGGAAAATCGTAACAGCCGGGCTGAGCTAAGCTGGCCAAAAAGCCGGCTCATTCACAGCTCATTCACAGCTCTAGCTTGAAGCTGGTGGTCTCAACTTCAGTTGTGATGCAGGTCTCAGCCTGAACACTTTGGCAGCCATAGTTGTTTTTTTTGATACACCACTGTCACGGCGAAGCCGGGACGGAGCCTACACGAAGACCCAAAGTACGCGCAAGACGACCCGCGATGGGACAGAGAAGTCCGCGGGGCCACAGCAGTGCTCGAACGCCTGCTAGAAAGCTGGGAGAAAGCACCACGCGCAGAAGATCACATGCGAGTGGGACGCGCAGTGAGCACACGTGACCCTTACCCGCCATCACGCGACTATCAGGAGGCGTGGGATTAGGTCCGAGTTATTGGCCGTCACGTGACCCCGGCATGTGACCTGCCACGAACGGTCTGGAAGAGCCTAGATGAGCTTGCGCCTAGGCTGAGGCTGGAATGTGAGTCCGGATGAGCTTGAGCCCAGACGCAGTCTAGATGGTGACCCCATGACTGTATGGCTGACTGATGCGAATCGAGAGCGAGTTATGCGATTGGATAGGTGTATTAGGGTTTCGGATTCGGGCTGAGCTTGAAAGCTCCCCCTTGTAGTATAAGTAGAGGGCTTTGGACGCGTTATAAGTCCTTAGCTTTGATATCTTGTGTAATACCTTCCCCTTAGCCGGAGTTGGTCTTAGGGCACAGAGTGTATAAAGCATTGATCCCTCATCGTCTCGTCCCCTCCTTTGTCCTCTTTGCTAGTGTGCTGGAGTTATCGCCACTACGCGGTCCGCTATAAGTCGTGCTTAGTCACCGCCGACTTCTTTATCTTATCATTATCGACGTTATCTTGGTCCTTGTGCATAACACGCCACCTGGACACAGTGAACTGGCAACGGTCACGTGATCGACAGCAGACGTCCGGAAGGAACATAACAACCACGCAGTATTAATTCAGTACTCTAATAACAGGCATGCTTTGTAGTAAATCTAGGGGGGAAAGGAGCAGCTCAAGGATGTCCATGTGTGGGATGCGACCCGTCAGCGGTGTACTCAGTGAAGTCCCTTCTTGTACGTCCAGAAGTGGCACTGGTCGGCGTCCTCATGGAAGTCACAAATGATGTCAGTCTTCTGAGGAAGCAAATGAACTGGCATGTTGTGGAGAGGAGTTGTAAGAGGGCAGAGACTGGCGATGTAGTGACATGTTCTGCGATGGTTTTGAGGGTGAGAAGCAAAAAGGAGAGAGCGTGACATGTTGCGTTTACACCCGAGATGCCCAAGGAGTTCCTTCAAGAGGACGAGGTCTGTGCATTTGGCGCAATGACTCAGGAGCATTGGGAGGCCTGGAGGCACATTGAGGCGAGTTTCCTGTCGGATTAGAGGAGCAAGAGCTGGCCGTCACGTGACCTGCCTAGAGCTGGTCCAGAAGGGTCCAGATGAGCTTGCGCCTGGACCGGATCATAACATGTGATTGATGTGACTGCCGACCTGCACGACTTGTGATTGGGTAGTGATATTAGGGTTTGCGGCTGTGTATTAGGGTTGCTGAGCTTGAAAGCTCCATCCCCTGTAGTATAAGTAGAGGGGCGTTCGCATATGAACCCCTTAGCTTTGATATCTTGAGGAATACCTTCCCTTTCCTGCGCCTTAGCTCCTTGTCCTGTGTACAGCCTCTTTGTCGTTCACCCACTCCCTGCTATAAGTCGTGCACACCGCCGACTTCTCCTTCATCATAACCGACTTCGCCCTCATCGTCCTTTGCCTTGCCTACATCGGCCACGCCTTGCGTACCGCCCTCGCTGTTGCCTACGGGGTACTGAAGACTTCCGACGCGTACACTCAGCAAACTGGTCCCAAATCCAAGTTGGATTGATACGTCCAGAAGGAACGTAACATGACATGACGAATGAAGTTGGCCATCCTGAGGAAGCTAGGATGGGGCCGGTCAGTATTCCAAAACAGAGAAACAGCAGGTGGGCATACATGAATCGAGGTGTGGAAACCCAATGACAACACGGTATGCCAATTGAGGGTGACAGACTTCTCATGGAAAGAGCAGAGGGGCTGTTGGGCGTCATCTAGGATGGATATGTCATCTTCGATGGGAACGAGGTGGCATATCTGTATAAATGTGGATGTTAGATATGAGTCAACGAGCTGTGACAATGGTGAAAAAAAGACTCACCATGCGGGTAAGATCGTTGTCCAATTCCTTGATGATGGAGGCAAAAGTGTGGCTGCAGGACCAGCGCATTGCCAGTCTGTCCTGACCCAAGGTGAGTGTAAGAGGATGTGAAACCCGTCTTGTTATGGTTCAGCCCCGGAGGCGCGCGAGCACCGCCTAGGGAGGAGGCGCCGGTATGTGATCCTGGCATGTGACCTGCTGATGCCAAGAGTCTGGAGGGGCCTAGAGGTGAGATGCCTAGGCCAGGTCTAGTAAGAGGGTCCGGAATGACCCAGAGTCTAGATTCATGCCGCATGTTCCTTATCTGCCGCGTGTTTCCTTATCGCTGACTCATGCCGAGAGGGCCTTATGCCATTGGCTGGATGTTATCAGTTGTATTAGGGTTTCGGTTGTTGAAGTGGAGCTTGAAAGCCCCTTCACCTAGTATAAGTAGTGCACAGTCGCACCTGTATTTGTTAGCTTAACTTCTTGGAGTGTCACGCCAGAAGTTGGAGTATAGAGTCTTATTCCCCCTCTACTCAGCTGTGTGCGCCTCGGAGCCCGTCCCCGCCACAGTTTCCCTTTCTTTCCTTGTTGCCCTTAAATGAGGCATTCCGCTACAAGGTGCATGACTGCCGACTTCTTGTTATCGTCGTCATTAATGACGATTGCCAGTCATTACCGAGGGAGTTCACCAGCCCCTGTGTTCATTAGGTCAAGAAGCCGCATGACGTGCGAAGAACGCCCACGTGAGCGTTACACATCTGGATGTGTGAGAATAAGGGTAAGTATTCTGAGTGTGCCCTTGATTGGGGAAGATGAGGGTATCTATGAAAGAAAGAAGTGGGAACGTGAGGTGTAAGTATATCTGTGTGTACCAATTAGGGAAGAGGAGGGGTGGGATGAAGAGAGCATCTTTTGGAGAGACGAGTCAAACACAACTTCTGAAGTCATGTAAAAAGTTTGACTTGTGTCTCTACCATTATATAATGTGAAAGGCTGGGCGGCATATGGATGTAAAGAAGTGGAACCCGAAGCACACACGAAAGATGAGCTTGCAAAGCATGGCACGCAGTAGAAAGGGAGACCAATTGTATCGGAGCAAGATGAAACCACGGCCTAGCGCCAACAAATATCCAACCAGAGTACATTACACGTAACAATAATGACAATCATGATAGTGGTCAGACAATAAAAAGACTACAGAGCACAGGCCCGACACCAAACTACAACAGAAATAGCCTACATGAACCACATGCCGAACGAACTAGCGCCATAGTCTTTTTCCGAGGCATTATTGCGAAAGCAGGTGGGTGGAATATCTTATCAGACAACAGAGTGTTTGTGCGATGGGTTGAGGAATGAAGACTAAATGTCTGTAGTCAGTATCAGTTACGCGTAATTCATACAGTATAAGGTTTGCTTACACCCTACCACTGAAAACAGGTGTACAGTCTATATGGACAGGGGAGCAAAGGGGCGAGGGTAGCGCTTTGCTGGGGTGGTCAGTGGCTGCCGAGCACTGCAAGAGAATGGAATGAAGATATTGGTAGTCCAGCTTTGCCTTGAAGTCAAGGGAATAGACATAGTCAACGAATTCACAGAAGGGAGTGGGTAAGCCCTGGCACAGCTCTTCTGTCATGATCAACATTTTCTTCTGGAGGACCGCCTCCTGACCGGAAATGGTCATCCAAGGCAAGTCACCGCGTGCTGAATAAATAATAGTATAGACAAGAGACTCCAGGTCGTCGTGATGCAATTGGGCGTGGCCTTGCTGGCCATTTCTGGACGTAAATGGAAGAGTGCTGACTATCGACTCATCTGTGGAGTATGGAATGTGTAAACAGGTTGCAGGATTGCAGAATAGTTGTGCCAAACTGAAGTTGACGAGGAAGACAGTAGGGTGAGGATTGTTGGCTCGAACAATGAAATTTCTGGGCTTGATGTCACGATGGATGTAGTGCTGAGTATGTAGCGACTCAACTGTTGAGAGCTGGATATGCAAGAGAAAGTTTAGTGGATCTTTTTTGTATGCAACGAACACACCATTTGGGAGGCGTATAAGAATGTCTTGCTGTGGTCGACCTGTTGTTCGCTGACCAAATCACTAAGTGAGGTTCCAAGATGCTCCAAAACGATGACTTCGTGTGTGCCTTCCTTCCCATACCTGTAATGCCACCACGAGCGTTAGTCCAACTTGGACGACGTAAGGGCGTTCACGACTTAGTGAATATCGAGTCACGAGTCACGTGACTTTTCCCACAGGTACACAGTGCTTTATCGAGGCATGTGACGCACAAGGCACCAGGACTAGTCCAAGTCACTGGGCGTATATTGGTGAAGACGACTTGCTCAAAGGAGACAAGTGAACGGAAGGGTGGACGAGGAGGAGAGAAAGTGGTGATTCAGAGAAGACCAAGATGGCGTATCTTGGTCTTTGCGAGCCACTATTTATACATGTGCGAGGGCGCTTTAAAGCTCCTCCTGAATCCGTACTACGAGTAGCAATAAGAGCTCGAACCCTATTACTGCTATCCTAGGAATGAGTCATGCCACATCGGCATGTGATACTACTGTCCGCTGACTGATACGACTTGTCTGTGACTAATTACTTCCTACTAAGAGCGCCACAGCCGGTAAGTAGGAGTCCACTTCTCATACCGCGACAATACCAGCGTACTGAAGAGATACCTGCGCAGCCAGCAAGTGCTGTATACACATCATATTCGTGATGGAGCGTTGACAGTGAGTCGTTGTCAGCACGCCCTATCTTCAGAGCAATTTCAGCTCCCGTCTTGATATCTTTCCCTACATAGACACTCCCTAGAGAGCTCAGAATGGTGTTGAACTTAAGTCAGAGGTTGTCTTAGTGACAACCAGTCGAGCATCAGTGGCTAGCGCTGGAGGAGGAGACATAGATCGGTCAGGTGTATCGCCCATGTCTTCCGCATCTTGCAAGCTAAATTCTTCGTCACTGGAAACTATGCCAAGTTGGCTAGTGGTGGCCTAGTTTGATTGGTAAGTCTCAGGGTGTGGAGAGGGCTCAAGGACTCACTTTTCAGGTTCGAGTACGTCGGGTCATGAGTAGAGGGTGGACAGGGAGAAAACAAGGGGATTTGGGCTTTAAATGTGAGAGTCGGCACATGCACACGCTGATGGGTCCTGGTAAATTATGTCCACAATATCTTAGGGTGGTCACTGGTGGTGGGGTATTCAAACCCCGCTGGCACACATATGAATCCACCCTCGATTCATCATCATATGATCTGTGGGATTTACGTTTCGCTTGCCACACATTCTGGGCATGGTAGGTAGCTCCACTAATCTGAATGGAGTGTTTTACAGTCAGCGTGGCTCAATTTTACAAGGCGTTGACAAGGCATATCTGTAATTACCGTCATTGTTACCCTATTAATCATGAAGTGTTTCGTTCCGACCATACGACAGGCTAGCGTGACTGACAGAAAACATGTGATAATCCAAGTGTGATCGGTATATGCACATGATGGGGAGACGTCACTGAACATATGTCAAAAAAGTGGCCCACGGGCATCCATTCTATCAACCCTTCAGCAACGCTTCTGTATGCTTGATGACCATTGGTGTGAGTTATGGAGCAGCTTGAGGGCGCTGGCTGGCGTCCTCACGGAAGTTGCAAATGATGTCGGTCTTCTGAAGAAGCAAACGAACTGGCACATTGTGGAGAGGAGTCATAAGAGGGCAGAGACTGGCGACATAGTGACATGTTCTGTGATGGTTTTGAGGGTGAGAAGCAAAAAGGAGAGAGCGTGACACAACAAACGAAGTCGGCCATCCTGAGGAAGCTAGGACAGGGCCAGTCAGTATTCCAAAACAGAGAAACAGCAGGTGGGCATACATGAATCGAGGCGTGGAAACCCAATGACAACATGGTATGCCAATTGAGGGCGACAGACTTCTCATGGAAAGAGCAGAGGGGCTGTTGGGCGTCATCTAGGATGGATATGTCATCTTTGATGGGAATGAGGTGGCATATCTGTATAAATGTGGATGTTAGTTATGAGTCAACAAGCTGTGACAATGGCGAAAAAAAGACTCACCATGTGGGTAAGATCGTTGTCCAATTCCTTGATGACGGAGGCAAAAGTGTGGCTGCAGGACCAGCGCATTGCCAGTCTGTCCTGACCCAAGGTGAGTGTAAGAGGATGTGAAACCTGTCTGGATGTGTGAGGGTAAGGATTCAGATGGTGAGGATGAGTGAACGAGACAAGTGCGGTGCACATAGAGTCATGGACGTTGTCAAGGGAGGCGCAGCTATGGCCAGCTTAGTGTTACGATTTTCCCCTCTCTTCCCCTTGTTGTTCCATGTTTTATGACTCGTGTTCGGTATCAGACTTCCACTGTACTTTTACGATACGATCCGCTTCGATCCGCGCCTCGGCTCTTATCTCACGCCTAGCGCATGATCGTTACGACACCCCATGGCGCGACTTCCAGAATCCGCTGACGACTTCTGATCCATGCGTCGTCCCGCGGGATTCTCTTGTTCTCGTTTCATACTTTCCTGTTGTTAGCTCTCTAGGACCAGGATCCTAGGATTGCACCATGTGTTTGTCCCTGACAAACATTGTGTACTAGTATATAAGTCTCACGCTACCTAGCTTGTACGGTAGACTTGACTTCTTGTGTAATACCACACCGCTGTCCGCTCTCACAATCCAGATCCTTGAGTCGCACTTTCGCTTGACTCCCCTGTTCGCTTGCCGCTTCGCTTGAGCTTGCCCTTGCTATTACCCTTGTGTCTACGGAGACCAAGTGGTACTTGTTCACCATTGAACTAAGTTGTAACTGACTTACTCCTGTCCCGTTACCGTCCGTGACTTAACCGAAGTACACGTCGTACTTAACGCCCCTGTGGTGGCGTTACATTAAGTCAAGTCTCTCACAGTGGTGACATCTAGTCGCGCCAGATCCAAGTTCCAGCCTGAGTACATCACTCGGCTTACAACCGACGAGCTCTCCAACCGTATCAAAGGAGCAGCTATCTGGACAGAAATCAACAACGTTGAAGGATACTACATCTTCAACCCAAGAAAGAAAGAGTATCACCAGATCCATTACCTAGAGGACAGACGTCTCTGGGCTTATATTGATTACTCGCCAAACAAACGAAGCTGGTATACTATCGGACCAGTACCACTTGAGTTAACGTTGGACCACTAAAGAGTCATAACCCAAAAGGGATTGACATCGACTCCGACCCTGATAATTCACCCAGTGTCTCCATACCAACAACCACGTTTACCCCCTCCCTATTCGTAAATCCCCCAGACCTACCTGGTTCCCAACCCACACCCCAGTCCATGTCACAAACCCATGCCTCGGCCAGCACAACCCTTACCAGCGGAGGACCAGCTCCTTCTGGTAGTGGAGGGCCTCCTAGCGGTGGCCCGTCAGGTGGAGCAGCGGCTCCTAGCGGCGGAAGCGCAGCTCCTGGAGGAAGTCTCACGGGTGGCGGCACTAGTGGAGGAAGTGCGCCAGGCGGTGGAGGAGGCAGCGCAGGTGGCGGAGGAGGCGGGGGTGGTGGAGCAGGTGGCGCTCCTATTCCCCCCGTCGGAGCCGCACCAGCCGAATCCCGCCTGCACCTGGAGGACACTGGACGCTTAGGAGGGAATCCCACCCCCTGAGTTCAACAGGAGACCGAGAAAAAAGCAAGCAATTTATGCTTGTGTTTAACCTATACTGAGAAATGAACCCCACCGTCGACCAACTCGCTATCCCCTACCCCCGCACGATGACCTTTCTCTCGTACATCCGCGGACCCCTTGTCGACGATTGGGTCACAGAGCAGTTCGCTTGGCTTGAGGGCCAGCGAAACACAGGAGTTCTAATGACCGAGATGAACCTGTGGGACACCGTCCGCGATCAGTTTATGCAATCATACACTGACACAGCAGAACGAACAAAGGCCCAGAAGAGTTTGCAAACTCTGACGATGAAGGGCGAAGACATCGACACCTATGTGGCTATGTTCTCTAACCTAGTCCACAAAGCCAGATATAACCCCGATGAAGCCACGACCCTGGAAATGTTCCAGGATGGACTCCCAAACCAGTTAGTAATCAACGCCACACGCTTCCAACATCCAATCACATGGGATGATTGGAAGGCGGCCGCTCGCTTACAGCAGGCTGAATATCTGGTTTTAAAGGACCGCCTGGGAAAGGACAAACCCCAGCGTGGAAAGAAGGGCGGACACAACCGAGAGCAGTGGGTCCAGGCCCTCAGTCAGAACCGCAACCCAAACGCCATGGATGTTGGACACACCCGAGCCTCCGTGGCACTTACCGACGGAGATCGGGCCCAGCTTCAGAAGGAGGGACGATGTTTTAGATGTCGTGCTCAAGGGCACATGTCGCGTAACTGCCCACAAAAGGGAACGCGCGCGGCTACTACCTCCTCCTTCGGACCCCCCTCCTTTACCCTGACTCCAGACGTATCAACTCCCACCATCACTACTGTCGCCATATCTTCTAATCACATACTTTCGAATGAAGAACAGGCGGATGTGCAGATCGCTGCAATGAAAGCGCAGACCCAGGAGGTCAGGGACCTCATGGTGGACAAACTATTTGGGAAGGAGGGTTTTCCCGACGCTTGAACCCGGCGGCCTGGGCTAGAGCATTAAACTTAAACGTGTACAGTAGCAGATATCGATCCATGTGAATCCCAGTTCTGTTTAAATCTGCACACACAACGGCCGAACGACAAGTCCTAGTGGACTCAGGAGCAACCGACAATTTCATTTGTTCAACATTGCTCAAACGACTACAGATATCCACCCGAGATGTCTCGCACCCCATCCGCATTTGGAACGTAGATGGGACGAACAACCAAGACGGGGAGATCACGCAGTACACCGATCTCGCCGTGAGAACAGGGAAGGAGACCAAGACCCTTCGTTTCCTAATCACAAACTTAGGAAGAGACGAAGTGATCCTTGGATACCCCTGGTTCACGGCTTTTGAGCTGCAAATACGATGGGGAGAGGCAACATTGAACGAGGAGTTTCAACCGGTTGTCATTTCCAGCCTTCATCTGTCAGACGAAGCCACACCTATGGAAGCATCCATACGGGCGTTGGAGACGTATGAACTTGACGAGGAGGCATGGGAGCAGCTCATGAACGATGAGCGGGACCCCTGTATCGCATTTCTATGAAAAACAACGACAGCCTCAGAACTAGCCCAGCAAGAGGCAGCAAAGAGACCCAAGCGCACGTTCAAGGAACTGGTACCTGCAGAGTACCGGCGTCACCATAAAGTCTTCAGTGAGGAAGCATCCCACCGATTCCCTCCCTCACGAATATGGGACCATGCCATCGACCTTCTCCTGAACGCCCCGCCAGTGTTGGATTGTAAAGTATATCCGCTGGCGCAAAATGAGGAAGAAGTGCTCACTACATTCCTCACCGAACAGCTGGATAAGGGATATATCAGACCCTCCAAGTCTGCTTACGCATCACCATTCTTCTTTATCAAGAAGAAAGACGGGAAACTGAGACCCGTCCAAGACTACAGGCGGTTGAATGAAATCACCGTCCGAAACCACTATCCCCTTCCCCTCATCCCCGAACTCATCGATTGCATACAAGGAGCCCGATTGTTCTCCAAGCTCGACATCAGGTGGGGCTATAACAATGTACGGGTCAAACCAGGAGACGAGCATAAGGCAGCGTTTAAAACTAACCGGGGACTATTTGAACCCCTGGTTATGTACTTCGGCCTTACCAACTCCCCGTCGACATTCCAGGCGATGATGGACTACATCTTCCGAGACCTCATCCTACTCGGACTTGTAATCGTCTATATGGATGACATCCTCATCGCCACGGCCCTCGACCACGCCCAACACCAGAATGTGCTGCACGAGGTACTGCACCTCTGCGAAGAGCATGACCTATACATTAAACCAGAAAAGTGTGAGTTCGAGGTATTAGAGATCAAATACCTTGGACTCATCATCGGGCACGGGAACGTCCGGATGGACCCCGTTAAAGTACGGGGAGTCCTGGAGTGGCCAGCCCTGAAGAGCCTCAGAGAAGTACACGCCTTCCTCAGCTTCTGTAACTTCTATAGGTGGTTTATCCGAGGATTCTCCACCCTCGCCTGCCCGTTGCATGACCTCACGAAAAAGGATACCCCCTGGCGTTGGGACCAGGACCAACAGGACGCGTTCGATAATATTAGACAAAGCATCGGCCGAGAACCTACGCTCCTTTTCCCCGACCTCGCAAAACCATTCGAGCTTGAAGTGGACGCGTCCAGCATAGCCCTAGGAGCGGTACTTAACCAACTAGGACCTGACCAACGCATGCACCCAGTTGCATTCCACTCCGAATTGCTGACGGAAGTGGAACGCAACTACGATATCTATGACCGAGAACTACTAGCGATAGTCAAGGCACTACAAGCGTGGTGCACCTACCTAGTTGGCTCCCCCCACAAAATCATTATTCACACCAATCATGCCAATCTGCAGTATTGGAAGGACCCACGAAAAATCAGCCGAAGAGTGGCACGCGAGTTTTTGGAGTTATCAGAGTACAACTTTGCACTGAAACACGTACCTGGTATAAAAAACGGTCGCGCGGATGCCCTCTCACGACGAGCTGACTATGAGCCCAACAAGGAGGACAACAATGATGTCATCATCCTCCCCACCGACCAATTCATACACGCAACCCAGATGTCAATGCACGACATGGACATCTGGACACAGATTGCCCAAAATATGGACGAGAAAGCTGTCCTCGCGTGGGTCGAACCCCACAACCTGAAAAAGCACCAAGGTCTCTGGTGGAAAGGAGACGCTCTCGTTGTCGTGGGCGACAACGATCTTAAATGGGGGGTAATTACCTTTTTCCACAACACGCCTAGCATGGGCCACCCAGGAATCGCAAACACGCTAGAGTTGGTGCGACGCGACTACTGGTGGCCAAATATGCGGAAGGATGTGGAAGACTACGTCAAAGGCTGTGCGACGTGCCAAGCCAACAAAATTAACCCCCACCGACAAAAACCACATCTCTTCCCCATTACCACAGACCCTGACGCAGAACCATTCAAAGTCGTAACGATGGACTTCATCACAAAGTTACCCCCATCCGATGGGTACAACTTCATCCTCACCATCACTGACCATGACTGTTCAAAAGCGGCCATCTTCATCCCGTGTAATGAAATGATTACCGCGGAAGGAGTGGCGCGACTCTATCTCCACCACATTTACCCACACTACGGCATTCCCCAAAAGATGATCACGGATCGAGACCCGTGCTTCACGTCCACCTTCATGAAGGACCTGTGTAAGATGCTGGGGATCTGTCAGAACATCTCATCCACATACCACCCACAGACTGATGGACAATCGGAACGCACTAACCAGTGGCTGGAACAGTACCTTCAGCATTGGAGCAACGTGCAGCAGGACAACTGGGCAGAGGCACTTCCAGTAGCGCAATTCGCGCACAACTCGTGGCCAAACGCCACAACCAAACACTCCCCATTCTCGTTGATCATGGGATGGGAACCACGTACCACGTGGATGTCAAAACCCACATCAACTCCATCTGTCGATCAATGACTAGAAGAGATGGGTGATAGACACCAGCACGCGCAAGACTGCATCAAGCATGCGCAAGAGCTTATGGCAAAGAGAGGGAAGACACGCTTCATACCTTACATGGAAGGCACTCAAGTATGGTTGGAGGGGACGAACCTCCGGACCTTCTATCCCACTGCAAAGCTCGCCCCAAAACGCCACGGACCGTTCCGAATCAAGAAAGTCTTATCGGCGGTCTCTTACGAACTAGATCTTCCAAAGACATGGAAGATACACCCCGTGTTCCATGCGAACCTCCTTACGCCGTACAAGGAGACGGAACTCCATGGAGCTAACTTCATGCGACCCCCACCTGACCTGATCGAAGGAGAAGAAGAATTCGAAGTGGAGCGCATACTGCAATCTCGCCTTCATGGCCAAGGGCGCAAACTTCAATTCTTGATCCAGTGGAGGGGATTTCCCATGAGTGACAGCTCATGGGAGCCACTCGAGAACGTTCGCCATGCACCTGACCTAATCGCCGAGTTCTACCGGCAGAATCCTACCGCCGAAGGGGCTGGACGAAAGATATAAAAGATGCACCCCCTTCACCCACTCTCGCCATCCATGATCATCCCCGGAAACCTCATGTCTGATACACCTGTCATCACCACTGTGCCCGCTCGCCCCCCTTCCCAAATCATCCTCGACAACTTGACTGTCCCCTCCCAAGAGGCTGGAGTCCCGGACATGAACCCCGACACCCCATACACCCCATACTCTCGAATCACCACCCCTCCCCCACTGCCTGAGTTCACACTTGACCCCGAGACCTCACTACCTACTGTCGTTGAACCACCCGAGTCGTCGGGATCCTCTAAGTCGATGTCTCCGCCCCCACTTGTCTCGCCACCATTGCTCAGTACTTTACACCAGTCAACTCTCCCGCTCCCCCCATTCCCACCTGGGATTGACCACGTATTCACCCCCATCCCTACCATTGAACTTGCCGTCCCTGACCAACACTACGCCCTCCTTGACGATGAAGACCCGGACACATCAGGAGAGCCAGGCATCCCCTATTTCCCAAACGACCCCACCTCCCCACGCTTCTACCCGCTCATGATTGGAGAGCCGGGGAAGAAAGAAGTGGCGCGGTACATTTACTACCGCAAAGATTACCAGGAGGTGGTAGGGACGATGGGGAAAGGGGAGCCATGCTACGTCACGTCCATCTACCTGCGCACCACCCAAGCTAACCAACTGCCACAACACGTAACGGACCAGCAGATAGACCTATTCCACCCCCACGACCCTCGCCGCCTCATCATTGACGAGGTCATCTCCTCCCTCCACTACCCCGCACTCCACACCGACGTCGCTCGCCTACACACCTGCCTGGAAGCCCGAGACGCGCTTAAGGTGCGACGGGATGATCTTCGCAGGTTGGAAGCGGAGGCCATCAAAGATCAATTCCACCTGGACATGAATATGTCCAGTGTGAGAAAGTGGTTGCAGTACACCCGCATCATTCCCCTTATCAGTGACCGATACGTCGAGCTCATGACCAAACCTACCCGACCCCGCCACTCCTCGATGCCGCTGCCCTTGCGTGCGGATGGACCTGGTGAGATGCCATTGCCCCCGCGGGTGGGAGGACCCTGTGAGATGCCGCGCCTTCAAGGGGAAGGCAGCACGCATCATCGCAGGTGTTACGAGTGTAGGTCCAAGGACCACCTCGTAAGAGATTGCCCTGAGCGGGGACGGCGGGACGCGTGCCAGTGGTGTGGCAGCCTCGCCCATCGTGTGGACATTTGCCTCATAAGGCAAATGTCCCCGATGTCCGCCCGATATGAGAATCCCACACCGCGCACCCGCTGGTGTGGGAAGTGTCTCGACTGGAAGGCAACGCACGATGAGATCGATTGCCCCCAGTATGAGGGATGCCATAAGTGTGGCCGCAGGGGGCGCCATATGTTCTTACGTTCTCACACCTGTCCCCATTCCCCTTCTCCTGACCCCGCCACTGTTATTCCCGAAGAAGACTGCTACTATACCAGTGACTAGTCGAAGTTGTGGCGACTTCGAGTCTGACGGGGGGTAATGTTACGATTTTCCCCTCTCTTCCCCTTGTTGTTCCATGTTTTATGACTCGTGTTCAGTATCAGACTTCCACTGTACTTTTACGATACGATCCGCTTCGATCCACGCCTCGGCTCTTATCTCACGCCTAGCACATGATCGTTACGACGCCCCGTGGTGCGACTTCCAGAATCCGCTGACGACTTCTGATCCACGCGTCGTCCCGCAGGATTCTCTTGTTCTCGTTTCATACTTTCCCATTGTTAGCTCTCTAGGACCAGGATCCTAGGATCGCGCCATGTGTTTGTCCCTGACAAACATCGTGTACTAGTATATAAGTCTCACGCTACCTAGCTTGTACGGTAGACTTGACTTCTTGTGTAATACCACACCGCTGTCCACTCTCACAATCCAGATCCTTGAGTCGCACTTTCGCTTGACTCCCCTGTTTGCTTGCTGCTTCGCTTGAGCTTGCCCTTGCTATTACCCTTGTGTCTACGGAGACCAAGTGGTACTTGTTCACCATCGAACTAAGTTGTAACTGACTTACTCCTGTCCCGTTACCGTCCATGACTTAACCGAAGTACACGTCATACTTAACGCCCCTGTGGTGGCGTTACACTTAGTGAGGTTAGCCGGAAGTAGCCAGCTCAATCAGAGCTGGCTAAAAATGCCCAGCTCGGTTACACGTGGCTTGGCTCGGTGGGGATTGCCGCTGGCTGTGGCTTTGGCTTCAGCCACTGGCTAGCTTGAGCTGCCAAAACACTACTCCACACCACAAGTGATGATGATGACAATAGTGATGTGCTGATAATGATAAATGGGGCAAATACAACGATGATGCCGATGCTGACTGCAACTACAACAGAGTGATCATGGGTTCCCTGCCACTGCAACTGGTGCGACAAGCTGACTTGCTGACAACACAAGCCCTCAACACTCACCACGACGCCATCCCATCACAGACATGAGCACCTGCTGTCCCCCAAGATCATGCCACACTCGCCAACACCTCACAGTGTGTGAGCACAGGTCTAGGTTTTCATAGTTAGTTGACTTGTAGTAATTGCTTTTTTGTTTATCAACAAATATATGTTCTTTCACTGGATCAATCTAAATGTAGCTGAAAGTCATCCAAAGGAAGGTAGGGCAATGACAATTATCATCCAATGATGAAGGCTGCTTTTCAGTCAAAATTAATACTGATTTACATCCAATAGCATCTACTGATTTTCATCCAAAAGTTGCTACTGATTTTCATCCTAAGATCAGCTTACAGTCTCTCATTTTTGGGTTGCTGTTTTTGGCCATATCTTGGATCTATTTAAGCCTATTTTGTGATACTGATCTAATATTCATCCTATGGTCATCCTATGGTCATCCTATGGAAGTAAGGCTCCAACCATTTAGGTTTAAAACAGTTTTTAAACTATTTACATGGTTTACTTTTACTAAATATTTACTGGCATGGTGGTATGAAGTAAATAAACTAAATAGTAAATAGTAAACAGTTACCTCAAGATCCTTGCCAGTTTAGAGTCAAGAGGACTGTTATCCACATTTGAAAGATTTAAGTGTGCTAATTAATATGTTCAACACTTTTGAACACTGTTGAATACTTTGAACTTGGCCCTGAAATGCACTGGATGGAAATTACCATTTTTTTGCTGACAAAATTTCAAAACTTCTGTAATAAAAGGCAATTCCTTTTTCTTCATTTTTTATTGTCAAAAATGTGAATCAGATAATTATATCACATTAAGCCAAATTTATGTTAAAAATGATATCAAAATTATTTATATAATATAATATTTGCATAATTTATAGAGTGGGAAAAATATTATTATTTAAGGATTTCATCTAGATATAGCTTTAAGAAATGAGACCAAACCAGTAGCTAACATCATTTACACTTGAAAGAAGTATCATTTGCATTTTTCTATCCTATTTCTATGTAAAAAATTGTAGAAGAATACCCACCTTTCCAAACAAAAAGACTGTAACAAAATTATGTCAAGTAAATATCAGTTTAACATCATTTTTAAATCTGAATTTAGCCTAATAATATATATCCATCACTGATTGGAAAATACCTATCTTCACACTTTTCCTATTTGATTTCTTACTAGTAGGATCCTAAAAATGTTGGCTCAAGCTGCAACTAAGGCCATAACACAACATAGAGTTAGTTGTTGAATATGTTAGTGAGAGTTAATTTTCAAGTTACTGTTTTCATCATATTTCATATATTTGCTACTGAGTGGCCATTTTCAAGAAAGTTTTGGGGTATCAATGTAAATTGTTTTATAAATAGTATTTACTGTCTATAAACAGTTTACAATGGTTTACTGTCTATTTACTGGCTCTTGAGTAAACATAAACTAAATAGTTGGAGCCTTATATGGAAGACTTAATTTAATTCTTAATTTTAGGATGAAATTCATCCAATTTTTCGTTCATAGTGTTGAACAACCATTAATCCGAAATTTAGCACTAATTTAGGGATAATGTGAGAAATAATGAAGTAAATAATTGACCAATAATGGTCAACTTTGAAACCACCCCTGCCAAAAGACAGCAATAATGAGACTTTAATGCGTGCCTTGGCACCCCTGGCAACATTTTGCCAGGGTAAATCTTTTTCGATCCCCACTAGACTAAATTATTAACTCAAACTTGGAGCTCATAAAACATAATCAAATTTGCTTTCTTTGTTAAATAAAATAAAACTCCAATTCTTTTACAGCCCCCCTTAATAAAATAGAAATAATGGAATTATGTCAAAAAGGAGCCCCTCCCATCATTAAAAATCACATTATTTGTTCCATTTTTGATGTCATTTTCCAAGTTAATGATTCCATTAATGATATCATAATGGTTAAGTAATGAAACAGTTAAGGGTAACTTTGAACGCCCCTAATATATTCATGCTTAGAAGAATGAAGCCTCAATCACTGGCTTAGAGATGCCTTTCTGTGCTGGGGTATAGGACCCTGTGTAACTACTTTGGCTGTGTATTTCTAAAGAGTGTCCTGTCGCTATTATAATAGGTGTGGCTCAAGAATCAAACACCAGACAAATGAAAATTGGGGCAACATAGCTACACTGTGCTAAGTGGGGAGTAAGGATATCAGTATTTTGGCCAACAATGTCCTATCGCCTTCTGTTGTCACTGTTGGTTGTCGTAACTGCCATTATTGCCTGTGTTGTTGTCTTCATCTTTGTCACCTTGCGTTGTATGTTTGTAGCCATAGTTGCTCCATCATGGTCACGGTGTACGGAGCCAAGTCCATGTGAGTTCATAGGCAGAGGGGATCCCACAGGGTTTACAGAGGCGAATAGAGGGGCCAAGTCTGGAGCGTTCACGACAACGAGAGTTGGTGCGATCGTGAACGGACTAGGATGGGCAAGGCGAAAGCAAGGCACAGGAGAGAACGATGCCATCCAAAGCGGCAAAATGAGGGAAGACAACGATGAGTGACCTGAGTAGGAGTGCCCGAGCGGCAGGCCTGACTTGAACCGAGATCACAGAGACGAGAAGGGAAAACACGACAATGGTATTAACAAGTCAATGGCGAGGTTATATACACGCTGGACAGTAACTACCCAGACAAGTAGCTAGGATTGAAGAGGTAAGGTGGCAAGACGGGATGCAAGAGGGCAACGAACGGGTCTAAGCGAGTCAAAGGGAAGTGAGCGAAAACACGAGAAAAGGAAACTAGCATCTAAGTGAAAGGAAGCGGCGGAGAGACATGGTCATACGAGAATAACGAACAAAGAAGGCCAAGACATCATGACACACGAGAATAAGAATCGTCCAATGATGAGCGCGACGCTCCATGCAGCATATAACGGCGTCTTGTGTGTGGCTAAGGACAACAGGAGCAGGTGAGCTGCGATCTTGACATCTTGAAAGGGATATGCAAGGTGATCGATGCAACGGAGACGAGGTTTTGAGGGACAAGGACGACACAAGGTGCAGGGACACGCAGCCTGTCTTTGAGTGTCGATCGGCATCGTCCATTTGCAGCATGAGGCAAGGGTGAGCGATGGCGAGAAATATAATGAGCGACAGGAAGGAGAGAGAGAGAGAGAGAGTGTGTGTGTGTGTGTGTGTGTATGTGGAGAGTGAGAGGGATGGAGGATGGCGTGGAGATCGATGGCGAGAGCGACGCCATGAGCGCGAGACTGGAATGGTAACTGACTATGTGACGCCGGATCGAGACCGAAAGTACCGAAAATGCGGCCCAGAGCCCGTGCTAACCTCGGGTCATAATTGCTCTGTCGCGGTCGCGGTCATCGTTGCCGCGTCATTGTCGCTACCGCCTTGCTACCATTGCCGTAGTGGCCTCCATTGTTGTCATTTGCGGCTTGCCTCGTGGCAGGGACTTGCGAGCTGTGTTGGGTTGATGTTGCGGCGGGATTTCGCGTGGCGTCGTGGCGTTGTGGGGCCTGCACGCCATGTTGTGATGGCACCGCAGGGTGGCGTCGTGACGGGTTTTGCACGCCGTGACAGGGCGGGGGTGGGGCAGGCTCCCGTGTGGCTAAGAGTGGATGAAGTGGCCACGGGCTTGCGTGCAGTGAGGACTTGAGAAGTGCAGCGCGGGGACACTTCTTGCAAGTGCTGGTGAGACGGCGCAGCAGGTGAGTCGTGACGCATGACGGGTCCTGTACGCAGTGACGGGGTGGTGATGGAGAATCCCTGTGTGGCAAAGGAGGCAGCAGCCACGGGCTTGCGTGCAGGCGAGGCGGTGGCTATGGGGACTTGAGGGGTGTGGCGCGAGGGGCACTTCTTGCAAGTGCTAGTGAGATGGAGGACCCCGTTACTACAGCAGCAAGAGACATGGGGTCAGCGAGAACAAAATGAAACCAAAAAGATACATATCTTGATCACTGGGCCGAAGCCCAGCTCGTCGCCAGCCACATCTTCATGACGAATGCAGAAGGGGAGAGTGGCAGCTCTGATTCTCGCGCTTGCCGCCCAATTTGGTAGGTGGATATGATTGATGTATGCCAGTGCGAGATGGCTCAGATAGGCTCCAAATTGGGAGTACTGTACATGGAAGTGAGAAAAATGTACTTAAAGTCGGTGTGGCTAGAACTGAAATGAAGAAGGTGCGCGCACTATCGATGACACAGACTGCGGTGTCGTCTTCGCTATTTGCGCAGGTCCTCAGGGCGGGTGGGCGTACGTTGAGTCTGGTTCGTTTGAACAGCGATATGAGGGTAGAAGGGGTGATACCTAGGCAAGTATTCGAGCGTATATGGCTATAGGCATGCTAGCTTTACCCCTCTTCTCCGTGCTCTGGATTAGTTTGACGTTGCCTCTTTTCGGTGGCAGTACAGACGCTGTCTGATAGAGCTGTGGCCGGACGCTGGGACAATGACGGCGAGTTTTCCGGTGCAGTTGGTGTTGAAACGGGTGGCCGTCGCCGTGTGAAAGAATAGCAACCCTACGTTGCACCGGTCACGTTTCCACATGGCAGTACGAAAGAGAGTGCACGGCCTGGGATAGAGATTTCGCGACTTGAAGGAAAGGCAACACATGTGATGCATGTGATGCGTGACACGTGACGCGTGACTTCAATAAGAGGCATTACTACGATTGGTCAGGATCAATTGCCTCATATTGCCTCATACTCGGATATCACCCTCATTTAACCCTTCCCCCTTCACCCATTCATCCAGACCGACCCCGTCTCCCTGTGGCTTATGCTCATGTATCTTTGAAATGTCTACTTGTTCTGGCTCTTTGCAACCGATTCATTCATTCTCAAGTTTTTCATTGCCTCGCCCCAATGACGCCAGCGCACATGGGAGCGTAGTTCTCCCCAAGTGTGCCCTAAGTGTTGTCGGTGTTTGGTCATTGGCAAGGCCTTAGCACACGTTGCTCTGGCGTGGTCAACTAGCTTCACTCCTAGTGAGCGCCGAGCTAAAGGGGGCTAAGTGCGAGCGTAGTTCTCCGAAGCTTGCCCCATCTTGTTCTCCAACCCTGGACAGCATCGGACACTCTTTCATGAGACGGCCGGCGTCTTTCAGAAAGTGGGCGTGTCCACGGATTATTTTATTTTTTGCCGCAAGACCTGGCAAACCCCATGGGATCGGCGCCGGTCTTGTCTCGCCCTGGGCTTAACTGATTTATCGATCTTGCACTGTGACCTATTTCTTGAAACATGATATGAACAGCTCGAATACCCCAACCTCCCGCTTGGACATGATGACACCGTATCTTCATTTTACGGGTGGGGACAATCTCTTCAAGTCCTGGCGCCCATCTTCCAACGGCGCCGTCGCTGCCAGTATTGCACTCATGGCGTTGGCCGTTTCAGAGAGATTCCTTTTTTCAATTCGTGGTGCCATGGAGGCTCGTTGGCGGAGAAGGTATGGATCATAAGACCCCTTTCATAGATTTTACTTGACTGTTGATCCAGTGCCTTTGCCCCCGATGCCGGTCGCACCGTTTAGAGACATACTTTCTTCTACGAAGCCGGTAACGAAAGAGGGAGATGTTTGCGAGGACGATATGATCGTAAACAAAGGCGTACTATCACTCCATTTGTCTTTTCCCATGATGCTGCGAGGGGTGCCCTATATTCCCTACAAGCTTTACTGTCCTTTGCTAGCTGTGATGTGAGTTGAGCTCCCTACTCCGTTTGTACCGCGCTCATCCGTGACTGATAATTCATGCTTGGGACCGTAGGACCTTCCAAGCAGCGTATATCATCTCGGTTGTTATCGGATTGGGTCTTGGAGAGGTTTCGTTCGAACGGATTGCCAGCACACACTTGTAGTTCTCAGCGTATTTTTGTATACATTGAAATACTGAAATGTTTTTTTTTCCTAAATTCCGACTTGTTTCCTTAGCTACCCTTAGGTAAGCTCCTTCCCTCCCCATTGTGAAAAAGTTTTTCACTACGTTGCCTTTTTGGTTTTCCTAGATATATTGAAGATTGAACGAGGCTGCTCAACTCATCCTATCAAACATTCCGACTTCAGAGTCAACATGCACTTTGCCACTTTTTCTCTGCTGGCCGGTGTGGCCACGGTCGTCAATGCACACTTCCAGGTGTCGTACCCGCCGCCGAGAGGACCTTTTGATGAGGATAACGAAGTCAACTTTTGCGGTGATGGCAGTCAGTCTTCACTGCAACTTTAATTCTGATATTATGCCCCAGATAATTATGTGAATGCTGTGAGCAACAGGAGCGAGTTCCCCCTCAGCGGGGGTTTTGTCACATTGAACTCTGAACACGCCAGCTGGAATCGTACGTCAAATTAGATTCCCATCCCTCACCACCCCCCACGTTTCGTGTGTTGTGTTTTGACGACTCGGTGATGTAGTTGCCATTTTGCTCTCGACCGTGCAGGACCCGACGTCTTTCGACAATTTTACCACTTCCTCGGGGCAGCAGCAATTCGCGCGGAACTTTGCCAGTGGATCTGGGGAGGGCGAGTTTTGCATCCCTCTTGACCTCAACAATACAGGCATTAGTGGCGTTCAAGACAATGCCAACGTCACTATTCAGTTCCTTTTCAACGGAGGTGATGGTAGCCTCTATCAGGTAGGTCTCCGAGTTACTTGGCCACCCAACTCAGCTCATTGACCATCATCTGCATAGTGCGCAGACCTGACGCTGTCGAATAACTTTACAGTCCCGTCGAGTGTTTCATGCTCCAATGGTACCTCAACTGGTACCTCTTCTACGAGCACTTCCGGCTCTCAATCAGCACCCTCGGCGAGTTCGACCTCGTCTAGTGGCAATAGTGCAAGTAAAGTGGCCACTCCGGGCGTGCTCGGTCTCGGTCTCCTAGCCGTGGTGATCGTCGCGCTCTGAATTGTATGAAACTTCCGGGACTCGCCGGGATTCATTCTCGTAACAAAGACATAAAGTTGGTTGTTCTTACTTTCCTTGCTGGAGAGAAATTCTCGGCCCTGTCAGTTATTACTTTCCGCGCTCTTCTACTGGAAAGGGTCTATTTAATCCGCTTTTCGCAAGAGTGCATGGTACAGTACAGAACAGTATATGACCCGAACCAGGATTAGAAGCCCAAGATAGAGTTTGACAACTGTCTCACACAGTGACTCAACAGAGGCCACCGGAAAGTCATTGGTTCCGTGTCGGACCGGTGGCTGTGTCGCCATGTTTCGTTGTTAATGAGGTGATATACCCCAGTACGCCATGAGGGCAACACGGGCAAGAACAAACAATTCTGGGTACTGTATTCCCCCTTGATTGTCCTTCATGTTGGGGCGCGGCCTTCGGGCGTCGTAATCGGTTCGGCAACGATTGTCAACTCCCTTTGTCCATCGGGCGCCGCCCAGATCGGACTAATCCTCCGTTGCGTTCCGCTTGCTTTGCAAATCACGGCTCTGTCCTCGACTCAAGAAGGCTGTGTCATTCCAGCGTCTAATCGCGAGCGGCCTTTATAATAGAGCGCAGCGTGCGTCCATTGACCACCCCATTCCATCAGGCGGCTTTTCCAACTCCAACTCCTTCACTCACTTTTCTCGAGAGATCATGGGCTTGGCCGGCGTACTTTCCGTTTTTGTTGAAAAAAGAAAAGAAAAACCATGGGAAGTCGTCGACAGTAAGGCTGTCGAGCCTGTTCCCCTTTTTGACGAGGATGATGGTGCGTGTACCCTTACCCCACTCTAAAGAGGGCTAGGCGCCTTAAACTAGTATTGCAGACATCGACATCATTTATGTCCACGAGACGCGGGTCGTCCGCAATTTCGTTTTTGACGTGCGAAAAGATAAGGATTTGGAGAACTCGTTGCTTTTCGCACAGCAGCAGTTCGTCGAGGAAGTGCAAAGAAAGGGCTATAATGCTCTATGGAGTGAAGGGTGCGCTCAACACGTGTTGGCCTCGTAAATCTGCGTCGCTTACGAGTCCACAGATGGCAGTTAACCCTCCTCCGCAAAGCAAAACGACATCGGGTCGAAGTCAAATACATAGGGCAACCTGCTTGTCTCACCGGGAAGCAAGTACAACCTCACCAACCGCCCTTCCTGGCCGTTCTCGCGGAGCTGAGACTGGTTTGTGCTGCGTAGGATATGGGTAGAGGGCTTGTATTGTTGTAACATGCCTCGTGTATCTTAGACCTCCGCATCATTTTTAGTCGTCATAGCATCTATTGTACTCACTAGATATATCTATCACATGGCAACTCATTCAGGTACTGCAGTTGACGATAACGACAACGTTACTAAACGCCACTCATTGAGCTTGTTATGATAATCAACTACCGGATGTGATGTGACCAAGTGATGATGCAAGCCTCGGAGATAATGCAGTTTGATTGTGAGAAAACCCCAGCCCCTGTTGGAGATCTTCATAAAGTGCGAGTCGAACATTCCAAAATTCCTCTATCGCCTTGACTTCACTAAACTAGCTCTCTGAAGTGTAATCAAAGTACACCTCTGTCAATCCTACTCTCTGGACGCAAGGCATAGCCAGTCCAAGACTGCCGAAAATATCAGTAGATTGCCCAATGATGTCTTGCAAAAGGACGTACTTCGTCATAGAGAGATACGAGGCTTGACTCCTCAGTCAGTTTGAGCCCCAGCCAAAGAATGCCAGCGGTCATGCCGCTGCCACAGGTGGTTCTCACACCTCGCTTGCCTTGGAGAATCAGCTGTGCGTGCTCAGTCCCGACGGCTTCGACTAGCTTCCGACGGAGGTCATTCGGGGCAAGGAATGTGGTGAAGGTTCTATCAGAACCAGGGATAGTGTTCGTCTGCAAGAATGCACCGAAAGGAAGCGAGAAGGAATTGGGTATGTGGCCCGAGGAGAGGCCTGGACGGGGTTCAGGCTCTAAGCCAGTGTACCTGCAGGGGTATCGTATATACTACAATGGAAGTAAGGTGATGTAGCAATTACCTTCCAAGAGAGCGAGCGTCCAGCACGATCTCTGCGAGAGGGTCTGAAAGCGGCTTCGCGGCGTTACTCACCATCTGTTCGTAACCTCGTGTAGATTGAGCTTCAAATCAGATAGAATATGACAATCATCAAAAACTTACTTCTGACGTTTTCTGACACAAATGCAGGCACTGGGTACGCACTCTTCAACGTTTTCTCTGCATGACCCGTTTTCTCTGCATGACCCGTCTCGGTTGGCAGCCCTTCTATTTCCCACCCGGGAAGACCGCCATCAAGGACGCTCGAGTTATTGTGGCCGAAGGCTCGGAACATGAACAGTGCTCGGGGGGCCGAGAAGATACCTTGGGAGTCGTACCTGAAAACTTACAAATCACAATTATAGCCTCGTCGTAAAGCATCGCTCTTACAAGACAACGTGGGATGCTGGTGTAATTCCGAAGTTTTCTAGGAGGATGCCAGTCTATGATAGTGCACTTTTCGACAAGCAGACGTACCAAGAGCCTCACTGAACACTTGAGCACTTGGCATCATGTGTTTGAGACCGAGCTCACTGGGGCTTGCCACCTCATCGAGATCAAGGTAACGGGCACCGGGAACGTGCTTTTCTACGAATTCCTTAGATGGATTCCTTGGGACATTCGGCATAGTCCAGCTAGCGTCGAGGATTTTCACATCGGCGTTGGGAGAAGATCTAAGTTCCTGGAGAGTTCTTGGAGAAACGAGTAAGGGTGCCTTGATATATATGGACCTGGTCATGGTCCGTGTAGTGAGTAAGGATGCCCTGATGGATATTGAACCGATCATAGTCCTACGGAGAGAGCACTTAGGACTTGATGAATGACCAATGACCACAAGTGGCATCGTCCGCTGGAGGCGGCGGCCATCTCCGGATCGCCCTCAGGTGGTCGTAGAACCTTGCGTAGAACTTGAACTTACAGTAATACAGTACTCAATGTTAGCCTTACTGTAATACCATACCCACCAATATCCTAAAGTGTATTTTTGTGGTCAGATCCAAAAGCAGGCCTTGCGTGCCAAGCCAGCGTCGCTGCCCCCGCTCAGGTTAGTGCTGTCTCCTTGGCTGTCTGCCGTGTGAAAAAGAGGACCGATATTCGTATATCCGAGTCGAAGTGCCGGACCGGGATCCCAACCAAGCATCCCGCCGATAGCTGATGCACAGTCCACACTTGGTCGTTACAGACGACGACGAAGATGCCTTCGGATCAATCAACTTGGCTTATTACGGTCCCACAGGATGGCGACACTGATGGGTTGTTGCAAGAGCTCACATCAAAACTTTCGCAGCAGTCCAAGACGTTCTCTTCCGGTAGCATTGGCCAGCTATATATTCCCTCCTTTAAGGTATAATGCACCCACAATTCCCGCTGTCCTTCCCTCTGCTCAGGACCGAATAGACAGGAACGCTTGATTCACTGATAGCACTATCGGAGGAGTTACCAAAACATGACGCTGCTTTCACCACTACTGTCGCCAAGATCGTCGAAACGCTCCGTAACCTTCTCAACAACGATCCATCTAAACTCGCTCAACACATCTTGGTAAACGAGAAATCGGTAGACGGATACTTGCTCAATGACTGGCACTGGAACGAGGAGCGATATGGGAGCCAGCGTGGACTCAGAGACATGACCGATGTTCTAGTCAAGGCGCGTGCTTGGACCTTCCTCGCTTATTCGTGTCGCCTGAGGCTATCCTACTCTGGTCGTAGGAAATGACATCAATAGACAATGTTATGAAGACAAAGCTAAATAACTACAATCTCGCAAAGGGCTCACTTGTTCAGCTACAGCGAAAGAAGACGTGAGTTGCTCTGGTACTGAGACCCACTACCTTCCATCGCTGACGGAGGCACCCCCAGAGGAAATCTTTCTGTGAGATCACTCGCGGATATCGTCTCGAAAGACGATCTACTTCAAGATTCTGAGTATATGCAGTCGGTCCTGGTCGCGGTTCCAAGGTTCTGTGGGAATTACCAATCGACATTTCACGAAACTGATGGCTGACTTAGGAATCTTGTGAAGAATTGGAATACTACCTACGAACGACTGGCAGCCATGGTAGTGCCACGATCCGCGGCGTACGTCCCCATACCTTCCATGCCCTTCGCGGCCTGACGTCGACCTCTCCACCCCAGTCCAATTGCGTCCGATGACGACTATACCTTGTTTTCAGTTGTCATTTTCCGCAAAGTGTATGATACGTTTTCTCAGAAGTGCAGGGAGAATAAGTGCGAAGTCTACCATCGAAATATGCCCCTCCCATGTTCTCATCATCGCCCGCAGATACATCCTACGAGACTTCCAGTTCTCTGCAGACCAGATCGAGAGGGAGCGAGAGGAATTGCAAACTGCCGATACGGCCGAAAAGGAGCTTTGGGTAGGCAACCTGCTCGGGAGCCTTCTTGATCCGCAACGATGATCTGACGTTACTTCATCTAGACGGAGCTTCTTCGGCTCTCGGAAATCAACTTTTCAGAAGCCTTTCAAGTTTTCGTGCACTTAAAGGTAGTACGTCTATACGTGGAGAGCGTGTTACGGTACGGTCTTCCCGCGAATTATGTTGGAATAGCCGTCAAAGTGAGTAGCTCTTCATCTACTTGACTCCCACTCTAACCGAGGCGTTGGCCATTATAGCCCGAGCCGAAAACCACCAAACGCACACTCACGGCCTTGCAACGACATTTTTCTTATCTCGCGGCGCGCTCGCAAGGACGGGCCAAACCGAAGAGTGGCGATTCTACAAACGAGGACTTTGTCGGCGAGTATCAGTCACTGCTTGACCAGGAGTTTTTCGATTTCGTTCTATACGAGGTTCCGTGGATTGTGACCTGAATACGGCCGTCTATGTCTACTGGCCATTTTCTTATTCAACGAAAGGTTCCGAAAGACTAGCGCAGTGTAGCAGTAGTAATGAGATAAAGATATGACCAGCCTACAGGCGTAGGAACACCGAAGAGACTTTGACTATAGTACACAGGGGGTGGTGACGACGAAAAAGGAAACGGAGAATAGAGGTAGAGACACTGAGAGCGATAAAGAGATGAAAGCAGAGATGGGCATGTGCAATGAAAACGAAATATGATACGAAAAATAGGGTGAAATAAGCGTGCGGAAGACTGGCTTGGCGACAGCGCTGGCGAGATGCAGTCCAGAGTCTTTTCCTAATACATTGGGTCTTACACGTCGAGAAATTGACATAAATATCCAGCGCCGCACTTGCTCAGATCATAGTCCTAGGTTGGAGATCACTCGTGATACTTCATCAACAGCATCGTCATCAAGAAGGTGGCTTCCACGGCGCATAGATTGGGGGGTTCCAGGCCCGATGGGAGGACGGCCTGACGCATAAACGTTAGGGAAGGATGGGGCGGTGGCGGAGGTAGGGCTCGAACTAGGACCAGTGTCACCAACCGAGTTCGTAGGAGACTCAGGAGGGGGGGTAGCGCGAGGATCCTTCCGCAATACGTGATAATGACAAGGTCAAGTCCAGCGACTGCGCACGGTTTGTCAGAGAGCGCGGTTTTCCGGCTTGGTCCTTGAATTTTGGCTCCTTGAGGGGATCTGCTCCGTGACCATCATCGCCTCGCAGACGGCCTGGGATGTTGACTAATGTCGGGTCATCATTTGCGTGCGACATTGAGAGGAAACGACCGTGACGACCGATAGGAGGCTGAGGCGCCCAGTATTCACTAACTGGTGCAGGTGCATAGCTTGGCTGACTATCAAGACTCTCCTGGGCCTCTTCAAGATGGTAGATATATGATGGTGAATTGTTGAACAACGCTTTGACATCGGGAGACGAATTCGCCAACCGCAACCTTCTGTCCATCATAGGCTCAGGACGCGAGAAGTCAGCGGAACCTGGGGCCACACAATGAATGGAGCAAAGACAACCCGCAAGATGAAGCGTAGCTTACCACGGGTCCTAGGCATAGTAGATAGCACCTTACTATCGAAGTGGGGAAATGCATCCGCAAACGAATCGCCGCGCTTGTGGGCGTTCGCAGTTGGTGACGGATAGACATGGATGTTGTGATTAAGCAAGTACTGCTCGAGCATCTCGCGTGCGGATATGAGTAAGTCACTGTTGCTACGCTGGCAGCGGAATTTGAATGAACATTCCGTCGGTGTGTCAGCTCCAGCTCCAGAGCTGCCTGTCGCCGGTTTTATATTCGGAATAATGGCAACTTGTAACTCGCGCTTGATCTGTTCGACAAATGAAGCGAAGTCCGGAGATGTGCATACACGAGGCAGTTCTGCTTGGGGTGGCACAGCCATATCGGCTTCGAAGGGAACGTGGTCCTGGGTGATGTTGAATCAAGGAAAACAACAATGATCGTGGGACATACCAGGAGCATGGTCGCCGCGATTTGAATCTGACTTTCTGGACCGAAGATGGTGATTACATCGGACGCGGTTTCCTTGTCGGGGAATCGAATCCGGCAGTTCGTCTTATTCTCGATGTCGTGAATGAAAATACTTTTGTCTCCGAGTAGCGTGCGATGATATCGGCGGGGAATAACCACGGACTCATTCAGGTAATCCTTATCCTGCGTTCGTGCATGTCAACGCAAATCAAAAATCGTCGCTTAAGATGTACCTTTGGGTTCACAAGTTCCATTACAGATTGCTTTAAGTTATCGAGATTAATGGCGTTTTTGGCAGGTGTCCGGGCAACGACATTGTCGTCGTTGTCATTATACCCACCCATGGCGGCAAACTCCTCCGCATTAGAAAATTTGACGTACACGCCATACTTCTTCATGATACGTTGGATACTTCTGCCGCCAACGCCAATGATGCGCTTATGATATGACTCTGGTACGTGGAATGAAATCTCCGCGGGTAATTCCTCTTGAAGTAAAGTGAGGCCTTGGAGAATAGAGGCATCGTTACCAGCGATGTCAATGAGGAAGTTATAATCGTTGAAGGTCTCAAACTTGATCTTGACGTTGGTGGTCTGCATGATCTTGTTGATCTTGCCGTTCTTTTTGCCGCTAATAAACTCGCGGTGTTCGTTGGCAAGCTCAATCTGGAAGCGAACTTCGTGGTGGAAAGCCTAAAAAACCGAGTTAGGCAACAGGTATTGTCGGAAAGATGCACAAACCTTGACAATATCCAAGTCCATGATTAAAGTAACGGCATTGCGAACTTCATGTTCGAGACCATGCGTCTCGAAACACATGCTCTTGAACACGACTTCGGCGCCCGTCGCGTTGGAGACCTGTTTGATGATGGCAGTGACCTGAGCGGCGCTGAGAGTGGGTGGAGGAAGAAGGACATTGAACTGCGCCGGAAGTAACCAAAAAGAAGCAACGTAGAACTGACAAGTCTACGTAATGCGTCAATAGCCAATACAGTACATCGCATTGACCGACGAACCAATTGCATGACGGAGCGGATGGTGCGCTGAATGTTAACGCGGTGGTCGCCAAATACCGTAATTAAACTAGTGGAACTGCCAATAGGAGGGAATTGAATAAACGTCGCATTGTCACTCATAATTGTCTTGAGATCCTCGGCACGGTCGGTCACCATCCAGTCCAATTTCCGCGGGAGGATTGCGGTGTCGCGTGAAATAATACCCTTGCTCTGGAGGCGCCGAATGGTTGTTAGCAACTTCATGAACTTGAGGGTCTCAGCTGACGTACCTTATTAAGTGACAATTGTAGTAACATATCCCGCGCACGCTGAACCCCAAAAAATTCGCCCGAGATCCAAACTGAGCTTTTATTTTGCCGCAAAGTACTACCTTGTCCAATGGTAATCCCCGGTAGCTGCATCGGGACCGACAAGACCTTGCAAGGGAGAAGGGAGGTAGATGTTGGTGGCTGTCTCCTCCTGGATCGTTTGCAGGACATGACGTTTGCGGCCCGCAACAATTGCTTGTAGCTTTTGATCAATCTCGCAAACCTCTGTGTGAAGGCCACTCTACGCCAGGGTGTCAAGAACCACATCAAAGGATTAAGCTGCTATTACACACCAACTCATCCAGCATTACCAACAGCCGTACACGCGCGATCTCCACCGAGTCGCCCTGGCCTGTTATGACAAGTTCACAAACGCGTTCAGTCTCTAAGCCTGACCACCCGGCACCGCTACTGATCCCATCGGGAGGGGTGCGTGTGGAAAGGGATAAAGGACTGTTGACAACAGCGATGTGGGCAAGCGTCTGAGAAGCAATATCGTCCAGGCGGTGGCGAACTTCTGGTTTCAAGGCAGGCTTTGACGAAGGGAAATCCAGTACCTCGGAGCGAAGCACCCTAATCGAAGCCCTGTTCTAGAAAAAGATGTCCGTGGAGATAATCTAAAATGCTCTTCAAACAGGGGCAAAACATCATACCTGGACGGGACAGTCTTTTAAGATCATACCACGCGCGAACAAAACTTGCTGGTAGGCGCCGGATAGGAGAAAATTCCACCCCGTTCCGTGGTCTGCAATCGAGAAAGAGGCGTGGCAACCTTGGGTGGTCATAGCAAGCACGGCAAGCTTTTGAACAGCTTCTGTATCGGGGGCAGAAGGTGTTACGTGAGGTTCGGCGTGACCATTATGGTAGGATTGCTGGAACTGAGTCTGTTGGTAAGGATCGGACTGGGAGCGTGATGGGAAATCAAGAGGGGGGGAGGCATTGCGGGCGTGACGGGGCCTGCGAGGATAGGAGAAGGCAGTCGTATACATTTCCATGGTAAGAATAGAATCTGGTGGTGGTGCGGGTGTGCGGGTATGGATGTGGCAATACAGGAGGGTATTGAAGAATGGGCTGGTATCAGCGACTCCTGGGCTGTTCGTTTTTTAATGAAACGAGAGACGTTGACGGATGAGTGGAGACAAGAAAGAAAGGAGGCGAGAGACGGCGGAATCTAGTGACTAAGTAGTTTAGGAGTAAGAGTAGGTGTAGGAGTAGGAAAAATACCAAAATTTGAAAAACAAAAAAAAACCGAAAACCGAAAAAGAAATGCAGATTTGATTTATAGAACCCCTATTAATTCTCTAAATCCATCCATTCGCTCTGGCTCCCAAATGATATCAAATAACTTCGAATAACATCCCAGTCCTGGGGTTGAAAAGTGTTCATACGGGTTGCTCGCGTTAAGCTTGCTACCGCAACGGTAACAAAAGTGTTGCTTGCACTTGGAGCATGTCATCTACCGCGCTGATGAACACTTCAGCCGAACGCAACGCGAGAGCTTCTTACGTGGTTACACCCCATAGACTTCTCTACGTGAACGTGACAACTGGGACATGCCATCGTGCTCTTCTCCAACCATTCTCGGTTCGCCCGGTCTTCTTCGTATTTCGCTACTAGTCTTTCCAGGTTCTTCTTTCCGTACCGCCGCTCCATCGTTTCTCGCTCAGGCGACCGTTCTGTCGTCTCCATGTACTCAATGACGAGCTTCTCTGCGATCTGGATGGGGCAATCCGATAGCGGCCCGTGCCTAAACAGTGGAGTCAATTCAACGAACATCATTCATTCATTACATCTTTCTCACCATGTTCTTTTACAAAATGAGCAGAAAGAATAGTTACATGCATGGCAAGTTCGTAGCCTTTCCCACCCGGTTCCGTCATGAATTTCGGCTCCCGACGGTTTGGGGACAGGTGTTTGACACAGGGACATGGGACATAGCACAATCGAAGGGTCTACAGATCATGAGCGTTAAGATATTCGTAGGTGGTGAACTCGCCTCTCTCTGAAGCCTTTTTCTCTCTCAGCCACTTCCAGCGACGCACCTCTTCTTCTGTTACCACCCTCCTTACTTCATCTTCAGTGGCCTCTTGTCCGTCTTTCACGCATTGGGGGCTTAGGCAGCCTACACGCGCTACATCACCTTCCGCGATATAAAGGCTCCAGCCGTCTCTGAGGCAAGCGCGGCAGAATATGTGCCCACAATATAAGTGCAGACATTGTGACCCCTTCCGCGTTTCAAAGCACACACTACAAGAGTGCGACAGCTGATTGAACTTCGATGACTGTGACTTGCTCTCATGTGCGGTTAAGAAAGGCAGCAATAATTGTGGTGCCGCATTCGGGATTCTGGAGATAGTGGTCAAATTGAGTGACCCGCACAACCTTTTGCCACGCACCTCAGCACGTCATTGTGCATTAATTGTAACGAATTCAAAAATTCGGCGCTGCGTATCCATTCCACCCAGGTATATAAAATAGCCTCGCCAGGATGCCACATTTCCAGGAGTGACTCCAGGACAAGACCGATTCGTGGGATCCAAGAGCCTGAAACATGGAAAGAGGAGATCTCCGGAGCTGCATGTAGGGGATACGCAGGTGGGAGAACGACTTCTAGGAAGACAGGCGGAAGCGAAGATAAGGACAAGTGATGTTCCTGTATCTCGCCAGTCCCACTAGCCGTGACAAAAACATTTATCGGATTTTGGGGTTCGATGGGAATTTCTAACTTCAAGATGCCATCAGGAGAGTCCCTGGAGACACAATCGGGATAGATAGACTGTAGGAATGGCGTCACGAAAATGATCAGTTTGTGTATAGATACGGAGTAATACGGACTCGGCTCAGGGTGTAGATCTCACCGAGAGTACTTCCCATTCCTCGCTCTTCTGCAGGGTACAGAGGTCGAGATCACGTTGGTCAATGGTAGTCATATGAAAGGCAATGATGCTGATCCAGAAACCATCCAGTGGTCCTTGCTGGCACCCGCTCGCTACTGTTTACTATTACTGTAGTTCACAGCCGTGGCCCCTATATAAGTTTGCACCGGCAACTTCGGCCAAAGAAGCCCGCATTCGGCCCGCTCCAAGCAAGTTTTACCGACAACCGACGTCTTCTCCACACACCACGCTAAGGTCGAACGCGTGTCTGGATGTATCAGGACTCAGTTCAGAGTTTTATCCGCGCTCTGAGAGCGCCAACTGATCCTCCACGGCCAGGTGACCCCCCAAAGATTGATATAGCGAGCGAGGCTTGGTACACGACATCTTTCTGTGTCCCCAGGAAGGCAGAGATCATCATTGAGTGGTGTTTGACACGTCTCTTGAAGGATGGGACGCGAGATTCGTGAGCGCCTTTTCATTCCCTCCTTTCACGTGTGCACCCTCAATTACGAATACAGCGGGCCAAACCCGGTCTTGGATCTGCGCTATTGGAAGCTTCTCCATGGCGTATGTCTATCTGTGAATTCCGAGAGTTCTAAAACGGCGCCCGTCGGTAGCACGTGGCTTCTGCCTCTTTTAAATCGCCTGCCGCTGTTGCCTATCGTCCTCTCTCTATTGTCTAACTCTCTGGATCTGTCCGCGCAGAAGAGGAGCGAGCTATATCTGCAGTCCTCTAGATCTCTTGCATTCTTCTGGCCCCTCGCTGCCCCAAAGTTCGCACACGATGCTTTGCTGGATTGCTTCGGGGCTGTGCTACGAGTTATAGAAACAGCGTCTGGGGAAGTCTCGGGACTGTTTGAGATCTGCGGACTGGTGACATCCTCCCTGCGCGCCGCACTGTCGAACGTACTAAATAAAAAGAAGGTCCGTCTAATAGCGCATTGGGTTCCCGTCCATCGCGTTATCATTTACACTATCCACTAACAGTTAAGCCAAGCTTTCATAACGAGCCACATGGGTGTATGGCTCAACTTATCTGCAAAAGGAAATGCTACTTTGTCTCCTTTGTGCGCCGAGATGTGTGATGTAGGGTTCGAGTTATTGTTCAATGCTGACAGCCTCAAGCAAATTGCCGATGACCCTCGTTCCAACCCTCTCTTCGACACTCTACGATCTCATATATTATCGTCCCCATCTCATCTACTCTCTGCTCTCCCAATCCTCGTGGCTGGATTTATAGATGCGATGAAGAAGCGTCGCTCGCTCTTCTCAACGGGGGGCTCTTTAACGGTGGACGCACACTCATCGATTACCGTTTTTTTATCCTCTTGCGGGGACATACTACGGGCTCCGGGCTTGCCACAGAGTCAAGTCTGGCGTTCGAGGCTGGATCTGCTGAAGGTGGTGGAGGGAAAATCACTCTTCAGCCCAGGGTACGAAAAAATGGTGGTGCTTCTGAAGGAAGAAGTTGAGGTCAGTGTAGAATGTCTGGCTTCGACTGACGGTGAGTCCCTTCAACGACGCTCGCGTGCCTGTATGTCAACTCGTTGTCAGATGTGAATATTCAAATGGCGATACGATGTCTCTGTGTGCTCTCCCGCATCGACCATAGCTTTGTGGAGGCCTCTGCGGGTCGCATTCTCTCGAGGATTTTCACCATCTTTCAGTCTTCGGGTGGTAAATCCTTCACCGAGCCGGCGCATGAGTTCCTTTCTCTTACCCTTTCGTATCATTCTAAGACCCGTACATTGCCCGTACACATATCTCGCTTGGTGGACTCATGCACCGTACCACCTCCGCATATACCTTCCTTCCCAGTACAAATGTCTTACGACGAACTTGCGGCATCCGCGGTTCTTACAACGAGCCATCTGGACAAGCTATCAAAGGCTGTGCGAACCTTTATTACGCCAGGCCAAATCTTTGACACGGCAACGCGAGTGCTTTTTATGCTCCGGGACATTTGGGAAACGGTTCGCGATGTGGAAAATGTGTCGACAGTTGGTCGAGAACCCCATGCGCGCAAAAAGAGGCGTCCGACAGGACGTTCCGAGAAGGCAAAAGAAGATGCAGACGCCAACGGCGTGACTTTCGCGCTCGCTGCGCGGATCGTCGCAACTGTGTTATCCTCGTTACCTTTACACTCTGCTACTGATGCAGTACAAATGGAAGTGCAGGCCACCGTAAAGGAATCTCTCGACGGCTTTCTTCGAGAGGCGATACTCATGGGTGCGAACGCCGCCGTTTCGGGGGATACCGGCGGGAATATCTGGGCAACACAAGTTGTAGCTGCGGCCGCTTTACGGCTGCGGTATCTATTGCAATTGTCGGTGCATGCTCGCTATACCCTTGACTATCAGAGCGACTCCGAAGGACTGTTTGCGGAAGTCCTTGCGGTTGAAGATCGTCTGCCGGAATATAGTGTCGAGATCGTAAGTCGGGCATTGGGATGTTAGAGGTTTACTTGCACTCACAAAAAATGGACAGTTTCGCCATCTCTTCCACCATGGATCCCATCAAACCGTCGAGCAGCAACAAGCCCTGTTCGAAGCCGTTTTGAATTTCTTAGAGGTCCACCTTCCAGTGCATCAATCCGCACCAAAAGTGTGGTCAGGGCGCTCTTCCCAACTATCTTATGGTGACAACGGTTCCGCACTCGCTGCTGTTGCCTTGTTGCGGTTAGTCCTGGACAGACATCTAGACATCGTCAAGTGAGTCGTTCCCAAAATTCACAACGCGAGATCACCCAAGTTCTATAGCGTTTCCGCTTCTTCGGTGCAACAACGACGCCTTGTGAACCTTCTGCACCTCACTCATGTTGAACCTGAGTACGAATGTGGCCTGTCCTTGGTGACCACAGTTCACGAATGTCTTCATTCTGCAAACTTCTGGGAGCTAGAAAATATTCGATGTGAGAGTGCATCCTCGGCGGTTTTTTTTTGGTGATTCATAACCTTACCAGCATCATTCTTTGCTGTTCAACAAGAAAGAACGGACTTTTTGGACACTATCGATGTTGCAAAAATACAGGGCGGCGGCAAGAAGCTCGCGAATGGCCAACACGCGAAGGATCAAATACTGGAAGCAATGAAATCTTATACGTTTCTGCTCTATACACCGAGCGAATGCCTTCCCAAATCCTTACGGGGCAATTTCCTCAGGAGGGCTGTAGTGCTCGATTTTCTCCTTGATTCGGTGACCATCGACTCCACGTGCCAAGCCCTTCAAATTGTTAGGACGTTCCTAGTCCGGACGCATAACTTCCTAGGTTCCTGGGAACACGAAGCGAACGGGAGGTACCTCCGTCATCTAATGACGTCCCCAGTCCCTATATCTGTGGAGCGGGTCAGCGGAGAACTGGTTCAGGGTTATCTCTTGTGAGCTCGCGCTCTTCCCCGACATTCCGTTGGTACTAACTTCCACCATAGAGCTTCATTCCGAGCAACTGTTCAAGGCAACACAGACATATTATTGGATGCCATTCAAATTTGTAGGGAGCAAACACTCGGGGGATGGTTTCTTTCCAAGGACATCGAGGCCCCACTCCGATGTTCAATCCAACGACTGATGGATACTGCAATGACCGAGTTTTCGGTCTCGATGTAAGTTTTATTCTTCCGGTTGGACAAGCCCAGTACACTGAATTACATAAGGTTTCCACCAGATGTCGTCGGTCGCTTGTCATCCCTTTTCGAGCACGTCCTTGATCAACTACATCCTATTCTTCGTCGCTTGGCCACTAGTGACGTAGTTGAGCCAGATGAGATAATAAATTATACTGACATGTTACTCCTTTGGAGTTGCACTATCGCCTTCGGGAAATACCTTCACCGACCAAGTACGGCCTAGTTTTGCGGCTTCCTCAGCTCGGTCTGACGCTGTCTATGTTCCGTACACAGAGTGTCCCTCTCCAGGTCTCGGTACACAAATCATAAGAGCTATTGGTCCGACATTCCTCTCCCGGGGCTCTGAAGATGATCGCATCTCGAAGGTTTGCAGTGCTATGCATGCCGTTTTGGTCTCCGAACTCCGATTCTACTCTGAGGAGGAAGAACGCGATGACCGAGAGTCGCATTTACAACGCATCATCACAACTTATGTAGCGTTTACACCTTCGTCAATAGGTAAGTCTGCCAGCGTATGGTATTTCTGACTTGGGATCAATATTCTTGGTAGAGCAATGCGACTTTGACGAGAACATGGCGAGATTACTCCGGACGCTATCCCCTTCTGACTTTTCGTCGTGTCTCCAATTCGTCTTTGAGGCGCTATCAGCTGGCGGGGCGGCGTTGGAGACGATGCCGCGTCTTATTCGTCTCACATCGCTCGCCTTGCACAATGCTCCACAAAGTATGCCCCTTCTCCTCCGGTTCGAGACAGACGGCTGACATGGGACTGCAGATACGTCGAAGACCCTTCAAGCATTTGACAAAGGGTGCTTGGATATTTTCGTAAGCAATGCGAAACTTTCCGACACCCATGTCACGCGCTCGTCGATATTGGTTTTCATCAGCGACCTATGTTCCAAGAGAGTACGTCACTGCTTTCACATGCCAGCTTACTTCTAATTCCTCGAACAGCCCGCTTCTCTTCGTTTGCAGAATGTGATGTCTATCTGGGTACTCCTCTCGAGATTTCTTGCGGGTTCCAAGGCACACGATACAGTAACGGATACAGCTCTATACCACCACATCGTTTCCGTCCTCAGTGCTCTCGTCCGTCTGCGAAGAGATCTCGTCGTCACCACGCTCCCACATCTGGGTAACATCATGCGTCAACTGATTTTCGCTCTGCGTAGCCCACGTCCTATGCTCGGTGCAAAGCAATGTGCCATCGTCGCAGACTCCCTTCCTGCATGGATTAACCCGTCCCATCCCCTTGGAGTGGAGGAGAGCAAGGAGCTCTCCCGTCTTTTCACCTCACTCTCTGCAAAAACTTTGGTCCGAGTGCACGGTCCTTCTGCCGAGATTCAGAAACCGGAATCGCTCGCGCGGCCGCTGTCGAAGCACGTCGCGTGCGTCCTCCAAGCCTATCTGGACGTACTGAATGATCCACTGTGTGTTCTAGCTGCGGACATTCGGCGAGAACTGCAGCCCGGGTTGTTTGTCTTGTGCGATATCCTTAACGACCACACCCGGGATGCGCTCATGGTTTCTGCACTTGACGCCGGAGGGAAGGCAGCCATGAAGGGCTTATGGAGAGAATACGAAAAGCAACGGTACACCGGGAAGGGCTAATCGTGATGCAAATATTAGACAACGAGTGCCTTTACACCTCCACACAGCAGCGCAACGTATTGTGGCATCTCGTATACATAAATTGAATCTACATTCTACGCACGTATTGATCCATGTATGAGGAGCGATTATCAGCTTTTGCTGCGGGTTTGACAAACCCAGCTGCCTTTTTCTCCTGAGCGAGGTCACGAAGGACGCCGAGGAGATCGTCAACGGCTTGTTCTGCAGGTTTGGATGTGTAGGACCAGACGCGAGCCCCCAAGAGACAACGGTCGTGGAAGCCTCTCCGCGCGTTCTGCGATTTCAGTATAGTTGGTGCCAATTGAAGAAGGATCGTAGAAAACCTTGTTTCGAGTGTGAGCCATACATCTCCCCAACCACTTATTGGAGATGGGGACCAGACATACCATGCATGTCTCCGTCCTCACGGTAATCTCTACACCAATTTCCAGCAGTCCACGTTCGAGTCTCTTGGCGAGTTGGTGGACAGACGTTAGTTTCGGGAAATTATTGGAAAGCGCAAAGGCCGCAGTTGCAGCGAGGAAGCCCGTCTGCCGCATCCCCCCGCCGAAAGCTTTCCTGAACCAGCGAGCGCGAGTAATAAACTCCTTGTTCCCGATTAGACAAGAGCCAACGGGAGCGCCTAGAAGAAGAAGACTCAGAGTGTCTCGTACGCTTTCTTATACCCGTTCGTACTGACCGAGTCCCTTGCTGAAGCAGGCGCTGATAGAGTCAAAAGGTTTACAAAGCACATCGAGTGGTGTGCCGGTCTCTATAGCAACGTGCCAGATGCGAGCACCATCAAGATGTATTTTGATACCACGCTTGTGTGCGTATTCAGAGATGCGGACGATCTCATCCTGTGGAAATATCGATCCATAGAGTGTGTTTTCTAGTTCTATCACTTCGGTAAGGGCACTGTAGACGATTAAGCGAAGAATAAGAAAGAAGGGGGGAAAGGGGCGCACAAGTGTATGTTATCATCCAAAACGATGAAGTTTTGGATGTCCTCGAGGGTCAGGTGGCGACCTTGGCTCCTCGGTCAGTTTGGCGAACGGGAACTTGGGGAAAGTGCTGGTAATGGCCTACCGTTGGAAGGAATGACCGGGATGGCCTGAGCACCGGAATTAAGAGCAATCCCGCCCGCCTCACACGCGTAGAGATGGGAGCGATGATCGCAAAGGACAGAATACGGCGGCTGCTTGAGGTGGGTACGTACGGCCAACTGGTTGGACATAGTTCCAGAGGGAACGAACAGGGCAGCTTCCTTCCCAAACAGCCGTGCCATATGCGCTTCAAGGGCAGCAGTGTTTGGATCATGATAAACATCATCTCCAAGTGAGGCTTGAATTGCGTATTCGTACATCTCCTTGGAGGGGGCTGGAACAGACGCATCGCCGCTCAGATCCGCTTAGCAAATGTTAAGTATAGCATACCTGTCAACGTATCCGCTATTCTCAAGGAAATATTAGCGGAGAGTAATTTGGGCAAATAAACATACTTACAGACAAAGGATCTGGACACAATCGACCGGTGCTGTTCATTATCCTTGGCTTGATTGATCGCTATGACATCCAGTTTAGCGGGATCTGTGACGCAATCCCTCCCTTTCAAAAAATCGCCTGACATCGCGGGTGCCATGGTTCAGAGAACTGATCAAAGAAATGACTCATATTTCGTCCCAGTCCCATGTGTGGCCTGTGGGAGAGTCTCACCGTCTGAATCTGAAATCTCCGAATCGCATCATCTCGGATCTATCGGGCCGGTGTTATTTTCTGTTCGTGTTCACTTTCTGTGTTTTCTCAGTCTATACGCTGTCGTGGGATGGGGAATGTAAGTCTTTACTGCCTCACGCACCACCAAACTAACCCCATGCAGGGTGCTAAGGCACAACAAAAGCGCGAACGCAATGCCGATAGGAACGCACCAAAGGGTGCGAAGAGCCAGGCCAAGTCAAACGACGCTGCGAAAAATATTGTCTGCACAATTTGCAGACAGTCTTTCGTGAGTTCATTTCCGTTCCTCTTGGACCAGAGGTGCTGAGAGACGGTCCTATCGCAGCTGGTGACCACTAGGGCGCCCGCGTATGAAGATTTATGTCTCACTTGGGTTACCCGTGTCTAACGCTTTCTTAACACCATCTTAGTCTCGAGGAACATTCGCAAAATAAGCACTCCAAACCGATGGCAGACTGTTTCCCAAATGCCCCGAAATAACACACGCTTTCTAGGTGGTGCTGATACGTTGCATACCCGTAAGAGATTTGATATAGTATCTGGGCTGTATAGACGCACATCTACCACTACTGTTCGGTTGATTATATGAAGATGCAATCTATGCGTGGAGGAATGAGTTTGCGTATCCCGTGTTGAGAACCAGCTTGGGTACATCGGAACATACGCCGTACGAATGCGCTGACTTCATAAACCAAATGCGCCTGTGGCTCCACTTGCATTTGCGCCAACGTTCTGTAACCGTTCTCCGACCTTCTTGTTCGCCTCAAAGAACTTGGCCACGCATCGGTCTATGCATACGCTCTCGCCCTTGTTAAGATCCCCCTCGGCATACCGCGTGCTGATACACTTGGCGTGACATGTTCTGAAAAAGTAGGTGAGGGATAGGAAAATGTGAATAGGCCAAGGCTACTTGCGAGACAAGACGATTGAATATGTCGGTGACCATGTCCAACCTGGGGGGCTTGAACGTCAGCACTCCGTAGACAGTGATGGAGAGAGAATGGTGCCGCACTCTTGTATGGCCATTTCCACACGTTCCGGGTTTACTGAACCCGTAGGCGCGTTGGGGCTGCGACCGAACATCGACATGGTTGCTTTTTTTTTCGGAAGAGCCCAACGTTGAGTGAAGGATAGGTGTGTATGCGTGTGTTAGTGCCACGTGCAAGTCAATTTATCGGAATTGAATTGAATTGGAAAAGACGCGCAACCCGCAAGTTCCGCCAGACCGCGCCAACTTGAATGGAAGGAACAACGACACTAGCGGTTCACAGATGTCGTTTTGTGGACTTTTCGCCCTCTTCTGTTACTGCGCTCGCGTTTCCTCCTTTGCCGTTGCTTTCTACCAAGGGAAAGCAAAAAGCAACCACAGAGGGCATGGTGCCAATGTTCGGCCCTCTCATAGTCGGTCGTGCCAATGGTAACATCGAGATCTACGAGTGGACTGGTTCAGCATCGGCTGTTGAAGCTCCGCAGGCCTGGGTGTTGAGGAAGGTACGCAAACATTCACTTGATCCTTTGGTCCCCACATTGACTACATCGTTTCGTTTCTCAGACGCTCTCTGGGCTAATCCCGTCCAAAGTCGATTCGCTCGCACTTACACTCAAGTGTCCCGTTGATTTACGGGGGGACGATATACCTTCAATTTCCGATCTGCGGTTATTCAGCACTGGCGGGGGCAGTGAGTTAATCGAGTGGGATATGGTGCATACGACTATCCGTGTAACATGATCTTCATAGTCCGCGTACCCTTCTGACCTTTTCGATACAGAGGTCAATATCGTCACAAGGCGGCTCTATTTGGTCTATTGCCACAAACCCCGCATCGACGGCTCTCGCACTCGGATGCGAAGACGGTTCCATACACCTTTTATCTTTAGAATACGACACCCTTCGACACCTTCGCCGACTCGACCGGTCGAAGAGCCGCATTCTCACCTTGGCTTGGGGACCACCCTTTTTGCGAGGAAGCAGAGATCGTGTCCCCACCACCCATGACCAGGACGACAGTAGTGACGAAGACGAGGATGAATGGCAAGACTCTTGGATTGTAGCAGGGTGCTCTGATAGCAGTCTGAGGAAGTGGGATGTTTCTTCGGGGAGAATCCTTGATAGAATGGGCACGGACAAAATCAAAGGAGAGAGGACGCTGGTTTGGGCGGTTGGGGTTTTAGGGTAAACGAATTATCACCTTTGCCCCGTTAAACGACTACTCACATCACTCAGCGACGGTACAATTATCTCCGGCGACTCTCTCGGAATGGTGAAGTTTTGGGACTCACGGACATGCACTCAATTACAAAGCTTCGAGGCTCATGGTGCAGATGTGCTCTGCTTAGTGGTTGGATCCGTGAGCGGCGCCACTATTCTACGTGATCGTTGGCTGATTGCCTATAGGAGGGAACCTCAGTATACACGTCCGGAATCGACCAAAAAGTATCGCAATTTTCTCTGATTAAATCTTCGTCAAAGAGCGATCCAATTTCAGTCGTCCTGCACAAAGTGGGTGCGAACAGCGACGAAACGGATGCATTCTCATGATGTGCGCGGCTTGTCCATGTGGCCGCCTTATTCACCTTTGCCCCCATCTCACCAACGTGCCTTCCGGACGGATATTGCCCCTCTCCTTGTCTCTGGTGGATTAGACATGTGTATCGTCGTGACTCCCGCCGCTCTCCCGCGAAGTACCACGCGGATCACCAACCCTCTAGCGACGAGCGTGAATGCGACATTCGGGGATGCTTACCATCGAAGGATTGCGTACTCCTCCGGTGTACATGGGACGGTTGGCCTGCACTTAGCAAAGGGAGCACGACTGGTGTTGAGCACTGGCGATACTAGCTTGGCTGTCTGGCGCCTTCCGGAAAAGCTTTCGGTTAAGGAAGACTCAGAACTAGCACCCATTGGGAAAACTCATGGCTGGAGCAAAGTACTCGAAATGGACTTGCGGGTTCAAACGAATCTTGTTGCTAGTGCAATATCAGACGACGGGCAGTGGCTAGCCGTCTCCGACGCTTTCGAGACGAAATTATTCTTGCTCCGAACAGAAGTACGTTCTCTCTCCGTGTCGTTGTATGCCACGTTGGTCATCTTGAGCCATGCAGTCCTCGATAGATTTGAAGCCAGTGCGCGTTCGCGACTTTCAGACAATATTGAGAGAACGACTCTCAGATGCTCCATCAACAGTGCGGTGCTTCCGCTTTACTCTTCTCTCCCGACTGTTCGAAACTCATCGTAGCCACCACAACCGGCTTTGTCTTGGTCCTTGATCTCGTATCCGACCCAGTCTCTGCGAGGGTGCTTCGGAGGTTTGATCAACACAGAAGTAGGAACTCGTCAGTCGAAGGACGGGCCTTGACCGGACGAAGAAACGGCGTTGACCACGAAGCGGATGTGTTGGAACCTGGGCAGGATGTACACGATTCTGACTCAGGAACCGACGACATCGATGTCTGGCCCACTCATTCAGGGCCCCTGCCGGCTACGATCACGCGCGCGGCCGTAAGCCCGGACGGCCAATGGCTCGCGACCACCGATGACCATATGCGCACGCACATCTTCAACCTCGACTCGGTGCGACACCACTCCTCCCTCCCATCTTTCCCCCAACCTGCCCACGCGCTCGCTTTTGCGCCGACCTCCCCGTCTCTACTTATTCTCGGCTTCGCCAACAACAGCGTCGAGGTGTATGACGTCGAGGTGCGCCAATTTCCGGCTTGGTCCCGGGCGCTGTGTGCTGGACTCCCTAAACGCTTCACGCATCTGCACGATGCAATCCTCGGAGTCACGCTTGCGCCTGCGTCTGCAGATAGTACGACGGATCAGAGGAGTGAAAACGTTAACGTTTTAGCGCTGTTCTGGGGGGCAACGTGGCTGTGCAAGGTGCAGTTTGATGCGCCAGTTGGGTGGGGAGGCTTTGAGAAGAAACGACGGAGACGACGCAGTGAAGCTGCCGAGCGTGACAGAGGCGCTGCGCACAACTTCAAACTTATCACGCAATACCGGCAGATATTACTAGCCGAGTTCCTTGCAGCTGGCGAGCTCGTCGTGGTGGAACGCCCCCTCACAGACGTGCTTGCCGGTCTCCCACCACCTTATTTCAAGCCAAAGTATGGGGCATCGTGATTTCGTGTATAGAAAAAAAGTAATCTAGTAACTATTGCGGTCCCAATGCGTATTTCTGGGCTGAAATGCGTTCTAATCGTATCAGAAAGATGCGTATTGATAAAACAGCCAAACCAGACGTCTGGCTTTCGCCAGCCAGAATAAATATTAGGGTGTGGAGGAAGTGCTAGCGCTACATGGTGGAGCGGAAGAGGGTTAAGGGGAATACTTAAAGGTGGGTGTTATTAGTATGCGGCTCACCGCCGCATTTAAAGCTGTTGTCCAATGTGTGCCTTAAGAGAGTCCTCTGTGTCTTGTTTTTCGCTCTCTCTGTATTTCTGTGCGTCAGAACCAACAGCGAGGAATGTGCGCAAAAAGACATACGCAGAATTGAGAAGAGATAGGTAGAGGGTCCAGAAAACACCACATGTTTGTTGAAATGGGACGCGATATGGTAGAGGCATGAAACGAAAATTGATAAACTATGGTGTCGCGGTTCAATAGTGTCCAGAAAAGAGGGGGGGGGGCGCAAAAACAACCAACCTGCGCAGCGGGCCATATCTTCCAGTTGGCTACTAACGCCGGCTGATAAATGTCTTTAAATCTGGCGCAAATATGTTCTAGGTCGCGACCTTCCATCATGCCCATAGAACCGAGAAAGACGGAAAGCTGCAGTTCCCGTGTCAGCAAAACTACCAGAGGTGCACGCGCTAAAATATGGGCGCACACCGATGGGCGCCATGACAAGCTGGTCAACAACTACTCTCTTGGACAGCGCGGTAAAACCGGTCGATTTCCCTCCGTGTGAAGGAAGAGGAAACTTCAGCTCGAGAAATCTGTTCCAGCGCCCAAAGAGGGGACCTGCGACGCGTTATATGTCATGCTACTTTGCAGAGTAGAAGCACGTACTCATGCTGGCCCCGAAGTAGAAGAAGCGAAGCGTGCGCGGTATGTCATAACGGAAACTTGCCCTGCGGTCATTCGAAGAGATGGTCTTGAAGACAAAAAATTTAGTGTGAACGGATGTAAATCGAAAATAAATCGCACAATATATTGTGACAGTTGAGCAACGGCGTCTCCAAGAGCAGTCAGAGCACCACCCGCAATGGCAAGAGTGCTGTAGGGATATGCCTCGAAAGATTGTCGATAAGCACGAGCGAGGGTGATGCTAGACATAGTCAGCAGAGTCGAAGTGTGGTGCAGTGAGGCGCACACACAATGGTGGCGTTCCTACACGTGGTGTGGCGGGCAGACGCGACAACCCGCGTCTGTGACCCCGCACTCGTCTGTTAACGTTAACATATCTACCATCATGCCTATCTCGCTCCCTGCTCCTCTTGAGGTTCCCATCCAAAGCATTGCTCCTCTTCAACCGCCAGCTGATCCACCAACTGTTGATGATAACACGTTATGCAGAGAATGTTTTGTGTTCCCACGGTATGTACCACGCTGCAACTCAGTCCTATGCGATTCCTGATCTCATCAATTGGTAAGATGATTAAATGCTGATACTCTAAGGCCGCATAGAGTATCAGCATTTAATCATCTCAGCAAAGACTACATGTATGTCCTATTATGCCGGCACATTGTCAGAATGACTTACCCTTTCAATTACTATCCAGCTGCTGCCCCTGTTGCTGCTGTTGCCCCAGGGTGGTTTCGAATCGCTGTAGACCAATTCAATGCAAGATTTGATCAAATTGATACAAGATTTGATCAGGTTGATGCAAGATTCAATGCAAAATTTAGGCGAATCAATACAAGACTCCAGGAGCAACAAGCTGCCATACGTGTAGTTAATGAACTGGTTCAGGAATTGCAATATGACATGGGTGAAGTCAGGGAAAACCTCAGCCGAATGGAACGTATAAGTGCAATTGTATGTATCGACATATCCTTGATTTTTAGAAATAAAATTTTGTGCCTTTTCAGGCACTCAACAGATCACAAGCTACGGGTTCAGTAAGGCGCTCCAGGAGGTCTCTTTCCCAGATGGGACCTTTCCAACAAGACCTGTATGTCAAGGACTCGCCACTCCCTTTCCTGCCACTGACTGTATGGAAGCCGCACAACCTTCCACTAATCGACCAAAAAGGCAACACTAGAAACCATGAATGAAGCTCAGCTGAAGATATACCATCAGAATTACTGCCCTCAGCGAGCAGGTGTTAATGGAAGGTTGGATAGTGCTGTGCGCAGGCGGGAGGTCCTCATAGAAATTGGATGTTCCTTTGTGTGATCAGAAACAGATACACTAGCTACAATAATACAACTAGGCGGCCTATTCGAGCACTCTCTTTACCACAACTACAACTAGTCCTAATAAAATAGTTTTGTACTTCTCAGTGACGCAGAGTTTCGACACGTACCCCCAGTCGGTAATGGGTAGTTCCCTTGCCCTATCACACGCAGAAGCGCATTGATCCATCCACTATGTGTAGTAACGGATATGTCTACAAAAAGGTGCCAACGTGTGATCGCCTGCGACAGACGAAGAGGTGGATGTGAACGTACAGGTATTATCGTGGCCGTTCTCAAATACTCGATCCAAGAATAATTTGGCCCGTCTCTCTGCACTCTCCTTGGTTTCGCGCTCCGGGGACCACAATACGTCCTCCTCTTCAAATCCTTCCTCAAAGGCGAAGCCAGGGAAATCTGAATGAATTTCTGACCGTGTCCTACGCCTGTCGCATGTGTGTTCACCATTCTCCTCCCTACAGTTCTGGACGAGAAGTCGATTCGGATGCGTCAATAGGTTATGCAAAACGTGGGACAGTTTGATTTTCCAATACCTCCACAATAAGAGGCTTCATGTGTGCCGGAAGCACGTCAACGAACGTAAGCTCGAAAGTACGAATAGCTCTCGTCAGGGGACTGCAATAGAATTCCTGAGGGATCGGAACACCTCGGAGTATCTCACGTTCCCAAGCGGTATGAGCGCTCCGGGCTTGGTCTTCACCAATCGCAGTCAGGCGGGGATCAGCTGCGTGAAGCGGAAGGTTAGACAACATTACAGTATTGTGTGAGAACCGGAGAAACTTGAACAACGCACGTCCCCATGTAAGTTCACCGTCCCCGTCTAGTAGGGCCCATTTCCTTTATCACTTGCTTTGAGTATCCTGAGGTGACACCACAACGAATATTACACACTCATCCCATGCCTGTTCGAGTCAACGCTGCTCAGAGATGCAGCATACACAGATAAAGCCGCTTACTTTGTGACCATATTTGAACTCTGCAACGTTATCTACGGTAGACCTGTGGGTGTACCGCAAATATGACGCAAGCAAAGGTTACCTACGATTGCCTTCACCGTGCCTTCCGGAGAAGAGGACCTTGTACGAAATGGATTCCGAGCAAGTGGATTTCAAACCCTCGATCTCTCCCACAAAGTGAGGCCATGATCTCGATAAAAGACCAAAAAAATCTGGAGTCTACCCATAGGGTTCGAGTTGCCAGTGGTTGTGTCGCACAATCACGGCTGCGCTTACTGGATCAATGACTGCGGACGCAGCGGGTGGTGTATCTTGGACAAAAAATCCTGAAACAACCTAGGAATGGACAAGCGCAATAAGTAAAACGGATCGAGGCTGCAAAGGGAATGATGGTATCACCTCGTAAGTCCTTCCAGGCATGTTGGTGTGTTGATGATGAAACTGAGGTGTGTCAGGACCGGACCGAACATCCTTTGCGCAGCATATATAAGTAGACCCTGTGCGTGCACAAAACGTGCACAAAACGCGCCCACGCACTGATCGATTAGTACGCTGATATGAACCTGTGCGACCACAGTAAACCACGAGACTATATCCCAATCTCGGACCATGCCCTGTGAGACTGCGATATCCGCAGTGCCAGCGTGATTGATTTACATATGTGTTTCTTAGAATTGGCAATCTAAGAACCGCTGCCCTAGTAGGTTTCTCCCCACAGTTGTGGGATTAAACCTAATCCTAATCTCCGGGCCTAGGTCAGCATCGACGGATCCAGTAGGAATTGACTCACGCAGCCTTCTCAGCTCGATTGACCCCTATTCGCAGTTGAGAGCTACTGTGTGCCTAACTTTGATTCTCCCTCGATTTTTGCGCGTATTCTCGATAAGGATAAGGTAGGCAGCTTACTGTAACGTATCTGTCATTATAATATCAACCACTGACCATTACTTAGGGTGGCCACTTTTCAATCTCACCGAAGGGCACCTTTACCACCAAGCAGAATTATCTTCCCAGTTCAAATGTTGTATTCTCCGTACCACTTGCATAGTCACGTATCGTATTGATGCGTCGTCCGTGTTTATCTAGGTTGTGCAAACCAAGTGCTTCCATTCTACCGTTCGTCACGTAGTAGCTTTAACCTTCACCCCGACTCTAGGTTCCTCAATGAAGAGGGCGTCATCGGTGTCACTGGTAGGTCTTGTGAACGTACGCGAGGCAGGAACAAGCTGAGAAGACCGGGAACTCCCTAGATTTCCTTCCTCGTAACCCGGCCGCTGCCGCGCACAAACCTCTCTTGCACTGGTTGATTCGTCGCATAGAGGTCCGTATTCATCATTTGGACCGCGTAATATCGTTGCTTTCATCTCTTTGTAGGTGGTGCGTGGACACCAGTCACTGCGCGTCGAATGTGCGCCGGCCTTCAACTATGCGCTCGCTAAGCACCATACCTCGCTCGTTTCTGACGATTCGATTCCTGCCGTTGGCGGGGACGCCCAGAAGAAGGCCCTCTTCGAATCAGGCGATCTTAGTCTTGATCTTCGTTTCATTGCAGAATCCGTTGTCGACGGCGTCCCGTCGCCTTCTGTCGAATTTCAAACCCTCGACCTGAGGTCCCGTGGCCATAAAGGCCTTAGCGTCAGTGCTGATTTGGACTTGGTGGAAGGCCAGGTCGTTACTTTTGTGCTGCGCACTCTGCCAAATGAGACCGAAGAGCAGCACACTTCCAACCCACCTAGTGACAAGACCCAAGGATCGGGAGTCTCGCTTGGTCGTGAGTTCTGTTGCCGTCGAACCAAACGTTGAGCTACTAAGTATGGAATATCAGAACACCCAAGCGGCGTTGACCATGTCCACAACCGAAAAGACCCGTTCCTTACCCCGGTATGTGATTTACCGTGTGCGTGCGCTGCTTGAGTATCGCTAATGCTTGAGAAGGGCCTTCTTCACGACCTGTTACGAGGTACTAATGATTACTGGAATGCCTGGATTCGCAGGTCTACCTATGATGGCTCTTGGAAAGAGGCTGTTCACCGCAGCGCGCTCGCGCTGAAGCTTCTCATTTACGAGCCAACAGGTTCGCCTATGATACCTGATATTGATTGCGATCCTATAATTCGTGTGCAGGTGCTGTGGTTGCCAGCCCCACTTTCAGTCTACCCGAGTTCATTGGTGGGACGAGAAACTGGTGCATCCTACTATTTCCTGCCTTGCATCGCCTCTTCAACCGGGTTTGATATAGGGATTACAGAGCGTCGTGGATTCGCGACGCCTCCTTCACGCTCTATGCATTGATTCGTCTCGGATTCACGCACGAGGCAGATTGTAAGCGCAGTGTCTGATTTTGATGACTAGGGCCTCAGCATTCTTCCTCCCGCAGCGTACATGGAATTCATATACAATAGATTGAAAGACAAAAACCCTGACGGCTCGCTACAGATAATGTATACCATCCACGGTCGGCTAATTCCGTAACCCACCGAATTTCCACTAACCGTCCTTCTCGTTCCAGGGGAGAAGATCTTCCCGGAGAAGGAACTCACACACTTGGACGGGCATAAGGGCTCAAAACCCGTTAGGATTGGGAACGGGGCTATCGACCATATCCAGCTTGTGAGAACAAACCATAATCCTTTTTGGTCAGACTGATTTTGCAAATCTTCAGGACATCTATGGCGAATTGTGCGATGAGAGACCATTCCCTTCTGTGGATAAAATAATCAACACCTCTCTAGGTTGGATTGTGTCTATCTCGCCCAAAAGGTGAGTATCTACATTAATACGCCTCCACTTCGATTCTCAACCTCTGAAGTTCGGTAAACCACTGGCAAGTCAATGCTAGATACATTTGAGATTCAACTAACAGGCCAACTTCCTAGTCGTATGATATATGGTATCGGCCGTCCCTGCGCATCGCCTAGTTGTTACTCACTCACACACACTTGAATTTGGCGTTCTAGGGTCGCGGTTCGAGACCTGTACGTGTTTTGAACAGTCACTGGGAGACATCCTGAAATAATGATGCCGTCAAACAGAGTGGACTGTATGTTTTCTATGGTCGCGTATACGACTGTTATTAATTGATGTTGTCGACAGTCGTTGTTGCCCACTGCCATGAACCCGATTTGTGCGTGCTACGCTTTCAACATTATCTTCCCTAGTCGTGGTTCTAATAACTACCCATTCTGACCGGGTGCCTAGATCCATTTGGTCAGTGCGCGAGAGAAAAGATGTTGGCGATGCCCTTACTAGTGACGTTCATGGCAGGGAGGTACGGAACAAGAAGAGACATTTCACGGTGAGTGGAGTACCTTTGCTTTTCGGCCTGCCCTCGCTGAACGTCCCTGCTTTACAGTATTCCAAGGTACGCAAGCTACATTCAGACCGAACATAGTTAATGCTAAAAGCGGCCAGATTATGATGTGGTACGTACCACACCTTGCAGCAGCGAGTACACTGCTTTACTAGCACTGGGTAAGGGTGGCAATTGACCGAGGTACGTGTGTAGTCGTCGACTTGACCGACGTTTTGTCACTCCTTATCAGGCCTCCGCCTTGCCGACAAGCGCTCGCTCCCCTGCCCCCGGCGCACTCAGTGGCTAGAGGCTCGCGACAACTTATACGAGCAGATAATGCAGAAAGCATGGAACTCGGAGAAGAAATTCTTTGCACAAAGCTCTGACGAAATCAACATCCTGGATTCCGCTGTGCTCATAATGCCTCTCGTGTTTTTCTCCACGGCGGTAAGTCAGCTCTCGTGGACATACTCAACATACTCATTGACTCGACCTGCCGACTCGAAAGTCTGATCCGCGCTTCCGGAGCACGCTGGATGCTATCCTGAAAAGTCCTGAGCGCGGTGGTCTCACAGCAAACGTAAGCCGAGTATTGTGTACAGCGCCAGCTCTCAGCGCCTTCCGTGTAGAATCTTGTCTACCGCTACAACACATCCGAGTCTGATGACGGCGTCGGTGGAGAGGAAGGCACTTTCTGCCTGTGCACTCTGTGGTCAGCGGGCTCCAGCTTAATGAGGCGTAGACGATGACCATGCTCCACGCACAGGTGCATCGAGGCCTTGACTCGCGCGGGGGAATTCGACAAGGCCGCTCTACAGCAGGCAATCAGAATGTTTGACGTATGTCAAATGAAGGCCAGGATGACGGCTCCGAGACTCATTCACGACAGGACTTTTTGCAATATACCAACCACTGTTGGTTTGTGTACTGAGGAAATCTCTCCGGCAGGCGAAGGGTGAGTGCATCTCTCGTAAGGTCGGTGTCGGCGCTGTGACCTCCACTCGTAGACTGGGTAACGCCGTGCAAGGCTTCACGTACGTATAGCGTCCATAGTCTTTGCTTCGATGATTGACTGAAGGACTTCGTCTAGACACGTCACGCTTATCTCGGCCGCATTCAATCTCTCTAGGACTATGAAAAAGGGAAGATTCTGAGAAGCGAAGTGGGGTGAAACGAAATGGAGTTCTTGACATGTTACTTGTGTGAATGGGGTAGCGACTGAGGCCGTCCTGCAGATTGTACGAATGATGTACATGTACGAGTGATGTGGTCAACAAGATCCTGTGTAGGAGGCCATAATGTGCATCTGAAGTGTTTAAAGTAACCGGAGATGTCCTGTCACTTGGTTTATCAATTCTACGGGCGCTACAGGGGTACGGATCGAAAGTGAGTGAGAGTATTTCATCGCTCGTAGCTGGGTACACACCAGGTCCAATGCCGAGAACGGTCCTGGAGCCGGCCTCGACTTGTGTCCTTCCCCTAACACAGACGCTACGTGAGATATTCGCGGGCAAAGATGCGCCCACGCTTACGCATCCTGGATTGAACGCGCGCAAAGATTTAAGCTTTTCGCGATCGCTTCTAGTTCAAGGATCTCTTCCTCCGAAGACGCTTTCAGGGCAATCTTGGCCTGTCTGTACGATGCCGAAAGTGAAACCGATGGGAAACGCAGGCAGGAAGGGAGAGTACAAGTTACCCCTGTTACTTCCCAATGGCGCACTAGCTTGCGTTAAAATAGTCTTAGCGACTGGTTGACCCCACCGCAGAGTGTGGTACCAAACTCACTTTAGGATTCTTTTTCATCCAGCGCCTTGTAACAGGCCAGCGTCGCGTGTCTGTTTCGTGCCAAGGAGGCGAGGTATTTCCGACGTCAGGATGCAACGCGAGTGCCACAGAGACGGACGTACCCGCACTGAGCGGCAATCTTGCCGGGTGACATCTTGAGGTCCGTTCTCACCACAAGTACCTTGATTGTTACATGGGGGGCAACTGGCGTCGGCAAATGGTGAACGCGTAGAAAGACTGGAAATGCGCACGAGTTTACAGGGCTGAAGGAACCCGGGCGACACCGTGGATAGATCTCCGTCGGCAGCGGAGTCTTCATCGTCACTAGAGTCATGCCCATCTCGTTCTTTTGGGTTTGGGATCGCTGGTGGTGATGGTGGTGGCTCGACCTGACCACGACTTTTTCTTTCGCCCTGTGCTGACCCATACAGGAAGCCAACGGTGGCAGAAGCAACTGAGATCGTTACTGCGAGAACATCTGTGTCCCAAACAAATGTCACCGGTGAAGAACCCACAACTACAAAGGTTGATATACCAACAGAGTGACTGTTTTTCCATGACCGAGTGGAAGGAAATGCAATGAGCTTACGTACACACGCAGACTTTTTCTCGATCGACTCGGTCCGTCTCTCCACTCAGATTACAGTCGCCCTGTGGTTTCGAAAATCAATAGCGTTGCACACGCATCTTCCCTCCTTAGAACGGCCAACAATGTCCGATGCAGAAACTGCTGCCTACGACATCGCCGCACGATGTCGTAGTCGGCCAGAAGCCCTTCTCAGAGCTAGAGCTTTCGGGACCCACTCTACAAGGTCTCGAAGAGATGGGCTTCGAGACAATGACGCCAGTTCAGGAAAAGTCGATACCTCCCCTGCTAGCGGGAAAAGACGTGCTCGGCGCGGCGCGTACGGGGTCGGGAAAAACGTTGGCGTTCTTAATCCCCGCAATTGAGCTGTTGCATAGGATGAAGTTCAAGCCTCGGAACGGTAACTTGTTCCTCTCCTTTATTTCTCAGGCACTAATGGCGTCCTACCTTTCAGGGACAGGGATCGTCATCATCTCACCCACAAGAGAACTCGCTCTACAGATATTTGGAGTAGCAAAAGACTTGATGACACATCATTCACAAACTTTTGGAATCGTAATGGGGGGTGCGAACCGAAGAGCGGAAGTCGATAAGCTAGTGAAGGGTGTCAACCTACTAGTGGCAACACCAGGGCGGTTATTGGACCACTTGGAGGTACGCAGACTAGGTTCCGATAGTGTCTTCGTGGATTGAATGTGCCTGTCAGAATACTAAGGGATTCGTCTTTCGGAATTTGCGGGCCCTCGTCATTGACGAGGCGGATCGCATATTGGAGATAGGATTTGAAGAGGAAATGAAACGAATCATCTCCATCCTGCCAAACGGTGTGTCCCTTAGTACCCTCGTACCCGCAGACAACCCTGAAGGGGGAATCTAGAAAACCGCCAATCCATGCTTTTTTCCGCGACGCAAACGACCAAGGTACAGGATTTGGTCCGAATATCGTTACGGCCGGGTCCCATCCTCATAGACGTGGATGGGGCCGAACAGACAAGCACGGTGACGACATTATCCCAGGGTTACGTCGTCTGCCCGTCAGACAGGCGTTTCCTTCTCCTATTCACATTCCTAAAAAAGAACCTCAAAAAGAAGATCGTCGTGTTTTTCTCCAGCTGCAACTCGGTCAAGTACCACGGCGAGCTGCTGAATTATATTGATATCCCCGTCCTTGACCTTCATGTGTGTGTGCGCGCGCTCGAGACTATCTAAACATTCTAACCCCGCCGCTTCCTGTAGGGGAAACAAAAACAACAGAAGCGCACGAACACATTTTTCGAGTTTTGCAACGCAGAATCCGGCATCCTGCTTTGTACCGATGTGGCTGCACGGGGCCTAGACATCCCCCGCGTTGATTGGATTGTGCAATTTGACCCCCCAGATGACCCGTGCGACTATATACATCGCGTAGGGAGAACAGCCCGCGCTGGGAAAGCGGGGAAGAGCTTACTTTTCTTGTTGGAAAGCGAACTCGGTTTCTTAAGATTTCTAAAAGAAGCCAAGGTGCCGCTTAACGAGTTCACATTCCCGGCAGATCGGATAGCGAATGTCCAGTCTCAGGTAAGATACTCTTTACAAGTACTTTACCAGGGCAACAGACGCTGAAACCGCCATAGTTGGAAAAACTACTGCAAAAGAATTATTTCTTGCACCAATCTGCCAAGGACGGCTACCGTGCCTATCTTCAGTCATATGCGTCTTACTCTCTAAAGAAGATATTCGACGTAAACAAACTCGATCTCGCCAAGGTCGGGAAAGCGTTCGGGTTTGCTGTTCCTCCACGAGTGAACATAAGCATAGGAGGAGGGAAGAGCGGCAAACGAAAAAGGGAAGAGGAGAGTGAGGACGAAGAGGATGGTGAACCGGAGCGGAAGGGACCAGCACGTGGGGGAAATGGGAACAAGGAACGAGAACGCCGAATTGAGAGACTGGGGAAGCGAAAGGTCGAGAAGGAAGTTTTCCGAAATCGAAAGAAGTCGAATTGGGCCCGATGACATTAATGCTTATGTAATTGAACACGCCATGCCATTACCATACGTCAAACGAACAACCAACCTTCCTCCTTGTCATCTCACTCGAATTACCACCTTCTCCTCTCCCAACAATCTTCTTCGCTCTGCTAATTCGGTCTTGTTATGGCTACCACGCAGGTCTGTTTTTTTGGTCCCTTCTCCCTTCATCTCCTAATTACAGCGCGCTCATTGTCTCCTTTTTTTTCTGGGTGATAGCACTACGTCTGGGCTGGAGGACACATCATCCTCTTGATTTCTGCCTTGAGGTACATCCTGGCTTGGGCTGCTTTTAAGGCACCCTCGCCCTGGTGGTATAAGGGTTCGGCTCTTAGCTACTACTTTCGTCCGTGGGCTTCCCTGATCGTGACGTGTCTAGCGAGCTACGCTGGGGCACTTGTCAGTTATTCAATCGTCTGCCAGTAAGTTGCCCTCTTCTCGGATGATCAATGGCCTAGATATTAACCCCTACGAATAGAAAATCGCTTGGTGTAAGTAGCTCAGCGACGGATACTTTCTTCACTGTATCTCACAGCGTGGCAGTCCCCACAGCCAAATACCGCGTGGGTCCAGCGTGCCCTCGCCGATGAAGTGAGCACAAATACCTTGCTTTGTTGTTACGTACACTGACGCCCTCTCGCAGAATGTACAATATCTCATCCTCGCCTTCTTCTGGTTCACCTCGAAGCCTATTGCTCGTAAGCTGACCCCTGACTCTTAGCGAGTAATGACCATTGCTCACATGTTGACCGTCCCAGTTTCGCTCTTTCCTTACACGATCTTCTCGCTTTTCCACGCGCTGACGTTTACTCGTACGACTCTGATGCCCCAAATCCTACAACCCGGACCACCGGCCACGGCGGGTGGTGCGCCCACCCCTCACCCCCTTTCGAAGAAGCTTCAAGTTTGGGTTAGATGTAAGCTCGGTTTTGTTGGTCAACCGGATAGTTCTCTTACTGTTCTCCAGCCAACTACGACCACGCCATGAGGATAGTGGCTTACACGGAGATCTTCATCCTCGTTCGCGTCATTGTCGGCGCTATCATGTTCCGCAACTCGTTCCTTACGCCGATCATCTACGCGCATTTCGTCCGCATGCGATTCTTCCAGTCGGCGTTCACCAGGGAGGCCATCGTATATGTCGCACTCAAGATTGACGGATATGCTAATAGGCCCGATGTGCCACCGGTTGTTAAGCAAGGTTGGGTGACGGTGCAAGGCTTGATTGGGCGGTGGACTGGCACGACTCTGAATGCGTCAGCTGCCCAGGCTCCACCCGCTGCTGGGGCCCGATAAGCTGAACACGGTTGGAACGTGCGCAGCGGGTAATCTAGGTTATTCTGAGTCTCCACTGGACGGTGAAGATATTGCTGCTGGTCGAGTGATCTACTTGACCGGCTTTTTTGTTTCCCATTGCGTCTAGATTTCTGTATATATCCGCATCGTAGTACTTGTGACGTCACTCGTACTCGTTCCTCTGGCGATATTTAATGATTTCTGTGCTGTTGCTGTAATCCATCCCGTTATCGTTCCGACTGCTCAGGTGCTTGCGAGTGTCATAAGCACGTGGGCCCAATTTGGGCAAGTCTGAGGAACCGAACGGACGAAATTCAGAAGCACGGCCATGTCACGTATTCCAGTCCCCTCACACACTCGTACCCTCCAAGAGCCCATCTCCCTTCCCACAACAACGCGCAGTCTCGCCCGTGCCATCGTCTCGTCATAATACTGCGTCCATGTCATCTCTCTCTCTCTCGGGTCACGCTAGCCCTGTAGGAGGAAAGAAGCTGTCCAAGAGGGCCCTTGGTGATGAGGTCGGTTTTTCAACGTTCAAATGTGTTCCCACCTGCAATTTTGCGTATCTAACTCTGAATGACAGGCTTTGCGCAAGAGGATCGAGAATGAACTGTCTCGAAAGCGCACTGTTTCGACTGCTCAGCAGGCTGGTCGCAGACGTGGAGGCAAACCCAACGTAGCCAAGGGCACCGTGGCGGCGCTCAAGCCCAGCCCTGCGCTTACTGTTCCAGACACCATCACCGTCGCGGAAGGCAAGCCAACTTTGTGCAGCGAAAAGGACCGACTGCGTCCTCGTCGTTGACGATGAAGAAGGACTCAGCGGTATATTTACCGCTAAGGACCTGGCGTATCGGGTACGCTCACAAAGGTCTCTCCCTCTTCGGTTTAGTTACCTAACATGTCCTCACAAGGTCACTGCTGAGGGCATCGACCCCCACACAACCCCAGTCAGCCAGGTGATGACTCGCAATCCTATGGTGACACGGGACACCACCAGCGCAACTGAGGCTCTACAACTTATGGTAGAAAAGCACTTTAGGCATTTGGTATACTTTCTTTGTACCTGTCCACATTCGCACGCCTCACGCCTGTTACCTTAGCCCGTCTGCAACGAAGATGGTAACGTCGTCGGCTTACTTGATATTACCAAAGTCTTCCACGAAGCCCTGGACAAGGTCGAGCGCAGTTCATCCGCGTCTGAGAAGCTCTATAGCGCACTCGCTGGCGTCCAGAGTGAGCTTGGCGCCGGGCTCGGCGCAAACCCTCAGACTGCAGCCATGCTCGCCTACGTCGAAGCATTGCGGGAGAAGACTGCCTTGCCCGATCTCACGACCATCATGGACTCGCGTACCCAGCCTGCCGTGGTCGGCCCAAGAGCAACCGTTCGAGATGTCGCGCGCCTCATGCGTGAGCGTAGGACAACCGCGGTCTGTGTCATGGAGCCTACGACCACCCCGAGCTCTCATCCCAGGATTGCCGGAATCTTTACCAGCAAAGACGTTGTTCTGCGCGTCATCGCCGCTGGTTTGGATGCCAGTATGTGCAGTGTCGTGCGCGTCATGACCCCGCATCCCGATACGGCACCCCCAACGATGACTATTCACGACGCTCTCAAGAAAATGCATAGTGCGTAGTTGTTCTTCTGAATCTCGCTTGTGTTTATCAAGCCATTGTTCTTCAGATGGCCATTACTTGAATTTACCCGTTGTCGAGGAGGATGGCCGACTAGTTGCCATAGTTGACGTCCTGAAATTGACCTACGCAACTCTCGAGCAAGTACGTTCTAATCTATGTTGTTTGAGGCTTCTATACCTACACGTTCCTCTCTTAGATGAACCACATGACGACCGAGGGGACCGGTGAGAACGCTCAAGATGCGGAAGGGGGCCCTATGTGGGGTCGCTTCTTTGACTCTATTGGTGGTCACGATGAAACCGAGTCGGCGTATTCGGGTTCCCATGCGCCAGCAGACGCAAACAATTCTTCATTCAGCCTCTCGCATCTCCAACAATCCCCACACTCTGAAGTCCACCCCAATGACTCTGCTTCTGTCGCCGACGATGCGTCTGCGTTGGGTTATGGTGGACATAAAGTCGTTGGAAATATCCCCTCTATTACGGGATTGGCTGTCCCTGTTGATGATGGCACCTACGTTTTCAAGTTCCGCACCCCAAGTGGAAACACCCACCGATTCCAGGCGCGGAAGGACGACATTGAAAATTTGCGGGACATTGTCTCAAGAAAACTGACCGCCGACCCATTCTTCACCGAATTCAAACCTATAAACACGGACGATCCCGTTCCAGACCCCCTCGATTTCAAGCTGGCCTATACAGATGCCGACGGAGACACGGTGCTCATGACGTCTGATACCGATGTTACGGACGCTGTGAAGATCGCGCGTGGGGGGGGGGTTGACCGTGTGGTTCTCATCGTACAGGGTGGACGGGGCTGGGCCGACGTTGGTGTCGGAAAGAGCGAAGACAAACCAGCAGCTGCTCCCGCCGCTACACCGAAGGAATCTAAGGAGGTCGAAAAGACCGAATCGATGCTTCCTTACGCGTTCCCATCTACCTCACCGATCCCGGGGCACGGTTCGCCGACAGAGACAGACGAGGTCTTAGGCATCCCACGGGACTTGTTACTACCAGCGAGCATCGGTGCGCTCGCGGTCGTAATCATCGGAATATTCACCATCTCCCGCTTCACGAGGGATTAGACGCCAAGTTTGCAATCAGGCCAGAATTTGTAGATTGTGGTTCCTCCTGCTTTGATCTTCCCACGTCTCACGTTTGGTGCCCACCTTTTTTTTTTTGACTGTCGTGCATATTGGATACCTTGATCGCTGCATGCGTCCGCTCTTTTTAATGCACCCTAGCCCGTACTCCCGATACAGTAGACGATTTTGAACGACAAAAATTGAGTTTTTAATGATGTTACTAGCACGTGACCCATGTCGCCATTACGGGAAACGTGTTTGACCAGGCTATGCGCACCATCCGTGGCTGCCAAGAGCATGGCCAAAGCTGAGCGCGATGACGCTCTCAACATGCTAGTATGTGACTTCCCTCTGCTATGAGGGAGAGGACAGGTACCTCATCGTGAATAACAGGCGTCAAGACTGTTTGCTGCAATGCTAGATGACATCGTGGTCGATGTCGCTATGCAATCGCACCAGGAAGTGGGGCGAAGCAGGAGAAAGTGTGATGTCTGTTACACATAGTGCGTATTCCCACCTGGCTGCTGCTTCGCTCGTCGCTGACATTCAACTCGTAGTTGCAGACAAGGTGACGTCTCCCCTTCCCCCTTAGGCAGCCCTGAAATAACGGAACGACGCGCGATCAAATTGACGCCCTTATAGTGCACCCACCCGTTCTCGCTAACGCAGCTGTCGCTGGTGCATCGCAGAGCACGTTGCCCGGCTCTAGGCCGAGCACACCGCCCAGGGATGCGGAGACTCCAGCGACTACTGGCACGCCCAACAGCGGCGTGAACAAGAACGGCACTGTGGTTTTGGACTGTGTCGGTTGCGGACGCCCCGTACGTGTGCTCTGAATACGTTTTTTCTTCTTGACTAAACGTGACGCACCATTCGGCGTTTTTCTGTGCAGACGCCCTCTAACCGCTATGCGATTCATTTGAGTAGTTGCATCAGTGACGGCGTGGGTACGCGCAGAGCGGCTGTCCGGAACGCGACGTCCAAGTCAAAGTGCGTTTTTTTTTAATCTTTGCTCTTGGATCTTAACTAACGCGGGTGCAGGATCGGGTCGGATGCGGGACGCTCCGCCTCGCCATACCCAGGCTCAGAGAACGGAAACGTCTCTGATCACTATGCACCGCCACCTCCCCCAGGACCGAAAAAGAAGGGGAGACCACCGAAAAATAAACCTAAAGGTGCGCCGACATGCAGCCTGTCCCAGCGTGTAAACAGCAACTCAAAGTGCAAACGTACATGTGTTTAAAGCTCCCGCTCAGACGGTGAGCGCTGCCAACGACGACGGGGAACCTTTATTGAATCGAAAACGGGTAGCCATTTACTTTCGCTCTCGCTGCCGTATCACTGGTAGACTCATGGTGTGAGGACGCAGCCAGGTTCCCCACTGTCCTCCCCGACAAAGAGTACGAAGAAACATAAAGTGTCAGGTACGCTCACCGAAGATGTATCACCGCCCTTCCCCCAGCTGATGTTTTCTTTCTTTGTTTCCGCGGCTAGCTACACCTCTTGCGCGAGTAGGAAATGTGAGAAGAGTCTACGCCCCTCCGTCAGTGCACTAACCACAGGTAGAGTACCCCCTTGGGCCCCCCTGGGGCTAAATCACAATCCAAGATACCCTCGCGTCTGCGCGAGTCCTCCATCGCATCCTTCCTCGAGCCCGAAGCGACAGGCGCCTCGCCCGGTTCTCGCTCTTCTTCTCCAGGCACGGCGGCCACCCCCACTTCTAGTATTTTCGGGAACGGAAGGGCGAACGGCTTTGCTGGTGGTGGTGGCGGCGGAGAAGAAAAGAGGGTGCCCCCGCGGATCCCGAGCCCACCAAGACCGCCTCCGCCAGTCACTAGACGGCCTGAAACGGACTATCTCGTTGGTGAGCAAGCACTTGACAAAAAAAAAGCGGCCGTTTTATGTGTCTGACGGTGATCTCCCAATGGGGCCAGATGTCGAAGGCGATGAGACTGGTTCTTCGACGGACACCGACAGCGAATAGCGAAGACCCAACGAGAGTCTGGCGGCCCGATTGTTATTTTCCCCGCGGGTTGTACCGTCGCAGTCAGGGTGGATGTGGATATGTCTCATGCTGTTGTCTATTGTTGCTTTGCTACGCTGTCACGTTAATTGCGTTGGACTTATATGGTGGTTGTATGTATTACATTACAGGATTCACGGGTTTGCACCAGCAGGCAGTGATCTTACACCCGGTGCGCGCAGCGGCCGGTCACTAACAAGGAATGAGCTTGCGCCCAGAGTCATGGTGATGACGACAACAATTCTAACATGGAGACCGTCGTCGACCTCGGACACGTTCAGCCGGCGCACAACTCGGTGCGTACGTGCTCATCAGAGACAAACCGAGGCCGAGCACGGGCGGTGGTGCCTGTTGAACCCCAGTGGGAAGTCCGTCGATTTGTATGAGTTATGTCCAAATTACATCGATTGAGTCGAAAAAAATCCAAAAATCAGTTAAATGTTCCGTATAGTCGATGATAATAGATAAATCTTCTGTTTTCTTGTATTGCTATCGATAGTATTACGAGTATTCGAGGAAAATCGAAATAAATTCATCTGGGGATAGGCCACCCAATATCCCAGTGAATTGACTATAATCGACGAAAATTACCACCTTTCGATTGCAGGTGATTATTGTAGATTAATTGTGGACCTCATCAGACAGCATCGATTTCTGGCGCACGATTGCGGTCAATTTTAATACATTAATTATCGATTTTTAATACGAAACACTGATTCAGTAATCGAAGAGACACGAGACTGACTTGATCCCAAAGGTACTACAGGGTGGTACTACAGGGTTTGGCTGGGCTGGGCTGTCCGGACCGCATCTAAACATATGGCATCCACAAAGCAAAGCAGGCAAGGCAAGAGTACAATGGAGAAGCAGAAGAGGGACGATCGGGGAGGCCGTCGGATAGGCTAGTGTGTGGACGCGAGCAAACTGGACACCAAAAGCACAAGAGGAGTGGCGTAAGAAGAGTCTGAGTCGCGTGTCCTGCATATGTTCAGTCAATTGGCCGATGGCACTTCGCCATGCTTCTTGGCCGTCTTCGCTTTCCTCTGAAGAGATATGATTCATCAATAGGTTTCGTGAAAATAATAAGGACTCACCACGGCGGCTTGGGCAACGCGCATCTCTGTTTTGAGTTGCTGGGTATGGGGCAATGTGCCGTTGGGCTGCGTCAACGCGTGCTTGTGCAAATGAACGTACCTCTTTGTCTGTATCAGATAAACCCTTGAAATACGCGTCAAAATCGGCGGCGAGGCCTTGACCGCCGGGCTGCTTTTCGTTCCACTGGCGCATGCAAATGTTTCTAAATACAAAGCGTTAGTGTGTTGGATGCTATCCGAATGAAACGTACTGACTTGACGGTGATGGTGCCAGTTGGTTCAGCTAAAGCAGTTGCAGTCTTTTGTTTCTTTGACGTTGCAGCCGTGGTCTTACCCTCGGCCTTTCGCTTTTTCTCCACGTTGGCCATCGCTCGTTCGAGACGGAGGTTGGGAATTGGCGCATCTGTGGGGGCCGTGATGGGATGGACTGGAACGGGGGTTTGGCTGTCGGATGGACCAGTTGTCGTTGTCTGCGTCGGTTCGGATGGCACTGGAGGTGCAACGGGGTCTTGATTCCCCTGCGCGACTGTCGTATTGGCCTGAGAACGGAGGGTGAATTTGATTCGACGGTGAGGTGGAATCGCCCCATTGGTCGTCGTAGTAGGGTCGCTCCCGCCAGGTGGCGTAGTTCCGGTGGGTCGAGATGGGTCGTCTGAGCCGGTGTGAGTTTCCGCCGTCGCCACTGTCGAGGCCGGCGAGGCCCCTCCAAGTATGTTGTTTGTCACTGCGTGCGTCTGTGTGGTCGTTGCAGCATCCTCGGATGTCTAAGACAGTAGTTACGGTATAAACAGACTTGTACTCACCTGAGCGGGTGCCGAGGAAGTTGGAGCGATGGTGGGGTTAGTTGTCGTCACTCCTGCGTGAGTCCCCGACGATGAGCTTGATGCCGTGGGTGCGCTGAGGGGGTATATAAGATCATGGTGCATGTGGACGACACTGAGTCCGGGCCCTTACAATGGGTTGGCTATGACCGACTGTACGGGACCTTGGGACTTGGACCATATGTTAGTGTCACAGAGAATGGCGAGGACCCGACGTACCGGCGATTGAGTTGACGGGCCGGGGTTTTCCTCGGGGACAACGGGGCCTCGGGGCTTAGAATGTGTGTTAGCGTATCGTCGCCGAGAATAGCGAGAGCAAGGCGTACCGATCGAGTTGATGGGCCGGGGTTTTCCTTGGGATGGTCACCCGGCTGCGGGACAGTCGTCTCCTCGATCCCGTGATTGTCGTTCTCTGATACATGGTCGGCTGGCTCTATGCCGCTGTTGAAATCATCCGTTCCGTCGCTTGACTGCATCCTGACCAAGGCCGGGTCATCCAGGACATCTTCATTCTTATCCGCATTCTGGTCGGTGTTCTTCGGTCGGAGTCCCCTGTTGCTGGCCCAACCCGGGTAGTTCTGAATGGACCACTCCCGTAGCTTCCATGTCGCGTCATCACATAAGAGAAGGAAGTCGAATAGAGGGTCTGTTAGCATGGCACGTGTGTACAAGTCCCGAGCGCTCCACCCCAGCTTGCAGAACTGAGGGGTGGCCATCTTCTTCTCGAGGAGAAAGTCCCAGACCGATCTTGCTTTTTCACTCATCTTACGAAGTGTCTCGACACTGATCATGGTACCGTCACGACGCTGGAGGTATATGAACTTGTGGCCTTCTGTCTCTTCGACTTTCTTGCTCGGGCGTCCTGCCTTTCCTTTGGTCTTGGTCGCATCCGACGGATCTCCGCTTGACTCCCCTTTCTGGGCCTTGGCCTTGGCTGTTGCAAGGGCAAATTCGCGCTTGATCCAGATCGTTACTTCGGTGTTCTCGTTCCTCTTCCAGGGTGTCGGCATCGGTCCGAGGTCTGACAGAAATGTGATTTGACCTTCATCGCCGCCAGCACCCTTGAGAGTATGGTAGTCCCTCGCGAATTTGTCGATCATCCCTCTGGGCCAGTGGTGTCAGCAGCGACAGCGTCCCGAGGTTTCTCCATGGCACGTACTCGAGAGTCTCGCATCGTGCCTTCAATATATCGATCTCCTTGTCGTGGCCGACGATCTCCTGGGTCTTCTGATCGATTGTTCCTTTGAGGGCTTCTATCTCTGTCGCTCTGTTGCTGGCCATCGTCTTGAGCCCCACATAGAACGCGTTACGTTCTAGCGCTGCCTCGGAGGCACCTGCGACTATACCCAGGATAACATCTGTGTTCTGGGACACAGTTAGTATGACGCTAGAGTGAACTATATGCTATCGTCTCACCTGTACGGCTTGTGAGCCGAAAACACTCTGTCTGGCCCCGGGAGTGTTCCCCATGCTGTTGAACTGCCACTGGTTCTGGACGTCGGGGGCTTGGGATCCCTGGTCGCCCATCGAGCCACCGTCGAAGCCATTCCTGAAGCCAGTATACAGAGACATTGTGGTAGTGGGGAGTGGGGATGAAAAAAACGACGATACCCCACCCGATCGCATGACACGCTTTTGGGGCTTTGGCATCCATAAATACACCCAACGCCCCACCTCGTAGATCTCTTGAACCGCTCACCCCACCATGTCCTCTGAATCCGAGAACGCACCCAAGTCCCCCGAACCTGCGATTGTGTCTAAGTCATCCAAACATATCTACCATTGGTCCAAGACCCCAATCAGCCGCGCGGAGGCCCTTGCTATCGAAAGCATCCACGAGGCAACGTTGCGAGATCTTCTGCGTGCGCGCAATCTTGCTGTGTCCGAACTCCTCTGGGAGCGTAACCAATTGTTGCGCGAGCGGTGAGTCCATTCCCGTCTTGTCTCTCTTACTGACCCTCATAGTCTCAAGGGTCGAACTCGGCGCCGAGCCACTATCGTACTGCGAGTACGACTTCCTGAGTCAACCTGTCTCCCCGCGTCCTTACAGGATTTCGGCCTGGGGACATGTTCTCAGGTATCACTCTGATAGGCCCAATCGGCGTCCAACGACGTTTCCCAAGGATGTGAGTTACTTCCGGGGTCTTCTTTTTCACTCGACTTACCCCCCCCCCCCAGCGACGCCTCTTCGATCAAAGCGTCCAGACAGACGGTGACCCCGCGGAAGCCGACACCACGCTCACTGAGGTTGACCCCACCACGCTCACCAAATGCAAAGAAATTGACCAGGATCCCGGAGTAGTCAACCAGGATACTGGAAATAAAAAAAGGAAGATAGAAATATGAGTATTATGACTTCTGCTACTGCGTGCCACTGTAACAAGTCGTGTATTGTACCTTGCGTCCGAGTTGCTGTATAATTCGAATCACATTGTGGGCGCTGGGCCCGATCATCCATATTGCCTTTTTTGGCAGCCCGACTGGTACTGTTATCGTAGTCCCTTCGGACTCCGCCTCCCTCCTTCGTTCCGGTACTTTACCACCTCTTCTCCTCCGTCTTCTGACTCCTCCTCCTCGTCATCTGACTCTGCCTTGTCGCTCTCTCTGTCACCAACACACTCTTTGGGATCACCGTCCTTTTTATCCTGGCCTCGGATCTTGACTCGGATACCCTGCACCCTACTACGGCACTGCTCTGGGTTCTCGCCAACCCCGGCCCTTTGCCGCATCGCTCATTCACACGTTGCCCATACGTTGACCACGAGGTGTCCTCCTCGTTCCTTCACCAACCTTTGTCTCCCACCCGATCAACAACGTGGCTATTCGTTGCCACCGGCAAGACGTCGGGCACACCGAGCCACACTCAACTATGTTGCCCTCGTTAGGCACAGAAGAGGGATGGTGCGTCATATTTTATTCTTCATATACTTCAAACGTCTTATACAGACAGTACGTATATTACGACGTATTTCCACGTGTGAATCTCAATGTCCACGTTGCCCTCGTCGGACAGAGAAGAGGACGATATGGTACGTTGTATGTTGTTCTTCGTTAACTTCGTATACTCATAACTTCACATTCCCCCAGATACTTGGTCCCTTTTCCCTCGTATTCGTGCGCGTCGACCATCTCTCTCTACCCCATCTCTACTTCTCCGTTTGCTGCCCCAATACCTGCGTCTATATTTTACTTGCCTCCCCTCTCTCCCTCCCATCGCCGTTCTTTCCGTTACCATACGTTTGACTTAGCCATCGAACTCGTCTCATACCGACCGCATGTATATAACGACGTACCCCTACTCGTGAATATCAGTGTCCGTGTTAGCTCAACTCATCGCGTGCCCTAGTAAGAATTCTCGTCGAATTGAACACAACCACACGTTACTACAACCAAGTAAAGAACACTCGTCGCCGATAGCAACATTCTAATACAACGGAGTGTACTGTACCACATCACACATACTCCAACGACTCTTCCTCCGAGTCTTCGTCCACCTCCGTGGGATATTTCGTGACCTCTAAGTATGCATGCCGCATGAGAGAGAACTTTCCTGTGTCCTCCACACCGTCGTTGTCGACTTTGTATTCCGGGAACATTGAGACAACCATGCGAATTGCGGTGATAGGGACGACAACACGAGTTTGAGTGGGTTCACAGAGATAAACCGTTTCGCTGGAATCGCAGAAGACGTCCTTGTCGGGCAAAGAGAACAGGGTCACCATAGCCAAGGGGTGTCGAGACTCTCCAAATCGCATGTAGAAATAAAATTCTACGTTCGCTACTCGCATGGTAGCATTATACTCAATCTATACACTTGTTTTCAGCACGAGAAGACAAGGAAAAAGATATTCCTCACCTCAACACATGAAGCACGCCGAACGTTTGATAGTATACACGACTCCTGCCAGACGGAGCGCGCCATTTGCCCATTCGGGAGCCGTAGTTTAGCCCAACGACAGATGGTCTTTGACCACAAATCTCGATTGGGCCACCCTTGCTGGCGCCAATACGACATAAGGGCCACGAGCTCGTCTTCTGAAAGTGGGGCGGGGTATTGCTCGCAACGAGGAAGCAAGGCATATCCCCCGCACCCCTCGAACTCACGCGCACCTCTTGGGAGAGATGTACCACACCGCCCACGAATTTCAAGCTGGATCCCAGGAAAGCGAGCTTGAAGTGAGTTGACCTGAGCGCGCAGAATGGCCCGCTGCGTGAGATTGGCGTACAGGTCTCGATCTTGTCTGATCTCGCGACCCAGGTTCCCAATAGCGGTCTCAAGTGTCCATTGAGCATAGCAAGCAAGGGGGCCCGCGCGAAGAGTCTCAGGAGCGATGTGCGTGAGCATGTGGATACTATGACGGACAAAATGAATCCGCGCCTCCGCGCGCTGGTAATAGAGGTCTTCGAATTCCTCCACGAAAGCCATCAATAGACGATGGCCCTTTAGAACGTCTTCGAACGTGATGCTATGGCGCTGGAGGATGCGGACACCCGAGACGAGTTTACAATAGTTGAGCCAGTATTTTCGGGGTAAAAGATGCCGAAACAGAGTCGGGCCTAGACCATAGAAGTATTGTTGATATTCCCAAGCCTTGTAGCCTGAATTGATCTTCTTGGAGGGATCACGCGGAGCACGCCCGAACGACGAAGGGATGTACGGGACTGTCTGCGCCACAGTATTCCCATGCGCGTTCCACAACGGGGTATTCTTGTAGAACACTGCCCAGTCCCAAGTCTCCCTGTCATCGCCGTCGCCTACATCCAGTTTGCCGGTGAAGAGCTTCAAGAATAAGTCTGGTTCGTTGAGTACTGTAAGATGCATGATGTCCATAGTAAAAACGCTGGGCACCGAGATTGGTTGACAAGGAAGACCGCTGAATAGCGTCTGCTTGCAGAGCCCAACTTCGAGCCGGCGAGCCCTGTACTCAGTCAGAGTATCTGCCCCAAGCAGGTAGCCCAAGTTCTTCGAATATTTATGAGGAAGGTTGCTGCGGTAAATATCGAGGTCGGCATCAGTGACATCGGGATGACAACACCCAGGGACGTCGTAATCAAAAGGTGCGTTCATTGCGGGGTAATAGTGCGAATCGCCAGTGCGGCGCCGCCCTGGCATGTCGCAGTACAGGCGACAGCCAAATCGGCCACTGTGCCCGACCATACCCGACATCGAAGCGCTACCAGGGCTGTCAGCAGTTCCAAATACGACCAGAGGACGCGAGCAAGTGGTCAGCCGGTTCAAGAACGCGTCGTATATTCTGAGACCCTCGCGTTGCAGTGCAGCTACATGATAGAACGAAGGGAATAGGAAAGAGTCCATGTCCGCTGGTTTATAAGGACCCGGGACAATGGCACTGGGGATGACGAAGGCTTTCTTGTAGCGCATGTCCGGAGGGAGATTGTGAAAGACCCAGATAAAGACCCAGGCTTCGGATGGCTGGTCGGGGCGTAGCTGGGCGCCATCGATGGAAAGTTGCAGGGCGATATCCGATGCCTTGAAACGACCTTCGCTCCAGGCGTCGAGGAATTCCCGGCCACAAGGCGTGTCGTCATACACAGTGAGTTTTCCACCGTTTTCCCTCGCTGTCTGGAGGTTCTCGGCCAGCTTTGTCTCAAGGTAGTGCATCCGCTCGGCCATTTCGCGAGAACCATAGAGCGCCTGTATAACGGGGCCAACAGGGATAGTCGAGAACCATTTCTGAGCCTTAGTAGTCCCAGGGATGTAGCGAGGAATGCTGCAACGTGGGCAGGAGTCCAGTTCGCCATAGGGGCCAGTATATGCCACACAGGACCGCATACACATATCGTGTTCTATAGGTACAACGCCCGATAGCCAACGAATGCGTCGCTTCACTTGGTCGAAGCTCAAGAACTCGCTTTCAGGGTTGTTGAGGAGCTCGATCTCCCGGGTCGTGTCATAGTGGTCGCGTGAAGCACTAGAATTGTTGACAAAATGCCGTATAGAACGCAGCAAGGGCGAAGGGTCAGCCAGTTCTGGCTCCTGGCCAGGGTTGCGTAGATTATCGATGTCTTGAGGGCACATTCCACTGTCCTCGAGAACCGCTACGCGCAGCATATCGACGAACTGCTGAGTCGTCTGCAGATCAGGAAGGTGGATGGGAGTGTCGTGACCGTCTTCTAAGCTATCCAATGGATCGGGCTGTATCCGTTCTCGAGGTGCAGTGTCACCAGAAGCACCCAGAGCAGCCTGAGATATCGCAGAGTCATGAGTGCTAGTAGGGTCGCCGGTATCCATCTCCTCGTGTTGGTAAGGCTCAGGGGGTGGAGGAGCAGAATCCAGCTGGACACCATTGCCGACAGGAAGACTCGGACTGTGTTCCAGTGCAGACACAGAAGATGTCGCGTTCGTTTCGTCCACCTGAGTGCGTGGAGCCACAGGCCTATTTGGCAGAGGCGGATGCGCTGAGGGCGTGGAAGGTGCATTACCCGCCCCAGTACCGTTGATGCGCAGGTGTGCCTCCAGTTTTGCATGCAGCTTACGACGAACGACCGACCTGCGACTGGTCTTAGGCTTGGTCTTAGGCGGCATGGGGGATATTGACGTGTACACAGTGTGCAAGCCGAGTGGGTTGAATGGGATGCAGAGTCGTACTACTGTTATTCACGCAAGCGTTCACGCATTCACACGTCGATTGTGTGTCGATTAACATGTATTGTATTCCAAGTGATTCGTAGGTAATCAACGATAAACAGATTTAATCTACTATAATCCGAATTAATAGATGTAATCGACGGACTTCCCACTGGGGTTGAACCAGGAGCACTTTTCAATTTCTTATCATTGTGCGAAGCAACATCGGGCTTGACATGATAACAGAAGAAATTGCGGTGAGGTTTTGTCCTTCTGAATTTTGGCTTGGTGCAATTACACCACATCCCAGTCGCCAACTCAACGAAGCTGCGCGTATGTCCCGCAGCAGTGGAGTCTTGGTTGTTCCGGTTGGCTGAGTGCACTGGCGTACCACAAGTGGTCCTTTTTCGCGCATCCCGGCCATGGGGGTTGTCGGTTGTGCCCTCATGGAACTCATTTGTGCAGCTTCAATAGCAAGGATTACTTCGAGCTCGAACAAGCTTGAATATGTGTGCACGATATATTCGAGATACGTAATGAACTGTATTTCATGCGTGGAATAATAGCCGCGGGGCTGACAAGATGCGATGTGTGTACTCGGATCGCAGTTGATTAGAGAAATGTGAGTGGGGTGCCTGAGCGTGCCCACGTGAAAGATCTTCCTGGGGTTCTGAGGTGATGAATCTTGGAGAGCCCAATCACCTTGTCAACCAAGTGGGTGTGGGTGACCGGCGATGTTGTGACGAATTGTGTGACGAATAATAATGATAATTTCGAGACGAGAGACACAGCAGGCATGGGTTTGGGAACCGAGACAGACAAAGCCACCAAGAGCCATCAAAGCGTCTGAGATGCCTGAGACACGGCGGCACTTGAAGCGGCGGCAGCAGCAGAGTGTTGTGCTCGGAGAAAGGAGGTGAAAAGGGTTATGAATATTGAGAGGACGGCGAGGATGGCAAAGAACATGATTGAGAGGACGACAGCTAGGAAGGACGTCTGATACGGAAAATGACGAGAAGATGAGAGAAAGGGGATACCTCGATGGGGGAGCTGATAACGTTCGTGTTCTTGTTGGTCTGATCGTGGCCGTGGTCGTGGTTGCATGTCAAAATTTGGTTGGTCCGAACTCTCACGCGCCTCAGCCGAGTTGATTAACGACAACGACGATATCCAGGCCGGTCCTCCTCAACTCGCCCTCTCTACCCTCTTTAGAACATGTCATTCCCTCAAACCCATCATTTCCAGTCCACTCATTTCCCAGATACCTATAAACCTTCACATGACAACCTCGTCGACACCAACGTTACCCCCTTCTCTCCAAATTCACAGCACAAGTCCTATGTTATCGACACTCCATCTGTATGGCCCTTGTTCCCCTTGATCATCATTTGTCTCATTTCCTCCTAGAGCGACCAAAAAGGCGACTTTGACGACGACGACTTCTCCCGAGCGGCATATCCCCCTACTTCCCAGCTACCACCACCACCAGACACGCGCACATGGTGGCAAAAGGTCCGTGTTTCTCACTCGACGGGTATCACATTTACATTTTCCCGTCCAGCTCCTACCAGACTCTATTGCGTGCCGCCTGTATGTTGTTACAGTACTAGTGGAGACAACAATCGACTTGGTGATAGAAGGAGACATCCTTCTGCGGTTCCACGAGGCGGATAAACTCCCTCAGTCATCGCAAGCGAATAACATCGCCACGGCTTCGAAGAAAATGCCTGTCTACCTTTCCGTCTTTGCCCTCGCTCAGTGCGTTCAATCAATGCAGACTCCGTCTCGTCCACTCAAATGTCATGTCTTCCAGTGTTTTCCAGCTGGGTATGGCATTAGATGCTGTGTATGCTCGTAACACATTGCAGTTCTTCGCCCTCACGTGAGTCGAGTCACCTCCCTCTCTCCATCTAGACGACCTGTTTGACCTCGCGTTCCAGGGTCTTCAACGCACTATTCCTTGTCTATGCTATAATACAGTCCTCGGAAGTTCGCAGCTCGTTGTCGTCCCTTTCTTCACAGAGTGGCTTCTCACATATCCCCGTCAACGCCCTCACGACGGTCCTTCCAATCGTCATCGCTATCTCAGAGCTTGCCTACGTCGCGCTCGCATGGACAATATATAACGAGTTTGGCTGGAAGGTGTACAAGTTCCTGGGGGCTGACCGGCGGATCAAGAAGATGTTTGCCGTCTATCAAATTTACCAGTGCCTAGTCAAGTTCGATGTCTTCTTTTGGGTTGGTTTCTGCGTGCAGTTCACCTTCCTGGTGCTTGACCGCCACTCCTGGGAATTCTATGTAACCTGTGCGGCGCTTCCACTATCAATCGTTCTACTGGTGGAGGGCCATCTGGCGGCTCGTTATGAGAACAGGTGGATGATGGTGTCGTTCCTTTCTGGCTGTGTCGGTGCCATGATCTACTTTTCGTACAAGGTACGACCACTGCATTCTGTCCGGTGACTCGCTGCTTCAGCTTCATGAATACAGTTCATCAAAGTTGTTATCCAGAAGGACACACCGGAGTTTTCTCCTGTTTGGGAGTCACTGAGCACGTTTGGTGAGTTTTTATCCCAGTCGCACCATCTCGCGTCTGACGTCGTCGTCGTCTCAGCTGTAATCGCTATCATCCTGCTCCTGGTAACATTTGTTTACGCATGGATGGTCATGCGAAACTTTGGCCGCGGCCTGAAAGACCAGAGTGAGAGTCAATGTTTGAATATCCTCTTTGAATGCGCCTCACCCGTCGTCCAGTCTCGCGGAAACAGGCAAATGCTGGTGCCAAGCACACCGCGTACCCTTCGTTATCGGTACGACCGAACCGGATGAGCATCGACTGAACACCCATACTCAGCTCATCCCCACGGACTTGTATCTCCTATGTCTCGCCATGTGTCGATACTACGTATGATCCACCGACAGACTTCATAGTCGTTCTTTTCACAGAATTTTAACGTTATACACTATATTACACGCTTGTGTTGTTGCTGGCCTCTTCCCAAGTCGTATGCGCTCTTTCTTCCCTTATTCGTTTCTACCTCCCCACTATTTTTTCTTCTTTTTTTCACCTTCCTCGTCTATGTAGTTATCATCTTGGCGTAACGCCGAGCAGGTTGCGGGGTGGTGCTTAAATTATGTATTTGTTAGTGAAAAGTGCGACCACGTGTCCAGAAATGGATGGCGGGGCGCTGAGCAATAAGCCCGTTCACTGCGCAACGCACCACTCATGACTGAACGATGACCCAAAGGTAACCAACGGCTCTCCACCCGTCCTTCGCCTTCGGCTCACACTCAACCTTTTCTTATATATAGGCACCGCGCATCTCGCGCTGCCCTCGGGCTAGACACCAGCGATTCCTACGCACCAACGCCACCACACTCGGGACGCTCGTCGCCATACCCGGGATACCACAATCCTTCGTCGTCGGATGGCACACCGTTCGGAGGCACACGCTTTGCGGACGACCTCGAAGGCCAGAACGACGAGGCCATCGAGGGGCTCGGCGCAAAAGTAAAATTGCTCAAAGAGGTGCGTCGTCGTCGTCGTAGTGTTGGGTCATATTTAACATTTTTGACAAGATTACCATCGGCATTGGAAACGAAGTCCGCGATTCGACCGTTCAGCTTAGCCAGATGGTGCGGGGGTTTTTTTTTTTTTTGATTTCTCTGACCGACTGATGGGACCGAAACGGAACCCAGAACGACGCATTCGCAGAAACGTCTGGCATACTCGCTGGCACGTTCCGGCGCATGAACAACATGGCAGATCGCCAGGGGTGCCGCTGGCTGTGGTACATCATCTTTCTCATCTTTGTCTTTTGGTTTTTTATCATCGTGTGGTGGTTCCGGCGGTAGCTTCGCCCACTCCGTATTATTCCCATGGGGGATCTCATTTTTGCGCTGCTATTTGTTCATCTTCCATTGTAATCGTCTACGTGCAAACCAACAATGCCATAGTACGCGTTTCCGAAATGTGGTCATCTGGTTTTCGCCAGACTGAATAACCTGAAAGACCGGTCTCAGAAGAGAATTACTAGACGACATAATTGAGTAGGCAAATAAAAATATCCACAGGGTAAATACTTGGTCCACACTCCAGAAACACGACCCAATCACCCGGTCATGTCCCACCAAGTAGCTCTGTTCGCGCAATCTCCAGTATCATACGCCGACGCAAATAAGCCATGTTCCTCTGTGTAAAGTTGAAGGGGGAGTCCACGCCTCGCGAAAGGGCCTCGAGAAACTGGCACGTGAAGACACCACAGTCGTAGCCGTTCTCTTGCTGAGGGGTATCCCTGGGACAATAGTCGACCCAGCCGGTCCAATCAAATGGCTTGGATTTCTTATTTAGATGTTCGAGTTCAACGTATTCGCGTAATAGCTAGTAGTGTGTCAGCGTGTCAAGACGTAGAGCGATGACTAGGAAGAGGGACCCACGTCGAAGACATCCTGCCGCTTCACTCCCATGCTGTCGAACGATTCAATTCGGCGCCGGCGGAAGTTGATCGCGGCCGCTGTCCAATGGGAGTTGCCGTGGTTGATAGGAATTAAAGCAACATCTTTCGAGAACAGGTCGAACTACCAAATGAGCGTAAGTGACGCGCTTACGGGACTATTAACGTGGGTCGCACCTTTTTAGTCCACTTCGCTAGACGCGCCTTTTGATACCCCTCCCTAACCAACTTCTCGAAAAAGAACGAATTGAAATAATGCACATTCAATATCGAGCCCTTCTCCGATCTCGCGCCGTTCTTCACGCTCGTATTTCTAGGGTGAGATGCCGATCGATCCAGGATAAGTTGACCGTAGAAGTTGATGACCTCGTCATTTAACCATGTACCAGGCCGCAGGCGGCTGAGGTCGGCATCTGACACCTGCAGGCTTGCCACTTTGGCGATGATGCCACGTTTCCCAAGTAACCTTGAAACTTCGGCGTCATCCTGAGGAGAAAGGGCGCTAGGTAAGGGTGGTCCACGGATACGACTGTTGATCTCAGCGTCCTTGTCACGCCGGGCGATGCGGAGTTGCTCAAACGACGGAATGAAAGGCGGAGGAGGTTTAGGACTGCATTGATTAGCACGGATAATGAGGTAATGAAAACGCAGAGAACGCACCCGTTGAGGGTCTCCTTCGCTCTTTGGAGTGCACGCTCGAGGAAATCGGGTGTAATATTCTGCGGTCACCATCTTGAACAGAAGCTCAGGATGTTAGAACAAAAAAGCTGACATCACCGTGAGAGTGTCGTCTTTGTTCGTCGCTTTTATATCTTCGTCGAAGGTCAGTAAGTGACAGATGGGCTAATCTGTGGACTGAGTAATTGCAAATCGACCACGATGACGACTTACACGACATTATCCCTTGACCATCGAGTAACTCCCGATACTTCAAAAAGCCTGAGAACAAAATAGCACCTGACGCACGGCAAGACAGATGATATCACATACCTTGGAATGTCTGGAAGTCGGAAGTGTATCCCCGAGCACGCTCGAGCTCATATAAATGCTTCACTAGAGCCTCTTGATCTTCCTTTCTCGTTTCAAGTACGCGGGCTTTATGCTACAACCACACAGCATAAATGCATAAATGTATGAAGGGAAGCAAAGCGTGAAGACTGACAGCATCCTGGTAAATATGTGGCCTTGCGGTCTTGCGAGAAAAAACCTTTCTGACAACCCGGCCAGCGAGTTTCCTCTCAACCACCGCGATTGCGGCATCCACCTCATCTCGAGATGCCGGTAAAGGGGAGACAGACACGGTAGTGGAAGCAGTGGCCGAAGACAGTGGTTCAATATGATTCCCTGAATCTGGTGGCTGAGGCAGTGGAGTAGGAACCCGCGGTAGGTTCGGTGATGGAGGGGGTGCCATGGAACGGTAGTAGGGATTGCGCTTGGCTTCTGGCCGTAGTTCGGTTTGTGGTGGTTGGGGAGTACGTGGTGGTTTCGGTGCAGGCGTTTCGGCGGAAGGACTGAAGAATGCGCCTGGAATAGGCGGGCGGATAGGCAAGACATGGCCGTCTTTCACCATAGAAGTGGATCTCGATGGACCCGGGACAGGAGTAGAGGGAGGTTCTGGAGAGGGACACGAAGCCTCAAGGATTCGCTTCGTCCCAAGTTGTGGAGGAATCGCGGGTGTAGCGGGCGCCGAAATGAAACCTCCGACCATCTTGGACGTCTGCGGTGGTGGAGATGGCGACGAAAATTCGATGTGTGGTCCTGAGGTGATTGCTGAGCGCTGCGGGGGTGAATCCAGCGAGTTTGGCGAGCCCGACCGCGGCGAGGTTCCTTTTAATCGCATTTTGTGGTGTCGCCCACGACGAATATGCGGAGAGCGTAGAGAAACTAGGTGGGGGGATACAGATTTGGGACGTGTTACCTCCGTTCTTCGTAAGTGAGACGAAGACGGCTGAGGTGGGGGGGCTCTTAAAGCTATGTAGGAGCTCAGTGAAAGGGGATAAAAGTCGCGTGGTCGAGAGCAACAGACCTTCAGTGAAAACGCCAGATGCAGCTCTGGTGGTCAAGTTTACAAGACTGGAGATCCACTGGGACAAGAGGCCCTCGTTTTGAGAGGCGGTAGGGCTGTCAGCGTAGAGCGCAGTGGTTCTGGGATGTTTCGCGGCTCGGAGGGGGAGGATTGGGTCTTGCGGTCCCCGCTTGAGGTTGAGCATGAGTGGACGGGAAGTGCAACGGGAATAGACAAGAGGTGTTGGTTCGGAATAAAGGTTAAACAATCACTCCCGCCTGCTCCATGTTCAGCTGTTTCTCCCTTGTTCTTAAAGCTTGGATGGCTCAGTTGGTTAGAGCGCAGGTCTCATATTCGTTTATGAGTGATCAGCTGATCATGTAATCCTGAGGTCGTGAGTTCGATCCTCACTCCGAGCATGCTTTTTGTCCCGTCGCGGCGCCTCTTATGATCCTGAATTTTGACGCGACCCATCATGTCTGCGTTGGCGGGGGGGCCTTCTACGCCGCGCTCGAGAACATCTTTTGCACCTGCCACCCCCGCAGGTGTGGCAAATATCCATCGCTCAGTTCATTCCGGTACCGTTCAAGCATCTCCACATTATCAGACATCTCGCAGGCATTCCCTCTACGGTACCGAAGACCGCATAATAATCGATCCTGGCTCTCGTATCTGGAAGGTTGGCTTCAGCGGAGAAGGCCGCCCGCGTGACGTCTTTGCTGTTCATCCGCTATGGTGTCTCCAGCGCTCTCCGGATCCCATTCAGCGAGACGAGGATGATAGGGTGTTAGCAGCCCGAGTGCAGGCACACCTCAGAGCTGTGTTTCACGAGTGAGTGCGTACCTTTGCTCGCCATCGGCGTTCATACTTACGCGACCAGCTCCCTTTTAACGGAGCCAAAGTCCAGAAAGGTTATCATCATCGAGCACCCTCTATTGCCCGTTTATGTGAAAGACATCTTCGCAAAAATCCTCTTCGAGAATCTTCAGGTTCTATTGTCAACCATCCCTCGTTACAGTCACTCACACCATACCAGGTCCCGTCAATATCCTTTGCTTCTAGTCACCTGCTTGCGCTCCTCTCTGTTGGCCGCATAACTGGCCTCGTCCTTGACTGTGGAGAATTAGAATCGACGGCGCTCCCCGTATGATACTTTCCTTTTTCTCCTTCTTTCAGGGCTCTGATCCGACGCATTTGTGACCAGATATTTGCCTCCCGACCCCTGTTCCATCAACTCAGAACCACCCCTTTAGCTGGTGCACGCTTGACGTCTCACCTTCGCGCGCTTTTACTTCTTTTTGGTACCTTCGTTCCACCACCCACATCTCTCAGTGCCGCCGTCAATATGCCCACTTCCTCGCGTTCTACTCGAGTACCATTAGAGGTCCTTTCTGATCCAGTTCTCGAAGAAATCAAAACCCGCTGCTCCTTCGTAGGTGAATCCTTGGACGCTGCATCGGATCCTGGTATCGTTTCGCCATCAGATGAAGACCCCATGGACCTTGACTTGCCCCCTAGCGACACCGCGCCTTCGGAATCAGAATTCTCTCGCGTCTCGGCTGACCTTGACAGCAACGCCGGTCCAACTTCCTCTGATTTCTCGGTTGTCTCCCAGGCACAGATTTTACCAGGGCGTTCGAGTCGCGACGAGAACCAACTACAAGCACTCGCAAACTTGTATATGCGCCATTCGACGGCGACAAATTTACACCTGAAAGTTACTCCCCCTGCTGCGCAGCAAGCTGGCACAGGCCAGGGCACCCTCATAATACCTGGATGGATTCGAGAGCGAGGCTCGGAACTGCTCTTCGAGGGAGGTGATGTTGATGAAAGTAGTATTGCTGAGACTATTCTGGATTGTTTGTTAAAGGCGCCACTATTTTCTCTGCCGCGTCGCCCCAAACTGATCTCCTCTTCACGCAGATACCAGTTGACCTTCGTAAAACACTTGCCTCTTCCATTCTTGTAACTGGTGGAACCGCGATGCTCCCCGGATTCATCCCGCGGTTGCATGTGGAGCTCATCCGAGCCATTGTTACTTCACCTTCCTCTTCTCCACGCCCCCCGATTGCCCCAGGCAGACCCAGACCCCCGCCTTATGATCGCTACGCTGTGTTGCGCCCATTGGTCCCTCACTTTGCCATTTTGAACAACCCCTCTCCACCTCCGCCATCAAATGCTCGCGGGAGCGCTAACGCCGGTAAGGCCCCAGCGTTTACGCCTGCCACTATGGCTTGGGTCGGTGGCTCACTGGCAGGGTAAGTGCAATTCAATTGTCACGTTCCCAAGCCCCGTGACCCGAGCGCCGACCGTAACACGAATACAGGGCACTGAAAACGGGTGGCGCGGAAGTCCCACGAGAAAAGTGGGACGAAGCTGGGGGCCTTCCAGACTCGGGTGATGATGCGATGGAAGAGGATGACGTCGCTGGGCGTCCGCCGGCCAACGTCATACCGGACTGGACACGGGCGCCGCTGCCCGTCGGTGCACCCCCTGCGAACCCCCCTCCACCCCAAATGCGCGAGGCTACCCTACTGGCGGTCGTAGGAGCTTGAGCGGCGTTGTGAGCCTTTCTCGACAACGTGGCGTCTTGTGCTAGTGTCTTTAGGCTAAACTCATGTCTAATCCGATCTTGCCATCAAAAGCAAGCGCCATAGTTAACACCCTATCCGGGAGTTGCCTGCCGAATAATCGTAGGGTCCTAACAATTTACCCCACCTTCGACGCTGTTAGAGGACATCTACAGACTGGAACAAAACAAGCGTTCTCGCACGAAGCGGCGTTTGTGCGTAAGTAGAGGACTTAAGCTAAGGTGGTCCGATTACGGGCCGGAGTTCTCGTCACCGCGGAGAACGAGATGACAGAATGTTAAGAATGACTCATGTTTGTGTGATGTACAATTAACTGGCAGCGTGGTGAATAGAGTAAACGTGGATGTGGGCTCGAAAGGTCGAAAGCGGGGAGCAATTCGGAGGATTAAAGGTCACACCGTCACCTAAGATCAACCGAGAACATTCACCTTCTTTCCCTCCTGCACCCTCTGACTCATCCCACGGCCCACCGCACTCCCGGTATCTCTATTTTCCCCATTTTCTATACCGCCATCAGGTTATATATAGTCGATATCGTCTATCCTCGCAGTTTCCTTGCCCTTCTCGCTCGCTCTGTACCCCAATCCCATTCGAGCTGTCAGACCTCCTAAATCTCCCCTCTCAACATGGGCATGAGTTATAGACGTTACCTAGGCGGGTGCCCGCGTATATGGTTGCCTGAGCTGCCGCACTCACCTCACTACCATTCACTCGATGATATCCAGGGTCAGTGTGGCACACTTACCCCAGCCTTTACGACAGACTAACGGATATAACCGCGTGCAGGCATTCAATGGGCAGCATGGTCGCGCCTACTTGTTTGAAGATGTGTAAGTCTGGATCGGAGTGTCGTCAAGTGGGAGCGTGCTGACGGGCGATGGGTAGGGTTAACGTCATCGAGGGCGAACCGAATGACCGTCAGATGACAACCGGGAATCATACTGTGCGAGACATTTATTGCTGCAAGTGCGGCACCACGCTCGGCTGGAAATATGTTCGCGATTTTTCTTTGTCCGTCATTTATTCCTTTGTTTCTCACGGATTTCGACAGGATAAAGCATACGAACAGTCCCAGAAATACAAGGAGGGAAAATACATTCTTGAGCGAAACCTTCTGGTCGACGTGCAATAGTCGGGTTTGCCCTGAGCATGCGCGCATCTCGGCGCCCGTCGCGGTTCATATAATCGGCTTATTCGGCAACAACCACGCATCTGATCTCCTGGGCGTCGCGTTTTTTCTATTTCCTTTCTTGACGCGCGGCGGAACATAACCGCGCCGCAAGCCCATCATCAGCTCTCATCCAACCTCGCATCTGCATCTGCACCTTTGCACCCCGCATGTTGATATCGAATTCTTACTCCAACCCACCGGACAGTTACTCCATTGGACATGCCCCACTGCCAGTGACCGACAGGTGATCCTCCCACGTTTCCCCGCTATTGGCGCGTACCTGCAATCAGACGCACGGTTTCGCGTGTTCCCGAGGTGCAGTGTACTTTACGGTACCTCTCCGTAATTCGAGGAACCCGCTGGGCTTTACGCCTGGCTGATGCATACTGCGGTTTACATGGCGTTTGTTTTCACGTTTATATATCTCCCAAGTTGCTTACCTACTTATGACTTTCCTCTCTGTTTCCATCCATTTTCCCGTCTTAGGTGCCACATTTTACTTTCGTTGCCCATGTGTTACTGGACTATCGCTTATAGTCTCTGTCATGGGGTTTGAACAACGATTTTGGGTTTTCTCTCATAGAAGTTACTCTTTGTATTACGCACACGTGCAGACGAGGGTATGATTGTTGTCATGTCAAAGGCCACCATTTCACATGACCCATTGTATTCAAGTTATAGATAGTATTTATTTTCTTTTTCACAAAAATCACGGCAGGAATCGCACCTGGTCACCGGCAGCTCTTGGGAACCGGAAGCACATGTTCCTCGTCTGTAAGAGCACATTCTGTAGCCAGAGATCGGCCACCGCGGACGTCGAGGCTATGCAGGACTGCGGGCCACATGACTACTCTATCTGGGGTTCTTGCGGTGGTTCTTCCCGCGGTTCTGCATAGTCGACGTATAAGGTTTTGCATTTTCCTTAAGCGGTTAACTAGCAGAACGTTCGATTTGGTGGAGGATAAGGTTGTTTCAATATTATCCGTTTGGATCCACACATGGGCCGTCGACAGGTTCTAAAGAACAATTCGAGTGCGCTCACGTCCACTGTCTACGGGCGGAAGGAGTTAGAACCGTTGGGGGCTAACAGATTAAATTTGACATCGGCAATGCGACAGTTGTCCAATTATATTATTGTCAGGAAAATTCCACATTGGTAAAGTTTCGTCGCTCGCTCCAAGTTATACTGTGTCAACTCGGAGAACTACCTCCTGGGACAGAAAGAGCACAGCCTGAGGAAGATCTGTGTCAATTGGTGTCACAATTACGGGGGCAACGAAGCTGAGATTTGTTTTTCTCCTCTATTAATTACGTCAATTAACTCAGCTGTTTCAGACTCACGATCGTTGGACCAAAAATACACCCAAAAAATCAGCAATTTGTTAACATAATTTACGTGTAGTCTCTCACTCACAGAATATTCCACGTCCACGACAGGCTGAAGTCCAACGAACCAGCCAGATGTAAAATAACCAGCGCATAGGTTACCATCCATTGGCGGCGTGGAACATGGTCTAGCTGCCTAAGACCCAGGCAGATCTCCGTAAAGTGGTCGCCGACACTAATTATACGTGAATAAGGAGCCATGAAACGAGGCGGGAAAACTATGCACCACAGGTCCGGTGCCTCGGGTGTGCAGAAGGCTAGATGCTTAGATCCAGAAGGAAATTATGCGTGCGACCGTAGTCGAGGAATTTGTGAAGGTTATGCATACGGTACCACTGTTGCGATCTGACACGTTGTTCGTTGATGCGACCCACCACAAATACAAGTCCGAAAGATAGTGGAGGGAGAATAGGGAGGTGGATCAAGAGTGGTTTGGAGCGGACCGCGTGTCCGGGAACTTCCAGAAAAGGGAACGAACAAAATAAGTTGACCCCAACCGGGATGGGGGTACCCCAACAACTTGAAGACAGCAAAGTCAGGGCCCGTCCACTCCAAGGTTACCATTCGTTTAAAAACACTCGCTCGTTGACCCCACAATATTTCTCTCTCTTTTCCATCGTTCATCGTCTAGACCCTGATACGGCGCGTACATAACCCGTCACTCCATCACTCCACTATCCGCCAAGTCTACCGACCGTCCCGCATAACGACATGTCCATCTCAGTAAACACGACACGCCCTCTCGTCTCGTCACCCCTTGCTTCCCCAACATCACCCACCCTACAATCCTCCCGCACACAATCAATCCGGAAACCATTGTTTCCTGCATCACGACCACTTCGCCCATTCCCGTCGGTGATGACTTCGGGCGTCCGCACCGCCACGAAAAAGCCTATCAAAATCATCGAGCCACCAAAAAACTATCACGGGGGCTGTTTTGTCCTCAATCTTACCCAGGCGGAGCTCAGTCGACAAGACTGAATGGAGGGGGAGGGTTTTCCGGTTCGGTCTTGAGCACTTTTAGCGTCGACGCGTCTTGGCATACAGTCGGACGCGGTTGGCAACTGTAAGTTACTCCGCTGCGAAGGGCGATCGGCGTTTGGTTCTTGTTGAGACTCTTGGCTTCGGTGGTTCTTACACGTCGTTATTTTGGACTCGGCCACTGTATCACGAATTAGTTCGATTTCTAGTATACCAACTCTCTTACCCTTGGCATATGTCATTTTTCGTGCGGTGTCTCTGTAGACTGTAGAGGAGAAAACAATTAATTAATTATTTTGTCTGTTTTTGATTTTGATTTTGATTTTCTGGTGTTGATCTCGCCTCGCCTCGTTTCGCCAACTCGCCCTCGCCCTCGACCTCGTGCTCACCCTCGTCCCTCGCCGAGCCTCACCCTCGCATTCACCCTCATCACCCTCACCAATACGGTCTCTCTTCGTCTTTTCACTCTCCTCTCCCGACCTCTAACGACTTTGCACGACCACACACGACCTTCCTCTTCCCTCTCTCCCACTTTCTCCCTTTAAGTTACAAAATTATCCTCCAACGCAAAATCTCAGGTTCCCGCCCCTCTAATTCCCCTTATTTTTACTTTGCTCACCCCCGCCTTCCACCCTCCACCCAGATTTCCGTGGCCAATCTCCTCATCCATCGTGACTAGGGTCTCTCTTTCATCTCCCCCTTTGCCCAAGCCCTCCCTAATCCTTCCCTTCTTGCCAGATATGGATAGTTGGCGAGTAGCAGTACTGGGGGATGGAGGTGTCGGGAAGACTGCACTGGCAGTACAGGTATGTCCGGTTCCCCATCCCTCGCGCCTATGTGTCCCTTTACTAACGTACATTCCCCCAGTTCACTCTAAACTGCTTCGTTGGTGAGTCCATCATCGGCTTATTCGCTTCCAACTACGGCGCCTACTCATCGCTCCACGCCACTATTATTATGTAGAGGTATGCTTGTTTTCTCTTATGATCTACACGTCCCTCATCTTCCTTTCACACAAGACCTATGATCCGACGATAGAAGACGCGTATCGAAAGCAACTTGTCGTTGACAACCGAATGTGCTTTGTAGAGGTGATTGACACAGCAGGGCAAGGTGGGTCACTTCTATTTTTGTAATCTCCGTTTGATTCGTCATCCTGAATTGCCACGATGCGCAGAGGAATATGCGACGTTACGAGATCAGTGGGTTCGGTACGTCTCGTCCATCTATCCATCTTTTGTCCCCCACAGGGCTTTGATTAATGAATTACCCCAGTGAGGGACAAGGTTTCATCCTCGTATATTCGATCGCTTCGCGAGCAACATTTGAGCGCTTGGATGTCTTTCGGCAGTCAATGCTGAGGGTCAAGCGCCAAAAACCAATATTCATGCTCGTTGGGAACAAGGCCGATAAGCAGCTCGAGCGCGAAGTCACCCGGGAAGAAGGATTGCAACTAGCCAAGGAATTTGGTTGTGATTTCCTCGAAACCAGTGCCAAGACAGCCCTGAATGTGGAACGACTTTTCACGAGCCTTGTACGCAATCTTCGAAGCACGAAACTAGCAGAACAAGGCGCATCGGTTCCGACACGAAAGGAGCCGAAAAAGTCGAGATGTATTATCATGTAGGAGAGTGGTCTCGCCATATCGCCGGAGACTATAGACACCATCCTCTCGTTTCCATTTTTACCTCTGCTCTGATGATACCACTTTCTCTCCACACCTTGCACTCCATTCACACCTCGCGCAGGGTTCATCAACCTCTACTGGTCGTTACTTCGTTCATCCTCCCCCCCCGCTTCATCTCATCGCGCTCCTTACATGATCTCCTTTTTTTTCATGCCGCTACTGAACATTCCGATTTGACTCACCTGTGATGTACGCACGAAGGAAGATCGTTTTTACTTCTGACATGTTTTCTACCTGGTACCTCGAGGATGTCTTCCCTTATCCTTCAGATTGGGTACCGCCAGTATGGTCCATCTGACAGAGAGTACTCAGATACACACTCGTAAACTCTTGTTTTGTGTTTACGTCCTCAACTTCGAGGCATGACTAAAGGATCATCATTATCGATAAGTATTCTATCCGCACCCGTCTGATGTTGTGAGATTCGCGGTGGCAAAATCAAAAAGTTGAAAATGATCAGGTTGTCATGATGGTGATTATGTAAATCTAATGCGTAGTACTTTACTAGTTCCAAAACTTAGACAAAAAAAAAAAGGGTGCATGATGACGTGAATTTACGATCATTTGTTGTGCCACAGGAGCGTCCGCAGATTTTGCCAGCGCTCGGAATCGCGGTACAAATAAGTCATCGAGCTGAACATCCCAGGCTGGATCGTTTCGCCGCGGTGTTGGAACGACCACATCACTGCGCCCCAGGACAGGGCCGCAAATAATGAGAAGTAACGCGAGTCAGGGGGAACGGGTTTCGCGGTAGCACTGCCCATCGTCGCCGTGCTATAGGGCGAACCCGCGCGGGGTATGAGCGAGGCGATCACGCGAGAACAGACGTACAGGACGATCTGTTGGATGGAATGGAAACGAACAGAAAAATGATGGTTGGAAACGTCAATCAGTCAAGAACTTGGACTAACAACAGGAAGAAAAATAAAAAACAAAGATGGGGTGTATGTGTGGGAGAAAAGACGGACCTGTTCGTTGATCGCGTTGCGCTCTCCGAAAACGAAGTAGCCGCCGAGCATCCCCGCGAAAAAGGTATCCTGTGGTCGCTCTTTCCCGCCGTTCAGCTTCCGCTGGAGAAGCAAGAGTGCCTTATAGATCGTGACAAATTGGGAGAGGTTCAACGCGTGCTGCTTCGTCGCGCGGAAAATGACTTTCAGTCGTGTCAACCAGCTGGCAGGAACAAAAAAAAAAAAGATCAGCGCCTCAAGGTGAGTCAAATAGAAGAAGGGACGCCAACCCCGAGGACAAACGTACTCTCCGCGACCAAACAAGATGGCCATGATTAGGGCATGGGGAAACCTAACCTTGACGCCGTACACGAAACCGTTGCGTGCGCCTTTGAGAATGGCGAGGTAATCGTGGTATTTGGGGTTTGATACGATGGCGTGAATCGCGGACATGGCTGAGACTGAGCGAGACGAGACGGAGTGGACTATTTCGAGCTTCTGAGCTTTTGAGCTTGGAGCGCACGGCGAGACGCGCGCGGAATACCGAGAACGGCAATCACATGCTCTGAGTAATAAATACAATGTATTATATCATCATCTCTACATTGGCCCAAGATCTAAGGTCATCCATGCTTTCCTTCGAGATAAAGTCGTCTCTAAAGTTGAATGCATCGATTGCCGTCCATTCAAACTGCGTTTCCTATCTCGTCAGATCATCATAAACATGTTCGGATATATATATATACACTCACGCCACTCCGGTCATACCCGACCTTGTCTTGCTTTCCTGTAATAACGACGTATCGCCTATATTGGTCCATGATGGATGGCTGCATTTGGAGCGAGGTAAGAACTGAGGACAGCTCGTCAAGAACCCGAACCGTCCACTTTTCCTCGGGATAGTCGGAGAATTGTTGGCTGAAGACACGCAGACACCACTCCAAAATGCCGCGTGGGTCGAGCAGAGACATTTCCTGTTGCCAAGTGATCCAAGCCAAGAGCGCGCTTTCTCCCGACCCATAGTGAGGAGGCGTCCGGAGCAACGACAGCTGTCCCTGCCCAATCCGAGACAAGAGATCTTGGTGTTTCAACTTCCCACTATAACTCGCTCGGTAAATTTGCGGAGACGAGGGAGGAGACACACCCACCTCTCAAACTCCGTGACTGGATCAGAACCTTGAGTCTGCCTTGCTGCTAGGGCCACCACACCGGGCGTCACAAAACAGTCCCATAAAGGATGTTGCTCCAACATGTCTAGGAGCTTGTACGCCGCAGAAGGACACTCGACGAAGACGCTAGGCGAAATAGTAGCAATTCCTCCTGTGGTCGGGAAAATAAAGTCGGTTGGTAAGCCACGCGCAGATATCTGTAGCGCTTACCCAAGGGATAGATCAGTCGCATGCCCCACCTTGCGGGTGGAATCGTGTGATGCGTTCCGTAAGTCATGAACTGGACATCAGGTCGCTTCATCCGCCGTTCCATCAAAGCAGGAAACGCAGACAAAGTTTTTAGGGCGCCGACGTGTACGAAGACTACATAAGCATCTGCCTTGAGACCAACGTCCTTCGCAGGGCGCTCTTTGAGGATGTGCTTGAGTGCCATAGTTTCGGAGCCGGGTTGGCCCTGAGTCCCATCACCGTCTTTGTTCCAGATACAATACTTGGACTCGGGGTCTGAAAGATCATTGTATAGCCATTTTGGAAAGCCGAGTATGGAAAACGCGCGGTGATACGATGGCTCTTTGATAAGGCTGAGGTCACGCTCCGTCGCTTGGATGACTTCCTGCGACCCAGAACGGAAGAACTGATGAGCGCGGTCGCTCGGATCTCGATGCAAGCGGTGCGTGCGGCTCTTTTTCCCTACTATTTTCCACGGGAGGAGTGCGGCAATGAAATGACCAGCCTTCCGTAAATCAGGGAGGACATTGTACTCCTTGCACAAGACCAGGTTTGTAGCCGGAAACACAAGGAGCAAAGCAACTTGGTTGTCGTCAAGAGAGATAGTAGAACATGACACCTTCAGTCCACATCAGTTGATTCGCTCATGGAAGAAGGGTGGGGTCATACCAGCTTCCGAGAAGACATGTGGATGAACAGTGTGTTCAGTGGTTGTGTGTCGGCTTCGCCCTCAGGACCTAATTTTGCGACCTCGGCAACAGGCATGAGGGCAGGCCGCAAACACTGAAGCTCTGCTAGTGAAAATAGTTTTTCCAGCAGCAAAGAGCTGACTGAAGAGTTGAAACAGATAGAGAAGCGCAAGCGCTCCATAGAACCCTCGCTCGGGTCCGAAAGGGAGACGTTACAGACCCGTTCTTTATGGCCTTTCTCTGTGTTGATACAAAGTTCGCCGTTCCACTTGTACTTCCGCGGAATGTGGGTGTTCCTGCCAGAATATAAGAAAAAGGAAATTCACAGGGCCGATCTACGCACTTGAGAATGTCTGCTGTCGACGACTTGCGTACGGGAGGGCGATTCGTCGACTCGACACCGTCCCTGAGGGTATTGTCTCAGTGAAACAACCGCGACAAATGTCTAGTAAGTATCGTACATCATGGGTTCGGACAACCTAATGTAAAGAGAAAGTGTGAGCCAATTGCACAAAGTGGAGACTCGAGTACACACTCAGGTGGCATGATGTCGTTCAAGAAAGCCTCCGTCTCTGCCATTGACGCAGGTGGAAGCAATGGCACTTGTGGGTCTGTTGGCTGCGGGGAATGGGCATGACTCTGTTGTGCATCTACGTCGATACCCATTCCGAGCCCCGAAGCCCCATCCAGCGCGAAAGGACGGGTCGTGGTCGCACTAGTTGGTGTCTGGATGGAACTCCTCCCATCAGACGTTGGAGACTGTGAGACTTCCGGTGACTTGGCTGCTCCTGACAGAAGAGCCTTTGTTGGGAGACTGCTACTCGGTTTGAGGTTCGGAGCGTCGAAACGTTTGATCCTTGGCTGGAGGAGCCAATTCGGCTTGCGGGTGGCCTTTATCTGAGAACTAGGTTGTCGCGGTCTGCTCGAAGGACCAGCGACATTAGCCCTTGGGGGAGAACCCTGAGAAGGCATTGGTGGAGGAAGGGATAGGGGAGGCAGCGGTGCTGCTGGCCGGGAATGGATAGGGGCTGGAGAAGGAGGGGCAGAAAATAGGGACGACGGGGAGTCCAGATTACTAGCATCTCCTCCGCGCATCGGTGTGCCGCGCATCGGTGTGGCTGGCTATGCAATTTTTAATGACGTCAACAACGCTATGAAGAATGGCAGACCTTAGCGATAGTGGTAACGGGTTGAGAAATGGAGAAAGTCCTGGTCTTGGGAAGTTTCCTCGGTGGTTCGCCTGACTTATTCATTTAGGCAATGATATGTGAGTTGGCAGCTCTGTGACAAGCCGTGCCGTCAAACTTACTGTAGCTGTAGCTGTGTCATCTGGTCCAGAGTCGGGGCTAGAAAGCCGCCGCCGCCTCTTGCCTTTGAGTATTGTCTTCGTGGTGGGCGGAGCCGAGAATATTTTGGACGTCTCGCGCGCCTTGCTACCTTTCCTCTCCTTCTGGCCGGAATCGGTACGTGACCCCACATGAGAATGATCGTTCTGTTTGTTGATACTTTTGCGACGCAATGTACCCTCGTTAGATTTAGATTTTTGAAATTTCGATAGCGGAATCTCATCAGAGTCTCCGGTTTCAGTGGAATCCTCCGGCTAGGTGAGACATGGGAAAAGGCGATTGAGTACCATCGCTTACATCTGATTGGGTGTCGTTTTGCCGCTGGACGAATTCCTGCAGTGATTGATTTTTTTCCATCTTCCCCTTCTTTGACCCAGAGCTGGAGATCTGTAGGCAATGAGATTTGTGCCTAAAGGCTGTCGGTCAGCTCACCGTGAACGAGTAGTGTTTGTTTCGTGAGGCTCTTTTCTTTTTCTTCACTTTGCCCCACTGATTGGCAAAGAACTCGCGTTCCCGTTCTGTAAGTAGCCGATGATTAGCAAGCAACGATCGAGGGGCGCATGTAATTGGCGCACCAATCCACGACGGCTGAGCGTCGAACCGGTCTCCAGGTGAATAGTCCTGGTCGTCTATGCCGATGTGCTTCCAGAAACTGCTGAGAAGTCGATCGCATTGTACGACGTTCTCTGCAGGCTCCCAGCTAGGTCATGGGTTGAGCGACGATTCATGACAAATAGTGTGGATTGGTCTTCTTCTCACCTGTCTTCATCAGAGGAATAACCTGCCCACTGACCAAGTTTTAGCAATACGCGCGTGCCGTGATGAAGAATTGGTACACATACTGAGACCAGGTATTCCTGGTGTGTACGAACGTGAGCCTTGTGACAGTGGAGGGATAGAGAAATGGTGGCACACTGACCCATTCGGCGTCTTCATTGACTCGCGCACTAGTTATGACCTCTGTCGCGATGGACGCGTTTACCCCTTGTATACGCTGTAAGGAAAATAAAAATCCACGAACCGACGTGATATACACCCTCATCAGACTCGTCAAGGATTTGTTTTCTGCTCATACTTGCTGTTGAGATGAGAATTTGTGCGCGTCGAGATTAGCGCTGTCACGGGCACACGAGGTAGATATATGCAATTTCCCACACTTCCCTTCCAGCCAGCGCTCATCCGTACACTATCTAAGTCATGAGCCCCAAATCCAAATCCAAGCAAGAGGAGGCTCTCCAGATCCTCGACGACCTCGATCTACTCTCACCCGACTCGCGCACCCCAGGCATCGACTCTGCGGCGGCTGCCCCTTCTCCAAAAACCACCAACCCTGGCGAAGCTGCTGATGTCCTTGCCTTCCTTGACGAGATCACGCAGAAGAGTTCCGAACCCACACGTTCGGCAGCATCCCTTGTTGACCGCCCCCTTTCCAGGTCGGGTACTCCGACTCTCCGGAAGAGCACAGAGCGCGTCAAGGTCGGTGGCTCCTCCCTCACGGGTCCCGGGTCCTCGTCTGTCAGAGGCGTCTCTCCCTCAACATCTTCGTCCAACTTGGTACCTGCTGAGAAGCAACAGGCCATTCCCGAACACGAGAGGCGGCCGTCCGGTGGCGGATGGGGGTGGGGCAATGTCTGGTCGAGCGCGTCAACAGCTTTACAACAGGCCAAGTCCGTCGTCGATGAACAAGTGAAGAGTCTGCCGACGCAGGACACCAAGAAGTGGGGCGAAGGTGTCCTTGGGTATGCAAGGACCGCCCAGGAGCGTGCACAGGAGTACGCGAAAAACGCACAATTAGAGAGGCTCGGTTCGTTTTGCGTGGTTCATCACAGTGACCCTACTAAATTCCCCCCTAGGCCAAGATTTAAAGCGGGTTGGCCTTTCGACCTTCAACGAGATACTAAATGTCGTTGCTCCTCCAATTTCTGAGCACGAGGTGATACAAGTTTGGCTAAGTCACGATATGCAAGGCTATGAGGGCATTGAGCCCCTCGTCTATTCTGCTCTCGCCAGAGTTGGTCCCGTGCACAACGTGTCCTTATTTCTTACTCATTTCGCCTATCTAGATCCTGGAACAGGTAGAGGGTGGTGACCTGATCGTTAATAAAGGAAATGAGTCAAAACCTAGAGTGACTACCAGTGGCCGGGACCTCAACACCGTGGAGGGCTATGAACAAGCTCTGAAGCTGGCGCAGGTACTCTAACGTTTTCATTGTGGGGTGTCAAAGCTAAGCTTTATGTAGGCTAACTTGGAGGAAGTCGTCAAGGCGAATGCGCCTCCTGACTCACAGCAACTCTCATCAGTGCAGAACCCTACGACGACCTCATATGTTTATCTTTGCATCCAGGCATTCACCTCTACTTCTATAATCCCTGGGCCTGAACCAGCGGAGTCGACTCACCTCCAATTTATACTCCACCTTTCGGATCCTGAACACAGCCTTTCTTATACGACTGTCACTCAAGCCATCCCTGAGCATTGGCTCAAAGTGTGGGACGATTATGACTGGGTGGAGGATACAGTCGCTGAAGCACTTCGATTTGGGGTTGAGGTGGTTGGTCAGGAATATGTCGTAGGGCGGATGGGTTGGATGAAAGGTAAGAAGCCGTCAGCTACAACCACGGTCGAGGACGCAGCTGCAGCTGTTGTGGCCGATTCATGAAATGCTTGAACTCTCATATGCCTTGCAAGGATATCACTCATGTCATGTGTACTGAATGTTTGGGGTAGAAAGTAATAATTCAATATGTATGCACGCGTCTATTTCTTTTGCGGCTCCTCGGCCTTTGGTGGTGGAAGCGGTTTGAACTCCTGAGGTTTCCGCGGTTCTGTCCCGTCGCCGACCTGCTCCCATGGCGAAAGTGCCTCGAAATTCCTGACAAGAAACTGAGTCTCAATCCCGATGACACGTTATGCGACATACCGGAAGGCCTGAGTCAGTTGGAGGGGCTCGTAGACAACACGCTTCTTCTCTTCGTCATATCTGACCTCAGTATAACCCTGTGGTGAAGACGCCGGACAGTGAGCAACCAGGCGTAGGTATATGTGGATGTACGTGCCGTTAAGGGGAAGTCCTTGCGAAGAGGATGCCCTTCGAAACCTTGGATTGTGTAAATAATTATGACCACTGTTTCAGGAGTGGGACACACCATAATCCGTGAGGATGCGACGCCTAGAACGATATTAGTAGGAAAGCCCGATGAGCAACGAACGAGGCATACAAGTCTGGGTGATCTTTGAAGAATATTCCAAATAAGTCCCAAGCCTCTCGCTCGTACCTAGCCACGAATTAACACCGGCCACAGGGAGCCACAGTGAAGGATCACCAGTTGGCGCCGTTGAATAATGGAGTAGCACTTGGAACGGCGTCTGCTTCCCCTGCGTATGTTTTGACGCGTATCCTCGCAGCATACTTGACGCTTAGTAAGTGATAGACCACTTCAAACCTCTTGTCTCTCTCGGGGAAATCAACACCGCTGATGTCCATCAGGGACTTGAACTGGCATTGGGAATGATCCCGCAGGAATGTCAGGACGGGGATAACAGCAGACGGTGCGATGTAGAGCGTCAACTCGTCCTTCAGCACGGAGAACTGCTGGACGAATTTAGGCAAGCACTGCGTAAGGTATGAGCCGTAGCTATGCAATTTCTCTGTCGTCTCGGCATATTTGGTGAGCGTCGGATTGGGGGACGTCGCTTCTGAAAACGGGGACACGGAGGCTGCGACCGAGAATTAAGGAATGATAGGCGACGCATTGGTGGGAAGGTATACCTTGCGAGGGTGGAGAAGAATGCACGCTACGCAGGGAAGCGGTGAACGCTGGGAAGTGCTGAGGACGGGTGATTAGGCGTCCCGACCGCGCTGCGACACGGAGAGTCAAGAGAGACATGTCGTGTTGCACTCTCGCCGCTCGTTGAGTGGGGCATCCGGCCCACCATTCGGACTCCGCTCCGCTCCGGTCATCGTCGTCGCGGGTCGGTTGGTCGCCAATGCGGCCGTTCGTTCGCGGCCATGCAAGCAGCACCTACTCCCCAACTATTTGACTCACTACCATATTACGACAACGACTTGGAGACCCATCCTATTCTTAGGGAAAAGGTACAGCACGAATTGGCCGTTGAAACGCAAAAACTCCAACAGGAGACACTTCATCCACGCATCCCACCAGCCGTGGAATTATTTGTGGTTGGTCCATCCAATGTACAACACGGTACACAAGTCATTTCATAGCCCATTTTATCAGAACAATCCTCTCCTTGCCGCAGAATTGGGGCGTGTTGGAGCACGCAAGCCTCTCACTGCTATCGACACTTCTCGCTACCAGTTGGCCTCATCGTCAGCAACACCGTCCAGTGACGAGGAATGGAAGGCTGCCCTGGATAATGCACATGCACAGTTGGAACATCAGCGCATCCGGTATCGTCTCGCATCTTTTCGTCCGTTGGTCTGTTCATCTCGTTCGCGCATTAAGGCACAACAACCTCGCTCTGCTTCAACAATACGGAAGCAACGCGTGGCGGACACATAACTACTTACTCGAAGCAGATGCCAAGAAGGCAGAGAAGATCCTGGAGGAGCTGAAGGAGCAGACAACCAGCCTGAATCGAGACAGGAAGAACACCCAGGTGTGTGGTATGCCGTGTCCTCTGCACACGATGTACTGACTTTGCACGAAGACGCGTCTCGGAGAACAGTTGACGTCGTTGGAGAATCGGTGGACTGAGCTTATCTCTAGCATACTTCAGATAGAGTTGGCCAACGTTGCATTGGAAGCAGAGGTGACGCGTTTAAACAAAAGAGAAACGGAGCTTGCTAGTATCATGTAGACCCGAAGATATACTATATATGGATTGTGCCGGCCGAGGAGAGACCTCGGACGGAAGGGTCAGCGCCTGCCTGTCAGTGTCAGTGCTACTGCGTAGCGTTGTCAAAGTTTAGCAACGCGGTCGCTGGCTCAACTCGTCGCTCGTGGTGTGTATCACAATCACTTGATGTCCTACACACGATTAACTGGTCCTTGTACTTACAAAAAGGCGCGACTACTTACTGTTTCCCTTTCAAACTCTTCACCAGTGGCGTCGAGCGACGCGCACATGGACACCATTGATCCTCAAGCCCAAGACAGCGTAATCTCAAACGGCGTGGCAGAGACCGCCACAGTCTCTGCACCCGCTAGTCCGCCACAGTCTCTGACCTCGGCGCTATCAGACCTTTCTAGGACCGCGGAGCATGGAAAGGATGGTGAGTAGACTTCGCTTCGCTTCCCACTTGTCGCCTCAGCGCACCTTCCATCAGGTTCTACTCCTCCCCATTCAGTGCCTTCTGGCACTAGCGCTCCTCCCAAAAAGTTCAGCGCGTTCAACATCAATAAGAAATTCATGGAAAAGAATAGCTCAACACCCGGAGCAAGTCAGATACCCTCTTCTTCGCCGTCTTCAAAGATCGCGGGCACAACAGGTGAGTCTTCAAGTCTATATGTCCGGCCAATCGAGTCGTTGCCAACGAATAGTTCAGCCAAGTCCCCCCCACCAGCGGCCCCCCCTCACTCTCGCCTTATCACCACCAAGCTTACAAAGTTACCATCGTCTTCTACGAGCACTGGTACCGGATGGACCCGTCCGTCGTCGACCACGCCATCTCTTGCACCTTCACCCGTGTCCGGGGGTGTGCCTTCTGCTCCCCCCCTCGCACCCGCCCCTATCTCCCACGGGCCACCGCAGCTTCCGCATGTTGGCAAAGTAATTCAACCGCAGCCTCGTGGAGCTATCCAAGTTCCTTCAACATCCAAGCCCGAAGTTTTAAATGGTTCGAGTAAGCCGGCCTGGAGAAATGTTAGACAGGGCGGGAATAGTTCCGGAGCAGGACCTCCGCTAGGGGTTCAAAGCGAATTTCCGACCGCTGCTGAGGTCGCACAGGGTACGTTCGTGTGATATACTACGGATGACTTCTGTACGCGCTACTTTGTGCTCATCCGTCCGTAGGTTGCTTGAATGGTTCGCAAGAGAAAAGGCAGTCGACTCAGTCCCCTGTGACCCCAAGTCCAGCTACGACAGAGGCTGATACTTTTCGCGGGGTTCATTTGGACCCTAATGCTCATCACTGGGATGAGGTCAGCTTGCTGTCTATTTGACCGGACTTTGGTACAATTGATATACTGCAGATGGAAGAGGACAACGACGATTTTCTCGAAGGTGTCATCGAATTTGGAGATGGTCGTCAATACCAAATTCAGCCAGTCGACGTTCCTCAGTCTACGGAGGACTCTGTTCCTGCTGCAGCTCCCACTCCCGATGCACCTGGTCCGATTCCAGCAGCGGCACGAATAAACAAGGAAGATCGATTTTCCGAGGACTTCGACCGGAGTTGGCCACGATCTGCTGCACTTTCGTCAAACATACGCCCACGCATTGGTCCATCGGCTGCCGCGTCCACTTCTTCCAATTCCTCACTTTCACCTCAAGAAGCTTCGCGTGTGCTCTTCAACGAACGCTCAAATAGACTGGAGCCTTGGTCAACTAATAATCGAATCCCTCCACCTGGTACGTCGTCAGTGTGTTTCAGAGTCTTGTACGGACAGTCATCCTGCTCCCAGATGCTCGCCCGAGTAGAGACGCAGTGCTGCACCACAACGTACAATTACTGCAAAAGCAAGGCCTCGACCACCCACGACGTGACACAAGCTCATCACAAGGGGCTGAGGATCGACGCTGGGAACGGGGAAGGCGCCCTTCCAATGCGACCACCACTCACTCAGCATTGTCTGGTGGGCGAGACTCATCCCGAGAAAGCTTGCGGCAGTTACCTCCCCACCTAGCGCCTGCGCACAAATCACTACCACCGCTGCACACTCACCAGCCACCGCATGCATATCCGCCTTCCGGCAGACAGGGTACTAGAGAGTCATGGCGCCAAACACGCTCTCCGGAACAGTCTCCTGTGATTCCTTCTCCATCTGACCTTAATTCTCATATCGCATCTCCGTCCTCGCCCAACGCCGTGGTGTCTTCCCCTCAATCAATCACTGCTACTGCCGACATCGAATTGGTTCGGAAAGCAGCTATGCACTCGGCAGCCGAACGTGCAAAGATCCGACGACAACTCGAGGAGGAAGAGCGGGATAAAGAGCGAGAGCGAGCCCGCAGGAAAGCTGCAGAGTTGGAGGAGAAGATGAAAGTAACTGAGAATGACGGTACCGAGCAGCCCGCTGCTGTCCAGGTCAGTTTTTTGCAACCATTGGTGAGGATCGTGGTTGAATGACGGTTGCAGGAAACACAGATAGAGCCTGTGTCTCCACTGACTTCTGCGGACCCCGCTCCAGGACGGCAGTCCCTCTTTCGCCCGCCGTCCTTAAAGGCGTCAGTACGGGACCCAGAAAACCGACCTTCTGCGCCAATGACCCGTACAAGGTCCCAACGAGGGTCTCAATCTGCCAACCAACCACCACCGGCCAGCAGTATTGTGACGTCATGGAGAAGCAGCGCAGGTCCTTTGCCGCCAATTGCCCCGCGGCGTCTCAGTTCCTCTCATTCTCCCGTTGCACCTCTTATCCCCTTTCCATCTCCTTCTCAGGTCCTTGGCACTCAGCTACTTAGCCCTAGCAACGATGAAAGTCTAGAAGAAGTGGAATTCACGGATCTCGGGAAGTTCGTTGGTTTTGAGCCGAAAACCGAGGACCCTGTGGCCCTTTCTCCACTTCCACAGGAAGACATTCCAACCGAGGTTTCCTATGGCGACCAGTCTGCACCTGCCCGTTCTAGAAGTGATCTAGAGTCCTCTTGGAGACGCAAAGGACCGCTCCCGCCGGTGGAGGAACAACAGCCCGTTGTCGCGGCGAATGTTGTGCTAGACGCCACCTTTGAATCACCCCTTAGCAGAGAGGCAGATGTCATCCCCGCATCCCCGTCAGTACGGACAGCCTCAATAGGTATGAGCTCCCCTGTGAAGCCCTTGGCTGAAGGTTCCAGCCAGACGTTGGTCGTGCCGCCTTTACTGTCTTCCCAGAGATCACCTCGAACATCATCATATCGGGAAGAACTTCTGAGATCCACTTTTGAAGACACAATGTCAAGGATTAAAGGGGCGATGCAAACAAAGCCCCAGCGGAGCACGTCAGAGGTTGAGCACCACACCGATCGTGCAACAGCGAGTGGCACTTCACACTCTTCAGATCAACCACGGCACGGAAGGGGAGCTTCCCCGCCTTCGCGATCGCATCCTCCACGGGTGCTCCTTCCTGAGGAACCATTCACCACTGCGACAGAACTAGATGATGGTTTACAAGTGGGCCAACCACACCGCGTACGGTTACCCTCTGCTTCACGCGTTCTAGAACCGTTGTCGAAGAAGGAGCAAGCTAATCTAAGGAAGACAATACCACCATTGCGGTGGGAGATCTTTTCTTGGGACCCCCCAATTGAGGGTACATCAAATAATGACTACCCTGTCAATGATGTGCTCTTCCGCAAGCCTCCGCTGCTGAGAGGTCAACCTCGTTTCATTGTAAAGCTGCCGACCTCTGGATCGAATCTTGTTAGACGCAGTACACCAGTGACTCCCAAAGTACACCTTCCTTCAAAACCACTTGTCAACAAAACCGTGGCATCTGCCGGTGCATTTGGCCGCCCCCGGGTAGCAGATGATCACTCGACCTGGAGAAGGACATTGCCTTCAATCTCAGATCAGGTTGAGTCCGTAGGTAGTAGTGAAGGACTAGTCACTCGCAGTGGTTCTTCACCTCCCGATACGGAGAAGACCAACGATGTTGCATCCAACGCTGAGACGGAGCCTTCGTCGTCGGTACATTTATCAACCAAGAGAGCGGAACCCAAGATGCCCGCGGGTGCTAGCGTAGCATTCTATCGCGAATCGAACTCAATCCCCTCGGTCAATTTTATAGTATCGAGCGAACTGGAGGATGCACGACAATCTGATGCGTCTGCGGTGCCACCAAAGGAAGGGCACTCGCCTGCACCGCAAGCCTTCGGTGATTCTGATAGACATGGAATGGACAGTGTTAACTCACTGGCGACCCCGCACGACAAAAGCTCGGATGGTTCGGTGGGTGCGATCTAGTGTGCTTAGTCAGTACGTTTGCTAAACGCAGAGAAGGGACAGTCCGACACACCATTGACGCCACCGAGCTCGACCAGTTGGACGAAAAACCTGGTGAAGGAATCGCCCGTACGACAGCCGGATCCCGAACAGCTCAAATTATTATGGTCGCAGACGTCGGAGAAGGCTGATGTTCCCGCAGTGAACTCGCTCGAGGGCATCGCTGACGACCTACCATCTGTGCCGTTCACCTTCCAAGAAGTCAAGTCGGAGGACGGCGAGACACCGCCCCCAACAGTATCGAATGGCTCTGGTCCCTCGCGAATGTCTTTGCACGATGTAACCCGAGCATTCCAACAGGTGCCACCCCCACCCGCGGGTTCCACCACACGCAAGGCGTCTCCTCAATCCCCCGTAGTACAGCCCTCTACCTCAGGGTCAATCCGGCATCCGACGTATCCTCCGCACGCACAGCAGGTGCACTCCGCCGTTGGTGGCCCACAGTACACACAGTATCCCTCTCCGATGCTAAGCCACTCGCCAGCCCCGACACTGATGTTCCCGCACCCCATGGCGCCCAACCACATGATGGGCGGGCCGTCGGCACAGTATCACCACCAACCGATGTGGATCCACATGGCCGCCCCTCCACCCTGGCGCACAGACACCCGGAGGGGTCGTGCGGCCGCTGCCCTCGCCATACCCTACGCACGCGCAATACATGCCATACCCCTCTCCCACCGCGTACGCCACATCGCAGGCTGGGCCCCCCGGGTCTCAGCAGCAGCCGCAGCCAAATGGTGGGCGTTCACGGCCATCAGCCGCCCCCGCAGGGATGAGCCCCGGTCTGTCTCACGCGCGAGCGCCGGCGATGTATCAGAGCAGCCCTGTCCTCATGCATCCGCAAGTCATACACGTGCAGCCGTCGTACGCCGGTACGATGCCTGCAGGTCGCGGCGTGCCCATGCAGGCTTCGCATCCGACGCCGGCGCCGCACCCTGGTGGGTACACGCCTGCAACACATGCATCTTACGCGCGTCCCCCGTGGTGATGACCACAGTACACCACCCCGAATTTCGGTTAAAATGCAGTGAACGTGTTTTTTCTTTTTTCAAAAAGAGATACTGTTTACGGAATGCGAAGAGCTCCCCCAATTTTTTTCTTCTTTTCTTCTCTCGTTGTTGTTACCTCACATTGTATCCTTTTGTTCCGGCATAATTCACCGCACTGCTCGCGCACACATACACACTCTATTGCGAGATATATCCCAGTCAATTATTAGGCGATAAAACAGATAGGGGTCTAAGATGAGGCGAGCTGTACAGCGCGTTCCGCGGCATCATCCAAGCCATCGAAAGGAATGATTTTCAGACCTGATTGACGAATCATTCTGAAAGATTAATTAATCGTGAGCGAGATTGATTCGTTCGGGAGTAACAGGGAAATATAATCACTCTTTCGCTTCAACCTCTTTGGTGCCCTTGAGACGGACAACCAAGGGAATTGTCAAGCTGAGTTCTTTCGTTGCTTTGATGACGCCTTCGGCGATGTAGTCGCAGCGCATGATGCCGCCAAAGATGTTGATGAATATGCTCTTCACTTTGGGATCCGCGAGAAGAATCTCAAACGCCTTCTTGACTGTCTCGGGCGTGGCGCCACTGTGTTTCGTATCAGGTGTGTGGCTACCTGATCGGGTTTGGAATAACGCCTACCCTCCGACGTCCAAGAAATTGGCAGGCTGGCCACCGTGCAAGGAAAGAACGTCCATGGTGGCCATCGCCAGACCGGCACCGTTGACGAGGCAACCGATGTTACCGTCGAGTTTGATAAAGTTCAGATTAGCCTTTTGCGCCTCCACCTCGGAGGGTTCCTCCTGCGAAATGTCGCGAAGCTGAAAAACGTCCTGCTGACGGAACTCGGCATTGTCGTCAAAGCCAAACTTGGCGTCCATGCTATATAAAAAGGCCGTCAGTCCATCACAACACCACAACAACAACAAAAAAGATACGGGACCAGAGAACGGCACCATCAGTGGTCTCAGCAAGGGGGTTAATCTCGATTTGTGTGGCGTCTTTCTCCTTGAAGATCTTGTAGAGGTTGATAAAGATATCGGCCGCCTCGTTCGTTGCCTTGTCCGACGAAAAGCCGAGCTTCTTGGCCACGTCGAGGGCTGCGCCTTTGGTGAGCCCAGTCGCAAGTGGTATCGGCGTGGTGATGATGGCATTCGGGTCCTTCGCCGCGACCTCTTCAATGTTCATTCCGCCCTGGTTCGACGCAACAAGGACAACGCCTTGTGATGCGCGGTCGTTCAGAACCGCGATGTAGTACTCGTGCGATGGCTGGCGGAGCTCTGCCAGCATGACCTGACAACACCCGTCATATTCCGATGATGCACATCCGTTTTTGTGACCGCCTTACCGCATTGCATACGCGGCCACCAGCACCCGTTTGTTTCGTGATGAGACTCGAGCCGATCATCTGACCAGCTAACTTCTCTGCATCCTCAGCGCTGTTCCATAAGTAAGCACCCAAGAGACGGAACGTTGACGTTGGAACCTACGTCTTGACGACGTGTACTCCACCTTGAAGACCGTTGGAGAATTTGCCCTTTCCACGACCGCCCGCGAGCACCTGGGCCTTGATCACAGCACCCTTCCCACCTACAAGACGCGGCCTCAGATAAATGGCGCGCTACACAAACTCCGACCGACGTACCAGAGACCTTGTTGAAAGCCTCGACGGCTTCCTTGGGTGATTTTGCGGCAACGCCCTTGGGGGTCGGGACGCCATACTGGGTACAGAATCAGAGTCGAACAACGCAGAAATGGCGGCCAACGTACGGAGTTGAGAAGGTTCACGGATTGGTATTCGTGTATGGAGAGGAAGCGCCTCTGACCCGCAGATGCGGCCTGGGAGCAGAGGGCAGGTCAGCTGACAGATGAAGGTGGTGGATTGAGCCGACGACTTGCTCGAGCGAAAGAACCTGCTTTCCGAAGAGAGGCAAGCATACTTGTTGGCTGGTCGAGTTGTCGGTAGTCTTCGGAAAGGCGAATGGACCATGTCAACCACGCTTAGTCATCAATTTATGTACTTGCCGCTTTTGCTCAACAATCCGCAAATCAGAACGACGACGACGGTCTGGCGTGATCCTGCACCCTTTCCTGTCTCTCAGCCCCTGGATTCTTTATTTGGGGTGCGACCAGTTCTGTGAAATAATTATCTCGCTTTGAGTGAGGGCGGTTCCTTTTGCCCAGTGGACCGCCCATAATTATGTAGAGAGACACGTAGATAAATCCGAACGATCCGGAAATGGATGCGAGTCGGAGGCCTCGTTCTTACCATGCGACTTGCAAATTTATCCGACTGCCACGATCCACGCTAGCACCAACGTATACGTCACAGAATATTCGTCCACGTGCGATCCTCTATTTAATCCGCCTGTAAGCACTCTGTTTCGGTCCCAGTAATGCAGTCTACCACTGTGGAGCGCTTACCTTCTGGTCAATCCTCTGCCGTTCTCCCTACAGAGAACGGCACTCACTTTTCACGGGACGAGATGAAGAATTTGGAACAGCTTCTCCAAGTCGGCACCACCATCCTGAGCCAAGCTCTGGACCTGTTGAACAACTCGCTTACATCCGATGACCAACTTATTATTCACTCTCAGTACATGCCCGGTTCGACCATCGGTATGACTACAACTAGCTCATTGATCCGCCGCAATGCTGACGCTTACAAGGCAAGCATCTTCGTCACGCACGAGACCACTTTGCTCTCTTGTTAGACTGCGTGTCCCGACCACGACCATACGTGCTTTCCTATGACGTACGGTCCAGGAACACTCCCATGGAGACTAGCCGAGAAGCTGCACGAACCGCCATCGAAGACACGATCGCCCAATTGAAGCAAGTCGTGCCCGGCGTTTCGCTGGACGCGCCGCTCACGTTGCACGCCGTCACGCCGTACTCCCAAACGATGCAAAGCACCTTCGGTCGAGAGGTACCGTATAACAACACGACTCAAACAAAAAAGGGATCTGAAAAATAGGACTGACGTTCGCCCTCTCTCTTCCGCAGCTATGGTTCGCGGGGTTACACGCCGTTCATCACTGGTCGATGGTACGTACGGGTTTGGGCTTTACTGTGTCCTGTTCCGAAGCTGATACGTTCCGCTGACGGCGGCGGCAGATCCGCGTCATCGCAGGCGAACAGGTCAGTTGGCAACCTCGACTGAACCATTCGATCCTCCGTAATTTTCTTCTTTTTTTCAGGGCATTCAACTTGACAAGTCCTTTGGTTTCGCACCGTCGACGCTAGTTCATCAAGGCACGGAAGCTAGCTTGGGGAAAGCAAAGATATAAAACTTCATGCCATCGTTGTGACGACCGCATGCGTATCGGCTGTCTCGGTTCACAGGAATTTTCGGGACCACTACAACACACAGCGGGTGGTCCGCAATAGCACGGATTGATTTTGCAATTTTGGGGGCTTTCCGACTGCGAGAGAGGGAGTCTAATGAAATCGTGTCTTGTGTCATAAAGCGAGAGTATTTGTACGAGTCGCGTTACCCCCCAATACCCGTGTGCGAGGCTGCCTGATAGCATACAACCCAGAAAGTGCACCATCATAAGGTAGTGCCCCAGCCCGAAACTACCTGCAGGCCAAAGGTGTTTCGTTCGCCCACACGACACTTCCGAGCTTGAGTTTACCTGTGTAAAAGAAATAGGCCGGGGCAGGATCGACGAATGATTGTGTCTGATTTTGATTTTATGTTATCAAGCGCTTGTGTCTGGTCTGGCGGACGCAGGCTCTCGGCTCCCGCCGAGCGACGTAGTACAACCACCCTGACCGTGTCTTTCTTCTAGTCCTGATAGTTCGTTTTGATGCCCGGAGAATTATTCGAGATAGATGGCGAGAGGAAGAAGCGCGTGGTATGTCCCGGCCCTTTTTTTTTTCTTTACTAGGTTTTGATTGTCGCCTGTTCACGTCGTCTCTTACGTGCAGTGTTATTTCTTCGACTCTGACGTCGGAGGTTTTCACTATGGTCCTGGACACCCGTATGTTCCAGTTCTCCATGGTTATGAAAATAATCCGAATACTTTTGTGGCGGTCTAGCATGAAACCCACCCGGATCCGCATGTGCCATTCTTTGGTAATGAACTATGGTCTCTATAAGAGGATGGAGATATTCGTAAGTGAACCCGACAGTCAAAGCCCCCTGGCCACTCTTGTAATTGCTCGCCTTTCAAACTGATCGAGTACTTGTCCATTGCAGCGCGCGAAGCCCGCCACGAAGCGCGAGATGACGCAGTTTCACTCCGATGATTACATTGAGTTTCTCAGTAAAATCACGCCAAGCAACATGGGAAATTTCGTCAAGGAACAGCACAAGTGTCAGTTCCATCTCTTGCATGACTCGCTTGTTATTTCGGGCTGAATACGACTGATATTGCACAGGCAACGTTGGTGACGACTGCCCGGTGTTCGACGGGTTATTCGACTATTGCGCAATATCTGCCGGGGGGTCCATGGGTCAGCCTTTGCCGCTTAAATAGAGAAGAATCATTTTTACACTTGCACAGAGGGTGCTGCCAGACTCAGTCGAGACAAATGTGACATCGCCGTGAACTGGGCAGGTGGTTTACATCACGCGAAGAAGGGCGAGGCCAGCGGTTTCTGCTATGTAAATGGTACATCCCCTCTAACTTTCTCCTTTTCGAATGGCTTTGACCCTGGCCTTTTTTTCTTCTTCCTAAGACATTGTTCTGGGCATCCTGGAATTGCTACGGTAGGTTCTCTGTGAATTCTACCATTAACGCCCTAATTCTCCAACCTCCGACTAGATACCACTCGAGAGTGTTATACATAGATATTGATGTTCATCATGGAGATGGTGTTGAAGAGGCATTCTACACGACAGATCGTGTAATGACGGTCAGCTTCCACAAATACGGGGAGTACTTTCCCGGTACTGGGGAACTCAGAGTTAGTCTGTTCGCCACAAAACTGAGGTCTCGAGTCCTCTGAAACTTGACTGTAGGACATTGGCATCGGCAAAGGGAAATTTTACTCTCTTAATTTCCCCCTTCGAGATGGAATCAATGACGAGAATTACAAGAGCGTCTTCGAACCTGTACGTTTCATCGTCGATTTGACCACGCCAAGGATTCAACTGGTCATTGCAGGTTATACGGCAGGTTATGGAATCTTACGACCCTGCGGCTGTCGTTCTGCAATGTGGAACCGACTCGCTTGCAGGTGATAAGCTAGGTTGCCTAAACCTATCCATGCGAGGTGTGTGTCGTTGGATTGGGATCTAGTCTTCTACTCTAACACTAAATTCAAGGACATGCGAACTGCGTAAAGTTTGTCAAGTCTTTCGATAGACCCCTACTTCTACTTGGGGGTGGTGGATACACAATGCGGAACGTGAGTCGCGCGTGGGCTTACGAGACCGGGCTGGCGACAGGTGTTGAGCTTGGGCGAGGTAACGTGCGTTCCCATGACCGAAGCACGGGAAAGCCAACCCCTTTTCTAGATATCCCCGTGAATGAATACTACGAATACTTCGGACCCGACTATCAGTTGGACGTCAAGTCATCGAACACCGAGGATTTGAATACACCTGCGTACCTTGAACGTGTCAAGAACATCGTTATGGAACACCTCAGACACGTCGGTGGTCCTCCCAGTGTCCAGATGACAGGTAACTACACTACGTACGGTCTTGAGTCATGGCTTTCAACGAAACATCACAGACGTCCCAGAGTTACCGATTGACGCTCAAATGGCGGACATGAACCAGGACGAGGATATGGTCGACCCAGACGAACGACGCCCGCAGCGATTGCTTGATCAGCGAATACAGGCCGATGGGGAGCTTTCGGATTCAGATGATGAGGGGGAGGGCGGGCGGCGAGACCACGCGTCTCATCGCGGCTCGCCGAGCAGCAACGGAAGCCAGCCGGTAGTAGGCCACAAGTTTGGTATGGGCGTGGGCATCATGACCGCACCCACCGCTTCGACGCACGGCGCGGGTCCCAGCGGTCACACAACCCTTCCACCTTCAGGGCTCGCCCCTATGGACATAGACCAGGGATCGTCGTCGAACGACATCTCTGCCCAACCTAGCGCCGGAGGAGCAGAGTCACCCAGCTACAATGAGCTCAAACCGGAGGAAATTGCCGTCTCGGACTCGAGAAATGGGCGATAGTGCTGACGCCGATCACGCTCTCTTTCGTTTTCCTTCCATAGTCCATTAGCTCTCACGACACAGTGGGTATGCGTACGTGAGTTATTAGTGACACTACTATGGAACCATTAGGGTAGGAGATTAACCAAACCACATATAACGTCCACAAACCCGCCCTCTTGCTAAAACTCCTCGACTTCGATAGTGAAGCCGCAGTCGTGACATACTTGGACATCGACGCCGTCTTCGTTGGTGGTGGTCTCACCGAATTCGTGCTTATGCTCTGCGTCCTTCCGTTTCTGCCAGACACCTTCTCGAGTCCGTTTGCGCAATTCCCGAACTCCCTGTTCAAATTTTTTCTTTTTCTTTTTGTCCTTCTCCGCTGTCCGTTTCTTCCATTCCGCGTCCAGTTCTTCTGGCGAACCCCATTTTTTCCAAGCAAATTCCTCGACCTGGTACCGGCAAAAGAGCATCATGTTCGCGAACGTCGACTTGTGCGGATTGGCCTTTAGCATGTGTGGTAGTAGCTCTTCGTCTCTCAACTCGGCTGTGTATCATCAGAACGCTGTGAAGAGAGTCGAGACAGGTATGCACTCACAGTCGGTCAAGAGGTAGTCCTGACGGCGAGCACCCGCCCACAATAAGTCATCTATACGTGAAAAAAGTAAAACGAGTCCCTCACCCCCTTGCACTCTGTCTTTGTTAGAAGACTGTATTTCTCGACATTGTCGTTCTTGCACTTGTCGCATACGAGACATCTGAATACCTTTCGATACGTTTGGTCGATATCCACCGAGCCGCAGTCGTGGCATTTGGGGTTTCGGCTCGGGTCAAGGTAAATGGCTACGAGCTTTCGTCAGAGGGGTCGCAGCCAGCCGCCCAGAAAGATGACGAACGTACGAGGGTCGAGGTTCTGCATCGCCCTTTGCCTCTCGCGTTCCCTCTCCTTGGACTTGAGATCGTCGTCTGCCTCTTTATCGTCCTCAACCAGGAAGCCGCCCTTCGAGTTGACCATCTTCGACAGATCATAGTCAAAGTACTTCCCGAGACGCGAATCCCTCTGCAGTTTACCGGCAGGCGGGGGGTTCTTCGATGCAGCGGTAGGCGAGCCGCCGGAGGCTGCCAGGACGACGGAGAGGGGTCTCTTGCCGTTAGCGTTGGCATTGCGCACTGAGGATGCGACTGCGGACGCGTCCTTCTCTTGCTGTCTGGCTTTGGCTGAATGGGCGACGCATCAAGCAAAAAGGATGGCCACTTCAGAATATCACGCATCGCGGTACCTCTCAAGCGATTCAACTCTACTTGTCTAACTCGTTCTGGTGTTGTGTCCAGAGCATTTGGTCGTCGCGGTTCTGAGTCAGACATCGTGTTTGGCTAACCTTACAAGTTCGGCTACAATTTGTTCCCGTAATCCGTATTTCAAAATACCACGTGATTTAATAGACCGTTCATCCCGAACCTGAGCAATGCCGGTATAAAGAGAGAAGGTTCCCCGAGAAGAGAAACAGTAACTAACAATGGCCGACTCGGATCCAGTGGACCACGATCAGGCAGAACCTAGCGATATCTCAGTTGCGCTGGACGTAGAGCAACTCGACCTTAACTTATACCGGTCGAGGAACCTGTTTACACCCTACGAAGCCCGGGGTGTATTTGGAGGGCAGGTGATATCGCAGGCCCTCGTCGCAGCGACAAAATGCGTCAAGCCCGAGTTTCTCTTACACGTGAGTCCTCCCTCGTTACCCCCAACAACTTCACCCTAACTATCCTCCTTGCCCGGCAAGTCTCTACATGTACGTTCCTCTTCCGATGGATGCGCCAAAGCTAACCGACGCCGCGGGACGCAAGGCCTATTTCATTCTTAGCGCGTCTGCTTCCGTGCCATTGCTCTATTATGTCGACCGACTGCGGGAAGGACGATCATACTCGACCCGCTCCGTGCGGGCTATGCAGGGCGGGCGGGTCGTTTTTGTCATGTTGTGCTCCTTCCAGATACCAGAGATCTGGCAGCCGTCTCGCCATTGGCCCATGCCTCAGGTTCCTCGCCCGGAAGACTGTGAGAACGAGGTCGATTACATCAGGCGTATAGCAAGTCAGCCAAGCACGCCGGAGGAATTTAGGGCACGGCTTTTGGGTCACGCAAAAGTGCGCTCCATTTTTCCGAGCCACGGATCGTCGTTAAGCGGTAGATGCGTTAGTCACGAGATGAGAGTCCGATCTCTGTCAAACCTGCAGGCATCGTCGCAAACAAGTCCGAGGGCCGGTCAACGCACGCGTATTGGATGAAAGCCAAGATGGCAAAGCAGCACCCTGCCGCCTTTCAGAAAGTCAGTCTCGCTTGTTCATTTCGTTGTTTTTGATCCCACGCTTACTCCTGGTCAGTGTATACTGGCCTACATCACTGACCTCCATCTGTACTCGATCTGATCATTACTACTACTATTCTCCCTCATCGAATTTTTACAGGCTATCATCAGCGGTCCATACAGCCGGGATGAGGCGACACGCGCCACCTGGGCCCAAGGCCCTAACCATGGCCGTACGTCACAAACTATTTCGAACCACCAGATACTGACATGCCCCTTAGTCAAGTCTGGATCATTCTCTGTGTTTTTATAAGTACGCCATCGCATTATGCTCTCAGTCCGGGTACTTAAGCTTCTGTCAGCAACGATTTTGATTGCGGTGATTGGCTGTTGTACCTCGTAAGTGCCGTCACTTTCAACATTCGCGCTGGGGCTAACGGAAGACACAGATGACGTCTCCTGTAGCAGGCATGGGGCGCGCCGTCGCTTCAGGACTCGTAAGTGCCCACGCTGATTGTTAGACGCCGAAAGGAATATCGACGCTCACACCCTGATAGCTATATTCTGCGGATGGGACATTGTTGGCGACCGTGAATCAAGAAGGAGTAGTACGTGCCAATATACGCCGTCCCAGCGAGGAAACCCCGCAGGTCAAGGCGAAAATGTGACCTAATTGGCGTGCGTGCCTGCGGGCACGAGTTAGAAATATTATGTAGAACCTCCCAAGCGTTATTAGCCACGCATTGGCGTTCGTATTACTACAGATCAATCAAGTAATCTGCCGTTTGGCTCGCGATCGTGTGATATCTGAACGTGAATCGATGTTTTCGAGTTCTTTTGCATGTTTCCTGACTCGTTAACGAATGCTCAAGATGAAACATATCCAGAATGCGAGGGTAGCGCAGACAGCAAGTACGGAGGATACATGGCACACTCAGTTCTTCCGACGGTATGAGCTCCCTGATGCAGAGAGATCTAAGTACGAGATAAGCGTGGAGTAAAGGACAGTGCGTACCCTCAGTGAGCCTTGCCCGACCACCCGTAGGCTGACACAGTACGCTGGAACATGAGTTGCAAATGACAACGGTCTGCGCGTGAGAGAAGACGGTGGAAATGCTGAAGCACCCTACGAGCATCTAGTCAGGAAACTGCGTCGGGTAGTTCACGTGGCTTCAACACACCTGGACATTTTACGTCCATGAAATAAGAGTTGGGAGATTGTACGAGGCGCTTCAGTTTGTGCCTCTTGGACTCGGCCTCGGCGGAGGGGTTGAGAAGATCGATGGCGAGAGGCTGCTACAGTGAGTTCATTTAAACAAGAAGAAGAAGAGGCCACAGACCATGTTTTTTTGCGAGGAGCTTTTGACGTTGGCGAACCTTTTTCTTTTGAGCACCGGTTGGCGAAGCAAAAACGAGAAAGTCCCGTTGTGTTGATCTGTCTATGCCCTCGCAAATACAAAGTTAAAGTTCGTTCGGAGATTCTGATATTCACGGGGTTCGCCGATGGTCCGTCCTTTGTATTCGCGCTTACGCTTGGCGCAAGCCGCTATTGTATTTCCCGAGTTTGTGGTAGAATGCCACGTAGCGACAACATAATGTCAATACAAAAAGCGTTGTCAAAACTTCCGACCGAGACAATAACGCACATGACGAGAGCGGCACGTATATGGGAATCTTTTGTTTCTCGCTTTTGTTCCTCCACTCCATACAATTTCTCATTGTCCTTGGAAAATTAGCCGCTCACTTGGTCACTTGTCTATAAGTATCTACGGACGCTGACCTGACCATATCCCAAGCCTTTTCAGGGTACTTACCCGACTCACCATCCTTCACTCTTCGGTTTTACCTTCTGGGTCCCGGTTTCATTAGGTGAGACAGACCTACTCATTTGTCTTCGTTGGATTCACCTCCCAACTTTCAGTTTCCTATCAACTTGCTACGCAACATCCCTTGCACGTCGTCGCACTTTCGCGTTCATATCGTCTCGTAAATTGCTTCAAGAATCTCAATCGCTGGTCGATTCACGCTCACTCAATTCCACTTGTTCAACCAACTTTTTGAATTCATCTTCACGTTTATCACGTTCAATGGCCTCTTCCACTTCCCTCAGTTCCATCACCGTGACTGTGTCACATGCTATTGCCTATCTCACGCGTCCTCTGGTCGCGTTCATGCCCGCGTCGACTGTCACGAAGTTGCAACTCGCTTTGGAAGCGAACTTGACTGCCCATTATGCTCACTCCTGGGTGCCTTCCGAACCCCTCCGAGGATCTGGCAGGCGTTGCCTTTCCATCTCTCCCACTTCTCTTCCTCCGCGCCCTATTTATGCGTCCTGCGTGGCCGCAAAAGTCCAATGGTCCGAATGGATAACAGCCCTCGGCAACGTCGAATTTGATCTCTTCGTCGACCCCGGCCTCGTCTCTGTTCGTTTCATCCAGCGTGGTGCCACCAGCAAACTCATCACGATTTGGTCCGATGAAGGCGCGGAGGAACCTCGGTCCCAGTCCGAAGTCTCTCGCGCAAGTGCCTCACTGGCTCCGCATCGTGTCCAGTCATCGGCAAAGGCAGAGCCCGTGCTCCCGACGCTCGCCCAACAGCTGATGATCGAAGATGAAGAGGACGAAGAGGAGCTATTCGCCGCGCTTGCCAACGAACTCCGCGAGCCGACTTGGACGACCCCCGTCCTCAACCAGTTCCCTTCGGCCATTCCGCAGAAATCTAAATCCTCCTCGGCTTCGCACCATTCTCGCTCAAGTTCCAGTTCATCGGATACGTGTTCGTGGCTCTCCTTTGATTCGGATGAATCCGACTCCACCTCGGCCACCACGATCTCCTCAGCTGGGACTGAGGGTTCTGCACTCTCCCGTCGCGAGCGTGCTCGTAAAGCTCGCGTCTTCATCGACACATCGAAGAAGGAAGTGACCAACTACGATGGCGGCAAGACGACAGTTCTCACCGGTGGGGTGATGCTCGGTGGACGTCCGGTTCCTCCCAAGCCCGCCTCCGCCGCAGCCTCCAGTTGCAACTGGCGCTCCACCCGTGCATGAATGCGACCCACACGATTTTAGGCATGTTCTGGGACGACTATCACTGTCGCATACGCACATGATGTCCATATCACGAAAACAAACACACGCACACGGACTTGTTGCACTGTATTATCATACGCATTTTGCTTGGATCTAATACCTTTGTAGCCATTCTCATTCGTCTTTTTTTTTTTTAACGTGCTCTCTGTAAAGCGTAGCAAGCTCGGTTTCTCTCGTACTATCATAGGCCTTATTAATGCACTTTCTAGTGTTGATCACGCACATGCTTTTTTGTATATTTTATGGTTAACGATGGCGACAATTTGCATTTCGGACGAACCTTGAGCTTGATGTTTGCCAGCCCTGACTGGATCGTGACGTCAGCTTCGACTCTAGACCATGCATCCCAGTTGGCCCTTGCTTCAGTCTCTCACCCCAAGCGCCACCCAATACCGGAGGGGCTGGTCCTCTCTGTCCCACGTACTCCATGTTCCCGAAAAGAAGCGCAGTGAGGCCTGGAGCGAGGTCTAGAACATCGTCGGTCCTTATCACCGCCGCACAGCGTTAAGTGTCCCACGGGCCACGACCAACCAATGAAAAAATAAGGAGCGTACATCCGGAAAGGGAAAGTGTTCCGTGATTTGACGCCTCATGGTGCCGTGAGCCGGCAAAACAGATAGTGATAATGGGATTGATTACGCGGGGCTCCAATAACCGCCTTGCCACGGCCAGCCTAAGTGTGTTGGACAGTTACCCCTGACTGTTTTTATTTTACTTTTTATAACCTTGCTCTCTTTTACCCACCCCCTCTCTATCGACCACCCACCCACCATCTACCACAAGATGACCGTTGACTCAGTTGAGATCCGCAAAATTCAATACGCCCGCGAGCTGGCCGCGTACACCATGCGCCAGTGGAATATCATGCGCGAGGCACTCGAGCAGTGAGCGTAACCTCGCGGCTTCCACGGTGTCACAAACCCAAAGTCTTCGACCGCGCTCTCGTTCTCAACCACAAGATGGCACCGGTACACGTTCGTGTTTCTTGCCCCCCGACCAGTCACCTAATATTGCTTCAGTAGCACAGCAGTGCGCTTCTGCCCACACCGAGTCTTAGTATCGCCTTCAACAAACTACGAGCAAACGACCCATGGACGATCTCGATTGTCTCTTCCGTTCCGCTGTGCGGTTTCAGTTTCCCTACGACACACCGTATTAGCATTGTTCTTATATGACACCATTCTTACCTGTCGCTCCCCCCAAACTCCATTCCCATTCCCTTTACTATTTACATATCCTCGTCTAGGCTCTCTATTCCCATGTGCTTGATATCTCCTGTTGCTATTTGAGAAACATCTCTCTCAGACGTCGTCCCCCTTGCCTGTAATATTAACATTGATATAAGCTCGGCCTCATCAGCTGCTGGAAAAACGTCGCTGAATTATCCGCGGGTGTACGCAACTTCTGCATCTGTCGGGTACGCGTCATCGAGACAAAAACACGTGCCTTCAAGCGTGCCTTCCGTACTTGTTACGTACGACGACGTCCTCGAGACCGAGAGAGCTACGACTGACATACAGGGACACCGATTACGACCCATGACATGCATGACACCCCGTTGTAGCCTCCGAGCTCTGGCACAAGTTCTGCACAAGGTAACAGAAAATGGTCGTCAGGCGAGTCTACGCGCAACCTTGTTACTGCTTTGTATCCATTGCATGCCACTGGCATGGCCATTCGTGGGGTGATTGATCGCATGGCGCGACGAGAGGAGGGGGGGTGCTCTCACGATGATGCATTGAGTACGTGCTTTACTGTGACAGCACACGATTGTCTGCGTGTAACCGTACTGGGACGGTCCCCAACTGGACTATGTTTTGGGGATTGATTGTGTTACCTAATCCTACTTATCGGGACCATCGGTACCCCCTCCACAAAGGGAGGGTCGTAAATCCGCTCGCAAAGCTCTGTGTCCACTTCCCCCTTTGTTTTCATCCATCATGTTGCGCATCGTCACAGTCTCGGCGTTTCACTCTCGTAGCGAGATCTCTTGCGACACATGCATCCACCACCGCGCCGACACTTGTGGCGGCACCTCCGACGCGTCACGACTGGACAAAAGAGGAAGTGCAGCGGATCTACGACGCCCCGCTGCTGGATCTCGTCTTCCGCGCGGCGAGTGTCCATAGGCAACACCACGATCCGAGCAAAATTCAGTTGTGTACGTTGATGAATATCAAGAGTGAGTGGATATATACCCGAAGAACAACAAAGTCTGACGTCGGCTTTTTGCTTGTAGGTGGAGGATGTAGCGAAGACTGTGAGGCAAACACGGCTCATAGTGCCAGTCGGGGTCGTGCTTACAATATTCAGGCTCATACTGCTCGCAGTCGTCCAGATACACGACAGCGACGAAGGCTTCCCGTCTCCTTGAAATCGAGCCCGTGTTAGAGGCCTGCACGCACGGCAAAGGCGAACGGCAGCACTCGCTTTTGTATGGGTGCTGCGTGGAGGGACCTGGCGGGCCGAAAGCGCGGCTTTGAACGTATCCTGGAGATGGTCCGCGAGATACGCAAGATGGACATGGAAGTCTGCACTACCCTCGGAATGCTGTCGCCGACTCAAGCAAAGCAGTTGAAGGAGGCGTATGTGCTCCTACTGTATATTCGTAGCCCATCGCTCACTGACAATAACTCGCTCACCAGGGGTTTGACGGCATACAATCACAATCTCGACACCTCACGAGAGTTCTATCCACAGGTTCGTCGTTCCAAGTGATCACTTGTTCTCGCGAGCTCATGCTTTGTAGGTCATCACCACAAGGACCTACGATGATCGCTTGGACACAATATCTCACGTCAGAGGACGCAGGTATCAGTGTCTGTTCAGGGGGCATCCTTGGACTGGGTGAGTCAGATGCTGATCGTGTCAGCCTCATCTGGGAAGCCTCCAAGTACGTCTCAAGTTCCACCAGGACTTGACTACATCTTCTTACAAGACGCCTACAGCATGCCTGAACACCCCGAGTCGTTCCCCGTGAACGCGCTTGTACCCATCGAAGGAACACCTCTGGAGAAGAACGAGGCAAGTAACCAACCTTCTTCCTCCAAGGGTTATGCCTCTGAACACTACTTTCCAGCCTGTTTCTCATCATGTACTTCTCCGTACGATCGCCACGACAAGAATAATTCTTCCGACGACGATCATTAGACTCGCGGCAGGTAGGCAGACACTAAGCGAGAACGAGCAAGCAATGTGTTTCATGGCTGGGGCAAACGCCGTGTTCACGGGTGAACAGATGCTGACAACACCATGTAAGTGGATACGCGCACGCACACCAGGCCAGATGAAGCTAAATGTCGGTTGCGTCTTACATAGGTTCACCTTGGGACGAGGTAAGCTTCATATTTTGAATCGCCTGGAGCACTGGATTGAGAGCTGTCGTAGGACAAAGCCATGATGTCTCGGTGGGGACTGGAAGGGATGCGAAGCTTTGAGCAAAAGAACGTCGCCCGAAAAGAAAAACTGGGCGGGGAAGCTACAGAAGGCAGTGCAGAGCTGTCGTGATTGATTGACTTTGTGTAAGTGGAAATTCCCGTCTTAGAATAAGCCCTAGACAATTAGACGAGATCTGTTCTCGAGATTCGCCGATCGCAGGGTTCATAAGTGTCTCGGTTACGTAAACGCCCAATGTAAGATCGTCATCAACGAGGACAGGGCTTCTCTCCCTCTTGGAGAGCGTCTCGATAAATCGCTTGTCGCCATGTGACGTGGGGATCCCATCGTCGAATCGCAACCGAAGCTTCGGTTGTCTTTGACTCTGTTTGGAAAGATTGCGGTGCCGCTGTGTACCAACGCGCTCTGTTCGGGAATACCAACTCGGCTTCGATGTTTGTCTGGTATTCATACCCTTTCACTCGCTCAGAGGGAGAAGTTGGTTGTCTCCCGCAGAAAATGGCAGGACCCCTGCACGAGCCCGCCTCGGCATCTTACCCCTCCTGGTCATTCTCGCAACGAGGGACATGTCCGGGTCTTCCTGACGTCGTCTTCTCTCTCTCTTTCTCTCCTAAAAGTCACAATTCTACCCCACTCTTGCCATTTTTCACTCGCTCTTGGACGCTTCCAATCTATCACCCGCCCCCTCTTATCGGCCTCGCGGCATGTTCATATATCACGCCAAGGACAAGAACAAACGTGGGCATATAACCACCACCCCTCGCACCAACAACAGGTCGACCCCTCTTCGAAATTCCGCGTTCTCGCCAAGGAGCCCCCACCAACAGCCCCAAGCGCAACAACCTCCCAAAATTCATCTTCCAGAAAAGTGAGTCACAACAACCCCATGAGGGAGTTGAGTTCACATATCGACCCGTTATTCCAGTTTTATGGCTGTTTCGGCTCAAATAGTGTATACTGGCGATACCGCAAACATACCAATAGTTGCGTAAGTCGGCCTTTTGTTTCTGAAAACTGGCTTCTACACTACAATCTACACACAGGCGTGTCTCTCTCACGGACTATAGAGGAAACGTGGTACTGGATACCCTCGTACGCCCGACGTACGTTGCAGGAATGTTGCAAGCTTTTATGTTGGTGCTGAACGATTGAGACGTTGGCCAGTCATGAAGTCACGAATTACAGGACGGCGGAGACAGGCCTAGTCGCGGCGCATCTAGTCAACGGTAAATCGTCGTCACCTCCAGTAGAACACCGGCTTACTGGAGCGCGTGTTCCCTCTACCTAGCCCCTCTGTTCCGTGAAGTCCAGCATCGCGTGGCGTCCCTCATACGAGACAAGATCATTGTTGGGCATAACCTTTGGTTATTCCTATCGGCAAGTGGTGTCGACGCGCTCAAGAATCGAAGTAGCTGACAGCATTTAGGTCATGGGCATCAGCCACCCAACGATCAATACACGAGACGTAGCAGCATTTGTCCCGTTCAGGCGAGGTCTCGGGTGTGGAAGTACTACACCTCCATTACACGTCCTCGTCCACCGTCTGATGGGCCGCAGTATGGGACTAGGATATGAACATCCGGTGCGTCCGCATAACCGATCTTATCTCAGCATTGTACGTATCGATTTCAGCTGGAAAATGCACGCGCCGCTTTGGACTTGTATCGCTCAGCTGAGCGTGCCTGGGAGAGTGCAATCGACTTCGGGTCATGGCCTTGTGCGCTACCACCGGTGGGATATGCAGAGTATTTTCTTTGACTAGATAGCGTGCGAAAATCCTATATTATATACCAATGGGACCGGTTCCCACGCCCCAAAGTCTATATTTGTCGACATCATACGGCGTTCGTGTTGAGCCAGGTGAATGCTCTCTCGGTGCCGCAAGGCTTCTACCCGCTTAGCGGTCATGTCACAGCCTCCAAGGATTGGTGGCACTGGTAGCAGCAGGCTCTTGTCCGTTGACAGACCTAACAATCACCTGCAGCCCTTGACAACCTCAGAACTCGAGGTTTCGTCAGCTGGCGGACCTGGAGGCACAGGTGGTACAAGTCCTCGAGCAGCTGGAGGCAGTACTAATAATGTTCCATATGATTGGAGAGCATTCACTGCCAATGCCCAGCTCCATTACATAAGGACAGAAGACACAGCAAACGAGTGCATCGCTCGTATCGCTTCCCGCTCGTCACCTCTCGCTATCGGCCTTGACCTTGAGTGGCGGCCGACTTTCACACCAAGGAGGAGGGAGAATCCGATAGCCCTCGTCCAGCTCGCGTGTGACGATGAAGTACTGCTCGTGCAAGTCAGCGCTATGCCAGGTACGGTCCATATCAACTTTGCACGCTTCCCCGCTCCGCGAAACTGCATGGTTGCTGATCATATCAAAGCCTTTCCCAGCGGCCTTCGCGACCTACTAGAATCGGTCGAGAGCGTGAAGGTTGGTGTAGGGATCCAGTGCAAGTATCTTCAATCAGGACGTTAATTCGTTGGATATTGAAGAGGGATGTTTAGATGATTGCAAGAAGCTTTGGAGAGATCATCGGGTATCTGTACGCAATTGTGTGGATCTGGCGCTCTTGGCACGGAGTGTGGACACGCGTTGGAAGGGACCTTATGGGGGTGGGATTGGACTCTCACGGTTAGCGGACACATATCTTGGACGGAAACTTGCAAAGGGTCGCGCACAAACAAGCGATTGGGAAGCGGAACTGTCGACGCAACAAAAAGAATGTGAGGTGTTTTTTCTTTCCTTTGAATATTCTGTGGTCTAAAATGAATTGATTTCCAGACGCGGCGAATGACTGTCACTCAGGTGTGGCAATATACCGGACGCTCATAACGCGGGCGCTGATTCTGGAGCGAGCGCCCGAGCCTGAATGGTACACATTTCACGCGATCGAAGGGGTGTTACGTGATGTTGAAGGGAGGCCATGGTTCCCGGACAATCCGTACTACGACCCCGGTCCTCCGCCCGGTACAGCCCAATCTGATGTGGTTGCGCTGATGCCTGAATAACGAGCACACGTATCATCCCGGTGTCACATAGGCGGTCCTCCGTTCCTGCTTTGTTGGGAGTTGTGATAACATTTCGATTGCCCGCAGGGTCGACGTGCCTGACGAGCGCGCTACTTTGAATGAATTTGTCCGCCTTATGAGTTAGCTTTCGACCGATCCTTTCCCAACTCTTTCCCTCTCTCCTCTGTCTTCCATGCAGGGCGCAGTTGCCCGTGTCGCTCTTCTCATCTTCGCCTCATGTTATCTTCATGGGACCGCTGCTGAAGACGTGCCATCGTTTCTTCCCCAGGTGCGTATCCCCTCCCTTTCACACTTACCACATGTTCAACAACGTCGCGTTTTTAGAGCTTCTTATTCGACTTTAATCCTCCCGGAACGACAGTCCCGATACCCATTACCGGTGCGTTGCGTCTTCTTTTTGGTTCATTTGGACGACTCATACGATGATGACGGATCAGAACAATGCTCTACGTTACACATAACGTGGACGCGTGGGTCGGGCGCTGTAGGGTGCGCGGCTGCCGTCTCCCTGTGATCCCTTCAACTAACGATTCCCTCAGGCCGAATCCCATAGCACCTTATTTCCTCCAAATATTCACTTCGTCCGTCCTTCCTTGTTACGCCATATTCTTCCGGCGCCTTAACCCCCACCCCATGACAGTACATTTATTGTCCCCATCACCGTACCGGCAGGAGGTGGAACGTCTTTTGTATGCCCTTTACTCTGTGTTTGTCGAACTACCAAGCAGACTCGTACGTCTTTTTAGGATTTTGTCGTTCCTTGGGTCCCTGGTACTCAGGTATGTTGTCCACGTTTCGCAATACTATACTATTGATTACTCACATCTCGGCTCCTGACGTAGTATCAAATATGCATGGTGAGTGGCGTATCTTTTAATCATTATCTGTCGTCTCACTATGGGAACCAGTGGGCTTCAAACGGGGCATCTGGTGGCTGTCAAGGGATATACACCGTTATTCCTAGCTCCTCCAACGCCACGTCCGTATCCTGTCAGAACGTGACTTATCCGGCTTCTGCAATGAGTGTCGACGCGGCGGTCGTAACCGGCGATTTCTCCCAGTATGGCTGGATTCCGCAGGTGCGTTGGCCGGAAACCGCTTGCGCCACTATTTGCGATAAATACGTATGGCGTGCAGTGCACAGACATCCAAGTCCAGGGCAAGAACGGCACGCCCCCCTATCAACTCACCGTGCGTGTATATCTTTGATACTGTCAATTGCAATTTTGTAACTCCAGGCACCCAGATTGCGCCGACTTTGCACCCGCCATTGCTCATTAATTCAACTACGGATAACCCCACTATCAACTGGACCGTATCGTTGGTGCGTAATTGCTTCGTTACTCACGGTTCGAGGATGTTCTAAGTAACAATAATCTAGTCTCATGGTTTTCCCTTCTTCATCTCGCTTGAGGACTCGAAAGGCAGTGTATGGGCACAAGGGCCACTGCATAGTGGCTCGGGCCCTGATACCTCATGCCTCGACTTGAATCGCAGGTGGGTTTCAATTTCCCTCTCAAATGAATATATAGTGTTGATTCTGGATGTCATAGTGGTGGGAGTGGTAAATCTTCAGTCACACCTAGCTCCGACTATAGGAGCGGCTGCAGGCGGCATCATCGTCGGTTTACTAGTGGGTGGAGCGGGAATATTTCTACTCAAACGCCGGCGTTCTCGCAGTTCCCCAGCACGACAAAGCTTGTCCCACAACAACGAGCTCGGCCAACCCCACACACCGCGCGAAGTGACAGGCATTACCAACGGGGGCCACCTTGGTCCAGGCGGGCTGGAGTACATCGTGGAGCCATTCTCGGTTCCCGGTTCGAGCTCGAGTGACCCGAGCGCCCCGCTCCTCCCTGGTGGCGCCCCCAGCCCGCCCTCGTCACCCCCGGATGCCACTTCTGCGACGGGTTCGACGGCGCCGACGGATCCATCCTCCGGTTCCGCGGGAGGACGAGGCGGAGGCGGGAGGAACGTCTACGTCGTGCACCACGACGGCGGGCGCGCACCAGTGACGGTGTATACCGAGGAGGGTGCGGAGGTCGTCGAGCTTCCGCCTCGATACGCCGATAGCGGAGGTAGTAGTTCGCAGGACGGCAGATCCCAGGATGGGCCAGGCCGATCACCCGCCGACCGGAAGAGGGAGCCTACTGCACAACCCCGAAAAACGCGAGGGCCACGTCCTCCGACATGACGAACGATACGACATACTCATAAACCTACCTGACGTGCTGCATCCAATTCTACTTTGTTACTAATTCCTTATTTCTCGTGTTTTTTTCTTCCTTTCTCTCTTGGGCGCAAACTAGGTTATTATAGGTTACCTGACATACAGTTGCTCCGTGTATTTATCGCAATCTTACGTTGGACCGGGATTGGTTTCTTTCTTTTTCTTGTGTAAATCCCCTCGGGAGTGTCAGACGGCCCTGAGTTTTTTTTCTCTTTTCAATTCATTTGTGTTCCCGAGGACCAGGTACAGAACTCGTTCCGTTCTGACGTTCGCCAAGTAGCCAATATATCCCTTCCCGCAAAACACCATAAAACAATGACAGCTGACATTCGTATCATACATTTGCTTATCTACCCCCGATGTATATACCTATGGGACATGGCCGCCAACCGTCCGTCTCTGTGAGCAAGCGCCACCCATTGCGTAGGGGCACGATCTCTTTGTTCGAAGAGGAGGATCCTCGTCCCCCTGGCCCCGGTTCTGGTGCGGGGGAACACTGGATTTGTTCTTGTGGCTGGCGTTCAGGTGCGTCTGCGAGAGAGAGCGCCGCTTGCAGACGGGCGTCCATGATGTCCAAATCTGTCTCATTCCAGGCCTGAGCACCGTCTCCCTGTTGCTGTACAAAAAAATTATTTCATTTGCGCTCTCCAAAAGAAGGACGCAAAGACCACCCACCACAGAGACCTGTGCTGCTGCGCCGGTGGCATCAGCACGACGCAAGACAGTGGCTGAGATTTCGGCGAGCCGCCTGTCCGAGTCACATAACGCCGCAAGCAGTGCCTGCGCTCTTTTCAAAAAAACGAGGGTAAGGAATCGCGTCGGTCAAGACTGTGCAGAAACACGAACCCTGGCTGGCACGCGAGCGATGCTCCTGTCGTTTCTTCGTCACGACACGATGTGCACAAGGCGTGTACTAGCTGAAAGAAGACGTCCTCGCGACGCGCGGAAACGTCCGCGTCGGTCTCGTCCGTGAGACGCCATTCGTCCACGAGCCACGCGCCCCAGGCGGCGAGACAGAGTTCGTACGACGCCCTTTCGTCGTCGTCATCGTCGGGACATGCGTATGCGTGGTGGTGGTGGTGCTCGGCGAGCAAATGCGCCAAGATGTGCGAGGAGAGCGCCGTGCGCAGGGGGCCCACCGCGAGGTTCTCGAGGAGCGGGGTCCAGATGGCGAGCAGAGCGGGCGGTGGATATCGCGAGCCCTTCGATGGCACACGTTTCCTATAATATAATATTATTATTCAAGGTCTTCCACATCGGGGGGGGGGGGGGGAACACCTACTTGCGAGAGAGGGGGACCAACGCGCCCCTCGCGAGAAGCGCTTCGCAGAGCCGGTCGAGAGCCCACGCGTCCCTTGGCTCGCCTCCGTCTCCGTCGTCATCGTCGGCGCGAGCATGCCACCACCCCTCGTTCTCATTCGTCGACTGCGCGTTGGCGCCAGCTATACGTGCCTCCGCGAGCCAGCGCTCGAGCTCGCGCAACACAGCGCGGACGTCCGCATTATTATCGCGCCGCGCCGCGTCGTCATCGCGCGCGAGCGACTTGAGCAGGCCCTTGTACCGCCTGAGCAGAGGCTCCGCGGGGCGGAGGCTGTGGCGGATCTGTGGCGCTGCGTGCGCGAGTGTCGGGTCTAGTGTAGGGCGGAAATAGTGATGCAGGAGCCAAGTGAGACACTGCCGGGATGTTATGTTGGTTTCATCAGTGGGGGCGCAATTGCGCACCTCTTTAACCCCATCGCGCAGTAATTCGAGACTTGGCAGGTCCTCGTGGGTCGCGGCGTGGCGGAGCTCGACGAGCCAAGCCGGAAGACCGATCTGAGCGGCGATGGACGATATGGAGCGTGCGTATGTCCCCAGTTGAAGAGGATCTACTAGTCCATTGACAAGGCGGATGATCGCTGTTGCATAGCTCTGTCGCAGAGATAACGAGGAAGACGCCCCAGCGTTGTATGTACTCTCTTGGCGAATAGCGACCAAGATAGAGAGAAGAGACTCTAGCGCATGTGGCAAGGGCATCATGAACTTCCATGCGGAGAGCTTTCCTGCAGGTGAGGCAAAAAGTATTCACTCAGGCGCGACACACACCCTTTCTATCGCGCTGTCTCTAGAACTGTCGCCTGCATCTTGGGAGTAAACCCACGAATAGACTTGTTCGAGTTGAGCGAGGGTTGCCCATGGCACGCGACGCGGAAGTCGCATCAAGAAACAAGTCGGGTCACGTGTTGGCAACCATCACATGCATTGTCGCTAATATACGTAGTGCTATATTGTATCATCGTGTCGGTCTAAACATCTAGTCACAACACTCGTACTCTTCAGGCGTATTGCCGAGGAGTGAACTTGAGTAAACAGCCGTCCTGCGGGAATATGGTCGCGATGATTCTGTGTGATTGAGAATGTGACCAAGACGCTTCAAGTTCAAAGAAACTGACGTGTTACTCACTGTACTTTATCGCTCCGTGGGGTCAAAACATGTTTCCACTCCGCCAATTCACTTGCCAGGCCAAGTGCAAGTGCAATATTCATCGTTGCATACTCAATGCCAACGCACTTGTGAGGGCCACTTCCAAAGACAAGGTAGTTCTGTGGATTCTTGTTCGCAGGGATTCTCAGGGTCAAGCCATCGTTCAGGGAGGAGGGTATCGGGGTCGGGGAAAACTTTGGGATCGTGCAAAGAGTTGTAAAAGGACGGGATAACCATGCTACCAGCGGGGACCGTATAATCATTCGAAATAGGGAACGCCTTCTTGGCAAGGTAAGGTACCTGCGCACAGAATGAACAATCAGTCCCACGGGCACAATGGAGTGTCCCTTACCATTGTCACAGGGGGCTTCATGCGGAGGCTCTCCTTAACAACGGCTCTCAAGTACGGCATCTGGTCGAGATCTTCGAGGGTCATCGGCTTGTCATGTTGACCTGGACGGACACGGCTTTGCTCCTCGCGAATTTTAGCAAGAATGTCTGGGTTGTCAGCAAGGTGTTGGAACCCATAGATCACGCCGCTGCTCATGGCATCTTGACTCGCAAACAGGAAGGAGAACAAGACCATGGCCATCTCACGATCACTGAACTCCCTGCGGCCTTTATATCCAGGATCGTTGAGCAAGGTGACCCACTCGTCAAGCATGCAACTTGGGCTCTATTCCTCGGGCCATTGCCTCCTTGCTTCGATGAGCAGCAAGCTCGAGCCAGGCGAGCGCAACTTTACGAGCCTGAATAGCACGATAGACTTTGGTTCCAGGAAGAGCCTAAGGGGAAGTTGACCAGTTCGAGCGCAACAGTGATGTCCCAATACTTGTCGCAGATTTCCCGGGGAGCCTCATCAGGCAAGTGATTACCGCAGAAGACGCGCAGCGAAGTATCCATATTGAGATCGCGCACTCTCATCATCATACTTTTTTCGGTGGGATCAACCACGGCTTCTGCGAGCCACCTTTTAATGTGTTTCCGAGTGACTGAATCCATGATGTTGAAGTATAGCCTGGGTCGAGACGGGGACTATGAGAATGGCTCAACGTAGGGCATTAAATTGAAACTTACCCGAGTGCTTTGTGAGTGAAGAGGATGGTTGAGGCCTCGGCGGTATGCGACATGTTCCTTTCCGGTCAAAAATACCCTGCGGGAGAAGTCAATCAAAACAGGTAGGGGTGGTATGCGGAAATGAAAAGATTGGTACCAATTCTCTGGAAGTAAGATCTGCTTTGCAGAGTAGACGAGACACGGTTCTGCGTGACCTGGAGAGTTGAGGATCTTGCGAGAATATTCCGTGGTAGATGCCATGACAATAAAACTAACAGATGTGGATGAGGATCAATTCCCAAAATAAGAGAGCGCGGGGCCAACATGTTAAAAACACTCAGGGCGCTGAGAGCTCCAGAGTTCCATTGCTTCATGTAGCCTTCCATGGTAGGTTTCATCGAGTCTGCAAATTTTCCAATTATGGGTATCGTCCATCTGTCGCCAGGGAAGATGTCTCTTCTTATATCGATAGATGGATTGCTCGAGAGCAAGGAGTGCGAGAATGATAGCGAAGGTTGTGTAGGTCCACGGTTATAGCATTTGAGGCAGAGGAAAAGAGCGTGGGGAATCGAACACTTGAGAACTGAGTGAGGGATGTACCGGAAGGCCTTGAGACCGAGGCCGAGAAGTGATTGAACATGGTGGTGTGGACACAAGTCCCGTTTCCGAGATAATCCGCAAGTCGTGCTCAACAATTCCCCCCGTCCTGCGTTTTTATTGGCTCGCGGCAAAATCAGTCCATTCTTTTATTTATCCACGTGACCGCGACTACTAACAGTCCCACCCATACACCTCTCCGTCCATAGTAGCACGAGTCGTCTCGACAGGGCAGATGCTCGAATTAAACTTTTCCCTCAGTATCAGTTCTACGATGTTCCGGGAAGCGATAGTTTCTGTCTCCATTGCCGAGATCAGTCTAAAATAGGTAAAAATAAGTTGTCCATTAAAACCGAGGTCCTTGGTTACCACTTACGGTTCGAAGGCGTTCACATAGAAAAGGCCGTCATCCAGCTTCACAGGGGGGAATTCTACCGTTGGGGGTAGTACGGGATATGAATCCCACTTGGTATGCTGTCATCAAAACCCCGAGTAGAGAGAAAGAAACGCAAAACACATTACCTCCTTGCGGAAGACCCATCCAACTTGTCCCTGGAACACTCTCGCGAGCCAATCATCCGTGATTGGCCCCATGGAGAAAATCTTCACGGACCATTCCCCGGTATTTTGAGTGTCATGACTCTCGTTCCTGGCAATCTTTGCCTGGCCGTGATATGTAAGTGAGTTGAATTCTGGGGCTTTACCGCCCTGACGAGCGCCATCGAATGATGTCAGGATCGTCGTGGGGATCTTGCCGCTGGGCTTATACCCGAAATATTCAGGGTCAGGTGTTGCTGCCGTAGTTGTGAGAAGAGTGACGTGTAGGTGGATATATGGTTGGGGTGGGATTGAGGAGGATATGTCGTCTGGCAAGGAGATGCGAGAAGTGTGATAAGGTGCAGCAATGATCACCGCGTCATAATCGCGATGCCCAGCCTGTGTCGCGACAGTCCAGCCATTGTCCGAGCGTCGTTGTATGCCAACCACCTAATGGTGGACTATGAGTCATACTATTTTTGGGAAAAGGCAAAAGAGCTTACTTCCGTCCCCAGGAAGATACGCGCACCAGACCGTTTCACGAATTGCTCAAAAATTCGCCAGTTTCCACCCTTGACGCTAACCCCACCATCCGCCGCAAGGGAACAAGCCGTCACTAATGAGTGTAGGTCATCGACATTCTGCATAGCTGAATTCAGCCGGAAAACTGCAGTCGAGGGGAGAACATGCCTAACCTGAGCATAATTTACGCGCGTGCCCGCCTCAATCAGTTCAGTTATAAGCCTCTGAGAGACACCGTGATTTAGAAAGTATTCGGCGCCAGTTAGGGAGACAAGTTCAGTCCAGTTCAGAGCGTTCTTGAGTTCCTCGATGGAGGACCACTGTGGAGCATCTGAATTGTAAAGCGTGACAAAAACGTCCAACGTGGACTGTACGCTATTTCGTGTCGTAAGTTAGTCCACCGAAAAGGGTGGAAAATTAAATCCTACAGTTCTTGCATCCTCTTCGCTGAGTGGTAGCCGTACCTCCAGAGAAACTTAATATTATCGAGCCAGGAACCAAATATGCCCGTTTTACTCCCCGTCTGCTGGGGAGCTTAGAACGGCTGGGTAGTCATCGCGCGTGAATCATACCGTATACAAGAACTGCTCTCCGTCCCAGATACCCATGTCCCCGCCATCATCCTCGTACCCATACAAGGACAAATGGAATTCGCGTGTTGCCCGCTGGAGATTTTTGTTTACGTCCACAAAAATGGATGCCCCAAGTTCCATGGGCTCATACGCCGTATTATTATAAGGGTATACCGTGGTGCTCCCTCCGGAAAACTTAGCACGAAGCTCGGAAGTACTCGCATGAATAGAGTGACTCACGACCGCCAATATAGTCATTGCGCTCGTAGATATCGATTTCGACATCAAGGCCAGAACGTTCCTTGGCTTTGGCAATCCAGAACGCTGCAGAGGAACCCCCAGCCCCAGCGCCAATTATCGCGATACGTGGTGGTTGTGGGGCTTCTACAACGGGTGACGACTCAGAAGGGGGCGGTTTTAATGGCCAGAGCTTGCCGATATCGAATGGGAGCTGGATTGCATGGGATAGAGATGCTGTGACTAGGATCAGTGAGATGAGGTTGCGCATTGTAGTTAAGGGTCAACGAGACGAGCGCCTTGATGATGAGAGCAACTAAGCAAAGCACGCGGTGTTGGCGGTCCGGGGATCGGTCAACTTCGGAAATCGTTCTATGATATCCATCGTACCGCCAGAACTGACAGAGCGTACACTATCACTATGTCATCCTAGAGACGTCGCCTCATTCGCCCAAACATGTCACCGTGCGCATATCCTCGTTTATCGGTCACCCGACCAGTATCTGTGGCGCACCCTCTTCTTGGATTACCCCTTCGACGACCCACGTCTCTCCAATGGACCTTCGGAAGTGGACTGGCGTGCAAAGCTCCGACGGCGCGTGCGGGCGGAACAGATAGCACGGCGCGATGGTGACCGCCGCGAACTCGTAGACGTTCTGCTTGAATGTGTCCGCGAGGCCGCTCCTTGGGCCACGCACCAAACCTCTCACAATCTCTTGTGGGTGACGGCTGCCCTGACGGTCGGAGGGTCTCCCTGGATTGAAAGTTGCCTGAGGCTCGGACTACCTGATTCTGCTTCTGGCGCCGAGAAGCTTCGCGCTCACCTCGCCCTCTCACTCGACCATGGCGTAGGCATAGAAGCCCCAGAGCAACTTAGGGTACTCCGCCGGATGAGTAGGACCCGCGTTTACGACCTCCGGAATTATACTAGAGAGGCACACTGGGGCCCCTTCACCGATGGTGGTGACTGTGTGAACTGGAGTCATGTAAACGCCTTCGTTACGGTGATCGCGATGAATTTACGGGATTTCGGAGGCGATTGGCCAAAAGAGTTCAAGCCTCGAGCAATAGTGCAAGGCCTAGAAGCTTGCCGTGCATACTCCGCACCTGGAACCCTTCAGCGATCTCCACTTGACTGGGCAGGGGTTGAGGGACAGTGGTTGAGGATTGTCTGTTTCTGTGATTACCGGTATGTCCCAATGCCACACTGTTTCTGGGACAACCCACAAATCGACTGTGCGCACGAAGAGACTTAATCAGTGGGTCTCCCTCCCGTCCGACGCTAAGAAATTACTGACCATTCTGTGAAGGATTCAATGTTTGTGGAACAGATATGCCGTCTGGTACCCTGAGCTCATTCTCTGTGTGACCAGACCTCCGGTCGGAATCCAGGCTTCTTCGATGATGAACACCAGGAGGCTTCACGACTGCTCCGCCTCGATCTCCGGATTATCACCGTGGAAAGCGATCCAAGGGTTCTAGAGAAGCTACCAGACCCCTCACGCCCTCCTATTACGTTCGGGGGGACAATGCGGGGTTTTAATTCAGAAGAGGCGTTGAATCGCGTAGTTCGTGGCACCGTTTGTGTAATGAAGGACGGTAACATTCGATGGAGCTTTGTGAGTGCGCCTGGTGGACAGCAACCCTACAACACAACTTATCTCCGTCTTTCAGGTGTCAATATTCAAACATCACGACCAGTGGAGGTTAGATAATGATATCACTCCCCCCCCCTCGTGGATAAGAGTCTTTCGAACTGATCACGTCAAGCAGTTCAGAAGGGGTGCAGATCGGTGGTGTGTGTAGTGCGGCCGGTGTTGTAGGGGCCTGGTCCGGCGCACATCACGAACAAGGTCGTTTCCTTTTATCGTCACCATCGTCACCGTCGTGGACTTACCTGCATTGCTGTCAGGCGACCCCTCAGGTCAGTGGGATCTTCCATTGGTCCCATTTACTCCACATGACACATATCCTCCCGCAGGTCCATTCTGGCTCTTCAAGGCGGGGCATGATTTCCCAGAGAGGGGTCGGCACAAGTAGATGTTTGCCACGTATCAACTACCTCGGCATAACTTGTGGAGCCCGGGAGGGTTGTGGTATTTCTGGGGTCTTGTGTACGCGATGTAGGCATTCATACTCATACAGCTGAGAACGCAGAGGTGTAAACGCGGACATCCTTTTTCTAAAGCCCATTAACATGCCCCTTGTTGGTACAGAACGTTATTACCCTTCCATTAGGAACATCGAGAGCTTCTCCGGTCCATTACAAGACCGTTATGCTGGAACTCAGGGAGGATGAACCCTTTTAGCACTCTAAATAGGGTATGTATGTATATATTCGGGTATAGTGAGATGAAAGCATCGCATCCATTCCCACAACTACTCCATCTCCGGTGTTCCGAACTTCACACATTACCGTGGAGATACTTGGGGTTCTTGTACTTGAGTGCCGCCGTGATGCCTTGTGTTGATCGGCATGTCGAAGTTGATGCGGTGAGATTCTACGCACCCTACAGTAGGCGCTCTTCTGAGTCCGAGTCGTGTCCTTGGGCGGGACACTCGTCCTTGGTATGGTAAAAACAAATATGACGGCTTGCATACTGCGATCTAACACGCGGATCATCTAGTAAATATGAAAGACTTGGCATGTCCACGATCGTTTCATTAGGAGTGGGTCAAGCACCACACGGTGCAGGCGTGGGCACAGGTAACGATACAGTCAGTAAAGTCCGTCTTCGGAGCGACCACACGACGGACGGGCTCTAGGCGCGAGGCACATACAATGAGTTAGCGTGCCATGTATATGCATACACCGGGGCTGTGAACCATTTTGGTCTGGGCATCTACCAATTACAGGCCGAGTCGAAATACACCTTTGCTGTTCTACTGCCTTCCCCACCAACCTCCAAGTAGGGAACTCAGGCCACCTCCTGCGGCGGGGGCACTGGGCTCCGGCGTTGCAGGCCGCCGGATCTCCTCTAACTTTGCCTTTGCAAGCGGGTCGCTTGTCAGCCGTCGGATCTTCAGTACGGATCGGTGCGGTCGCGAGGACTGCTCGCTGGGGCTGCTTCCCAGGCGCGTTCTTGGAGCCGGTTCATATCGAGCTGCACGTAATTGAGTGCGATGTCGAAGAATAAAGGCTTCTTGTAGTCATTGTTCTCCACGGACAGCGAGCCGCCGTTGTACGTGAACCAATCGTTCTTAAAGCGGCTGCCATCCTCCGCCAACTCTTTGTCCAGCAGATCGAGATCATCAGCGGCGATTGGGTAGAAGGCTGGGTCACCATTTAAAATAGGATCTGAATGTACTGTTGACAGCATAGATCGGGCTTCCCGGAGATGGATGTCGCTTCGTTGTACTAGGGTTAGAGCCTCGCCATACTTCTTGACAGGAACGTAAGTGAGCGCCAGATAGCGACATCTATGTTTCATTAGTATCAACCGCCCCAGATGATTGATGAATAGGTATTGAATAGAGTCCATACCTGCGTGCATTCGTGAACGACACACGACTGTCAACCGCAGCCGAGAGGTCTGGGCTCTCGTCTACGATCGACAATGTCCGCATTTGGTTCAAACTTTGTAGTATCGTGTCAAAAAGCTTCACCACCGCCGGATAAAGCCGGGTGTCAACGGGTTCTGCCTGGGATTTTGAGGATGCTGCCTTGTTTCCGAATGACTTTCGAGTTGTCTGGGCACTTTGCGCCAAAATGGTCGTAATGAGGAGTAGATCTCGTTGGATGCGGCGCGCGAGAAGATGATAGACGATGAAGATGTGGACGAAGTGGATGTCCCGGACACCAGGAGCGGACGATTCGGGAGTCAACCCGCTTGCCTATGATTGAACACGTTAGACAGATCGCGGGTTGCGGGTAAAAACGAAAGTTGCAGACGTTCTGAGCTTCGACCAACTTGCGCGCAACTTCCTCGGCGTCAGCTCAGAGCGAGTAATATGTTGTCGTATGCTGCAACGCCACGTTTAGATTTGCCCCCCTTGGATGGCTTTCGCCTTTTCTTTTCTTGATCTGCCTGCGGAGGCTTCGACACCTCTGTGCTTTCCTCTCTTAATTTGGTCTCGCCTTCCTCGACTTTGACGAGGACATCGACGAGTTCGGGATTACGCACGGGGACGACTTCTCCTTCCCACACGAGCGTTCGGAGCTTGCGTTCGTCGCCCTTCGAATCAGCGCCACTCAGCTTCTGCACCAGTGCATCATACCCGTCCACGATCTGGGAGCGGTGCAGTGCCGACTGCTCCCGAACAATATTGTCAACGTCGTACGCCTTGACATGGCCCAGCGCGTGAGCGCAGTAGCGGATCTCCGGTCCCATCTCAGTCGGCGAAATACGTCGCGAGCGCCTGGTCGCGACTCGTCTGCGCACGCTCCGCGAGCTCGTCGAGGATGCCCCTCGCGACGCTCAGCTGAACGAGCGCGTCCTCAAACTCGTCCCGATAGCGGAGGAACCGGCCGTTCAGGACGAGCATGTAGGCGGTCATCTCGAGGATATGTTCGGCCCCGAGACGGCCGGCGTCGTATAGCGCTTGGCACTGCGAGAGAAGCTGCGTGGCCCAGTGTACCGCACGGCGAAAGCGTCCGGTCGCATTGTGGCGCAGGGCGGCAGCCTTGGACGCATTTGCCGGGAGGGCAGCGAGAGTTAAAAGTTCCTGCGCGTACGACCAGGCACGCTCCGCCTGGAACAGGAGAAGTTGGAGGCTGGGAGGGAGCTCGTCAAGGACAATGAAGGGAGATTGAGGTCGTCGACCACGAACTGTCCATCCTCAATTTTATCCCGGGGGACGGCCTGTGGTTTCTTGAACTCACGACCTCTTCCATGTGTGATTTTTAGCGTCGAGCGAAGTCGATGGGTCCTATTAGAGCAGTGTTTGCTGAAAAGATGTGAGGGAAAGATCGGTGGATGCCACGAGCATTTACGGACCGATATCGCTCATGATCATGGTAGCGAAGTCCATAACGGCTACGTTGTTCATTTACTAGTTCAAGGGCTACAGTAATATACGTGACACTTTGTTCGATTCGGAGAAAAACGGTGCGCTCTTACCTCTGAACGAGAGCGGCTTTGGAGAGTCAGCCATGGTAGTCCAAGATCAGGCTAGCCGGGCCGACTATATTCTGCGCTATTCGGCCCTCGACGACGCGCAACAGACAACATTGTAGTACGTCACCGCCAGACGATGGCAGAAGAAATACTCCCCCCGACCCTGCAAAATGTTCTGGACCAGAAATCTTTAAAGTGGATATTCTGCGGCATGTTCTCCAATCCCTTTTTTTTGCCACACCTTCGACTCACTCCGCGTATTACAGGTGGTAAGGGTGGCGTAGGTGCGTCCCCACCCCCCCTCTGGTATAATATCCGCCGCTGGAACCTTGTACCTAGGTAAAACTACGACGTCATGCTCTCTCGCCATCCAATTGTCACAGGTCCGGGAGTCTGTGCTACTTATCGTGCGTCCAAACATGCTTTCGTGTACAATCGCCATAACCGTACCACAAACAGTCGACCGACCCCGCGCATAATCTCTCGGATGCGTTCGGGCAAAAGTTCTCCAAAGACGCGACGAAGGTCAACGGTTTTGATAATCTCTTCGCGATGGAAATCGACCCGACGAGCGCCATCCAAGAGATGGTCGACCAATGTCTGCGCCCTAAGTTTTCTTTATCTCCCTTGTTAGGTTAGATTGCTCACCGGCGAATATCGCAGCGGACCAGAACGGCATGATGGGTTCCATGATGCAGGACCTCGCGTTCGCCATCCCAGGTGTCGACGAGGCCATGTCATTCGCCGAAATCATGAAGTACGTAAATAACTCCCGTCCTTATCACCACCACAGGTGAACCCCCCTCCCTGATGTCCAGGCACGTCAAATCCATGGAATATTCCGCGATCGTTTTCGACACGGCTCCGACGGGCCACACCCTACGCTTTCTTTCCTTTCCGAGTGTGCTCGAGAAGGCGCTGGGAAAGCTATCGACGCTGAGCGGGCGCATCGGTCCCATGATCAATCAGGTGCGTCCCTGTCTGCCTCAAGGCGTTGCTCCACTTCCCAAGTATGTAGATGTCTACGCTGATGGGGGCCCAAACGGACGCTACCGAAGACATGTTTTCGAAGCTCGAATCGATGCGTGCGGTGATCACCGAAGTGAACACCCAATTTAAAGATCCCGTGTGTGGTGTTTTCGGGGGGCTTACGCCATCGTCGTTTTTGCTCATGAACGTTTCTCCTCTCCCTTGCAGGAGAAGACGACGTTCGTTTGCGTGTGCATATCCGAATTCCTGTCGCTGTACGAGACAGAGCGGCTTGTGCAGGAACTTACCGCGTACGAAATCGACACGCACAACATCGTCGTGAATCAGCTTCTGTTTCCCAAGGCCGGTGAGTAAACAAAATGCCACCGCAGTTCGGGACATCCCAACATTCACCGGCAATCCCCCCGCAGAGTCTAACTGCGAGCATTGCCGAGTACGCCACGCCATGCAGCAAAAGTACCTGAAAGAAGCGCACGAACTCTACGACGAGTTTTTCCATATTGTGCAACTACCGTTACTCACGGAGGAAGTCCGGGGTCCACAGAAGCTCAAAGAATTCAGCCAAATGCTCGTGGTACCATTCAAGCCAGATACGTAGAGTTCCTGGGCACACGGTGCCCGATCATGCCCGACGGGGTTGTAGAATAGAGAACAGGTTACGCCATGGAATTATCGATCATTTACGACCGTCAACGATGCGGCAGGTTCATCCCTGCAGCAATACAGTGGAAAAGCTTGCTGCTGTGTCACTGCTAAATGTATGAAATGCGAACAACAAAATAACTGATACAAATACTGGCGCGCTACGGGGCAGAGTGAAGGTGGCACAGACGCACACATATACACACTGTTCAAATCAGACCCGGACTCGTCTGTAATGGACGGGACAAGCACAGATTAAGAAATGGCTATAAACAAGCGAAAGGGATAACGTGAGATGATGCGAAATACCGATACAAAATGATGCGACGAGAGTACAAAGGATGAAAGGACGAAGTAGGCTGCTCAGGCTAAAACACGTCTATGGGCTTGAGGTCAGTCCTGTCGTCAACTTCTCCAATATAGAGTTGACGCCCTGCGGATTGAGTACGACCTTCGTGCCGTCGCAACGTGCTTTATCCGCGAATTCAGAACAAAGCTCGTCAACGTTCTTTGAGAGGGAAGAAATCATGAGCATCAATCGAATCCCACACGATGGACGTGGTGACTCACACTAGCCGGAAAATGCGGGTGTGACGTTATGCTTCGCCATGCGGTGAGTACATCGATATTGTGTTCGTTCTTCTCTGTTGGAGGGAAAGCCGCGCCCTTGCACACGACCATGGGGGCATCTGCGCCTGCTGGTGCCCTAAATATCTGGCTCTGTGTCTCCTGTTCTTGAGGTGGGGGAGGGGCGAACATCGAACTACCCTCTGCTTGAATCTGCTGCTTCATTTGCGCTCTGGTCTTCGGACAAGTCTCCGCTGCTGGTGGTGATGACCCATCAGATGATTCAAACGAAGGACTAGTGTTCGAACTAGAGGCAGCAGGGGGTGCATGAACGGACTGGTGCGCAACTGGACTCAGTGACGAGGTGAGAACAGGGCTGATGGGTGATGTTGCCGCGCTTTTCATCAAGACGTTGAAATTGATAGGAGACTGTGCATCGAAAATATGACCACCAAAAAGTTCATCGAGAGAACCAGAATGACTAGTTCCTTCTCGGGAGGTTGTCTGCCCTGACCATTGCCCCAATGTCAAGTCGAACGGACTACCGCCGTTAGAATCTGCTTGGGCAGTGCTTTTGGAAGTGTGACCGGTCTCAGAAAGACTAGGATCAGCAAACGACATGAACATAGGGTTGCTGGCAATGGTCTTGTAGGGCGTCCTTGATGGAACAAATTGACCATATCCAAAGTCATAGGACATTATAGCGTCGTCATCAAGTAAATCAAGTGATGCCGCGTCCAATGGAGTGAGCGAACCGAAGTCAATATCTCCCGGGAAGGCAGACGGAGTATCCAATGATGGTGACTGTGGGGTCGCCGCCTTTGTCCCCGTAGATGAAGTGGGCGAAGGTACGTGGCTTGTTGGAGCGAATATGGAATTTTGTGAGGGAGGGAACGCCGAAGCATTGCCATCGAAGGACCTGTCGTTAAGCTCACCATTCCGAGGGACGGAGAAGGTGAACGACGTGTTCTTGAGAGAAACGTTCTCGTCTTGGAGGCGTTTTAGGAGCTCTTTGAGGTGTTGATTTTCGGTCTCGGTACTCAGATTCTTGGCTTCAAGCTCAGCAAGTTTATCTTCGAGCTAGAGGTCCGGTCAGGAGACAAATAAATGCGGAACTATGGGAGAAACTAACATCCTTGACGTGCTTCTCCTTTCGCTCCCTAAATGCGCGCTGTGCGGCACGGTTCTGCTCCTTACGTTTTAACAAGCGGGACTCATCCTAGACAAGAAATGATCGCGGTTAATGGACACGATAGTGATTAGCAGACAAGCTACACTCACCTGAGAAGGATTGCCAGTGGATTTGCGACGAGAGGAGGCCTTCTTAGCTGAGCAAAGCCTCAGTGGTTGTATGGTGCTACGTGGGTGAGAAAAGACGTACATGCTTTTTGATTGGGGCTCTCGTCGTCTAAAGCGTCGTCACTAGCCTTGCGCTTCAGTTCGGGGGAATCCTGCTCGTTGCCACTATTTGTCGACTGACGGCGAGACGAAGACAAGTGATCGGTGGTACTGGGAGGGCTGGGGCTGCTGTCGTCGCTAAGTGGAGGGGGTGGTGCAGGAGCCGTCAAGTTGGATATCTTTGAGGGATCGACACCATCGTGGGGTATTGCGTAGGCATTAGCAGGAAATAGATCCGGGTCGAACTGCTTCTGAAGAAGGGCGAGGAAGTCGTTCTCGGCTAACTGAGAGAATGCAGAGGGAGACTGGGGTAAGTCCCAGAGGGGGGAGGATGAAGTGTTGTAATCCATTGCTTAGTAAGGAGCTGGGGGAGTGGGGAAGATATAAAATACGAGATGAAGGGGTAGGAAAGAAAGAGAGTCGTGGGAGTGGGAGGGAAAGAGGGATGGCCAATTGGTTGGAGACGTGAGTAGGAAGGAGTGGGAAGAATGAGGGGGATGATCAACTCTCGGAGGGGAACGGTATGTTCGGCATTTACACTATTCCCATAGAGGCCCTGTGCTCTCTTACCTTTCTGGGTATTGGCATCCTGCGCCCCTGTCCGGGGGCTCTACTGCCGAGTGGTGACCAAGGTTGTGAGACTTGTGACTGAATAAACCAAGTAGTTTTCTGCGCTTTCGATGATACTAGAAAAATATAGATATACGCTGGTCTTTCGCTATGTAGTGTTGAAGCTACGAAAGATGATTACGCAATAGCGATTATTGCATAGTGTAGACTGATGGTAACGTACAACGCGCGTCGTGGCCGTATTCTATGCATCTGAAGCCGAATCCAAATACAGTAAGTCATCCACCTTCTTCCTTGATTCCCGCCGTCGGAACTTGCACTTGGCCGACATTCACACGACAATAACCGAATCAAGAAATCATATTCCCCACCTTGCTTAAGTTTGATTACTTTTACTCACAGCAGGAGGTAGATGTCGACAGGACTTGTAGGAAATTATAACGATGGTAATACGTAGACAATCATGGACATAAAGTGGGTATGTGAGGATTAAAAATTGAGTATTTCCAATCACTGGGACATGTTAGGAAAACACTTCGGACATCGAATAAGCAGTGATGACAGCTCACATAGTACTCGATCTCCAGCTGGGGCAAGGGATTTATCAAATCGTGGTTGCCAAAATGTCATTAATGTCAACTCACGAACAAGAAACCAACTTTCCGCGGCCAGAGTATGTTAAGACCTGTGGGATTGAATAGCCGGTGGTTCAAATCGTCCATATGTCGACGTAACCGGTTCATCTCCTGGGTAACAACGCCCATGTCAGTTGTTGATATAGCTCCAAGTAACCCCAAGGGTACGCACCCGCTCGTAGTGTGTCGAAAGGAAAAGTCTTGACAATTGCAAGCTGAAAATTTCTATGCAGTTATCGAACATGGAATGCCGCAGGCTAGAAGCAGAGATGAGAATCTCGTTGATAGCATTGATACTCTCCAGGAACTGCGTTGGCGTAATCTATGTCAGGCACCAACAAGTCAGCGATGAGCTCGCAGATGCAGGTAAAGGGCGGGTGACGGAGAGGGAACAACAAAGAAAAGGCATACGCGACCCTCAAATTCCAAGGGATACGTTGACGAAAATTGTACGATCTCACCCCCTGAGTAATCCCTTTCCACACGAACAATCTCGCGTGGGTGGTGTACTCCGATTTGACCCACAGGAGGCGTGAAGAACGCTGAGTCGGCAGGCGGAGGCCCAAAATAATAAGAGGAAACTGGTACGCTGCGTTTCACCTGCCTGGATTTCATGCGTGAGTCTGACAGGTAGTGCCAGACAGGCGGTCATGACGCACGGTTTTGGTGGGAAAGACGAGTGTCCCGTAACGGCGTCACCATCAACCGATTGCAGCGCCACCGACTCCCATGGCGTCGGGTGTGGCGGTAATCGATGTGACGACATCTGCGAGTCCGCCGAGTCGGGTACGTAGTTGATGCCGATGAAGGCCACTGAAGTTGTCGGTGGTGGGTCATGAGTGACACCAACGGCTTGCTTCTCCGGTATGCTCAGCGCTTCGGATCCGGCGAGGAGCGTATTCGGAGACACAGAGGTAATATCCATTGTCGAGTCATTGTCCATGGAAGTTGGCTGGTCAGAAGTGGGTAAAGTGGACGAAGACGTGGGTTCCGGCATCAATTCAGTGTTGTTGACGATGATGGTTTTAGTCAACCCAGCCTGCTGACTAAGTGTTTCCCCCTTGTTCTTAACGATCGGCAGTTCATACATACAAATCACGGACATGCATTGCAAATGAGGATATCGTTGTTACGAGGATACGAGGAAACTAATCGGTCAAGGAAAGAGAGCTCTGCAGGTACGAGACAGCGGGATATATGTACATAACGTTCAAGATACACAACACGTAACCAACATATCATCTCATCACGACGATGGCTCTGCATTCGTCGGCTCTGATGGGTTCATCACCTCCATAAACTTGCCTCGGGGTGCGGGTGCTGTTTGTGTGTGTGGAGACGCTGACCGCGACTGAGTTCGGTCCATCGATACGCGTTCCGCTTCATGAGCTGGCGATGGCGCAGTAGAGGCGGGAGAAAGTGTCGCAATAGGGGGAAGTGCAACAGAATTCGAAGAATGAGAGAGGCCAGCGCCAAGAGGACGTGGAGGTAATGGAAGGACTGAAGGGAGTTGTGGACTAGAGGGATATGATGGGTGTTTCTTCTCCGTCTGCCTATTCTCAGGTGAATGAGACGACGGTTGAGTGCGGAATGGTATTGGAGAGGGGCGCGAAGACGAAGGTGCAGGTGGTGATGCCTTCCGCGTCGGCATGTCTATTTTCGTGCGCTTGGGGTCGATATCATCCGGCCCAGGACTCAGCGGTCGTTTCATGGAAGTACTTCCAGCGGTACTAGGAGGAGGTGAGGCGCGTGACCGCGTCGATGACACCGAACCTCGGTGGCTGTGCGACCGCATTGAAGGAGATGGGGATATGGGTCTACCAGCGGAGGTGGAAGGTCCATTGGGGAAAGTTGGCGCCTGCTCAGGTGCGCGATACGAGGCCAAACCCATCAACGCATCTGCAACCCCCTCGTCGTAATCCTCATCGACAACACGAGTAGGTGCAACTGGTACAGTGCTTGTTGGTGATGGTTGCGCGGATCTGCTTTGCGATCCGGAGCCAGCGGAGCTCGAGGGACCCGCAGACTCATCACGTTTGGTATAAGCGACCTTGAAGTTCTGGTTCGGAGGCACACTATATGGCTTCGGAGTCACGGTTCGACCACGCTCATTCTTCTGTCTGACGTTTGGTCTACGCCTGCGATCACGTTTAGGAGCCTCGTCGCCTGGGGATGCAACCGTCTCCATCTCCTTTTCTCGTGTACCCCTCCGCCTCCGATCTTTATACTCTGTCGCGGGATCACTGGCCCGCTGAGCAGTAGCAAGATGTGGGCTTTCCGATCCTCGGGTACTACCTGTAAAGGCAGGAGGAGCAACGCGGGGGTTCCGTGAGCCCTCTGGTGGTGACTCCACTGAGATACGATTTTGCCAGTAATCATTGCGGTCACCAGGGATCGGTCGTGTAGCACCAAAATCAGAAGGGGGACCCCGAGGAGATCGCGGCTGCAGCTGAGCGTGAGCCGGTCTTGAATCCCAGTAGGCGCGTGAAAGGTGCGCTGACGAAGGGGAAGTTTGAGATGGGCTCCGGGCACGGGGGCTTAAGGCCCGAGGAGGCGGAGAGGGCCCCTGGGGATACGATGGTCCACCCCGTCGTCTCGAATCCCTACGTTCCCACTCACGGCGTTCCCAACCAACATCTCGCTCACTCGTGGGACCATTCCCGCTCGGATCCCGGGGATAAACGTGAGGCGAACGATGGGTGCCAGTAGGCCCTGTGGTAACTTGGACCCTTGATGGAGGATAGTTGTGATAAGGTGAACGAGGACGGCTGACATGAGCGGGGGGCGAAGGGGGTATAGAACCTGCACGGGAGCCGCGACTGTAATATGGATCATGTGGTACAGCACCGCGCATTCCCTCAGTTTCGCGTGAGTGTGGATCTGAGGTGAGCGGGAGTTGCCGCGAGTCTCTAGTGGAGGGAGGATGAGGATAGGGTGCTTCCCTGCCATGAGGAATGTGATCGACATCCATTGGCGCTAGTTGTGCATGGGAAGGGGCATGGCGACTCTCGTCAATAACGACAGGGGGAGGTGGACCCCCTCTAAATGGAGCTGGCGACGTCTCTGCACCAGAGATGTGAGGAGGGTGATGGACCTCACCACCTGGACCGCGGGAATCCGCACGGTAGACAGGGCGTCCACTATTGCTGACGTGTAAGAGAGGAAGCCCGCCCAGGCCCGGTGGAGGTGCCACACTTGCGTATGCAGTGGGATGTACATCTTGCGGTGCAGGAGCAGCGGGGAGCTGAGCACCCGTAGCCTGTGAATGTTTGAGTAGGTGCAATCGTTGAGTAATTGCTGTGTTTCCTGGGTCGAGTTCTGCAGCTCGAGCATAGGCATCAATAGCGTCCCCTATTTGATTGTTGCAACTCTCATAGAGGCTACCGAGATCAAACCAGACCTCAGGTATGTATGGATTGATGCGGATAGCCCTCGAATATGCATCCAGTGCATCACGATACTGATTGATTTGGAAGTATAAAACACCGATAGAGCACCAGAACGTTGGGTTGCGACCATCTCGGTAAACAGCTTGTTGATACGCCTCGTATGCCTTGTTGTACTTTTGACCGGCCATGTACGCTCGTCCCAAAAGATACCAACTTTGAGCATCCGAAGGATCTGACAAAGACTCAATATGCGCAGGGCACACCGAAAGTACTTCCTCACCGGCTTCCAAACTCTTTGTCAGATACTGAATGGCCAGGTCCTGGTTTTGGAACGAAGGGCCGTCCTGATGATACAACCAGCCAAGCTGCTGTAAAACTTTGGCATGAACAGGATTCTCCGCAACAACTCTTTCGTACGCCTCTCGAGCACGGACATGCTGAGCGGGTATTAGACGCCAGGTAGTTTTCAGTAAAAACCGTACTCACATCGCCTTGCTGCTCATATACATGTCCAATCTGAAACCAAATATCGGCATTGGCAAGAGGGCTTGGGGGATTGCGCAAAATGCGATCGAAGCAGCGTAGACTTTCTTCGTATTTGGTCTGCTGCTTGTAGATGATCCCTAATCTAAAAAGAACCTCGTTGGACTTATCAAAGTCTGGTTTTTTAACTCAATGAGCGAGGTGTGAAAATAAATCCAATTAATATGTATGTGCCTACCTTTGTCCATCTTGAGGACAGAGGAAAATGCCTCCTCGGCATTATCCAAGGACCCGTACCGGTCGTAAAGGATCCCAATCCCATACCATAACTTTGGATTCTCCTGCTCGGAGAGATAAGGGACACTCCACGTAAAGTGGAACTCGGACACATACTTTCGGATTCGGAAGAGAGTACAATGCGTGCTGATAGGCTGAGTATGCTTTCTGCAGGTCGTCCTGCATAAGATAACAATGTCCTGGACAATGACTGTCAATGTATGGGTGCATGTATGCACGATACAACGCACCTAAAGCACTCCAAATCTCTCCATTGTCCTGTTGTAGATTAAGGACACGCTGGAAGTAGTCGACGGCCTGGGAAAGAATTAGTCAGCATTGTTGAGAGCCCGCCAAGCCGAAGGGGGAAAAAAAAATCCTGACCATCGGATAATTTTCCTTGATCCGGGCGATGCCAGCGACTTGTGTCAGACCTGGGATTGACATGGGATTATGGCGCAGCGCATTCTCATAGGCATTTGCCGCATGCTCCAGATCTCCCATTTGCTCAGCAACGCTGCCTGTTCAATGGATAACGATAAGTGACCAGAGCCTAATAGGGTAAAAAGGGTAAATAAAATAAAGCCGACCTATCACAAGCCACGTCTGCTCATTCGCATCAACTAACTTTTGTATCGAGGGTGGGAGAGGACGGCTGGCACTCGGTGCTAAACTAGTAGCACCCTTTGGAGAGACATGGGTGGTTGGGTGGGGGTGTGGTGCGCCGTTGGGAATAGACGCTGGAGTGGCCGGGACGACGCCATTGCCATTGAGGTGGGGCATTTGAGGAGGGGGAGGATGATGGGGGAGAGGATGGAGGGCGTGGGGCTCATGGAGACGAAGGTCCCTACTGGACTGACGGGGGGTGTGTCTAATCGAGGACATGGGGGGGGAGGGAAGGACACGTGAAGGGGAAACGGGGAGGAAGGCGAAAAGATGAATTCAGGCGGACCGAAGGTGATATATAAATGGGGAGGATGCTTGATCAGGGCGGTTGGCCCCAGCCAACCCTCACCCGCACGATCGGCCAGAGAAAGATCCCATCCAACGTACGGAAGCGTCACTGACCTTGTCATCAGATTCAATTCCGGCTTTGAATCCCGCTTCTTCACCTTCCCAACCTCGTGCCTCTTTCACCATATCCGCCAATTTCATTCTCCCCGTCTTTCCGTTATGATCGAGATCCATCGGCTGATTAGTCATAAGTTTAAGAGCTTAATGGGTATCCCCTCCGCTCTTCCACCCTGATTTCACCTTAACGCCTGATCGGATGACTAGAGAAGATGGAAGCAAAAAAAAACCCGAAAAAAAACAAATAAACACAATAACAACGGGATAGGACAGCATACCTCCCCTATTTCACTTTATGCGTTGTGGCGTGTGCCACTTACTGCGGGCACCGTGGCCAGCGGTTACCAACCGCCGTCAGATGTCAATCGAGGGACAGAGAGCCGACAATGTGGCTGTATCCCATAGGCTTGCGTTATCAGTGTGACGCACCCAGATCTAGGCAAGTCTTGGTTGGGATGGAAGAAGCTTCCGCCTTAGCATAGCCTCGTGCGTGGACCAAATGCCTCTCAGCATGATTGCTCCCGAACTCCGCGCGTCACCGATTCTCCTTTCCGGTTCCAGGCACTTCCCCTGTGGGGTCGGCGGTTCTTGACGACACGCCCATTCTGCCCCCCAAGCAACTGATTAAGTTGCTTCCACGTCAAACATGGTAACGGCGCCTCTTTCGTGACAGGATGTTCGCTGGGACGTCCGGTTGAAACCCCCTGAAATGGACTAGGCTTCTTATCGAATTCGTGTCCAGCTGTCCACCCTTCCTTACTTTTTTTTGTTGCACAGCCGCCGAGTCAAGAATCACACATCATCCATCAACGTTCATCAACGCTCGCTCCGGCCTGTCGCAAAATTTCATATTCTCTGGGCCACTCAACTGTCATCTAGATCTAGATCTCAGATCCTTTCTCCGGAAACAACCGTCCCGGGCACAGTGTAGAATGGATACGTAACAACATCCCGAGGCCCCTTGACTCAGCGTCCAAGAGAATCTTCGAGCCAACGCCGCACCGCAAAGTTGTATGGCCCCAGCCTCACATTTACGAGGAGGGAAATCACTTAGAGGCATGAGGCAAACTTAGCGCCAATTTCATTGATCACAAGGCCTATACCCCGGAGAAAGAAAACCTTTATACACGCATGAACCCCATACCGATCCATCAAAAATCTAAACTGTGTTCGTGTGAACCAAGCGGCCAGCGCATATAAGGTCAAATGGAAGTCGCTTCAAGCCGCGCCGAGTCTCGGCGCTGAAGCGCTGACGTCAGGCCACCCAACTTCCAAGAAGCGCGTAACTTGTCGTAACTTGTCCCAGAGTCAAGTGCCAGGACCCACGATCAATTTTTGGATCGGATCACCAAAGGTTAATATAAAAAGGTTAGAACCCTTGTCAGATCGGGCCTGCGGTGACAAGAGTCGCGAGTCATGTAGTCACGCGTGTGACTTTTCGAACGTTCCTCGTCACGCTACGGTCCCTCTCCACGAAACAACAACGAAACGGTCATGACCCGTGAGTATTCCGCCTTCGTCCTAGGGAAATCGCCCTTACTTGGTTCACTAGGTGGAAATCAGAGGGAAATGGATCGCGTTAAGGCCCAGAAGAAGGCGGCAGCGAGCAAATCCAAACCAAAGGAGAGCAACACGACGTTGGCCAAGCGCAAGGAAAGGTCAGTGATCCGCGGTTAGGGTGGCCATTTATGCCCTGTAACAACCACTTACACGCTTGGCTGTAGTGATGCGGAAGCTCTCAGAGCTAAACAGAAGGTAAACGAGAATACTCCGCATAAAGAAGACAGTTGCTTGATGCGAGCTTTCAGAAAAAGGAAGAAGAGAGAGCAGCCGCCGCCGCAGGTGGTAAATAGCATCCATACCACCTGGATAACGCAATATCAGGGCAGATCTGGCATAAATAGATTCGTTCAGCGTTGTTCTGGCATGTGGTGGCGTATGTTGACTGTGCCAATTGGCACCCCGCTTGAAGCCCTACATATTCTAATTGAGTTTAGCGTTCCCTCTGTTCGTGCAGCATGTGAATTAGAGTTCGGGACAGGAGTAGATGTCGTGAAGGCACCGACCAAGATGATATGATCATTACGATGTGGTCCGATTATTCATATAATGCCACTAGCTGCGAGGCTAGGATGCTCGATGGGGGGATACTAAGGCCCACAACGACAATGCGCCGACGACTAGTAACCGTTACATGTCACGATGTATGAATTTATGTTGCACATGCCGAAACCCTGTCCCGGAGGACTTAACTCCGCGGAAGAGCAGTCCCCTGACACTGAGGTGATCGGACACCGGTCTTTTTCTCCTCCATCTGACTCGTACTGTATCATCTATCCGGCATGGGGATAATCACGTCAACAAAGGGCGTAAGCACCGGCTGTCAATTTATTACAGTTGGAAATGAGCGCGGGGGACGTAGAACCCTGTGTTTGACCATGCATAGCCCAGAACAAGGGCACTGGGCAAAACTGGGGGAATGCGTCAGTGCAAGCGTCAGTGTTCTCGTCGCCGAACTAACGCACTCGAGAATCACGATCACTTCAACGCTTGTATTCCTCGGGAAAACCCATCAGCTCGTCTCCGACGCAAGGAATCCGAAGCGATGCGCAGTCCAGATAGGTTGATAAGGCCCCCGATCTGGTCGATCTGCGCCGCCATCCCAACCCACGTGGGAGCATGACTGAAAATAATGTACGTACTTGAGCCATTAGAGGTGGTGATCATTGGGGGTATGACGCCAACCTTGTTCCGATTCGCTACAGCCCCTGACGACGCAGGCAGGAACAGATTATCAAAAAAAGGAGGGTGCAACAATGACAGGAATCACGAGCCCTGCACCCTTTACTATAGGGGGAAGTATTTGCGGCACGTCAACAACAAGGCTCCTGAGGAGAACAAGTGGGATCGTCTTCCCCCCTCGTGCCTAAAAAGGGGGGTAGGGAGAACCTGGGAACGGGATTGCCAGGTTTACAGCAGCGGAGTCGACGGGCTACGCATTCTGCTGCACGTTTCCAAAGAACGCTTGGTAATAGGCGCGTATATGAATCAAATAACGCCGCCGTGTGTTTGGGTGCTGCTGTTCTGGCGCAATCAGGCTGACAGTCTGGGAAGTTGCTGAGCCATGGGTCTGGCAAGGGTCTTCTTCGTCACAACACGGTCCGGGTAACGGAGCATAGACATGACAGACATGCTGCTACTGTAGTTCGCCCGAGGGGTCGCTCGTGAATTAAAGGCGACGGTGACATGACAGGTAATTGAGTCTAGAGGGATTAGGGACATATATGGGCAGCCCTTAGGCCCAAGGTCTCCGGGAAAATTATGTTATCAGATCCCTCTTCGATTTGCGAGTCAACGTTCTTGTGTGTCCACGATGCCACCCCCTTAGGCCCAATCTGGGGAACTCCAACTTGCTCCTTCCCACGACCACAGCCGGCTAGTTTCGTGATCTTACCATTCTTCGACACTTGCTCCGTCTCTCACGGGAGGTGCCCCATGTGGAAAGAAGCTCTTGGGATTCTAGAAGCACGGTTTGGGTGCAGGTGGGCACCTGGCAGGGCGCTGACACCATGAGGCCACTAATGCCGACTGGTGGGAAACGCACGACAGACGGCAGTTCTCGGATATTAAGCGCCTAGATGTCTCTGCTATTTCCATAAGAACGCCTTCGCTTTCGCTAGGCACGAACCCGCAGCAAGTCAAATTAGGGTACATTCTGACATGACCAGAAAAGCTGTGACGTGATAGGAAGGTCATATGATGAGGATTGGAGACGTGATTCGGAGATGGTTATGATAGCGAGCTTGTGGATAGGCTTGCCTGAGAAGGAAGGTCTCTGCGAAGTTGTCCCCGTGGACTGGTCCGTATATATAACAGTCTGTGCATAATAATAGCAAAACGCTATTCAACCCAACCCAACCCTATGATATCTTGGCAGCCGCTCCATTCTCCAGCCGTCGCCTCCTGCTGGACGTCTGAAAAGGTGTGTCTTCCCACGAATCTGGACGCCACCCAACGCGCGACAATTGTGGGGGATAGGGCGTCGATGGTGGGAGTGGATATACCTGTTGTTGCTGGACCGGCGCCTGCTCCGCGGTGGCCGAGAGTCTTGAACGGAACAGGGAAAGTAGGGAATTGACGAAGATCGTCATGAAAGCCAACGAGGACAACGTAAACGCCTGGGATTGGTCTCGCGATAAGCACCTAGGAGGCGCCGGGGTGTCACGAGAATGCGGAACATACCAGAGTTTTCCAGCTGATAGGCTCTACAAACCCATTGATGACTTCGGCAATGAGTTCGGCGCCTACTTTGGCACGCCCTACAACTGTCGGATCTCGATTCATGCACGTCTCCCATCTACCGCACTGCTGAAGCATGGCAGGAACCGGATTCGAACCACATAAATTTGCCTTAAAGTGCGCGGCACAGTTGGATATGTCTTGTATAATGTCTGTCGGGTAACAGTAACCTTAAACTTTAGACAGGTCGGAGAAACAGACTGGGGTTCTTACCCATTGAGTGCTCGCTGATGCGATGTCCAACGTCCCGCTGTACTGTTAGAATAAATTGCACCAATAGGTAAAGAAAGAGAAAGACCAAAGACAGGTTGAAGAAGAATTGGAGATATCTTCCAGAAAAACACAAAGAATTAGGGCGAAATAGACGGATCAATAGACTGACTCACCCAAGGAGGATATATGGTGTATCTGTTTTTGGTTGTACGGGCGATGGCACATTCAACGTGTAGTGGTGCGAGAGCTTCTGTACTCGGAGCCGACGGGAGCTGGGGCGTTCATCGTCGCTTCCATCATCACTGGCCAAGGATGCCTCACTGTCTTCTTCATTGGCAGATGCATGGGCCTTGTTCCTGGCTTTCTGTCGAGACCTGTACACTCTTCGCACAGCTCCCAGTGCCATCGTACGGCGGCCATCGGTCCCCGTGTCCTGGGGCTTCGGTGGGCTGGGCTCTGCCATGTCCACGTCCCTGATTTCCTCCTGCGGGAAGGCTTTCTCCGGCGAGAAGTGTTCCGGCGGGGCCCAGGCATGTACATAAGGTGATTTCGGTGGTGGTGACTGAAAAATAAATGGAACGCTTGGATTGGTCCCAAAGGTGGGAACAGTAGAGGGCGTGGACGGTGGGTTCATGTCAGTGTGTGTTCCTACCCGCGGTCCCGTCAGTGTGCAGACGGCGAGTGTCGCGAAGCACGCTCACGTTTTAGAGGCGTGGCTGGGGCTTTCCACACTGGAACAACGTCCACATTTGGACGTGAGGTGAACTGGAAGTCCATCGGTACTTCGTTAGATCGTTCTGATCTCGGGCGTTGCATCATTAAGTTGTGCTGGCCGGTGGACACGCGTTTAGAAGTATGATTGAAGGGCTAAATGAAATGCAACACACCTCCCTGTAGTTATTCCAAAGGGGGTACACCGGGAGGTATGAAGGTTGAATGCTGAACGTTGAACGTTGAACTTTGAACCTTTTCCGCGAACCGAAACTTGGCTTTTGTGTCTCGAAGAACGCGACTGTCACGTGATGACCAGAGACTGAGAATGACCGTGTCAATGTCCTCAGGCGGTACCCATGTTGCGTTCAGCTTTCCGTCCCTTGACTCGGGCTCGACTATCCCATCGCGGCATATATAATCCGGTGCCGAGGTTTCCTTTCGCAACTTCTCAATGGTCTGAGCCCACTGGTGACGGTCTGGTTCCCATCGTCGTCGAGCAAACGGTGCGTTCTTCGTTCTATTTTGCCTTCCGGCTTCTCAAACCCGAAATTCTCTCGCACAGGGAAGAGGCGAACGCTCATACGACATTTTCTCCCGTCTCCTTCGGGAGCGTGTTATTATGCTCTATGGACCCGTCTGTAGCACTCATCTACAAACTTTCCTCACACGATCGAACTATATTTTAGATTCGGGACACAGACGCCGCGCTCATCGTTGCGCAACTCCTCTTCCTCGAAGCAGAGGAAACCTCTAAACCTATTCATTTATACATCAATTCACCAGGCGGCAGCGTGACTGCTGGGTTGGCTATTTATGACACAGTGGGTATTTGCCTCGTGGAGCAAGCAAGCACACACTTACCCTTTGTAGATGCAGGTCGGGACTTAGCTCTGTTATGGTAATGGCGATCTTGAACGTGAACACTTTATTTTAGTACGTTTCATCGCCGATACACACATATTGCGTGGGCCAAGCGGCATCCATGGGATCCCTTCTCCTCGCTGCCGGTTCGTTCTCTCCCTGACCAGTTTCGGCGTTGGAAGCGATACTAAACACGTGTGGTGATCTGTGCAGGTGAAAAGGGGAAACGGCACTGCCTGCCCAACGCGAGTATCATGATACACCGTGTGTTGGCTTCCTTATCACCGGTGTCCCCGCAGCTTAGCACATGGGGTAGAACCATCCGGTGGGGCTTCTGGACAGGCTTCTGATATCGCAATTCACGCGAAAGAGATTCTGCGAATCCGTAAGCTCCTCACGGGTATTTATCAACGGCATTGCTGCCAACCTGCGGAGTCGCAGGAACAAGGTTTGCACCGCTTCGGTACGCGCTCACGGTGTTTCGGTGGATATATGCCCATCTTGATGTTTTGCCTTTTCTTTTTCTGCTCCGATAGAGACGGCGTTGGAACGTGATTATTTTATGACCGGTCGGTTGCCTCTTCCGATTAGCGCTGGCGCTCGACTTACTCTTGATTGACAAACTCTCGTACGCAGCCCAACAAGCTCTGGACTTTGGTATTGTCGACGGTATATTGGAAAGGAGACCAAAGTTCGACGCCGAAAGTACCTAAATAAAGCATCTGTGCTATCGTAATTGCTTGGAATCAACCAAGTTAAATATGCAGTGACGGATTGCCGGCTATCATCTATTCTGATACGAGGAACCTCGAATAGCAGGCGATTGTATGGTCCTATATGATGCAAAAGCTGGCGACGCCCTCGGGTTCGGGTTGCCTAGGCTGGACGGGCCATCACCACTTCTGACGACGGCGACAACAACAACAGGCTGTATTGATGAGGCGCATGTTCAACAAGGGTACTTCAATGGAAGATGAACACGAAGCGAACGTACTGATGATGCCCCAGAGTACGGCAAGGACCAATAGTGCCGCCGCCACGGTGATCGGGATCGAAATCTGCAAATTTTGCACATACCAAGCCTAGGAAGGGGGTGAGCAATCACCTCGGCTTCTGCTGAAATGGTGATGTGTCACCTTTGCGGTGTCAAAGGCGCTGCCACTCTGGCATGTTCCATTGAGGCATGTGCCGCCGTAACCTGCAAATGGCTCAGCCAAGGAACAATACACAGCATGGGGGAATAACGTAAACGAACCGCAGGGAGAGCCATCGATTAGTAGGGAGTCCAGCTGGACACACTGGTTTGGCGTTGTTGGGTCCTGGCACGAGACCTTGCACGACCGATCGTTCCGATTTGGACACGCGGATTGGAGATTCAGCGATGTTCCCAACTGTTGGCATTGTTCTTGTGATCACGGTGACGTGCTGTCAGTCCAGTCAGACGTAAGATAAAAGATTGCATCGACTCACGGGAGATGGAGGTACACTGGCCAGACGCACACGTCAAATCATTGGTTCCACAGCTCCTCCCGTTTGGTGCGAATATGTCTGCGGGACAAGCGGAGGAATTCCCAGTGCATAACTCTGCCGTATCGCAGGTCGTGTCCCTGGAGGCCCGACAGACCTGTGTCGCCGGCGCGAACCGACACTGCCCGGTGCAACACGGCGTGCTGTCAGGATCACAAACGGCATTGTTCCGGAATTTGCAGGTGTTGGGATCGCAGCACGTCGAATTTGAGCCTTTACCTGGATCGCAGTCCTCCCCACTCTCCACGATCCCGTTACCACACATCTGTAGTGAGATGGTTTGGCGAGAAGGATCTGGATTCAGGAGGCAGCTAGTATCCACTTTGTTGGCGGTTGAGCCTTGCATAAGCGAACCTAAGATGGGATATCGGTCGATGATGATGCAAGAGAGGTAGAGATACTATTGCGTACAGACGTTCCCAACCGTACATTGTGAGAAGCTCATCTCTCCTTGCAACGCGACTGGACTCATCAGGAATTTCGAGTCGGCATTGCAGGAACTGGCAGAGAGCGGACAGCAGGCACTTGTATTGTTACAACCGTCGGCGCACTAGGGTTAGCGTGTCAACGGTCATAGCTTTTGTCAGTCAGGAATGCACACGTACGTCGTGCTTAAAAGCCGCAAGTCCCGTATCTCGGTCAAAAACATTACCCGTGTTTGAGGAGAGTGTACTCACGATAGCACCAAAATTATGACCGATCTCATGAGCGATGACTTGCCACTCTATCAGACCAGATGTTGACACCCCGGCGCCCGAGACAATGGAGGAACCAGAACCCGTTGCGTTAACCTGACAGAGCGTTCCGAGCCACGCGATCCCGACCTCCGAACCGGTGGGGCAGTTACTCATCAGATGCCAAAGCCCGGCGCCAGTCATTGCCCTTTGCTCCACGCCATTGGGAGAAGAACGAGAGACGATCGTCCAATGCAACGTTTGGAGTGCTGCAATTGATATTCCATGGCAATGCCGGATCGGCGACTTTTGGACATCTGGCGTTGTCGCATGAGGAGAACATCATCAGAACCACAGAAGGCAGTGCAGGCTCACGTAGAGTTTTGGATCTGAAGCTCGACGATCCCAAGGCTGACATTAAATGTATTCTAGATCCTCGTGAAGATGAGATGGCATGATAGAAGCTGCTTTTCTCATACCTTGTACAGAACGCTCGCGGTATTCCATATGGTCAGAATCTGTTTCGTTAGCGTTCTCTTGCGACCCATAGTGGTTCACATACTCGCAATCAGCTGCGACGCCCATATAAAGCTGAGCCATAACAAGGTCGTCGTCAGACAGCCGACACGGTGCGATTCGATGTTACATACCACTTTCTGCTCTTTGGGACAACCAATTGTCTGTCCGATATTGTTCGCAAAACTGCGCAGAAATGCATGAGAACCACAAAGCCGACACCACGACGTAACGGTGCACTGACTTGGTACTCATGCCAGAGCCAGCAATATCATCACGCTTCGTCAACAGCTCCGTGAGTGTACTCCCGTATACCGCCGATTCAATCCCATTATACCACGAGCCGGCCTTCGACTGCTGTAGTACTGGGTTCAGCACCGGATCCGAGTTCCATGGCAAGGCATCGTGCCCGCACCGCACTGCCTCAGATTCAGACCCTAACGACCGTCGTTCGCGAAGATAATCAACGGGGACGTCCATCCGTGCTGCGTGCTCCTCCCACGGATCCATAACGTCCGAATCACGCCAGATGACGAGGCCACCATCTGGGTCGGAGTCAAGGTCGCGTGTGAGGGGATGGGGGTCGAGCGCATCACGATTGCGCAAGTAACTGTCGCGCGTTAAGACGTGGTGGTTGATGCCACGAACAGAAAATGCCCCTTCAAAGACGGGTGGGCGACCTGCGTGCGCATCGCCCTGGTCGTGTACGGTGATACGCGCCCAGCCCAGAATATCGCCGGCGCTATACAGCGCACGAGCAGCGTCGATCCGCATGCGCTCCGCTGAGGCGTGCGCGGGCACGACTTCGCCCCAGTAAGCTTTGATGGAGGAGGGCACGAGGGGCTCCGTGTGGGAAAGCACACTCTGGCCGGCAGGGTTGGTGTCATAATAGACAATGCGCGCAGATGGGTGGACGAGCTGATCGTTTGGGCGGAGGTGCAAGTGGAAAGTCTCGCCAAAGGCGGTGAGTGTCAGTCGGAAGGAATCTGAGTGGTGTAGTGTGGTGGAATCTGGGGGGACGGCACGTGCATGATTGGGCGATGAATGAGAAAGCGTCGTCCGAGGATAGATTTCGATGGCCAAGGTCGATGGGTGGGAGATACGTTTGAGAGGGCGTTGCGCACTAGAAGCTGGGGGGGGAAGGTTCAGTTCCAAGTAGAGCCAAGTAACGGAGAGGAAGGTGTCCAACCTGATGTGAATGCCGTCAGGCAGATTGAAAGGAAAATGGTGACCAGCACACGGGAAGGACAGAGGAAGGGCATTAGAAAAAGAGTCCCAGATGAGCGAAAAGGTGAAAAGGTATATATCAGTTACGGTGACCTGCGCTGAGCAGACGCCAACGCTGATGGCGATGCCAATCCGGTGCAACGCCAAGAGGGATATGGCTGATGGCTGATTAGACTGCCAAGACCGTGACAACGACATGTCAAATCACTCGTAGCATGCGATCCTAACCCGCCCAAAACTCGTATTGCAGCGAAGCCTAGCTCCATCTACGCAACACAATGGTATAATATGATACAATGATGTCGATCACAGGAACGAATTAGCAGAGCGGTCACTCGCAACCAAAGATCCATCATTTAGTAGTCGCGGGAAAGACGTGCAACTGAAGCGACGACCACCGTTGCCCTTCTGCCGGTTGCCCCTTTGGTTACCCTTCTGCTGGTTCGCTGGTGGCTGGTTAGCGGCCGTGCCGTTTCCGGCGGCAGCCGTGTTGCCTGCAGCGCCACCGTTGAATGGATTGGCACCATTGCCTTTACCAACGCTGAACTGGAAAGAAAATTAGACCAAGAATGGGGTAAACAAAAACGACCTGATTTACATAAACGCAGTCGTCCAGAGAGCCGTGCTGGGCGACAGCGACGAGAACAGGTGTGTGGTTCGCAGTCCGTGTTGATCGAGCAACACCTGTAGAAACCCTCAGGAAGACCAGCGGTAACTGTTTCCTTCAAAACACCATTAACAGCAGCTCCGTTGACCCCCTTGAAAAATTGGAAGACGTTGGGGTCCAGAGGCTGAGTTGACGTGAATGAGGGAATGGCCTGGACGGTGAAATGTGAGTGGCCCATGATGTTGCCCTGGCCGTTGACCTGCTGAGGCGCCGAATAGTAATTTGAGGCAGCATTGACGAAATTGCCGGTCACAAGATTGTTGACCGCCATTGTGATGTCGAAAGGAGTGTTGGCAGCAATGTCCTGACCATTCACAGGGTTTGTGAATTTGGATGATGGCATGTTCGTCGTCGCAGCGATGACACCCAGCGGAGCAGTGTTACAAGAGCCCGTCTTGGTCTGAAGGCCATTGGTGAGGGGTTTATTAACAGTAAGGCAAAAATTGATGAAGTTGTTTGAGGAGGTGAGGGAGGCAACCTGGCCGGCGGTGGGCACTTCCTGACCGTTTTTCTCGAACCCTTTGGAGATGACTTTCGGGTCGAGGGCTAGTAAAAGGAAAAGGGTTTGAAACAACAAATTAAGAGAATAGGGCAAAGCGCACTCAAAGACGTTTGGGGGTCGCCACCAGCACCAGCCCCATTGTTGTTGCCCGTCCCTGTATTATTGCCCGCCCCTGTGTTAGTGGCGCCCTTGTTCCCCTGGTTTTTGCCATTGTTCCTCTGACCCACGACGAAGGCTTGACCAGAAAGGAGGGGGAGGATATAGACAAAAGTGGTGAGAGCAGCGGAGAACTTCATTGTGTTGGAGGTAGCGAAAACGAAAGGCAAAGACTTCACAGAAGTTGAATGGGGGGAGAAAGGAAGGACCTGGACAGAGGGATGAGATCGAGAAAAGAAAAAAAATGTAAATGAAATAGAATAACGTACAAAGACACAAGAGCAGCGCTGCTGCAATTGAAGGTGAGGAATGACAGAGGGTGAGTAGAAGAACTGGGGAAGGAACGGGGTAAGTCAAGGGTCAATTTTTATAAAGAGACGATTGCCAGGGTAACCAACTCATGTAAGCCATCTATTTTTATAAAGAATAAATAAAAGAGATCAAATGGCGCCGGTTAATGTGACTGCACCCGTAACCGTCGCAAGTTAGTTTTGTGTTTCTTGATCGATCAATGCAACGGGCCTACCTTTTCCTTTAACAGCACACATGAAAGACGCCAAACTGTCAACCTCCTTGACAACCTGGCTCTCGAAGTGTCGCTGGGCGATGCTAGCTAACACATTTTGCACTTCACCGACATCTGCCAACACCGGCGTGCGCATCCGCACTTCCTCCTCCAAGAGCCGGGAGCTTCTCCGGCGACTTTGTTCCCTCGACTCCCGTCGTGGCCGATTTGCCGGTGTGGTAACAGGTGGGCTCACACCACGTGATGAGCTTCGAGTGGTGGATTCCAGCAGGGAAGGCGGTGGAGGTGGATCATGTACCGTCAGCGGTGATGGATGTACCATCGGAATAAGATCATATTGCACCAAATACCGGTGCAGGGCCTCCGTAGGCAGGGTCGTAAAGTCCATCTGTTGTAGCGTGATGCCGTTAACATCCGGCACGAATCACTGACAGATGATGCGTTGATGGACGGATATCTTCTGGTCCGCCCACCAGACACCGCCCCCGTAGTAGGAATGATAGATACAAAGTACATCACTCACTACAGGTGGTTCCTCATTATGCTTTTCCTGTGGTCGGTCTATTCTTAATCCAAGTTGCGAAGGGCCCTGTACGGCAGGTTCCACCCTTTTTCTTTTGCGTTGTTCACTTTCCACTCGGTCCGTTGCTTGTCGTTTGACCGACGGGACTGGTGGGGCGCTGGAGAACCAAGTGGGGTCGTTGTGTCTTTTCCGTGCCGCAAGGGGCCTTGTTGACCGTGGTGGGCTAGGAGCGGATGTGGGTGCGGCGGACATGGACACGGTGGTTGAACCCAGCGTGGGAGATGACACGCGTTTAAGCCTCTTTTCTCCCCTCATCGTACAGCGAGCGAAATACATAATCATTTCGGAGAACTGAGTGAAACTTCCGCGTACAACGGCGACATGTCGAACTCGTCGACTGGGCATTGGTCACGCACCGGCATTGGTTCCCGTTTATTACAAAAGCGCCCTTCGTCCGGACTCTCCTCCATCCACTTTCAGAACCAAATCATCATGTCGACCTTTGGTACCCTTTTCCGCGTCACTACCTATGGCGAGAGCCACTGTGCATCTGTTGGCGCAATCATAGATGGGTGTCCTCCTGTACGCATATATTTCGCCTTTTGGGTCGTTGTAGTGACTGATCGCGTCACCAGGGGCTTGAACTCGCAGCTAAAGATGTCCAAACCCAACTCAGTCGCCGCCGGCCTGGTCAAAGCAACTTGACTACACCAGTCCGTCTTTTCTCTCCCTTTTTATAGCACCGTCTCATCTATTATCTAACAGCGTGACGAGAAAGACCTTGTTCATCTTCAGTCAGGAATAGAACACGGTGTCACTCTCGGCACCCCCATCGGTCTGCTTGTCAAGAATGAGGATCAGCGCCCACACGACTATTCTGAGACAGACCTGTACCCACGTCCGAGCCACGCCGACTATACCTACCTTCAAAAGTACGGCCTCAAAGCAAGCAGCGGTGGCGGGAGAAGCAGTGCCCGTGAAACAATCGGTGCGTTCGTCTCATTGTCATGACAGGATTCTATGCTCATCTATTCGTTCGTTGCTCAGGGCGGGTTGCTGCTGGAGCCATTGCAGAGAAGTATCTGAAGCAGGCCCATGGCATTGAGATTGTCGCTTTTGTGTCTTCCGTTGGGAAGATACACTTACCGTCTACCGTCTCCTCTACCGCTGCGACTGATGCGAACGATGATAACGATGAGATCGAAGATTCGTTGACCCCGGAATTCCGAACTCTGTTGGCATCGGTGACACGTGAAGAGGTAGACAAGTTCCCGACCCGCTGCCCACATGCAGAGACATCCGAACGCATGACCAAGGTGTGCATCGTTTTCAACCTCTTCACAGTATAACACCCGTTCATACCTTGGCCTACCAGCGCATCATCCGCGCCAAGGACGCCATGGATTCCATTGGCGGCACCGTCACTTGTGTCATCCGCAATGTCCCTGCCGGGCTCGGCGAGCCTGTGTTTGATAAGTTTGAAGCCAAACTTGCACATGCGATGCTGTCCATTCCCGCTACCAAGGCGTTCGAAGTTGGCTCGGGCTTCCGTGGAACAGAAGTCCCCGGGAGTAAACACAATGACCCCTACGTTCTCCGCGAAGACGGCAACCTCGGCACGTCAACCAATTGGAGTGGTGGTGTCCAGGGTGGAATCACAAATGGCGAAGACATTTATTTCCGGTAAATTATTTTTACCTGTTCCATGGGCAACGGTGAAGCTAATGGTTCGTCATAGGCTCGGATTTAAATCCCCTGCGACCATTTCACAGTCGCAAACCACAGCCCAGTATGACTGGTACCCCAGGTACACTTGCCGCCCGTGGCCGTCACGACCCCTGTGTTGTTCCACGTGCCGTCCCTATCATCGAAGCTATGGCGGCCCTTGTTGTCATGGACGAATTGCTCATTCAGAGCGCGAGGAAATCTGCTGCGTCACTTCTTCCCGCAGTCACCACTCTGCCCCCGACCATGATCCTTCCGACACGCAAGTAGATGGACTACCATGAAACCCGTAAATGTGATAGAGGAGGTATCCGGCGTGTACTACAAGTTGTACTACAAGTGATACAAAATAATGGAAGATACAGATACGTGACCGTATTATAGAGGTCAAGGAATAAGTAGAACGTGACGTCCCTATCGAGTCCCTCGAATGTCCAGCGATAAGACACCAGCGAAGAAAGTGTTGCGGGCGGTTGGCGACCAAATCATTCGTCGGCCTCCGAGTCGTCAGAACAGCAACAACATAACCTTGATTCGATCTGCCACCGCCACCACTTTACAAAGCCATCGGTAAGCAAGCAAAGCAAGAGAGGCGAACTGCCACTCACATGTCGATTCAACCCTCGCCAGGGCCATCTGCCAAACGCGATCTCCTCGCTGTGTAAGTCATTCTGTGAGCGCTGCTCGCCATCAGCGTCATGGCTCCCGGGGCCCTGATCCCCGGTTGCACCATATGTAACGACGGGGAAGCCCGCGGGTCGAAGCGGGGCATACTCCTCGTCTCTTGCCACCGACGTGGTAATTGCTGCCGCCGCAGCTCTGCGCTTCTGGAGTGCCTGCGCCGCAAGCCGGGAGATACGCTGGCCCAATGGCCCACGGGGATCAGCATCGCGGGAGCGATAGCGCAGCGGTGCGGAGATGGACGAGGAGGGCGAGTCCGAGTCAGAAGAGTCGAGCGAGTGGGTACCGCGGGAGTGGCGCAGGCCACTGGTAATGCGCACGCGCGAATGGAAGCGCACGTGGGCAAACGGGGTTGAGGGTGGCTGTTGTTGTTGCTGTTGCTGTTGTTGTTGCTGATGCGGGAATTGTTGACGTTCTGGTTGACGTTCTTGTCGTTGTAGCTCAGAGTGGGGGCTGGGTTCGTGTCCGTGTCCACGTCCGTTTTCGTGCTCATGTTCGTTGTCGTGCTCATCATCACCGTCATGACCATTCTCATCGAGATCAAGCTGAAGCTGAAGGGCGTTCTCCGGGAAGAAGGTGGTTGGGGTGGATTTGGCCGAGTCAGTGTCGGGATCTGACAACGGGAGAGGTTTATTGTCGCCGGCATCGTGCTCGGCCATGGTCTGTCGACGGAGAGGGGAGAGGCGCACGCAGTTGGGGGTTCGTTCATTCCCAATTCCCACTCACGTTCCCATCCCCATCACCGTTCCCACCACTCGGGATTGCGGACTTTTTGGACCCACGGGACGCACTGTGATACCTACTCAAGGCATCCACCCTACCTTTCCTATCTTTGTCCCGGTGAGCCATTTAATCCATGCTTCCGTGTTTCCGGCGCATGTATAACGTTCTCCAGATAACAGACACGTGTTAAACCCTTTCAACCCCGAGATGCCCTTGCCGTTGCCCACCGAAATGGTCGTGTGTATCCTCGAATCGGTTGTCGCATTTCCCGACGTCATGGATACCAGCGCTCCACGCTACGCAATATTCCCCAATGGTTTCTTGCCACTGGATGACATAAAACGGTCTATCCAATCTCTGTCGTTGCTGGCCCTCGTCTGCAAACAATGGAACACTATTTGCACCCCGATCTTGTATCAATGTTTGGTCGTCGATGATTCTACAGTCATGGATGTCCTGTTGAACACGCTACAACGTTCTCACACAACCACGCACACTCCAGGTAGGCTACTGCCTTCCGGATTGCTCACCCACCATTTGATAATAGCGCTTTCCGATCGTCACACACACTCGCGTGAGGCCGAACCATTAGAAATCAGGATACTACAGCGCTTCGGAGACCTCGGCAAGCTCGCCTGCTGTCTTCCCCACCTTCAAATCCTTTCCATTTCGATAGCGATCCCAGCAGTGCTCGGACTTCCTATGCCACATTATGGCAGGGACTTCGCCGCCTCCCTTACTCGAACCTCGGCACGATCACTGCGCAAGCTATTCCTGTACCAAAATCCTGTTGTCCTCTTCAGCCGCCCGGAGCTCCACACCCTGCTTGAATCCACGGCTAACCTCGTTGCCCTCATCGGGGCTGACTATATCGGGTGCCCTGCAGCCCTTCCGTCCCTTCCCAAGTTGAAATATTTAGCTGTCAGCGGTGAGGCGGTGCACTGCGGCGGTACTGGGCACAAGGATGACCCGACCCCCTCCCTCGATCACGTCCACTTTGGGCCTATTCGATCCTCGACCTCATGGGTGCATCTTTTGTCTGCGTGGGGCCCGAAACTCACATCCGTCTCCCTCGATTTACGTATTCCAGTCGTGTCGACTTCACCGCCAACGGACCACTTCGATTGCTCGCAAATACTTGGGAGCCTCTGCCCAAATATTTCCCGCCTAGAGATATTTATCACTAATTGGCATTGTTTCCCCCAGCTTGATTGGGTCCCATCGCTTGAAGCTCTTGACATTCATCTCATTTTCAGCGGTGTCACGGTAACGGACATGTGTAAGACGCTCGCAGGTATTCAATTACCGTCTCTCAAGGTCATCCGTTTCTTGGATCCCGAAATGGACAAGTGGCTCGCATCCCCGCAATCAGGAAACGTGGATAGCGCGTGGGATCCTCTACTTAAAATCATGTTTCGTGTCGTAAACTACGATGGACACCAGTTGGGTCCTTCTAGGCGCCCTCAGACACGTTATTTTCTGCCCTCTACCCACAACTGACAGTCCCTTTTTGGATAGAGGCAATGTGTCCTTAAATAGGTAGCGGATATCGACTGACTTTCCCATTGACAGTATCACCGTTGTGTTGTGCTATTTCACCTTGTTGTATTATCAGCTTCTGACAAAAAACCTTCCATGTTTAACACCATGCTATGTTCCATCTCAGCAATACGAGTACAGTAACCATTTGCCAATAGGCTATGGCTTATCTTTGTCCACGCCTGTTACATCGTCGTTAGGTGGAATGATACCTGATCCTCGTCGATAAAAATACCTCTCGTCTGTTAACTTAGGAACCAACAGAGGCAACAATCCCACACGTAGGCGCTTTGTGTATCCATTTCCACAATTGGCTTTCTTCCATGCTTCACGGTGCGGGCTCTCATGAGCCCAGTCAGAACCCCAGTGAATGAAACGGGATGGTTTGGTAATGGAACTATAGTACAGTGTACTATGTACTGCCGCGGAATAAATCGGTTCAAAAAAAAAAGAACTATAGTACAGTGTCAAACACCGAATAAATCTTTTTGATGCCATCTGAAGTTCCTTGGATATCACCGAAGGTCAATGATCCGGGATCGTGGATATGTTCTTCGAATTACAGTTATCGAGTTTTTTGTCCAATACAATTCTGAAACCCGCCATGAATTCACTTTGATACCTTCCACTGCAGCCGACCCGACTTGGTGCCAAAGCGCCGATAGAAAGTGTTTGTGTTAGATGCGTATACAATGTATGCACGTCGGTAATTGTATTCTGACTATCCTTGTTATCGTACAGTAAATGGACAATAGAGCGTACTTCGAGGAAAATTGTTCACTTGCTATCCGGTCTTTGTCTTCATCTCCTTCCACAACGTCATGAACATCAGCCCCCCAGTCCCGAGGAGAGCGAGTTGCAATCCGACATAGCTCGGCATCCCCACGTCGACCCCAGCACCTCCCCAAACCGCACCCGAAACCCGTCCAGAAAAATTGCTGTACTGAATGAAGAGGCTGATTTTCCCGTTCCACGAGTGCGGCATCTGCTTGGACAACAAGCTGAGCGTGACGGTGCTCGCGAGGTTGAATCCTAGCGCGACGAGGAACCAAGAAGCGAACAGGCTCCCGAACGTCGCGTGGCCCGTGGTCACAACCGCCACGGTGACGAGGAGACCGAGCAGCCCCAACGCGCACCCGACGGCCAGGATGACACGATCCTGTACGCGGCGCGCCAGGACCACGTTGGCGAACATGAACGGGAACGTGCACACCCCGCCGAGCGCGATCAGGTTCCCGGCGACGAAAGGCGACGCGCCGAACGCCCGTGCGGAGAAGATCGGGATGTTCGACTCCCATGCCCCGAGGACGAAAAAGCAAGTCATGGCGAACCAGCACATGGTGGCGGTTACGGCCCACTGTCGAGGCGAGATGCGCGTTGGCGCGTCTTCGGAAGTGTCTGCCGGTTGAGAAGGTGGGGAAGAGTGAGGCAAAAACGCCGCCTGCGTGTCCATCCCCTCAGAGGAAGAGCGCCGAGGAGGTGCTTGTTCCTCGATCGAGAGTGGTTGTCTGTCCTCGAGGGACAACGAATTCGAGTCGCGGCGTGACACGTCCTCGAACAAGACAGCGACCACTGCCCAGAAGATCAACCAGACGACCGCCATGATCCATCCTGGGCTCGTATAACCGTTGAAAATGGAGTTCCCAAAGCCGACTTTGTATAGTACACCGCCAAGAAATGGGCCCACTGTGAAACCAGCACTCTGGCCAACGACGAGCCAACCGGCTAGGGTTGTCCGGCGACGGACGCCGACGATGCGGGGATCGGAGCAGTAGCGTTTGGTGTATAGAAACTGCGCGAACGACACGCCCATTACGATTCGGCCGATGAGTATCAGATAGAGAAAGTGCGCTCGGTATGCCAATGCATAGAGGACGCTGCCGAGAACCGCAGCTCCACAACACAAGTGCAGCGCGAATTTGTATTCCCCTTGCGCAGGTTTAGCTTTTCGATTAAAAAATGAGAAGTGGTCTGCGTCCCCTACCTCCATCCGACCTGACGAGTGGTACCAGTGTCATACCAGAGATGACCGTCGGAATGCCGATAACCAGCCCGGAAAACGTCGAGCTGCCACCTAGATATTCGGCGTATTTACTACCGGAGGAGACGACGACGAAAAATGTCGTCTTTGAGACACGTAAAGCGGTAGACGTCAGAGCGTGAATGGATACCCAGAACATGTACATTACGAACCTACCTGTAGAAGTACATTGGTGAATAACATGATAACCAGCGACCGCATTTTGGGAAGTTTGAATTCGCCATCATCACCCGGATCCTCCGCGGACAGTGTGACCAAGGCGGTTGAGTTCTGCTCGCTAAGCTCAAGCCCGACTCGCGTCTCTGACGCACCAAATGGGCGAGCGCCGCCAGACGGCGTGCCCTGTAGGCGACTTTGTGACTCTGCCCAGGTTGAAACTACGGCACGATCGAAATTCAGGATAGTCGGAACAAGGTGTGAGGCCATTGGTACTCGAAAGTTGAGAGTAAACCAAGGCGGCGGCAAACGAACGCCAGCATTGACTCGGTAGTTATAAAGTACATTTAGATAACGAGGACAGGAAAAAGAGCGACTTGGATGAGTCAGGTCGAGGCGTCGTTTCCGCTTATGTCCCGAAATATCGGATCTAACATTTCGGAAAAAAGGCGGAGACCATTAGAGGTGGGTCGTAGATGCATATCTTAGTGAGATAATAACGATTGGGCGATGTGAGTTATCGCTAGCCTACATACAGTAGTACGCATTCGTGACATTGTTCTGATCAGTTTGACCAAAACTGACAATGTGTGAGTGAAAATCCTCAAGGACAGTACACCGTCTCACCTCTTTTGTCAACTTGTCAGTAATGTTCGATTTGCCCCCATGTTTCGCTGCTTCGGATACAGTTATCAAACCCAAATCGGCTCTGTGCTTCTTGACCTCGTTCCAGAAAGCGGGATTTCCTGGGTCCTTCATGCAAGCGTTCTTCAACTCCCGCAAGATGCTATCCCCCGTTACGTCGGAATCATATGAGTACAACGGAAACACACACCTATTCCATGCGTCAATTTCGTCCTCCTGCAAGCACACCTCTCTCAGTTCATTCAGGCATTCAATCATCTCCGCATGGCGACGGTGCGCAAATGGACGCAATACAACTTCTTTCACAACCCATCCTAGGTCTTCTACTGCCTTGCTAACTACATCCCCCTGAGAGGTGTTGAGTTTGAAGTCAGTAAGGGGCGTAGCCATGCCTATGATACGCCCTGGAGCGCGCTGAGAATCGACGACCATCCTCGGCTCTGGGGACGGTGTGGGCAGCTTCGCGCTTGTTTTATTTGGTGGCAGCCATACATCCTCGTCAGACTCCGGTTCTGTTTCACTGTCGTTGTCTCTCGGCCCAGCGTCTGTTTTTTTAGCATCTGCGGGAGATGTCTGACGTTGTATTTGAGAACTGGACGCTTCCGGTTGCGAGTGAGTACGAGCTGGGGACGGCACTACGCGATCGAGAAGCAGTACTTCATCGTCGCCATCTTCGGCGCGCATATGGTCTTTCTTCCGCGGTCGTGCGACTCTTTTGGGCACTACAGATAAAGTTAGATAGTAAAACCTTGCATTTAATCTGTTAGCACCTTTTTTGACAGCAAACACAGTCCTGCAAGTTTCAGCGGCTTCCTTGGTGCGTTTCAGAACATGCTTAGGGGGTTCAAAATACTTCGTAAGCTCGGGGTGTGGTGGTGGAAGTGGGTCTGCAACAAGATCCTGTACGATTGCTCCGTGAAGTAATGCTTGCTTCATGCGATGGATCGAGGGGTTGTATGATAAACGGGTGTCATACCATGGTGACCGGTTCCTGAGAAATCTCGTAAAACCTGTCGAGAAGTGGAACAACTGGGAGCATTACCCATCATCGTCCTTCTCGCCCGCTTGCATGAGGTCCATTGCGTCCACGAGGCCGTCCATTGCCTGCGTTTGTTCGTGGCTAGGGAGGTAGGGGTGTGTCGTCACCTTCTCGCCCTTCCTGTTTGAGATATTCAATAAAGGTGTAAACGTGTATTTTCGGACATCGTCGGCAAAGGGCATCTGATATACACAGGAATTGTCAACAATATGTTTCGACAAAACCAACGGCGCACCTGCACCCAAAGGAAACAGTCGACTTTCTGGAATCGACAAGGGGCGAGCACACCCATCTTTGGATCTGATCCGTCCCTGTTAACCCAGCGAGTAATCGCATACATATTGAGCTTGTCCATAGCCTTGACGAGCGATGAAAGGGCAACTTGTTGTGGGGGCGATCGAGGATCCGCCCACACATATTGTACCTCTCCGATTGAATGTTCTCGCCGAAACTGCGGAGGGTCATCGTATTTGAGGATGGGTAGAAAGGTTGGGACGTACATTGTCTGCATTGAAAAATCCGCAAATAGAAATACCCTTCTGCGAGCTGAGCCTTTCAAACTGGCCATCGGCGCACGGCACGTAGCTACTTCCATACTTGAATCCGCGGACGAGTTGCTCCTTTTCAACCTTCGCGCCACCCTTTTTCGCGTCGTCGACATCCATATTATCCTCGTTTCGTTCGTCGTCATTATATTGGTCATCGCGCTCGACGTGAAATTCGGTGCGCATTTTTAGTTGTGCCCATACAGTCTTCTTTGTGTCTTCACCCCCATCTCCACCTTTTGTCGGCAGAGGGTCCACATCCATTTCTTCCGTGTGTTTACCGTCGCGTGGGGCGAAGCGCTTCCATGACTTGGGGCGAGCGAAAGCGGTACATTTGCTTGTTTTGACAATTATCTCCAGAGTCTCGAGAGGATTGTTGGAAGGATCACCGAGACTCAAGACTGTAGCCATGAGGGTGGAGCGCGTTTGTTTTATCTCTGGCTTCGTAATTTCCTGCAGGGCGAATGAGAGCGTGCCCATAACAGAATTAGGGATAGCAGAGGTGAATTTGTGGTAAAAGGCTTCGTTTTCACGCTAGTTGAGCAAGTCAGATGCTTACTGTATAAGACGAGTAAATGCTACCTTGATGTGTGACTTTCCCTCTTCGCGAAAGTCAATTTCATCGTCATCAAAGTCGACACCGCTGCAGACTAATGGTGACGCTTGCGTGCTATGAGTGGGGAGATACGTACACAATGGTGATGCGGACGTTGAAAGTGTTCAACTTTCTTGCAATCGCTTCCCAGTCTCCGATTTCTATGGGACCCTCTCCGTCAGTCAAGAGTACGATTCTTCCTGACCAGGACGGCTTCTTAGTGAGGAAGTTGTTCAGGGTCTCAGCACCGACAATTAAGGCATCGACAGCTGCACACTACATAAGCTTCTTGGGACACATAAAAAAGGTTGATTACGGACGATCTCCCGACACGCTGGATGCTCGAAGGGCGACCAACTTTGCCAAGGTGTCTGCATTTGGTTGCTCAATTCGGAGGAATTCGGTAACATGATCATAACCCCCGTCTTTCCGGTGGATCACATTATCCGTTTCTATGCACGCGCTGCAGTAGCACTTTGTCACTCAATACTGAGAACGTACCCTCTGTCCCGAAAAGAATGACACCGCACTGGTCTGTCTTTCTACCGTTGAAGATCTAAAAAGCTGGCAGGTCAGGCAGAGAAGGAGTAGATGACACGATAACAACCATCTCTTGAATCTTAAGCATAGCAAACTGAAGCGACCACTGGAGATGGGTGACCTTTTTGGTACGAGTTTCACCATTTGGGCCAGGTGGGAGGTCGAGTGTGCGCATGGCGCCCATTGTCGGGGACACGTCCACGATGAACAAGGTGACAGAGTACTACAACATGCGTTAAGATGTATGCGCATATATTTGAGGGATTTACCTACACCTGCGCGTTCTGAAGGCATGACGTTACGTCAGGGAAAGGAGGTGTCGCGTTTGTTTGGATGGACGCGACCCAAGCACGTGACACAATCGGAGATTGAAATGGGTGTGGCTGACCGAAGAGAGAGCGAGTCGAGTGAGTGTTCTCTCGCCAACGAAACCTGTCCGGAGAGGCGCGCCTGGATCACCGACGCGCGACTTGTTCAATAAGTTGCAAACGAATGACAAATGGCAACTCCGAATCTTGCTCATCACAACCAACTCCAACACAATCAACAACGCCAACAGCAGACTACCGCCTACGCAAAGGAAAGGGTTCAGGCTATCATCCAGGTTCGCCCTCACCTTAGCCCCGTTTGACCTTCTCCCTTTTAAGTCACACTTCACAGCGTGCTGCCGCCCTCCGTTCTCAGGGTTTTACTCAAGATAATAACCCAGAACTTGCAAATCTCCTCCGTTTTATCTCGAACCTCCAGTCCCAGCAGGCTCAGCAAAATGGTATGTTCCTTATCCATGACCCGTCTTGCACTCTGTTGTTCTACTTATCTACCCGTTTTAGCTCGCCTCGTACTTCAAGAGCATCCAGCCCCCGATCCTTCTCTTGTCGTGAATGGTCATCCTTCACTCCCACAACAAGCACAGCCCACCCTGAATGGCACAACCACCTCTGCACAACCTTCTCTCGCTTCTGGACCTTTCCCACCAGATCCTTCTTCACACCCTGGGCCTTCCACTACGCCGGTCTCGTTCACTCCGGAGCAAATAAACATTCTCCGTGCTCAAATCCATGCATTTAAAACTCTACAGCGTGGACTCCCGGTCCCTGCAGAGTTACAGAGCGTCATCCGTCCACCTCAGTCGAACAACCCAGAACTTGAGAAGCTGTTGTCCGCGCAACTTACTGCAAAGGTTGTTCACAGCGCTACTAAGGTCCAGAAAGCGTCCAGCGAGGTCCCTATGCCAGAAACACCCGCCACTCCAGGGGATACTTCCATCAAGCTCGAGGGCACCCCTCAGCTGGACGACATCTCCAAGGCTGTTGTGCAGGAAGAGGATCCCGACTCACCCCTCTATCCTTACAATGCCTACACTCACCCTTTCACCCACCTCAAGGTCGTCGGTGGTTCTCCTGAGGCCTTCGCTACTCTCCTCCAGCGTCTACTGATACCCTCGATCATGCCCTTGGGTCTCGACCCGCACCAAATCATAAATGAGCGTCGTCGTTTTGTTGAAGCACGGATCCAGCAGAGGATACGTGAACTCGAAGCCATACCAGCTACTATAGGTGACGGCGGGCTTGACTCCATCATCGACGATGAGAGCAAGGAGAATGTCGTCAAGTCCGATCAAGAGGTCTCTCATAAAGCCATCAACCTCCAGTTCGTCCACCCACCTACCACGGCGCACGGAAAGCTGCGTGCTGTGATCGAGCTAAAGTCACTTCGCGTGCTTGACAAGCAACGAGCCCTACGTGCCATGGTTGCTGAGCGCCTCACCCATGGTTCCTTGCTCCCACTCAATCGCTCGGATTTCCGTCGCGCACGGAAGCCGACGATACGTGACACCCACATGACAGAGAACCTCGAGCGCAAGCAACGAGTTGACCGTGAGCGACGTGCCAAGCAGAAGCACGTCGAGCAACTCAGTATCATCTGTGCTCACGGGCGGGAGGTACTTTCGGTGAATCGTTCTGCACAAGACCGTATCGTGCGCCTGGGCAAGGCCGTTCTCTCATTTCACACGCATGCAGAACGCGAGGAACAAAAGCGGATTGAGCGCATTTCCAAGGAGCGTCTCAAGGCTCTCAAGGCAGACGATGAGGAGGCCTATATGAAACTCATCGACACCGCCAAAGACACTCGCATCACACATCTACTAAAGCAGACGGACACGTACTTAGATTCGCTTGCACAGGCCGTCCTCGCTCAGCAGAATGAGAGCCTTGTCGATGTGGTGGAGGAAGCGACTAGCGAGGAGACCTTCGGGGGGCACAAGTCGTTCGATGACTCACAGGACGACAGTGGCAAGATCGATTACTACGCTGTCGCTCACCGGATCAAAGAGAAAGTTACCAAACAACCCTCTCTTTTAGTTGGCGGTACTCTTAAAGACTACCAAATAAAGGGTCTGCAGTGGATGGTTAGCTTGTACAACAATAGGCTGAACGGTATTCTTGCTGATGAAATGGTGTTATCGCCTTTTTCCGTCTTTATTCGCCCGAACTGACGTGATTGCTTTAAGGGTCTTGGCAAAACCATCCAGACGATCTCTCTGGTCTCGTTCCTTATCGAAGCGAAGAAACAACGAGGACCCTACCTTGTCATCGTCCCGTTGTCTACGATGACTAATTGGTCTGGGGAGTTTGCCAAGTGGGCACCGGCGGTGAAAATGATTGCATACAAAGGCAATCCAATGCAACGCCGGGCTCTTCAGAGCGAGCTCAGGGTTGGCCAGTTTCAGGTACTGCTCACGACTTATGAGTACATCATCAAGGATCGGCCCGTACTAAGCAAGATGAAGTGGATTCACATGATCATCGGTATGGATGCTCTCTGTCTGTAGATTATATTTGATCCTAACCGACTGTAGACGAGGGTCACCGTATGAAAAATACACAATCCAAACTTGCGCAGACGCTGACCACGTATTACCATTCGCGTTATCGCCTCATCCTCACGGGTACTCCTTTGCAGAACAATCTCCCTGAGCTGTGGTCGCTACTTAACTTCGTGCTTCCCAAAATCTTCAACTCTGTCAAGTCGTTTGACGAGTGGTTCAACACTCCCTTCGCGAACTCGGGCACACCTGACAAGATCGAGTTGAATGAAGAAGAAGCGCTCCTCGTTATCCGGCGTCTGCATAAAGTGCTACGGCCTTTCCTATTGCGTCGTTTGAAAAAGGACGTCGAGGCGGAACTACCTGACAAAGTTGAGAAGGTCGTCAAGGTGAAGATGAGCGCGCTGCAAGCGCAACTGTACAAGCAGATGAAGAAGTACAAAATGATTGCTGACGGGAATGACAAGCCCGGGTATGTCACGATTTCTTCGTTTAAATACACATGGGCAGTTCTTGACATACCCTGCGTGGCATTCACAGGAAATCAGGGGGCGTCAAAGGGTTGAGTAACGAGCTGATGCAGCTCCGCAAGATCTGTCAACACCCGTTCTTGTTCGACAGCGTCGAGGACAAAATCAATCCTGCAGGTCTTATCGACGACAAGCTCATTCGTTCTTCCGGTAAAATCGAACTGCTCTCCCGGATTTTACCAAAGTTTTTTTCGACCGGTCACAGGGTACGTGTTGTCACTTTCATGCCCAGTGGACTGAACGACTAATCCCCGGGCAGGTTCTTATTTTTTTCCAGATGACAAAAGTCATGGACATCATGGAGGACTTCCTTAAGATGATGGGTTGGAAATACCTTCGTCTGGATGGTGGCACAAAGACCGATGAACGCTGCTGGCCATGTGCAACAGTTCAACGCAAAGGACTCGGAGATCATGGTGTTCATCCTTTCCACCAGGGCTGGTGGTCTCGGTCTGAATTTACAGACGGCCGATACTGTCGTCATCTTCGATTCAGACTGGAACCCTCACGCTGATTTGCAAGCCCAAGATCGTGCACATCGTATTGGTCAGACGAAATCGGTTAGAATCCTGCGCTTCATCACCGAAAAGAGTGTGGAGGAAGCAATGTATGCCCGTGCAAGGTACAAGCTCGATATCGACGACAAAGTCATTCAGGCCGGCCGTTTCGACAACAAGTCGACACAGGAAGAACAAGAGGAGTTCCTGCGTTCGATTCTCGAAGCCGACCAAGAGGAGGAAAACGAGGAAGCCGGTGATATGAACGACGACGAGATTAACGGGCTCATCGCGCGATCAGATGAGGAGGAGCGTCTCTTCGCTGAGATGGATGCGCAACGCGAACGTGACACAGCCACGAACTGGAAAGCGGCTGGAAATCGTGGCAAGCCTCCTGCGCCGCTCATCGCACTCGATGAACTGCCAGACTGCTACCGCACCGATGAACCATTCGAGGTCAAGGACGAGTCGGAAGAGGCCGAGGGTCGTGGTCACCGTCGTAGGGCAGTTATCAACTATAATGATGGTCTCAGTGACGATCAGTGGGCGATGGTGGGCGCTTTACTACTGTCCGTTACCTTTTCTCTGACAAATGTCACAACTAGGCTCTGGAAGAAGGCGAAGACATCCAGCAGCTATCTGAGCAGGCTCGGCTCAAGCAAGCACGAAGGGCAGCTAAACTAGAGTCTGGCACTGGCACTCCAATGTCCGAGGGCGGCCGTGGGCGCGGGCGTAAGGGTAAAGCGAAAGTGAACGAAGGGGACTTCGAACCTCTGAACGGGAAGCGGAAACGCGGTGGGAATAACAAGTCGATGTCTGTCACGCCCTCGGTGATGGACGATGAGGAGGAGGATCGTGACTCGGTATGTCACTTGTTGTGCGATCTAGGCGTTTCTTTGACACCGCTGCAGAAACGTCGGAAAGTCAAGACTTCTGAACCGCCAACGGCGCTCAAGGAGCGAATGAAGAAAGCTTTCAATGAGTGTTACAAGGCGATCATGAACTGCGCCGATGAGAACGGTCGGAAACGGTGCGATCTCTTCCGCGAGCTGCCCGACAAACGCGAATACCCCGACTATTACCGCATCATCCCGTTGCCCATCGCGCTCTCGCACATACGCAAGCGCATCAACTCACACCAGTACAAGACCGTGACGGCGTTCCGCGACGACGTGCGGCTGATGTTCACCAACGCGCGGACGTACAACCAAGAGGGCTCGTGGGTGTACGTCGATGCGGTCGAGATGGAGAAGGTCTTTGACGCCGCATACGCACGTCATGTTGCCAACTCAGGGCTTCCAGGCGCTGATGTTTCAGTAGTCCCTGTTGGTGGAGGCGGTCTAGAGGAAGCTCTGACGCCGATGGACGAGGATCGAGAGGAGGGCCGGCCCACGCCCAAGACCAAGACCGGACGCAAGCAGATCGTCAGTGATGACGAATATCTGACACCCAGCGACGACGACTGAGCACAGGGCGCCCTTATTATAATCCTGTTTTTGTCTATCACGTATCATATTCTCACCATCTTAGTGGCTATTTGCTGTGTCGGGTTCTGGTGGAGACTGTTTCTTCGTTTACACTTTACGCAGTCCGCTACACTACCTGTAGTAGAATCACGTTTTTGTATTTCTTTATTGCTGTATAGAATCGGTCATATTCAGGTTCGGAATCCTACATCTCCCTACAAGGCTGTTGTTCTCTGGCTGCAACTGAGAAAGTAGTCGCTCGAACAATACAGGAGCCCAGGCGGTAAACGATAGAAATAAAACAACAGGCCGTGGTCGTACTTTACCTCTACTAGTCAGTTTACATCTAAGAACGAACGAACGATCCATCACACGTCCTGAACGTAGTTGCCTATAACGTGTCGACCAGACACGACTTCAGCGGAAAAACGAAAATACAGAGATAAGTGTCACATACCGGGAAAGACGCCAGTACGGCCATCCAGACGACCGGTCCACCAGTCCTCGGTACTCTCGGAGCGCTCGACGATCTCGATGCGATCCCCAACCTTGAAGTCCAGATCGCCTTCCGCCTGCGCGGCAAAGTCGTACAGCGCGACGACATAGTTCACCGGCGTGGGCTTGGGCTTCAGTGGCGGCGGGGGCGGCGGTGCGCGCTTCGCCGCGGCGATTGCCTGCAGCCGCAGCCGCAGCCGAGGCCGACGGCGTGTAGGGAGGTGGAGCGGCGGCGGACGGGACGGGAGATGGGGGTGCGGAAGTCTTCCCGGAGCCACCAAAGGATGGTGGGGGTGGCGGAGGCTTCTTGGTAAAAGAGGGAGGCGCGGTGCGCGAGGAAGTGGTCAACGTTGAGGCTGAGGACGTCGAAGCGGCTGACGGCGGTCGTTCCGGCTGTCAATGAGCGGTTTTGGGAGACCATTTTCGCTATATGGGAGTGAGGGGTCGGAACGGCGGTCTAGGAGAGAACGGCGGGCATACACGTGGAGATAAAACGCTGGTTGACGCTGAGGGCTTCGATAACAGCAGCTGCATCGCCACGTTTCTCTTCGTAGTCCGTGGCGATCTGGGCAGCGGGCATGTCAATGGTGTATTTTCCCTCCGAGAATTGGCTGATCTTCTCGAGAATCATGTAATATATGTTGAGCCTATAAGACGTCACCGGAGATGAGAGGAAGGGCTTAATGTATTCGCACGTACTGCATATAGTAGAATGAATGAAAGAGTGGATCGATGAATCGCGTGACCAGAGTCATAAAGCGAGGTAAATCTTGCTTCATAGGCGGCGTTGACGTTTTCATATTCGTTGGTAGCAATCTCGAAGTCTTGCTCCAGCTGCACTAGGGGGTCACGAACAGTGGCGATATCGAGACAAACGACCATTACCTTATACAGGTTCTTCTCGTCGCTGAGAGACTTCTCTTTCTTGTCCCTCAACTTTGTCAGCGAGTTGTTGAAACGGTCGTAGTCCATCAGCTGGAAGGAAGAAAAAGGCGATGTTAGGGTGGGCATAGGTCTCGGTGGTACAATACAAGGCCGCTCACCTTGTGGTCTCGCTTGGTGATCATTTTCCTGATCGCCTTCATGACGCCCTGGAGTTCCTTCACAGGCCCCACGACCCGGCTCTCGATCAACTCGAGTTCCGGGCTGATGGACGTACGCAGCTCCTCTAAAGCGGTGTGATAGGCATCGACGTTCTTGATAGTGTGTGTGGCTTCTGGGAACTTCCCAAGGAGATCGTACTCCGAGGCGATGGGATGGAAGAGAATGGAAAAATGCTGTGCGAGGCTGCTCCCGGCGGTGAAAAGTGCTGGTGAAGTGGGGGAATTTAGGAATACAGTGTGTGAAGAGGAGGTGAGGTGACACATGCTGTTGACGGCATCTGTGAATGCCTTGGTGTCCTTCAGGAACTTCTCAGCGGCGGTCTCGAGGACTGCAAAATTTCGTTGATAATCGTCGAATTCTGGGTCAGTGGACTCTGGAGGTAGAAGATGAGGAAGAAAGGGAAAATTATAAGCACCAGAGACAACGGGGACACGAGGTAGTTAGTGCTCACTCTTGGACATGCCGACCTTTGAGGTCACCATGAACGGTGTCCTAGTGAGTAGCTCAGTACATGCAAGAACGCTGTCCAAGGGATAGACGCACCGCGAGAGAGCCTTACCTATACCCTTCATGTTGGCTGGAGACGGTGCAATGCAAGAGGAGGAGAGCTAGGGGACCGGATGATCGTCCTCGGCTGCGGTCCGTGTCCCCGAATTAATCGTCAGACTCTGCACTCATGCCCATCAACCAGCCATCGAACCAGATCAAGTTGTACACTTAAAATGCATCTCTGACCATTACACTGATCCGATATTATAGATTAACGAACGTATCCATAGTACGCCTTAAGAAGGGCGGAAAAAGATACGAGGTGGGTGAGTGTTCACGTCCGCGCAAAACACTACGCGCTAACAACCGTGCCGATGAATAGATCGCCTGTTACAAAAACAAAGTCCAGGAGTGGCGAAACGGCGTGTTCGTCATTCGAGCTATCTTCATGTCCCCACCGCTGAGTTTATTCTCGCGCAGTGAGAAAGATCTAGATGAAGTCCTCCAGATCTCCAACGTCTTTGTGAACGTCTCTAAAGGAGAAGTTGCAAAGTCAAACGACCTCAAGAAATCGTTCGGCACAGACGACCGAAACACCATCGCTCGAGAGGTCCGTCTCCCCCTCTCTCTCTCTTCCACTAGAGTCATCGCCAGAACGACTGTTTTTTTTCTTTTTTTGCACAGATTCTCGAAAAAGGCGAGGTTCAGGTTGGCGATAAGGAGCGGGAGCACGACATTGCTGCCCTGCGGCGCGAAATCGCGACGCTGGTCGCCGAGAAATGTGTAGATCCGGCCACTCAAGCACCCTACTCGGTTAGCATCATAGAGAAGGCTATGTCAGAAGCAGGCTACTCGGTGCGCGCAAACAAGAATGCGAAAAGTCAGGTGCGGGCTCTCGTGTCCCCCCACACTGCGCTCTCTTACACGAACTTTTTTCACCGACCAAGGTGTCGGAGTGCATCAAGATGCTCCAGTCGGACTCTACGCTTCCCATCGAACGTGCTAAAATGCGGATTCGCGTCGTCGTGCCCGCGGCTGATATTGATAGTCCTCCGTGAGAGATTGCTCGATGGAGTAGACAAGCTCGAGCACGAAGAAACAGGGGATGAATGGTCAGGTGTACGTGAACGATCCTTCTCTCTTTGATCACACCTGACACCTCTCCGTAGACAATGCTGATCGACCCAGTACAGTTCCGGGTGATATCGGATTTACTTAGGAAAACAGTGAAGGGGAAAGGACGCGTAGAGACGCTGACATTCAATACAGGTGCAACGAGCAAGGGTTGATGCGTGTTCTAAGATGCGTGTTCTAAGTTGTGTACGTGGCAGGGGTCGTAAGAACAGTGTATGATACAATAGTTCATCGGGCGAATGGTTCGCAAAATATGACTGCTATAAATGCGCGCGAGGAACAATATAGTGCTAATAGAGAACGTTCGGCTGAGCGTATGCACAACCGAGGGGAATTGTACAGTAGTGGCGTAGATGTCGTAAACGGTATAATTGCAATTGAGATGAGTGCAGAAGATGCTATAAGAAACACTGGTCAAGAGAAATAAAGAAGTAAGCCGAACAAGATGCATGGCATGGAACTCTAACTCCGATGTCCGAATCGAACGAGCCAGCAACGAAACCTTCATCCCATGGGAGGTAGTGTTTGACCACCATTTCCCATGCGCCGAGCCGCTCCGACAGCGCCATCGCAAGGAAGAATCATCGCTGCTACGTTGAACACGCTTGATACTTGGCCGCTTTGACATCCGCATGTCGCCTCTCCTATCTTCCTTGGGGAGTTCTGTAGGCGAGGCGCGGCGCTTGCCTTGGCTGGAGGACACCCCCATGCTAGGACTTGCCCTCCTCTCCGCCACTGCTGCCACTCCTCATGCTACTGGCTGGCTCTGCCGGGGCGGTAGGAAGTCGCGCGGACACGAGCTTCGACAATTCCTCCAGATCGGTGTCTTTCCACGTTCTGCCGTACAGCTTGCGTTCCTCGTCCATCAAGATCAAAACACCTTCGATCACCGCACGATGCACGAAAACGTATTGGCGCAAGCTTTGGCATAAGCTCATGCGCTGCTCGCGCATGTCTTCGATGACGCGGTGGATTGGCTCGTCGAGTGTCGACAACAAGATGGGGCTGTGCCGATCGTCGTGCAACCGCCGTGGTCTAGTATAGTCGAACGCGGGCGGCGAGTGCTGTTCCGACTGGGATTGAGACTGCGAGTAATATGGATCCGAATTATTGGGGGGCGATTCCTCGTTACCCGGTGGTGATCCGGTGTTCTTGCCTCGAGAAGATGGGCAACCGTAGACCTGAGTTCTCCAAGTCTGTCTTAGTAGCAGAAGATAGGTCCATGACAGATGGGTCGGTCGGAAAGGTATCAGGGGATCCACTCTTCGTGCATGAGAGTAGCGATGAGGGACCTGTCGAGTGTCCTCGCGAGGAGTCGGACGTGACTTCGGTATCTGGGGGTATGGAGGAACCGGAAGCACGCATTGCGACGGGTCGGGCTATTTTCGCAGCCGGCATGAGCGCTGGCGGCAACACCGCAGAAGACGAGGCAGATGACCAAGGGACCCCGCTCGCTTGTGCAGCAGTTGCGGAAAATGCTCGAGAGCGCTGATTGTCGTCGAAAGCTGTGGTCAGTGTACTGAATGGCCATGTAATGATATGCAACTTACCTCGGGGCCGGCAGGGGAGAAACTCTGCAGGGACACTGGGAGGCTCAGCGCTGAGACGTCAGAGCGTGCCGAATCGGACGGGGACAAAGAACGAGAAAGGGCTTGCGGAACCGAGTCGCCAGATGCAGTGGCAAGTCGCGATTCTTGGACAGATATCGAAGACGGAGAGGAAAGAGGCTCTGATGGGTGACTCCTGGGAATCCAAGTCTGCAGCTTGTTCCGATCAGTAGCTGTCCACGGAGACGTAGCTGCGAGGCTTATTGAGTCGAGGTCCATAGGCGCAGCATACGAATGCTTACCTTCCCTCCCAGCCGGAGAGATCACACCTACAACGGGGACGTGCAAGACGGCCTTACGGTCCTCGGCCGCAAGCTTCATGACTAGACCTGGAACAGGTGGGGCAGACCCTCCAGCAGAAGCTTCATCGACGTCCATCGCCGCTACCTCGTCGCTTGAGGACGAGCGATCCTTCTCGCTTGTGCTGCTGCCACTAGTGTGTCCGGTCCTTTCGTTACTGTCTGCTTCACCGCGATTTCCCACCACTTGCAGACCCTCGCGTCGTTTCCTCATCTCGCGGCGGACGCCATCCAGAACGGCGTCGATTGCGATGAAACCGCCAGTGCGACCAACGCCAGCAGAGCAGTGCAAGAGTACGGGGCGTTCGCCTAGCGCATGCTTCGTGATACCGGAATCGGAGTCGATTGCATCGAGGCTTGGGCTACTGGTGCCGCTACCACTGCTGCCGCTTCCAGTCCCGCTAGGACTTACGTCGCGGCTGTTGCGAACAGTGGTGCCTCGTGGGCGAACTGTGCCCATCATAGCGCGACCACGCCAGTTATCAGGGCGGCGAGGACCTTCCCATACTCCGCGGGCTTCCTCGCTGATCTCAACCTCGCGCTCAACCTCTCGGATGAGGTCGAGCACACCACGCGTTTCGCTTGGGACGTTGAGATCCGGCCAGTCGAGATACTGAAACTGTACGATGCGGCGTGGGGGTAGGTGTGAGAAGCACGTATGTGAAAGCTCGAGCACTCGTTTGACGGTCGACCGACGGGAGTTGCCAGCGCCATTGCCAAAACTTGACTCGACGGGCCCGGTCCGATCTCTGTACATGAATGGGAAGGAGGCTTCGCCAGATGCCCTGCGGTCGGATTTTTCGTACTCGTCGACCGCGCCAGTGACCTTGAGGAGTTTAAGGCGGAGGGGCCCAAAGCTCTCGCCCGACCAGTAGTTGCCGCACTTGACTGTCGACCCCTCAACCTCGCGGGTGAGCATAACAATCACGTGCACGTTTTGTTCCCACACTAGCCTAGCGACGAGAAATATTCAGACACGCGTTCGAAGAAAGAAACAACTTGGTACGCACGACCAAAAGTCGTTGAACGTTTCTGGTAAAGGGCCCTGAGTTGCGATGTACCGCTTCTTCGTACCGAGAGGTTGGACGAATGATGCGTTGACATAGTCGTCGGTCGAGGAAGGTATTGCCGGAGTATGTAGTGGGAGTTGAATGAAGCGCGAGCTGGAGAGCGATAGAGTGACCGGAGGGAGAAAGTCAGCTGGCTGAGGGAGAGTAAGTAGGTGGAGGGTCCCAGGATTTGAGTTGGAGGGTGGCGTCGGTAGCTTCCCAATTGACCGCTGCTTTTTCTGGAGGCGTACACGTGCGTGCTCAAAGGGCCAAATGTTACGATACCTATCAAAAGCGAAAAGGCGAGCGTTAAAAATTCACTCCTTTGCGGTGTCACCTAGCCGAGATGCTTTACTCACCTATTCTTCGCCCCCTTTTCCACGCCAGCTGTGATGCTATATGGAAACTCCCTGGACCCGTGCTTTCCTCGTGAGGAACGCCCCGTGCCCTTGCTGCGCAGCTTGCTCCTCTTCTTTGACTTGTTGCCCTTTGTCTCGCCCTCCAGGACCCGCCCGCTCTCCCTCGAATGATGCTCCATGATACCCATGAGTCGCCGTTGTTCTCCAAGTTCGATGCGATAAAATTGCATGGCAAGCGCTTCAGAGCCTTCAGCTTGTGGGTCTTCCAGCATCATCGCAGAGGCATTCGTGGAGAAAATCGCAGGCGCAGTGCAGGGGGGTTCATGTGGTCGTAGCCGCCCGCATACTCCCTGCCGCTCCCGCTGTCATCACCGCTGTCACTGCTTGAGTCGCTGTGGTCCTCCCCGCTCATGCCACTTCCGCTGCCGCTTCCACTCATACCTTCGAAATGATCCTCGGCATCCGATACATCTTCGTCTGCGCCAGCCCATCGCCCGAGTTCCCTCAACCATAGGAATGGCAATTCGTCAATCCGATTCTTCGCGATCTGGCTAATCCTGAGTGGGATACGTTCAGTGACCCCGTGCGATAGCTCAACATTTTGCCGGATGGTGTCGTAGAATGGATTGTATGCCACACTGGGACCAGGGTCGGAGGAGGACTGTGGAACTGTGGCAGCACCTGGTATGGAAGGTCTGGAGACAAACTCTGTGCGAGACGACGGAACAGGGCCGGATGTGGGGTTCATATCCCGTGCGGCTGCCTGGTAGAGCTTGTGATGGGCGGAACCGGAACGCTGTGACGTGGTAGAGCTGACAGTGAAGGCACTCATCGGTAAGTGTTTTGTGCGAAGAAGGGTGGGGCGATTTGTTGACATTGACAGTGTTCCTTGACGAGACGACGCGTCCGTCGGGTCAGAATGCTCAGCACTTCCGAGGTAGTCGGAGTCTGGGAATGGTGGCGGGGAAGGCGTATCTTCGTCGTCGTCGTCGTCCGTGGCTTGACTCAAGTCAAGGAGAGATTGTTGCTCTCGAAGAACGGCCTGGAAGCCGCCCTTGATCCAGCTGAGGCGAAACTCGTCCGATGGACACGCAGCTCCACTCTGGCGTAGATCCGCTCCAGCCTCGGCACGGAATTTGCGGAGAAGACCAAGGATGTTGCTATTGTCCGGAAGAACGGTAGAGTCGGTGTCGTAAACAAGGATGCGCTTTGCAAGGCGCCACTGAGAAAACTTGCGACGCGCGACTCTGTTGGGCAGCATCTCAGCCAACTTGGACGTGGAGAAAAGGGGACGTTTGAGAAGAGTGGACGGGACGGAAAGTGGCACAGCATGGGGTATACGGGAGATGTCATAGGCAGGGAGGGGACGGATATCAAGGATGAGTGTATGAGGATCAGAAAAGATCTCAGGTAAATCAGCGGGAATGACGGCGGTGAACTGGGAAGCGGATGCTGAGGGTGCGGGTAGATGGTGCGGGTGCGGGCGGGTGGGGAGGTGAGGGGAGGGGAGATGAGTGTTGCGAGGAATTGGAGGAAGAGATAGTGAGAGGGGGGTTACTCTGTTGTTGTTAAGCGAGGCGGGGATGGAGGCGACGTGCGCGCCAGTGACGGTGTTGTATCTCTCGTCGACTGCTTTGGCGAATAGATCAGTTGCGCCGTCTTCGCCGTCAGTGACAACGGTTTGGGTCTGATGAGGGAGGGAGAAGAAGTCCATTGTGAGGTAAGGAGGAACGGACGAGTTGTGGAGAGAGAAAAGTGCTCAGAGAGTGGTTCATAGTCGTAGTCATAGCCATTTCCCCCCGCCCGCGCCAGTGGTTCTAGGCTGGGCTGCCAGTGACCCTCGTCTCATTACCCATGACGTCACTCCCATCTTTTTTTTTTCTTTTCTTTTCTTTTTCCCGCTTCATAAATAATCTACTCGTTACAAAAATAATTCAAAATTCATCATCGTCGATCCCAGCGTACTCCGAGCAATATCCTCGCAACCTCAAATAATATCCATCTTTGGGCACAGTCTCGAACCAATCTAGTACCCCACCGCCAATCAAACCATTCCCCTTCCACCCGTCCGCCACCATCGCACGTGCTTCGTCGCTCCACCCAATCCCCTGTTCCATGGAACCGGTCTAGGCCCTGTCCTCTGTTGGCTGCCTTGTCTCCCATAACACCTCCATCCCTCCGACGGCTCCACAAACCTCCGTCTGAGGTCCGGTGACTGACACGCTACACGCTAGTCGTTTTCTTCCGCTCTAGACGTTAGCTCGAGTTTGTGTATTGGGGCACAATGTTAGGTTCTGATGGAAACCAAATCCGTGGCCTCCAATCTAATCGAGCGCCTGGGAAGTTGCCTGGTTATCTCTTTCCCTTTTTTCTGGGCCTCGGGCCTCGACCTCGAGAGCCTTCTATGCCACGTGCCGCATTTTACTCACGTCCTCGCGATTCCGGCAAATGTGCCTGATGGGCCTTCTGTGCAGGGAGCTCGCCACGGGTTTCGCGCCTGACCTACGGAAACTTACATCCCGATTGATGACACTCATCTCGATACACACACCAAAGGCTCGCTTCCCCTGACGTCATTCGGCGCCTATGACATCCCGGCCCCTCTCGGCATCATTCTATTGATTGCCGGCGTCTCTGTCAAATACCCGTTCCACCCGTTCCGTCCGTAAGGACATATTCTACACAAAAGCCATCCCCGTTGATCAGAAATCTCGAGTGTTCTCCCCGGTTGGAACATAAACTGTCCACAGACCTAGCGCTACCTATCAATTCTACTTTCCTTTCCCCTTGTGGGTACACAATACTGCTAGCGCGGTCTCGGCCTCCATAACATAGGGCTAGACGCATACTCACGTCATAGAGCAGCAGACATTCCGTGACTCAACCTCGCAGCCCCGTACCCTTCAAGCGGACATATTGCACAACGTGCGCCGCTGTATTCTACCTAAAAACCACATCCGATCTTTACCGCAGTCCTTCCGGATCCCACTTCCCATTCTTCGTTCTCGCTCCAGTTCTATGGAACACGCTTTTGCGCCGCCTTGCACGGGGGTTCTTAGCCAACAGACGTCATCCAGCGACGCGCACATTCGGCACCACAAGCGGCCGCACTACCCTTGTCCAGTTGTCATCCCACGAGCTCCACTCCCACCCTTCGTCCTCGCCCCTGTGTGGCCCTCTGGGGTCGAGAACACGCCTGAACGAATTTCGTAGATTTTCGAGCATCGGCGTTTTGGGAAACCCTTTTAGAAGTCTCTGCGATTATCGACCGCCCCATATGGGTATTTCAATTATCAGGATTCTTACAAACAAAGCGAAACATGAGTTACCTCGAGTTGATCGACGAGCCCAGCGGCGTTCTGGAATATGACGCCGTTCTTACCGTTTACGACGAGTTCCGATAGGCTGTGGCGAATTTGTATCGATCTTGCACAGGATGTAGCACTTACCATGCAAAGTCAAGTGCACACACGGGCACACCACACCCAAACATGTCCACGATCTTCATGGGCAGATCCAATGCCGAAGAACTTGAATGCAGCGAGATGCCTAGGTCTGCGGACCCTGTTCCCACAGCCACTCAGCCTTTTGACACGTGGACACAGAGTAAGCGCACCGAGAAGCAAAGGGTAGTCTTTTGGCTCGAGCCAAATGCTTATCACGCGTACCCACAGCCAAGGATCACCTCTCGCAGTTTGAAGAGCCTCCGCCCTGCGCATATAGGTATCACGCAGAGGACCCTTTCCTGTAACAAACATCAACACACGGGGTAACGTCCCATGCGCAGCCCGAGCACGATGTTCATAAACCGAGAGTGCGTCAAGGAGGATCGAGAAATCCTCGTCCTCCGTCCAGCTCGTGCTGCTCACGAGCACGGCAGGGCGGTCAGGCCGCATGCTCGGGAGTGCAGCAGAGGTCACTTGTGTGAACGGCGTAGAGGCCGGCGGATTGTACGCCGGGAGAAAACCTTTTGGAAGGGAAGGCGAGATGCGAAGGAAAAGCTGGAAGGGGGGGAGTGAGTAACAGAAAGTCAGTGTCAGAGCTCTTGATACCTCATGAATTTCTAATGCATTTGCAGGGTGGAAGTGCGCAGGAGGCCGATCATGGAGAACGGCTTTGAGACCCCTTTGAAGGCGTCTTTGTACTCGATATTTGTAGGAAGAAAGCATATGGCTCGTACTGTAAGTTCCACTCTTTGATGAGAAAGTCGTGCATAGCCCTTGTCACGAACAGGTGGGCATACGCGAACTGACCAAACCTCGCCTCGATCCTAACAGTAACTCAGTTTACAGTCTAAGAGGAAATGGAGGGTGATATTACAGCTTAGCAAGCTTCACGAATACGTGGTTAGGACCCAGGTTCAAGGCAAGGATGCTATAACCGAGGTTATGCCAGTCTATGATGACTTTGCTTCCCAGCAATGTACCCGCTAGCCAAATCAAGGGTAGGGTTGGGATGCTAGGCGGATTCTTCGCCACTGTTCTCTGCCACGTCGCGGGAGATAGCCAGCAAACTCACCTGCACTAGGATAAACTCCGGAGGATGGGGTAATCGCCAGAGGAGTGTGTGTAGGATGGACATCACTTGCTGGGCAATTTTGATGGGCGCAAAGAAGATAAATGGCAGGTTTCTAAGAGATGGAGGCAGCTGCGAAAGATATACAAAGTGGACATGCGGGAGAGAAAGTAATGAAGGCACTGGTTTAGAGCCTGCAACAGACTACCAGTTCTGACATGAAAGGGTCAATGCAGAGAGAGACGGACCTCCGTATCCTATGAGAAAGGTCTCGAAGTGTAACTTGGCAAAGCTCTCCGCATGATACATCATGCGTGGACTCCTGCCAATGTCCCCGAGAACAAGTATTGCCACCGACCGCAGGCTAGGCTTGCTCGACGGTCTTTTTGATAGTAGCCGCCATGCTACACCGAGTGGTAGAATGGCAGAGAGTATAGCAGAGAGTATTTGAGGAAGAGTAAGCATAGCTCGGGATGTAATGTGGGAGAGCCAGGATATTGAACCGGATGCGCTGACTAATTCGGGTGACTTATGGTCCGGAACGACAAACCTCATAAACTAACGACCATGCTCTCCCCATTCACCAGGTCCCCATGCTACGCGCGGCTGGCCCCGCTTGGAAATGTGATGCGCATCGTACATACGACACGCCCTTGGTCAGTGGTTCATAGGCACACACTCTCGACCAATGCTGGTGTCCGGCCGAGCATCACACCCGCAAGTCGAATCAATCCATTCATGAGTACGCCGTCTTAACCATGACCTTTCTCCCCTTTCTTTGCCTGACCCAAAGCAGCCCGCTCTATGTTCATCCAGACGGAGACAACCCCAAACGAGGATTCGCTAAAGTTCATCCCCGGCGCGTCCGTTATGGATACGGGTTCTGCGGAATTCCTCGACACTCGTACGGCGCTCACGTCTCCTCTCGCGCTTCGATTGTTCGGCATCGAAGGCGTCAAGGCCGTGTTTTACGGGCCAGACTTCGTCACGGTGACGAAGGACTCGGAAAACCCCTGGTCGGTCGTCAAGCCGGAGGTATACTCCATCCTCATGGAGTTTTTCTCATCCGGACAACCGCTGTTTCGCTCCGAGGAGGACAGGGAGAACGCGGGCCCGCAGGACACGCGCATTTTAGATACGGACTCGGACACGGTGGCGATGATCAAGGAACTACTGGACACGCGCGTAAGACCGGCGATTATGGAGGATGGTGGCGATATCGAGTACCGCGGGTTCACGGACGACGGGATCGTACAGATCAAGTTGAAGGGCAGCTGCCGCGGATGTGACTCGAGCACCGTTACGCTGAAGGGCGGCATCGAGCGCATGCTCATGCATTATATCCCGGAGGTCAAGGGGACAGAGCAGGTACGCATACTTCGCACCCTCGTTCCCCATCTGTCCACGTCGCTGAATAACTAAGCAGGTTTTGGACGAAGAAGAAAAGATCGCACAGGATGAGTTCAGCAAGTTTGAACAGCAGTTACATCAAAAACAACAACAAGCGGGAAAACGCGACTCGGGGTAAGTATTCACAGAACCCAAGGAGCTTTGTGCTCACCTACTCGCAGTATGGCACAGTACATGAGCACATAACCAGATTGTCTAGTCATCCCCACGTAGACGCATCCTATTGTGTATCCCTACTCATTTATTCACACTCTTTGCATCCCGGCTTCCCACACTTGAGGTTCCCGAGAGGTCTTGTGCGAATGATCGTGTATGTCTGACATTGCTCCTTGCTCCCGGTTCCCACGGTACTAGAGAAGAGCGCGACCGGGGCTTGGTATCGCACACACACACTCGTTAGCCCCAACCATGTCAGCAGAACAGCGCCGCATCGTGCTCGCATCGCGCTCGTCCCAGCTCGCACAAATCCAGACCAACATCGTCCTCGACACGCTGAAGAACGCGTTCCCAGACCGTGCATTTGGCACGGCCTTCATGTCGACGCAGGGCGACAAGAACCAGTCGCAGGCGCTCTACCTCCTCGGAGGAAAGTCGCTCTGGACCAAGGAGCTCGAGGTGGCGCTCCTGGAGGGCGAGGTCGACATGCTCGTCCATAGCTTGAAGGACGTCCCGACCACGCTGCCTGAGGGCTGCGCACTTGGGGCGATCCTCGAGCGCGAGCACGGCGAAGACAGCCTGGTCGTGAAGAAGGGGTATACCAACGGTGGAAAGGCCGTGCATACACTCGATGACCTTCCCGTGGGCGCAGTGGTCGGGACGAGCAGCGTGCGGAGGGTCGCGCAGCTCAAGAGGTTATATCCAGGTCTGGTCTTTCAGGACGTGGTACGTTCGCCCCCACCCCACTTTTTTTAACCCTTCTCACTAAGGACACCCAAGCGAGGCAATCTGTACGTCTTATCTTACAGCATGCCTTCTCAGTGCTAATTATATAGAAATATACTGTACATAAAGTAACACGCGTCTCGCCAAACTAGACGATCCAAACGGATCGTACGCCGCCCTGATCCTCGCCAAAGCCGGACTCGTACGCCTCGGATTTGGCGATCGGGTGACGTCCGATATCGTCGCACCGACGCTGTTCCACGCCGTCGGGCAGGGCGCACTGGGGGTCGAGATCCGCGCGGATGACGCCGAGGCGCGTCGGCTGTGCGATGCGCTCACCCACTGGCAGACCTCGTGGCGCTGCCTCGCCGAGCGCGCGCTCCTCCGCGTGCTCGAGGGTGGGTGCAGTGTGCCCGTCGGCGTCCAAAGCGAGCTGGTGGTGCCGGTGCCCGCTGCTGCGCGCCAGGGGCGGCTGCGGCTCGTGGGGACCATCACGGCGCTCGATGGGCAGCGCCACGTCGAGCGGGAGATCGAGCAGGACGTGAGTAGCCCGGAGCGAGCGGAGGAGCTCGGGGTGCAGCTGGCAAAGTCGCTTGTTGAATCAGGTGGAAGGGAGATATTGGACGAGATCACAAAAGACCGGCAAGGGCGGGCGGGTCAAGTAGAGGAGAGCGCGGTGCAAAAGAACAACAACGAATACAGTATTACATGATTTGTACGTGTAGAATTGAAAGTGTGTCTCATTGGGGTCTGCGTTGAACCAGAATGAAAGAATGCTAGTCAATCATGGACTGCAAAGAGAGTCGCTGTACGTCCCCGCGAGCGCCTGGAACACCCTTGGAAAGAGGAGACCAAGTGACTCTAAGGCAGAGACGTTTGAAAAGAGCGATTCGCGGCACGAATAATTTGAACGGATTGTTATTTGGTCGTGCTTGGCAGGACAGGATTCTCGTTCCGTGCGTGCCGTTCCTTGCCCGGTGCCCATCACCCACCTATGTCTGTCGTCTACTCACGAAGGCTGAAGAAAGAACTGCAGGAGATCCAGATCGAGCAGGCCGACCCCACGAAGAGAGCTGCTGGTGCGTCCGTCATTATAACCCGATCTCACACAGGCTCATCCCGAGCGCCACTACTCTCCGGTCCAGGCATCCAGCTGCTGCAGGCCGACGATCTCAAGACATGGTATTTTTCGATAGAGGTACTCGGGGAAAGTTTGTACAAAGTGCGTCCACCCCCCTACTACACTGATTTTCGACGATCCGCATTTTCCACTCTTTATCTAATGCGAGCTTTACACACAGAATGAGGTCTTTCACCTCATGGTCAGGTTCGATCCAGAGTATCCGTTCAAATCTCCGGCCGTCCAGTTCGTCGTTTCAGATAAGGTAAAGCCGCCTGTACACCCAGTATGTCTCTCCTTGTCTACCCCACGGCCATCATCCATCGTGACTTACTTCCATTTAGCACGTCTACACAAATGGTCATGTAAGCGTCTTACCTGTTTAGAATATGACCGTTCTCTCGCGCTTGACATTCATTCGAGATATGCGCTTCCATTCTTGGCGATGACTGGTCCCCCACTTTGAGCGTGATGGCCATCTGCATCACCATCCAGAGCATGCTCGCATCATGCAAGGTACGTATGCTTCGTATTTGAGGGATGCGCTTGTTAACTTTATTATTTTTACAGAAGAAGGAATTGTAAGCATCGTGACCACCCTGAGACCTCTTGTCCGAGACTAACAATCCAAAGGCCCGAGGGTAACGATGATTACGTCCGTACAGCACCTGATAATCCAAAGAAGGTGAGTATGCGCATACGGATGCCAGCCGAGTAATATGCTGATTACGCGAACGACATCTCAAGACACGCTTCGTGTATCACGGTGAGTTTTGTATGACTGCTTTGACTGTTCAAAACTAATTTTTGTTCCAGATGATACGTTCGTACTCAACTCTCCCAATTTTGGGTCTTGTCGGTCGCTAACACCATTCAAACAGCGTGTAGAGTTCGCAACCGTTACCCTTTCAGTCGCCAATCAGCCATGCATTTGTATCCGTCTTGAATGTTCTCTATCACAATACTTTGCATACCATTTTGTGGTGCCACAATGTACTGGAAGCCCCCCACATGGGGGTGAGCCTTAGACGGTCCTTCAGCCACTTGCGGCTTGACAATCCCTCGCGATCATGAAGGGGCAAATAAGAGGTAATAACGGTCGTAGTGTTCCTTAATGTGAATACGTACGAAGTGTGCTAAATATACAAAGGTCCATACAAATGATCGAGAAGATCCTTCCTCAAGAGAAGACGGACCAGTAGATTGACATAAGACCCATAATGACGTCAACAACGCGAGGCAAAATGGAAGAAAGCTATCATAGCCTATCTGGATCTCATGGCGTAGTACAACACAACCCCGGGGGAGGTGCCATTGAGTCTTCCGGTGCTTTCCCAAAGTCTTCGCAGCAGCCATTGCAGTCACCCCCGCAACCGCAAGCACCTGCGCAGCCACATGAACCTGCGCAGCACAGCTTCGGAAGTTCAACAGGCCTGCCCCCCGCGACGGGGGGTGGGGGTACGCGCTCTGCAACTGCGAAAAACTTCTCGAGTGCGGGCGATTGGAACTTCCAATCGCTGCTCCGGTCGATCACCCGCAGCGACTGATCGACGCAGTTCATGCAGTCCCCGCCCGCACTCGACTCGCCATTGGTATGATGAGTGGGACAGTCAGGGCACCGGCAGGTCAGCCCACAAGTGCAGCCGGATCCAGCAAGCGTGGTGAATGTGCTGAAAGGTGGTACCACGGTGGTGGGACGGGAAACCTCTGGGAAGAGTAAAGGAGGGAGATCGAGCACGGGCGAAGAGGTGGGCGCAGGGGAAGGGAAATTATTGGAAGGGGATAGTATCGGAGTGGAGGAGGGGCCTGGAAACGAGGCGAGTTCAATTTGCGAATGAGTGGTGGTTGATGAGAAGAGGGCAGCAGCTCGTGCAAGTGTTTCGAGACCGTCGGAGGTCACCAGGGTAGTAGGGGTAGCGCCATTTTCGCCGTTGGAAATAGGTGATTGCATTGGGGAGGCCAATTCGCTAGTGGATGACGCAGCAGACGTTTTGCAGCAACAATTCCATACATCGCCGCATTGGCAAGGGTTCAGCAGAGATGCAACTGTAGAGGAAACAGGTCACAAATGGTAAATTTGAACTGACCAGACACCTGAGACAATGCATACCTTTCTGACGTGGATGAGCCGCGGCAATGGGCATCATATTCGAAGAGGTAAAGGCGTCCTTAAGGCCATTGGGGAGGGATGGGACGATGGGGATATAGCGTTTCTCTGGGTAGAAACGGATTATGAGCGAGAAATAACGACGAGGATGGGGGCGAGACGTACGTTTCGTTCCGAAGACCTTGTCGGTGACTTCGCGTACCTTCGGTGCCGGACCATCAGAACAAGTACATTTCGAGTGGACCCTCTTGGTGTTGCGCAGTTGGCGACACCGCTCGCATTGGGAGACCGGGCGACCTTTCTTTTTTATCTCGTACAAGGGCCTCTCTGTGTGGGTGCATGATGAAGAACGGTGACCCTTGATGCAAGACTCGCTGAATAATAATCATCAGTGCGTGTTCGACATAAACGCTAAGTTGAAAGGTACCATGCAAATTTCTGACTGTTAATGAATACCTGTAGTGAAAGTCAGTTTACGAACGACATCGAGAAGGTGTAGAGGTCACCATGGGTGAGTGGTTGCATGGAGGAAAAAGATCAAGATGATAGTTTGAGAACTCGGAGGGCGGATTGGCGTAATTCCCAGAAAACGACTGAGAAGGTCCCATCACATGGCGATCTTGCCCCATTTAACCAAACTTACCCACGATCACCTGACCTGTAACATGTAACCCCAAAGCAATCAAATGCCAGGTTTTTCTGACCACGACCACGACGATGACCACCATGATCGCAGCCAGAACAGCCTCTCGTTTCCACTCCTGTTGCCGTCGCGCTATGATGTCTGCTTGGTCCGCTCGTCGCTCTGCTGCACCACAGCCCCAGCCCTCACTTCATGACTCTCCTCCCATTGTCATACCCGCCTCCAATACCCCCTTACACCCTGATATCGCATCCCCACAAACTGCTGCTCGTCCTCCTCCCGCCCCAAAGGTAGCCAGACCAAAGCCTACTATTCGTGCTCAGAAGGCTGCCCTCAGTCTCGTGAGTGAATCGTCTTCTTCCTCCGATCTTAACCACAACCGGCATGTGCACAGACTCCCCTTGCTGTTGAGCGTCTGCGAATCCTTATGAGCAGTCCCGACTCCACAACTCGTCCGCATAGGAGTCCGCAACAAAGGCTGCGCTGGACTATCCTATCACCTCGAATACGTAGATCGACCGGCGAAATTCGACGAAGTAGTAGAGCAAGATGGCGTCAAGGTTATTATAGACAGCAAAGCTCTCTTTTCGATAATTGGAAGCGAAATGCACTGGCACGAGGATGCGCTAAGGTGCGTGCTCGTAAAACTCCGGGAACTATCTGTCTAACGACTGCAACCCAGTTCAAAATTCGAATTCAAGAACCCTAATGTTACGGACTGCTTGTGGATGCGGCGAATCGTTTACCGTGAAGACATAGCACAGCCTCACTGTTGTATCCTTATTTGTCACCCTGTGCATTACCATCACCATACACTATCTTACAGGACCACAACTCACCACCTTTCAATATTCTGTCACGCTCATGTATAATACACATAGCAAAGACGCCATTTCAGCATTGTTTTCTTTGCCTGCAGCGTTTCGGCCTGCCTGCAACCAGAAGACACCAATACGATTTAGGGCTCTTGGTGGGGTAGAATGGCCCTGTGCCCTTGTGCCATGCGTTCCCATTTCGTGGCCCGGATCGATCACCCCGTATTGGTGCATGATCCGACTGAAAGAACGAAACGAACTCCTTGCTGTCAAGTACACGGCATTTGAGTCAACGACAAGTTTGAGGGACCCACAATGTCTCCGACAAGCGTTTAGAGTACTGCTCGATCAAAATCACATTGGGGACACCAGACTACGAGGCTTCGACCTAGGTATTTTGTTGTACAATATACGTCTCTCTTACGGGAGGTTATTTAATAGTAAATCAGAGGACAAGAGTCAAAAAAAAAAAAAACAAGCACTGGCGTACACTCACGATAAAAGTACAGAAGAGTGGAGGTGGAGTGTCAAGAGCGTGGGCTCTGGTAGGATCCGAAGTTTAATCAAGCAGCTCCCGCTGCATGTCCGCAAAGACGGCCGCGCCAACACCGAGGAAGCCAAGCTGAACGAGGGAAGCACCCGTTTGTCGGTATAAACGTTCGAGTGCTGGCCGCCGGGGGAACCCTTGCGACTCTAAAAGTTAAGATTGAGCACATGTCACGCCGGCCATTATGATTGCGCACCTAAGATGGCCTGATTGACTTCCCCCGCGAGAACATCCCTGCCGTCCTGTCCCGCCCACCGACCGACGTCGCCCCCGGCATCAGCCGGGAAATGATACGCAATGACGCTCCACGTGCGCTCCAGGAGGGCTTGCACTTCGGGACGCTCCGCCGCGTCCGCCCTGTACTCTGTGTACTCTGCCCGCAATGCGCGACCGTACGTCAACGCCGATTTCAACGCGGCCTGTGCGGGAGCGTCGTCGTCCACGTCCATCGCGTCCGCGTCTTCCCCGCCGTCGTGCGAGGCGGGGGTGGTGGCAGACGACGACAAGGCGCGTTTCGCTTCGGCCGCGGCGTTGACGAGCTCGACGAACTGGCGGCACTGCAGCTTGAGTCGTATCATTCCGCCGTCTTGGGCAAGGACATCGGGGAAACGCTCCCCGAGCTCGTTCAACGCGCCGTCGATGTCGCCCCGACGGACCGAGCGCACGATCGAGAGGCGTTGTTCGAGCATGCTCGGTTCCCCGCTCTCGATCTCGTGGTCCGCGAGCGTCATCGGTGAGTCAGCGTCAGCAGGTACGGAGGCTGACATTGACGTGGGCGGCGGGATGGGAAGGGCAGGTGAGGCGGCACGAGTGGGGATGCGGGCTAACTGAGCCTGCAATGCTTCGGCTGTTTTGGCGTATCCGTGATGGATGAGGTAGTTGAGTACTAGACGTGCGGCCTCGTCGCGCCCCTCGTCCTCCGTGGCAGTAGGCGAGGCGGCATCAGCACCTTCTCGCGAGGTGTGGGCACCGGTGATATCGCGCCCTGGATCAAGAGCACGCCAGTTGAGGGACTTGCACTGGATGCTGGCCCAGACAGTATCGCGTCGCTGTTGTACGTGGTCATCGATGTCGTACTTGAAAGGGGCATGCCCGAAATTGACCCTGACGGATTCAGTAGAGTGCCGCAGGCCGACGGAGGGAAACACTTGCACGTCGCCTGCGACGTGGTCGAAAACCATGCCTGTGCACAAAATGCATGAAAAAAAATGGCACAGAACAGGAATGAAGCAGCCTTTGTACCGATGAGTGCGCCATTCTTCGTAAAAAAGGCGCGATTCTGACTGAAGTCGATGCCAGCACCAATGATATCTCCACCTAGCGGACAAACATGACGTCAGCGTCAGAAAGTGACACAATGCATACATACCGCCAAAGGTGGGCCCGTATGTGTTCCCCGCCTTTTCGGCAGAGAAGGAGTAGCCGTCATCGCCATGGTAGCCCCAGGAGTTTTTCTCCCACCCTGGAAGCTTGTTGAGACGTGTGTCTCCGGCGGTAAACCTGGTAAGGAGATATTATCCGGGGCATTGCGGAGCCAGCAGAGCTACTTACCCAATGCTTATGTGACTGGAGAGGTGTTGACGTGAGGAAGATAAAGAAAAAGGAGAGAAAAAGGCTCACGCTTTTTGCGCCTTGCTTAGTATTTCGATTTCGTAGTAATAGATGCCGCACGCAGGGGGTATGGGGTGGTTGGTACGGACCATACCAGCATTGTCGCCGGAACCACCATCTAGAGCGAGTCAGGGAAGCGAACGAAGAGGAACGTTATACATCGCACTCTGAAAGTTACCTCCTTTGAGAGGAGATGAGGGGAAATGCCGCCGAGGAAGAATGGGACACTAACCGTGGTAGGTGAGCTCCTTGCCATCAGCAGACACGCTCAGATACGGGTGGCGGTCTTGTTCGCTCCACCGAGTGGGCAGTCGAAATACAGGACTGCTGCCGACGAGAGTGACGGATTCGCTGATGGGCCTAGGGACGGCCGAGGTTGGGGGTGAGGGAGGAAGGCCGGGCGGTGGGGGACTCGCAGTAGTACTCTCCGCGTCGCTGTCGTCGATGAGAGCGGGTGTGACAGACGTATGCTGGTGACGAGGAACGAATGGATAGATTGTAGATTGTGTGTAGCGCGAGGGAGGGAGGTTAGGAGGCAACTCGGTCTGAAGAAGATGGCGAAGGGAAGAATGCTCGAGATAGGGGGGACGCGAGAAAGGGAGCGGGAGCTTGATGAAGGGCGAGGTGGGGCGAGGCAACGGTGATGTGAGTATGAGACCCTGGACGACGCAGAGAGGGTGTGCGAATATTCAACGGCCCTGCACTGGGGCGTCGAGTGCGCGTCGGAGAGGAAAGAGGGGGTGAACACGCGATATCTGTTCGTGAAGCACTGGTAGACTGAGCTGCAGCGGCTGAGCTAGCAGAAGGAGAAGAATTGTTGGCGCGAATGATACGAGGAAATATGGGAGAATGTCCGGAAGGAAAAGGTCTGGATGGATTACGAGGGATCGAGCGGGGGCTAGTTGACGAGACGGAAGGGACCGCATCGTCGAGCCTCTGAATAGACACGCTAGACGACGAACGATTGTTTGGTCTGGCTGCCATTCTGTCCACTGAGTGCGCTAGGCAAGGTCGACCGACGGAACGGAGCACTCGCTTCATTCGGCATTTCCCGTTCTGACACTCGCACACGCACACGCACGCGCATACACTCACTCACTCACTCGACCATGGTCAGTCCTCAACAACGACAGGTTGTTACCGTCTAGTCTTGCTAATACTATCTATAAGGAAAATTCCCTTCGTCTCGTCCCATCTACGCAACCCGCAAAGGCCTCCATCTCTGACACTGCCAACTCTTTTGGCCTCCATGACACTCTCATATATGGACCGCGTAATCTCGCTGATGAGATAAAGTCGACAAATCCTCTCCAGGCAAGGCTTGAGAACGTATGTCTAACTCTGCTGCCCACCGCTTCTCCTTTAAATAGTACCTATGTTATCGTAGTGGGACGAAACACAGAGAAACCTCAAGCTCACCATGCATCGCAACATTTACGGCTTGCATGCGCCAGTGCGTCAACTGATGGAGCGCAAGATCGTATCTTATGTTGGTTTTTTGTCCTTCTTCCGAGGCCAGACTGACTCCACCGCCCAGAACCCACACATGCCTGCCATGCCTCGATCCAACATCCACCTTGATATCCTCGAGGGACGTGATGAAACCCTTGATGTCGCAGACTTCTTCAGTGAGCATCTTTTTCTTGCGATACTGATTGTATTTGGACCTTATCCGTCTGCCTCTTCAAGCTTCAGGCTCTGAACCTTACCCGACTACCGACATTCACTCAGAGATGGAGCGGAAGCTGCGAATGTGATTCCCTTGTAAAGTTAAGGCGTAGACAACGGTACAGTTTCAAATTAGTATTTCTAGTAAATGTACACGGGATGGTAGCATTCACTACCAAGGGGAATCATGTACACTCGCTCCTTCACAGCGCAGGATTCCACGCTCAACGATCTCCCTCGCACTCGCTACACACCCTTCCAGCAACGGTATCCCACTATGAGCGTACGAGCCTACCACCCAGATCCCGGCAGCACTACTGCCATGCTCCCGCCGGGCGGCCCCTTGCAGCGCACCGACGTTTACTCTATCATCCTTTTCCGCACATAATGATCGGACCGCGGCCTTGCTCGTACGTGTTACCAATGCGCGCTCCAAGCGAGCAACCGAGAGCACGCTCCCGTGACGGGGAGCAACGGTGGGGTTTGTGGTTTGCAGAACCGCCACGCCGGGTGCGCGACCCGTGGGGCGTGGAAGTATATGTGTCGCCATGGTGTATGTCGGCGGGAGGAAGCAGCCCACTTGCCTCCGCAACCGTGGCTTTCCCATCGACTCCGGCGAGCGACCAAGAGGAACTGACGAGATTGAGGTCACGCCGGTCGCTGTGGTTTGCGGGAAGCAGGCAGTCGTCTGTATGGTTGACTACCACCGTCGTGCGATACTCGAATTGAGAGAGGCACGCGCTGAGCCGAGACGCACATGCCGCGGCCCCAACGGCCCGCTGCTCTTCTAAAGCGCGCGCATACGCGGCGACGAGGGGAGCAGCATGATTCGCCTGTGTGGCCAAAATGACGTGGTCGAAGCCGGCATGCAGTGCTGGACTGTCCCCCGCCCCGCAAGCAATCATGACACGCCCAGGTGCGTGAGGATCTGGCAGAAGCGCCGTGGCAGGCGCACCAACGTGAATTTGAGAAGCCGGGATTTGGCTCGAGAGCCGCGCGACGACATCGCACATTCCATGCGAGACCACATAATGATGTGTCAGAAACGTTTTCCAAATGTAGTCTACGGGTTGCGATATGGGCTCAGGTGTCAATAAACGAGCTTTTCGGTTCGGTTGACGTACCGAGAAACTCTTCGGCTGGGTGTTCTTCGACGTCCTCCCGCGGTGCTGTGCAGACAGCGGAGAAAAGAGGTACACACACGTCCTGCACAAAAGCACGCCAGCGTGCATCAAGCCCTGCCATCCTTGCGAGTGGGCCGCGCGGTGCCATACGCTCCGTCCATTCCGCCCACGACAACTCCTCGGCGCTCTTACCACGGAGCCACGGCGAGGCAAGAAATTGCAAGCGGAGAAAGAAAAATACCAGAGTGGCCAAGGAAAAGGCAAACGCAAAGAGGAACGCGAGCTGTGCCCGAGCCCGTTGGAAGGTACGGTGTGGGAGCGTGGTGTAGACCTGTTTTAGCACAGTCGGGGCACTGATTCCCGCTCTGCCGGAGGCACCATTGTAGATGAGTGTGGGATGAATAGCAAAGGCGGCTTGATGCACCGGCTCCTTCTCGGACTCTTCCGTGCGGTGAGGTAGCGCATCGAGGAAAGAAAACGAATAAGAGTAATTCGAGCGCCGGAAGAGGACACCGAGGCGGGTATAGAATGCGATAAGCTGGCGGTAGTAGCCTGTTACTCCGTTAATGACACACGAACTGGCAGGCCCACAAGTCGGAGGGAGTACTTACCTCCCCGGAAGGAGCGCATCGGCACGTCAACGCGCCATTTTCCTGCTTCACTCGGAAGTGTGATTGATACCGAGTGCGAGTCCACCCCGAGCGTTTCTGCCTAGTTTGTGTACATCGTCAGCAACCAAATGCCACGTCTGCTATGGCATCGCGAAAGCGTGACCCTACCAACCTTCTCAAAGATGTGGACCTCGAACTCTACGGGTCCATCCTTCCCATACTGGATGTCCGCTCGTTGAAATGCAGTGGACGATAGATATGCCGCAGTGAGACCTGCAAGACCGCTCCCGACGACGGCAACTTTGACGCGTCGCGGGGGACAAACAGATTGTGCGAGTCGTTCACCCATTTCTACAAGAAGGGGGGACCTGTGTAAATATCTTTCTTTGCATTACGACTTTAATACAGGGAGAGGGTTAGTCTGGCGCTCATAGAAGCGAATTCGCGGCCGTTAGTGGAGTGATCCAGGCAGGGAGGAACTTTGGCGCGACCCTCTTGGAAGCAACCTGTGACGTTCATGATCATGAGGAAGCCACACCACAGGAACCTGTCTCTCAGGAATGGAACACATACTAGTGGTGACTGTGTCTCCCATTGTCGATGCCCGCTATTGACGGGTTCATTAGGGAATGCACAATCACTCTTCTTGACCTAGTATGACCGAGTTTGCGTTTCTGTTGGAGCTGTTTTCTGTTGGAGCTTCAAGTCAATCGTGAGGTCAATGTATACATTCACGCATGCAATCACATGCCACATAAGCTGCAGCTGCTGCACGTCTCTCGGAGACTCGGAATCACCGTTGCTCCACATTCTTCGTTCCTCTATCTATCTTGCATAGATCGCGTGAATTACCTTGGTTCCTTATCTTCTCTTGTGTTACTCTCCGCTGTCTCTATTGCATGGGGACTGCAATTTTTGGTGTTTGGCCAGTTCTTCGACGAGTACACTTCAAGCTTGTTCTGTTCTTTCGAATATGCTTTGTATCATCGGCTCTCTTTTGTTTGTACCTGTGCACGTGTCGACATCGCCGACGCCATCGGCAGTATGAGAGAAAAGCAAGGCGGCATTTGTATCTTTCCTTCGCTTACTGACATGCCACTTGCTGTGTCCTCCGCGGCCGGCCTCTACATCAAAACCGTGATTCAGTCGATCTCGCAACCAAGATGGCGATGACCTCTTGGCACATTCAATTCCCGATGGACTGCACACGCTCACAGAAAACTGCATTGCGTCCTCGACATCGGATGCAGACTGGCAGAGTACGGAGGCTGTTGCCTTGATGGAAAAGTCATCGTGATCGAATGGACGGCTGTCAACACTTTCTTGTCTTCACGTACATTTAGCACACCGCGGACATAGTATAAACTAAAATAATCCCAGGCGTCATGAATTTGCTAGTTCGAACTAGGAATAGCATATCCCGACATGAGGGTCTACGTACCACCATTTACCACAGCAGGTAGCCATACTTGCCAAACATGGTTACCCAACTGTCCGCACCAACAGTAAGCTTGGACTTATTTACAGTAATCCTCTTAACCAAACCAGGTTAAACACCATCAGGAATACTGGAAAAACTACGGGATGATAGGGGACAGATGCTAGCAAGTAAATGCCAGGTCGACTATTAATCCATCCGACGCCGCTTGTCATCACCAGTTCTTGCATCCACTGACCGTGACCGTGACCGTCGTCGCTCCCCCCATCGTCTATTGGTTCCGTGTGCTTGTTGCGTTCTACGGTCATCATCATCTCGCCATGATCGACGCTCATTGCGGATGCCAGTTGGTGCTGCGTTTGGTCCTGTTCCCAGTTTCCCAGAGAGCGGACCGGTATTTTGAGGACAATCTGGACCAGTCATTGTGTCAACAATGTGATGTTTTGTCGAGATAAATCCCCTGATGTACCTTTTTTCATGTGTGGACCGCCACAAAGGAAGCATCCAGCGCCGTCTTTACCTGTGCTCCCCGTTTTGACAGGGCCTGTGCCACTGAGACTGCCACTTCCAACGGTGGTGTCTTGATCTAGCAGGTGGGTGTACTTTGTCCGACCACGCTTGCCAAAGTTCTTCACCTGCATAACTCCCGGAAGTAGAGAGACATCCACAGTTGATTCAGTGGCTTCGGTGAAGTCATGCCGCTTGAGTATGTCTTGGTCCTATGATTGTATTAAGATTAAGATGTGCGAGACGTGTGCGAGGGGTCGGCGGTGGACAAACCTGATGGAAGGCACCCTTATGCCAATATTTCTGCAGAAAAACTTGCTGTCCTTTTGGCTTCTCTTCCCGCAAATTTTTAGCGTGTTCAAGGTCCTCCTTCATGCGTTGCTCCTCTGGCAATGCCCGCCTCCGCTCAACCTCCTCTCGTTCCTCCTCTCGGGCGATCTCAGCTTCCTTAGTCACGTTTGATTCGTGCAAGCTCTCGAAGCCGCCAAGCATCGAACTCGGTTAACGGATCAAGGCCATCCGTATCATCGACGTCAATGACTTCCTCTTCTTTTTCCTCTGCAGGGATATAAAAACCAAAGTTCACCGTTGACACAACACCGTCACTTACTCTCGAGGAGCTCCCGTCGAATGCTTTCTGCTACCAAGTCATGACTCTCTTTCTTCCTCTGTTCCACTTCTGCTTGCTTCTTTCGGATGGCTTCTTCAGAATCTTCGGCCAAGCTCTGCTTCTCTGCCACAGTGACACGGCCCCGCCTACAAGTCAACAGTCAGCAGGCACTGGTGGGGTGCAGGGCGCAGGAAGGGAGAAACGGCAATTGCAGAATACCCACTTTGGAACAAATACGGGTCGGAATTGAACCTTTGGTTTCTCCTCCTCGGATTCAGAGTCATATTCACTAGACTTGTAGAAGCTGTTGAATAGGATAGATGCCCCTTGCACGGTCAACGCACCTGATCTGATCCCTCTTGACTTGAAGTCTTCTCGTCAGATTCCTCTTCCGTCTCAGATAACTCTAGATAGTATTGAGAGTGTTGGTTAAGGGTCGGTGGCAAGTAAACGCACCCTGCGTCTCAGTTCCCACTAGTACCTCCTTCCCAGATATGATCACCCTCCCCTCCTTAGATATATTCGACATTCTTCAAAGACACGTTCATCTTCCCGGGCTTCTGTACCTCATTACTTTGGTCGCCCTCTTCATCACTTGCAGCATGAAGAAACTCTTGTTCGCCAGCGAAAGCGATGTCGCCTTCCTCTTCTGGAACTTGCCTTTCATCCTCTTCCTCTTCCGAGCCAGAAGAGGGGAGATCAGCAGGCGCCTTTCGGTGCCTTTCCTTTCCAGTACCGCCCAGTGGGCTTTGCGGGACGGGGTGCTTGCTTCCTTATGGTTGTCGACATGGTTCTGAGTTGTGATCGCATAGACCTGATTCGGACAGTCCACCAAGGCACGTGACCGAGCACCACAATGTCCCGCGAGCGAATAAAAAACAAAGGAATAAAACGATAATTTCTATATACATCCCATTTGCGAGCGTCGAACACCCCCTCATTTTTGGTTCCACGCACACTGCCGTCACGGCACCGCGACTCTCAATCCCCGCCATCACTCGGAATAGAGAGCTTCTCAAACACGCTCACGCCTTCTCGGACGAGAACCGTCGCACACGCAACGACAGCCGCACCCACCTTGCGCATGCGCGCGTGTGCTTCCCGCGTCGTCACGCCCCCCACGCCGATAATCGAGATATCGCACAGGGACGTGTCCGCGTGCGCGTCGAGCAGCCGCCGCAGGGTGTAGACGTTCCCCAGCGCAAGCGGGTGCAACGCTTCTCCCGCCATACCACCCAGACCCGTCGGCAGGGCGAAGACGGCGGGTGCGGCGCCGCCGTCTGACTCGGCCACTGCAGAAAGCGGAGCAGGAGCCGCTTGCTCGGCGAAGAGGAGAGTCTGCCCGAGTGTGTTGGTCGACGTCAAGAACGCGAAGGGGTTTAGGCGGCCGCGAGTCGTCAGCTCGGATCGGGTCGCGAGTAAGTGGCGATGCACCCGACAAGATCGTCGAACTGGGTCGAGTACACATATGGCGGGAGCTTGAGACCGATGGCCAACGTCGGGTCCTTCCAGAAGCACTCTGCGAGCGCGTCGAGGATAGGTACGAGACCGGATATGTTGTAAGCTGGCGGTGGTGAGCCCTTGATGTTTGGACAGCTGGTGTTGAGCTCGATCCCAATGCGTGACGTTGCGCCTTCGGCATCGTGGAACTTAGCTCGGAGTTCTTGGATAGCATCGAGCATGGACGCGAGAGATATGGGTGAGGATGATGTAATGCTTATGATAAACGGCTTAATGGAATGCTCAGGAGCGCTGGAAAGGATGGCGTCCACGTAGCCTATGTAGGCAGAGAGTGGATGTGGTGAGTAGCCATACGAATTTACAGATGAGATAGAGTTATTTGTGAAGGCGACCTCCAAGATGGGTCAGCCCGCGAAAGAGAAATAGGACACAAAAAGCACACGGTGTGTTCGGATGTTTCACTGAAGCCCGTTAGTGTGGCCGTTCTGGTGGTGACAGCACCTGTATGGGGTGATTCGAACAATTCCCGCAATTGATTTGGTTCAGAGGCAGAAGGGGACGAGCTATTGATGAGGGGAGGGGAAACGACTAGTCTGCGTATAGCAACCATCGCGGAAGGCGAAGACGGGACGAAGGGGCTTGTAGGGAAAGAACGATGGGGTTGCTGCGCGGGAACTGAGAACAGGAACATATAAGATATCGACCGTTCTAGACCGACCCAAGCCCTTCTATTCGCTATTCGCCTCGTGTGAAAGGAAACTACTTGAACAGTTCTTCTCGCTCGAGCACACTTTTCTCTAACTTTATCAATATTGTATTTCTGGAAGGGAAATCATTAGTGGGTGTATTGTGAGCCGTGACGCGAGCAGGCTAGAAAGGGGTCAGTCAGCAAGAGAAATGAAATGACAGATCACACTAAGACTGACGAATCCAAGCCCGTCAAGCACAGCCTCTACGATACCAGCGGTAAAGGAAGAGCAGCTCAGCTGACTCATATCGCGGGGGACAGAGATGCTGCGTGTGATAACTGGGTCATTGTCAATAATCATGTCTGTTCGGCAATGAAGTTAGCCGATGGTAGCAGCTGTCATGCAGCGGACCAACACTCGTCTTCATTCTGAACGCTTTTCTCAATTGCATCAGCAGGCTTTCCAAAAACGGCTTTCCAGACGTTGGTGTGTATCGACATGAGAGCGGGGAGAAATCGGATCTCGCGTTTTGGTGCCTTGGAGGTTGACTCAGCGCGCCATACCATAAGCTCTAAAACACGTGTGCCAATCCGATAACCAAGTGTGTTCAATCTGATGGAGAGTTACACAACAGATGACACACGTTAGAGCGATGGTAATACTTACCGACGTTCGAGGTCATTAATGCCACTAACGCGTTTTTGCATATACTGAACGACCTCCGAGAAAAGAAATGCGAATGCGGGGGCCGATACTTCGGCTGTACGGGTCTTGTTGAGTGGCCTATCATAAATGTTCGGACGAGATAAGGTTTTTTGGTTCCCTGTTGTTGCGGTTGTGATAGACGGGGCGGAGGGTAATGAGAAACGAGCAGAAGTGTTGGTTGGGGAGAGTAGTTCTGCCGAGGAGAGAGAGGAGGAGGAGAGAACCGAGAAACGGGAAGGAGGGTGCGTGGACATGGCTGTGCAAGAGTGAAACCCGACAAGTCGGAGCCGAGACCAACTCAGTCCGGTACAAGTGAGGGCCCTCTTTGCTCTTCTGCTACCGTTCGCCTCTCATGAACTCCCCGTTTAGCTCCCCAGTCACCCCACAACCCGCTGAATTTCAAGCCCACATCTACAACTCCTTCCTACAAGGCAACACTTCCGATGTATCCCTCAGAATCCGTGCCTCCTGGAACGCTGTCTACAACTTCCATCGTGTCGTTCTCATCCAGGCGGTGCGCGCTCTTCTGTTCCTTTTGCCCCCACGCTTAAGATCTTACAGGACTTCTTCCGTTACCTCTTTACGGGAGGCTTCGCCGAATCAGAAGTTAAAGGCCCCTCCTTACGGTCTAGCGCCTCCCAAGGACCAATAGAGGTAGTATTTGACGACACCAATATCACTCGAGCCGGTACGTAATTCCCTCATCCAAAATCGAATCTCAACGGACTTGCTTTCCCCTTCTAGCTTTTGAGTATGTCCATATGGACTCTATCATCTACTTCTTATCGCTCATTCGGACTTCGTAGGTTATGTATCGCCCGAATGTACGGAGGTGGCCCACCATTATTTATCGATCCAGCCATCATTCCAACCCCGTCTCATCCTTTGACGCCCTCTTTCCCACACTTTCCCCCACCCTCACTGGTGCCTCCCGGCCACCAACCGGCAACACCACGTTTCCTCTTGTCCCTCCTTGCCGTCTCCGTCTATCTCTCAGTTCCATCACTTGCCGCGCAAGCATTAAGCTCCATCATCAGTACCATTGGACCTTTCACAGTCATCGATTATCTCCGCTTCGCATATGGTGAAGGCATAGGACCCCTTCAAGATGAAGATTTTGACCCTTTGGTCGGACTAGAACATGTCGCACAATTGGTGAAGGACGACCCAGAATACAATACGTTGACTTCAAGGAGTACCAGTAGACCCGCCCGAGATAAGGATGTGCAGAGCCTCTCTCTGAGCCTTGACGAGCTTTCTGTGGCGGACCAGGTGCCGACTTCGCAGAGCAAGACCACTCGCGCTGGGGACCTGTCCGTCGAGAAAGAGGACCCGGCTGACCTCTCTTCCGACTCGGGCTCACCCACCTCTTCACTCAATGAGACCGAGTCGGACCAGGCCTTCTCATATGGTGCTGTCTCTGACAAGATTGGAGAATCCTGTGTCTGTTGGTTGGCCCGATGGGGCACCGACATACTCGCATGCGAGCAGCAGGTTACCAGCACTCCCAAACAACACTCCCCATTTACATCGACTTCCCAGCCCGCAATTAGCAGACGTTCAACGGCGTCTAAATGGCGGACATCCCATCCTGACGTGGTGTCTTCTCCTTCTCCTCCAAAGGTCCCGTTAATTTGGCGTCGCGGGGGTTTGACCGCTGCATGGGTCCGTTCCCTGGTATCTTCTGATCTGCTCTTCGTCAGAGGGGAGAGGGAACGATACGACCTGGCCAGAACTGTCGTTGAATTGAGGAGGAGTGAGGGCATACTAGAAGAGGAAGAAGTGGAATGGTCGAGAATGTTCACGGAGGGCATTTACTATGCTAACATGGTTCGTGTCATTACTCCTTCGTCTCTACCTCCTGGGACTAAGTTTAGCACACCAGAGTATCGACGACCTTGTTCATATATCCTGCGACCGTTCTCCGACGACGGGCCGCCCTTATGTGCCAGAACGCGTCATAGAGGCCGCGCACTGGGCACAGTCCACGCTTCGGCACAAGGTCATGGGCCCCCTGCCCTCGTCTCCTAACGCTTCGCCCACTTCACCAAAGGGCGCTAGTCGTCATAAAGAGCTGGGGATCTCTGTCTCCCAGAAGGATATCGAAGAAACGCTATCTTCCCTCGAAAAGGACGAAGCAAACCGTGCTTATTGGCCTGTTCCCGGTCCGTCTTCAATACGCATGGGAGAGTGCGTGGGAGTCGAGAACCCCTCTATGGATGAACTTTTCGGGTTATCGCCGGCCGCCCCCAAAGCTCGTGGTTCTGGTCGCCCCTCAATGTCGATTTCCAGTTTCTTTGGCTTACAGAACGAGCGATGTGTCGCGACCAATTGCGTTTCGAACAATTCTGCGGACTCGGCGCGTTGGGTTCCCTATCCTCCATACCGTTTTGCAGTGGAGTTCTGGGACGTTGACTCGCTGCGTGAGAAATCACACCTCTATTCACGCACAATCTGGTATGCGGGTAGTCTGTTCAACGTGTTTGTCCAGATGTTCCGGAAGAAGACGCAAGGCCCGCAGCTTGGTGTATATCTTCACAGACAGAGTAGTGTTGATCCCATCCCACCACTGTCGGTGCCAGCCGGGCAGCACCCTGCCACTGAAACACCTACAGACAACAGACCTAACGCACGCGACCTCTCATCGCCGTCATCTGCGACTCTCCTACCCATATCACCGACGCAGTACTCTTTCTCTGGCCTTCCTATGTTACCCAGCCCACGTCCAGACACGCCACTTCAGGGTTCACCTTCGAATTCTACTCTTACTGGGGGCGGTTTACCGGCCACGGGGCCACCAAACGTTCCACATCAGCCTTACCGCGATCCCAGAGCACAAGTCTCTGCATATTTCGCCATGTCGTGCGCCAGCGCAACCGGTTCCTCCGTAACACGATTTACGAGCAATCCGGACGACTTTTCTATTAGTCAGAGTTGGGGCTGGAGGAGCAGTTCGCTACGAACCGAAGTATGCGTTGATAACGACAAGAGTACTGATTCACCATCTTTTTCACCAACGGGTAATACCAGCGTACGGGTGACCGTTGTCCTTGGGGTTGTCTAGTATATCACGTTTCCTCCCTGTTTCATTAATCGGCCACCCATGTATTTTACCACTCACCTATGCCTATATCGTCTTTGTCTTCTAACGTATTAACGATGACCAGCTACCATGATTAATCGCAAACTGATCCTGGCTTACCTAACGTCTTTTATCTTCTTTTTCTTTTTCCAGTGTGTTTTCTGAGACCGCCACGTATGTACGACAACGCCTGCGAATATCAGCTCTTCCATCTTGCCGAGTAATCGGCTGAGAGAGCTACAGACTAGACTAAGGGCGAGGGCCAAGTTATCCATGTCCAACTTGAACCTCTTGCCGAATCCACGAATAGGAAGCGCTAATCCATCTGCATCACTATCTGCGCTCTGGGGTTACATACAACCTGCGCTAGATCATATCCTTCGCTCCCCGGTGGACGATCTTTCCAAGGCCCCAGCCGTGGACGTGAACTACCATATAGGAATCCACACTGCCCTTTACAACTACTTCACCAACCACGCTCCCCCGATTACCTGCACCGCATCTTTCCATAGGTGCTCCGAGGCCCCCACCCCGAAGCATCCCAGCCGCCACACCCCTGGGATGCGACGTCTACGATCGGCTTGACGCCTACCTCGCGGACGCAGCACGCGAGGTGCTCCTCGGTGCCCCGACGGACGATTCCGCGCTCCTGCACTACCTCATACCCCGCTTCACCCGCTACTCCTCAGGCGCCCAGTCCATCAACCGCCTCCTCAACTACGTGAACCGCCAGTACGTCAGGCGCGCGGCCGACGAGGACCGCGGCTGGCTGCGCATCGGCGACGTCGTCTCTGAGGTCATAGAGAGTGCGCCCAGAGAAGCCGAGTGTCGTCAGGGTCTCGGCCTCGGTGGCGCGGCCTCGCACAGGAAGATCACGGAGAAGATGCGCGAGCGGCGCGCGGCCGAGCTGCGTCGCTGGGGCGCGCCTGATAGGTGCCACGACGGAGCAGCTTGCGCGCGCCGAGGCTCGCGCATGAGGCAGCGAGCGCACTGGACCGCGTCGTGCCGATCCTGCCCCTCGCGTATAGGCGCTTCCGCACGGAGGTGCTCGAGCCGCTGCTCGTCGTGCCCAAGGCCAAGGCCAAGGGGAAGAAGAAGGGGCTTGCAGAGGACGACAAGGCTGCGGTGGGGCCCAAGGGCAGACTTGCCCGCGCGGTGAAGGAACTCCTCGAGTCGAGGGGCGGCGATGTGGGAGAACGGGACAAGCTCGCAAGTGAGATGGCTGATATGTTGACGTGCACGGGGATCCGTCCCGATCACCCTCTTCGGAGACGACTGCGGAAGTATTCCATGCCCGTAACGTGACACCGCTCCCGAGTCCTCGAAATAACGGACGGACTCGCACACTCATGGCTCAACGCAAGCCCTGTCCGGTCAGCGCGGGGCACTTGCCACCTTAGGCTTGTCGCGCAGGCACGTAAAGTGCGGGCAAATTTCATCGACCATTCAGGCACTGCACCGAGCCATTGAACGTACAGTACTGTAGCCGAAGATAAATGGACGTCTTGTTACCCGTGTGCACTGTACTACCTTATACCGAATTGAAGACATTCTATGTATCACCCGCACCAGTTCTGGCCATCCATCTGAGCTGCTGTCTCCACTTCTATATTTAGTAGTGCGTTCATGTCCAGCATCCCCATATCGGATGTACTCGTCATGGGGTCGAATTGGAACTGAGAAAAATCGACCATTTCGCCGATACCCATGTCGAACGGTGGCTCTCCTCCACTGGTGTCAGGGAACAGGGGCGGCATGCGGTGCGCTTGCATTGAAACTTGCAAGCAGGGAACCTGGGGACGGTGGTACATTGCCTCCATTACCTCCGGTGGCTTCCGTGGTATCGCCAAACAGGTTCGTGGTAGACATGCCGCTGGTGGGCTCGTCACCGAACAGTGTCTTCACGTCCACGTCCACCGACACGTCCACGTTCGTCATGTCGATATCCATCCCTTCCAGATCGAGCTCAATGGGGCGGTCGGCGGAGCTTCCCAGTGCAGCGTCAAGGCCGACATGTGCCGCTCCTGGGGCCTCTTCCGGCAACATAGTTAAATCGATGTCTACAGGTCGATTTGAGATATCAGAGGCCGCCAGTGCGGCCATGAAATCGGGTGGGAATTCACTTGTGGCAGTTACACGGCCTGACTTCGGGGCGAGCGTGACGGGAGACGGAAGGCCACCCAGACCTTGGGCGAGCTCCGCGGGATTAATGCGCAGTGTAGCGGAGGATAGATCGAGCTTGTGCGGGAACTGTGGACGATTGAGCGAGGACAAAGAAATGGTGGATTGACGACGAGCTGCCAGGAAGGAGCCCGCTCCTGATTTCTGAGTTCCGGGTACTGAGGGGCCAGGAACGTCCTTAGGGTGTGCAAGTGACACTGAGCTCGCGCCGGGCTCAGCAGGGTCGCTGCTCACCGCAACAACCTCGGGCTCTGGAGGAGGCCGATTCCTGAGAGCCTCTGCCTCCCTTTCTGCCTTCTCCTGAGCTTTAGCTCGGTCGAGATCCCGCTGAAGCACCGCGATGGCGCGTGACTGACATCGAATCAACACGCTCGAAGCGGCCCTTCCTGTATTCAAAAAGGTGAGCTGTGCTCACCAGATGTGCCTCCACGGTGTCGCATAACTGATCATACTTCTCGATTTCACGACCCAAAGCATCGGTAAGAGAATGAGGAGGACGCGTGGCATAGTTGTTGATCCCACTGCAGATACTTCAGCTTCTCGACGGCATGAAACATCTAAGCGACTCACAGTCTCCTGGTGTCAGCAAAGAACGCATGTATCTGGTTCGTCTTTACAGCAGCGTTCTAGCGGATCCACAATGAATACAATGATGTGGCGAGGGCAACGATAAGAAAGGGGAAGTGCCACACCCTAAGACAAATCGCAATTGCGTCTAACTCTGGCTCGAGGATGGCCTTTGGAGGGGATGGGTTTGGGGGCGGTAACATGGCGCCTTCCTTGGAGCTGGTTGCCATGACTGTACCACTCGATGTTGAAGGGGGTTGGGTAGCAGAAGAAGGCGCTGCTGGGGGAGGAGCGCCTGAAGTAGCAGTTTTTAGGGTGCTTGAGGCTCCCGCTGTGGATGGTTTACGAATGATACGCGCTTTGGGGGGCATGGTTATGGCATGAATTACCCAGCAAGTGTGTCTACGGCGCTCAGCACTTAAATAAACCCGGGCGTAGTTGAGCGTCGACGGTAGAGGAATGAAGAGTCTTGATTAATTGAAAGCTTGCGGAGCCGCGGCCCAGCCCACCGAGGCGACTCGCACAAACCACTTGGCGAGTCCCTCGGACGTCTGTATGCTCCCGCCTCGTTCTCTCCTCTCACTCCGGATTTGAACCTTTACTTGGCCCATTCCCATGGAGACCGACTCTCACTCTCACGGCCGCAGGCGGGGCGAGACAAATGGGGTGGGAAGTAATCCGCCGGGTGGACTTTTGACACCTGTTGAGTATCAGGTCACCTCAGTACACTGATTCGTTCACTCAGACGAACTTGCCCAGCATCTGCTTAGACATATCACTCGCATTCAAATCCGAAACTTCACGCCGTTCCCCGCTCGTGACGCCTTTGCCTCTGCCCTCACCCAGCCAGTCCGAGCAATCACAGTTTACGTCCTACGGAAGCTTGTCCGATGACCTGGATGTCGCTCTTTCTCGAAAGAGGACTCGGAAGACGTCGTCCGCATCTATCATGACGATAAAAAGCAGGCTTGACGGTCACACCAGCGATGAATCGTGGGCTGTTGGCTCCGCGAGCCCTCCAGATCTGAGGGCCAGGAAGCGCACTGTTTCTCGGGTCAGCACACGGGAGTCCTCAGCGAGCGTAGGTCCAGGAAACCATCCACCGCTCTCTGGAACTGGAACTGCCTCCAAGACCAACCGCCCACGGACGCTGTCTATGTCCTCGTCTGTTTCGGGGAAAGCAGTGATTCCCACAGCTTCCCAGTGGCAGAGCCACACACAGAAAACATTGGAGAAAGTGCTGCGATCGCGCCTGGTGGAGACCTTCGTCACCGTCACTAGTCCCAAGCACTTTCGGAGAACATGGGTCTCCAGCAAAACCGGCTTCTGCATCTCGTGCACATCGACCTACTTCTAGAGAAAGTGCATCGAACCGTAACCTACGCCCACCACAAGGCACTCCGTCAAGGTCAACATCAAGTTCCAGGGAAGAACACACCAAGCGCAATTCCCGGACGGCTACCGCTGTATCTACTGACAAGACCGCGTCCACTCGCAAAGTTGCTGCAAGCCCCACAAAGCTTAATGGCAAGCCAAGGTCACTCAAGGCCGACAATGAAACACGGACTGTGCCCAATTTTATATCTAATATTCACAATCCTTCCACAAATCCTGACTTTGCGTTGGACATACACGATTTCTCCAAACAGACCGACCCTTCGGCTACCCACGTGATTGTGCAGCTTTGGGCGAAGCTGCACCAAGACCCGACAAGCGTAAGCAAGAGGGACAAAGGGAAGGAGAAGACGTTAGACGAGGTAGATATCTCTGACCCGCAGTGGAAGGCGGCGGGACATTGGGATGTATGCTTGGCTGACCTGGTTCCGTTACCAGATGAGGTGGGCTCTTTGTTAATCCCACCAACGCCGCTACCTAAAGAGGGATGCATTGCTCCAGATTGCCGCTCAACCGTCGAGTCTACCCTCAAATACACTTTTGCTAACGCTTTCGCCACCAGGCAAGACATTCTACATACCGGTTGCTCCATCTTTAGGACCTACTCGCTCACCATCGCCCTCGAACGGTTACAATTCCGATCCGGAGAGTCGCGCGTCCGGGGTTCTACTCGTTTCAAAATCTGCCACGCCACGCCGCAAGGATTTTTCAGTTGCCCAGAACCAAAGCCCACGAACCGCACGCCCGTTATGCTGCGACTTCAAGCTGGCATGACCTCGTGAAGTACGTGTCAGATATGTAAATTCGACGCCGACGAACCATTGATACGTGAAGCCGCTTAGGTTAGTTAACTTGCAGTGTGCGATCATCGACACGCGGCAGTTGTTGTCCGAGGATATACGGAACGTCGATGGATTGTTCGCCCCCCCAGATGTCAATTGGTTGGTATGTAGTCATTGTACCAGTGAGGGGTTGTCGATGCTAAACTCTCCTGTCGTGCCTCGGCAAAATAGACGCGAGAAGTTTCCGAGCGGGAAGCTCGCCTAGCCGACTGGCGGGCTGCAGAAGCCCAAGCCCGAGTCGAATTGGGAAGCCGTAAGCATAGTGACACGTGTTCATGATCGCCGTCGTGGGTTCTCAAAGCGCCTCACAGTGTCAGATCGCATTCGTGAGCGGAAGGAAGAACTAAAGTGCCGTCGGGCATTATTATCCTCGGCGATGGTCATGCTTAGTCAAGACGTCGCTGCCGAAGCGATTCTAGAACAGGAGTTGTCGCGTGAGAGGTGTGTAAAATTATTGTGTCGACGACTGTGCTGTTCTATGACGCGGTCTACAGAGAGACCTTAGCAACACTTCAGCGCCGTATCCCGTCCATTCGGGTTACTCTCGTTTCAACTCTATCATCACTCTTCCCCATAGACTTGATCTCGGGCTCCGATCTTTTGTTCAGCGTTCTCGGCGTGCCGTTGCCTATCCCGATCGGTGCTACGGACCCTGCACCACCTCTGTCGTTGCCGGCGTATAAAGACGTCAACGAGGAGACAGTCGCCACTGCGTTAGCGTATGCCGCCCTCGTTGTCCAGTTACTGGCCACGTACCTGGGCAAGCTGCTTGTTTATCCAATTACCTTTTGTGGAAGTAGGAGCATGATCCGGGATGGCATTTCCGCCATGGTGGGCCCAAGAATGTGCGTACTTTACTTGAAAAGGTTTGTATTAATTAACCCCTAGTGAAGGTTCCCACTATTTTCCAAAGGTGTGGATACGTACCGGTTCGAATATGGGGTGTTCCTATTGAATAAGAATATCGAGATGGTTTTGCCGTTCCTTGATTATTTTGGAATATAGAAGCTAACCGCCATTCTTAGCTCATGTCTGACCGCAATCTCCGTGCCCTGGATATGCGACATACTCTTCCCAATCTCAAGAATCTCTTATTGACGCTCTCAGATGGAGAAGGCGCAAGCTTAGGGTGGGCGTATATACTATAACCTCATCTGGGCCTATGCTCATTGACCTTTAGCGACATGCGCTCCTCTACAACATCATTGACAGGACTGGAGTCCCCAGTTCGTCCTCTGTCTCCTAAGCGAAGCCCATCTACGGTTTCTACGTCTACCATGGCAACCGAGCTACCTGAAGCCGCAGATGAGTCGCCACCCCACAGTGGGTCGACGACCCCATCAAAATCTTCCGTAGATACACATCATGGCTCCTTCTCCCGCATGTCCAGACCTTTTCTTGGTCTGTCTGGGTTCCTACGCTCTCGATACCCATCAAGTGCGCAACGACCGTCGGTAAAGGCGGTACCGGAGTCACTTGAAAATGGTGATGAGAACGAAAATGGAGAGGAAGGGCAAATGACCGGAAGCATGGAGGAAAATAGCTCGGATGATGAGGACCGCCGAACGTTACGGGGAGTGCCCGTGAATAGCGGAGGAGAGGACGTGAAGGAGGTGGTGCGAGGAGGGGAGAAAGAGACGGAGGATTCCAGAGTACCGGTACCAGTTGGAGAGGATGGAGAGACGTTAGCGGTATCTCGCGTGCTCACACATATTTGACGTATAACGTCGCCCACAAGACTGCGTCCGGGGGCGTGTGCTGAGTGAAGGGAGGCTGTGTGGTGTGTCACAAGCGATTTGTCGGTCTATTTTCCTGCGGCTAACCCGAGCGGGAAAAGGAAAGTGCCTGGTTCAAGAGGGGTTTGGTCAGTTCTTAGCCTAAATGCGGCAATTCAAAATAAACGAGGGCGTTCGTAATCGATATCTAATACATTCAATGGCACCCCTCCCCTGAGTCCCTCCCTTTCAGAAGGGCAAATAGACATGGAGCTTGGACTGAATGTTTCGGCGGTCGACATGGCAATGCCGGTGGGTACCCGCCTTAAAGCATAGTACAGTACAATGATACTGTGAGACCGTGAATGAGACAAGGAATGAATGTATGCATGCGCGGAGCGGAGGCAAAGCGGGGGATTATTACGCGATGGGGGGGTACTGTAAGCAAGGGGGGAGTGGACCAAGCCAGTAGCGGGCGGGCGGCGGACGGGACGGTGAACGGGAAATAAGTAAAAAGTTGAAACAGAAAAAAAATTTGAGGAGGGGCGAAAGGAAAGGATGTGACGAGGGGGTGTCACTGTGTTTAGAGTTCTTCCACGCGCTATACAAGCGAAGGTCCCGTTCCCAATCCCCTGCCTGCCCCCATTTATATAATAATATTTTCACCTCCATCCTGTCTCACTTCCCCTCACCTCCCCTTCTCTGTCGTCGTGGTGGTCTCTGACAAAATTCGGTGAGCTTCCTCTAATCCCGGCTATCCAATACTGCTCACACCTTTCCTTCCATAGCCCATCAGTGTAACATCAGTCCTTTTTAGACGGGCTCAAAATTCCTCTACTACAAGGTACGCATCAAACACCCGTCACTCCATCCTCGCCCACCCTCATTTTCTCCCTTCCCTCATATACAGCCAACTTTACCTTTTTGTGCAACTAGGCCTTTTGCTTTCGCTTCACTCATCCTTTTTTTCCCCCCTTCTTGTCCACTCTGTCCAATTTTCGTCCAGAACTGAACCTAAAAAAACGTGAAAAAAAGACTTTTAATACCTTTTATCTGTCATGGCGGCTAGCCTTCAACCATCTACTTCCCCTACTGATACACACCCAACCTCCGATGAACGAAAGCAGAGTCCACCCGCTTTCCTGGACTTAGCCGATTCTGTAAGTGGACTCGCACTTATTCATCGCACTTTTCTAATACGGATTTCGTAGACGGCCAGGTTGGGGTCTAATATGCCTGAGATGTCAGCCGTGAGTCCTCACTCTTTCTCGCCTTTTGTCCAATAGTCTCATTCTGTGCTAGCGAGTCGAGCTTAAACGCCTGGAGCACGAGAGGCAACGTGCTTTGCATCGCAAGATGTTCGAGGAGCAGATGCGTGCCCTGGAGCAACAGCAGGCGCAGGAGTTACTCAGTATTCCCGACGCCAGCGGCAATGGTTTACAGCACATGGCTGCATCTGCGCCTACTACCCCCCCTCGTGTTAATGCCCTCCTTGCTGGTGGCCCCGATGTTTCACCTACTCTTCGCACTGGTTTCGCTCGCATGGGTTTAGATACCGACGTTCTCTCTAGAGCTGTTGGCTCAGTTTCTGACAAGCGTAAATCGGTGACCTATGCCCCAATAACGCGCTCTCCGGAGATCCCCCCGAACAACCCCCATGGCAACAATGGTCTTGGTCAAGGTTACGGACGTGCAGGTGCCAAAAGCCTGCCTGCCAGTCGTCGCACTTCGGCCAGCAGTCACGATGAGGATCTTGCTGGTCATCTGCAGGGTCTTTCCATGGCTGGGGATGCTTTCCCGTCAGTAGCCAATCAGGAACAGGTACCGTCACAGAGAAACGGCACTACGCATGACGAGGACGGTCTTCGTTACGGTAACGCGTATAATGCGGGCATGATGCTGGACGAGCAGCTCGATGAGGAGATGAACAGTGAATATAATTATCTAATATCGACTGCCACTTCTCACGTGTCTTCAGATGCAATCCTCAAGTTGCCAACATCCGACAATGACAAGTTTCAAACCTCTCACTTCCAGAAGGTGTGCACTACTATCTCTTTTGTATGCTGAGTTGACCGTCCCCTTTTCTAGCTATCCGCTTCTTCCGCTGCTTTGGACCTGGCTGCTTTATCCCAGGCTCCTTCACGTACCTCTGTGATTGGCCGTGTGGGTGACGCACCGAAACCTTCTGAGTGGCCGCAGTTTTCGGAATCACCTCGGCCTGATCCTTTTGCGCGCGATGGTCGTCGCGTTTCTACCAACCCTATCTTGAGCATTAGTGACCTGTCGGGCAACAAGCTTGGTGGAACTGTCTCTGCCTCTGCAACTCCCCACCTTCCTTCGCATGGCCAAGTGCTCACTGCCCATATCCAGGCCCCTGGTTCGCGACGTGGATCACCTCTGGGACTCCCAGATTCAATGTCCATTACAACACGTTCAGTTCCTGCTACTCCTTTAGCTGGGATTTCCAACGCTATGCCCACGCATTTGACTAAAACACCCGGCACTCCAATCTCTCCCGAAACCCAAAATCTTGGTGCACGCCTTACACCCCAAGGGTCGCATCAACTCGGAGATAGCCCATTGAGCAGCGACTTGCAGTCTTCCATTTCGAGGTTATCTGGTCACAGCCAGTACGACAACTTCGACTCTGGTTATGATGACCCACTTCATGTACGTTCCATTTTACTCATTAGCTTGCTTGTATAAACGCGCTTTGCACAGCCCTATGGCGGTGACGCTGCAGTTTATGGTCTGAACAATGGTAACCCCATCGATGACCACCGTTTCAATTCGTACGGAAACGGCAACGGTCTCGCCAGCACGGGCTCAACGGCTTTATATCACCATCATGGTTCACGCTATGGTCTGGGGATTGGTGGCCGTGTTGCTAGTGACGGAAAGATGAACGGTCCTGCACGGCCCGAAGCATAGGCGTGGGGATGTTGATCGGGAATGTACGTCTCTGCAATTTTGCCAATCATTTGGCTCATCATATTGACTTGACAACCAGTTAATCGTTTTGCTGGTACTCGTCTCGAGGACCTGGCCGGCTGAGATCTCGAGCTTGTGTAAGGACCAACATGGGTGTCGGTACTTGCAAAAGAAGCTTGAAGAGGGTGTTCCGGAACACCGCGACATGATATTCCGTGAGACTTTTGGTCATTTTGCGGAGCTGATGACCGGTAATGTCTTTTTTAATTTTTACCTAACACCTTCTGATTTCGTTTTCCAGATCCTTTCGGCAATTACCTCTGCCAGAAGCTGTTAGAATACTCCACTGACGAGCAGCGAAACATTATTTGCGAATCGGTTGCGCAGGACCTCGTTAATATTTCGCTCAACATGCACGGGACTAGAGCAGTCCAAAAGATGATCGACTTCCTGTCGACACGGAGACAGGCAAGCATAATTTATAATTGTTTTCCCTCCTGTCCACTGACAGGGTGGCGGTTGGACACAGACTGATCATAGATACCATGGCCAGATTCACTCGATCATTGTCGCGCTCAGTCTGCACGTTGTGGTGCTCATCAAGGATCTGAACGGGAATCATGTCATCCAGAAGTGCCTGAATAAATTGGCGCCAGAGGATAACCAAGTTAGTTACCCTCTCGAAGTTGGGATTGTGCACTAAAGTTGGTCCTGTAGTTCATATACAATGCAGTAGCCGCCAACTGCGTTGAGGTTGCGACCCATCGCCATGGTTGCTGTGTTCTTCAGCGCTGCATAGATCATGCTTCAGATCACCAGCGCATCCAACTGGTGAACGAAATCACCTACAATGCATTGACACTTGTTCAGGACCCTTATGGCAACTACGTGGGTGATGCTTCTTCCGAATAATGGTGGACGCTAGCCGCATGATCGACTCATTTGGTTCATTAGGTTGTGCAATATATCCTCGACCTCAATGATAACAGATTCAGCGATGCTGTCATCCGCCAGTTCATTGGCAATGTCTGCGCGCTTTCCGTTCAGAAGTTCAGTTCCAATGTTATCGAAAAGGCATGTGCAATTATTGTCTTCGGTCGCTTTTATTTACCGATTGTGAACAGTGTATTCGTGTTGCTGAGCACAACACACGGAAACTTCTTATCGAGGAGCTTCTCAACCGTACAAGGCTTGAGAAGTTGCTGCGTGATTCTTATGGCAATTACTGTGTGCAAGTAAGTGTGCATCAGCCCTTTTCGTGACTGCGATACTCATTTGAAATAAGACTGCCCTGGATTACGCGGAGCCTGGTCAACGTGCCCTGCTCGTGGACGGCATCAGACCAGTTCTACCCCTAATCCGGAACACGCCTTATGGCAAGCGTATCCAGAACAAATTGCAGCGCGAACAGCAACACTTAGACCATTTCGGGGGCTATCACAGTCAGCAGGCTCTCGCTGTAAACATGACCAATCATGGTGCTGGTCGCCACCTTCCAGCGGACCCATTGTCGGGTGTGTACTCGGGTCAGAATGGGATGTACTCTGCTGGTTTGCCTAGTCAAGGCCAGCCTGCCCTCTCTCAAGCCGGTCTACGCGGACCAATTCACGGCCTTCAACCTCATGCGCTCGACAGTTATGTCCTCCAGAGCAACGCCGGTCATGCCCCCCACCAAGGGGCGTTTTCCGCATTCGGCAACGTTGGTGTTGGCTCCTCATTCCCCGGTGTTGGCGTCGCAAGTAGTCTGGCCGATCCGTACCAGCGTACTTCTTTCGGCTATTCGATGTAAACTACGCCCCACACTGGTGACCAGCTTGCCGCTCGAAAATCCATCCAACACATGATTCATCAATACCACCTTTATACCCTATAGTATTCTTGTCAAGGACCTCCATATGTTCATTATGCTGTCCCGGGGCGATACACTGGCGATCGGGAATCACTCATGGCATACCACACCAGGCGCATTTGTACTTCAAACCCGCATTCATCGTCGCTTCATTTCTGTGTCTTTTGTTAAGCACCCTTCCGTGAACAGTTTTCTTGGTTCGCCACATTTGTACAGCGTATTCCCAAGTTATAACCTCGTCCTTTTTGTCCCGATCCATAACGCATCTGTTTAATCGTATCCCGTCGCACACTATTTGTCTGTCATTCTGTAGTTATTCTGCTCAATCTCAAAAGTCGTCTTGGTTAATACTTTTTTTTGTTGTCGTTCTTTGTGTGAGTTTGGTCTTGTTGATACTTGGCCATGTGGCCGCACCGGGCCGGGTGAATACTGCCTTCCACCATAGACACTGTGAGGATAACATGTCCGTGCCTTCACGCTCAGTTCCAGGTCGCCACAAGGCCCAGCAAGAAGAGGAAGATGCCGCTGCCCTGAAGCTCGGGCCAGGTACGTCTGAGACTGCATTCATCACATTCATGCGCGGTCTCACTGATATTATTCTTCAGAATTCAACAACGCCGGCTGTCTCCTGATCTCAGAAGTCAAGTATCTGCTCGAGAACAGGGACAAGGATGCCCCAGACACGGTGTCCGTTTGGTAGCGTTGCAGCCCCTAAAAAATCCCTGCTCATTAAGCCCTTCGTCACATCAGAGTGTACAACAAAACCTTGGAATATGTCAAGACTTTTGCCAAGTTCAATACTACCGACTCGGCGTCGGCTGTTCGAGAGTAGGGCATTTCCTTCACTGAAGTCAGCGGTGGCCCCCGCGCCCCCCCTGATTGGATTGTGCTCATGATACTCTCCGGTAATAGAATCTTGCGAAGAGAGCCAGAGTTGACGCAGTTTGAGACGGCACAGATCGCAAATCTGTGTCCTGCCGACGCGGAGGAAGCGAAGAGTATAATACCTAGGTGCGCTCGAGAACTTATTCCTTCTGCGTTGCGTTCTTATATATCTTAAGTCTCGTCAAAATCGAAGATGACAGACTTCAGGCTTTGCTAGACGAGATCCAGGCCATGCGGAAGTTCCAGACGTGATGCGTCAACGGTCTCTTCCTTCGTAATAACGTATCCCTCTTTTATGGAACGTTGCCTAACTGCCGTGGATGCCAAGGGGCCATTCTTCGACTCAATGATCCCGAGCATATACTGCTTTGTGGGGCGACTCGCGTCTTGCATCCTCACCCGATGTGTATATGTAGCACAGAAGGTATCTACGCGCCTCTCGACTCTTCGCCCGCTACTTGTCTTGAGAGATGATGCATATAATTCATATTTATGGCGTAATATGAGTCTCAACGCATACATCCTGGTGAGGATTTGTGATGTGAGACGAAAGAAAGGAATGCATGTCACACGAAAGAGGAAGAAAAACCATTTGCTTCACCGGTTCTGATCGTGCGTGAGTAAGGCCGTAGCGAGATAAACACGACAGACATCACCTTCACAAACCCGATGGCGGCAGACTTTTCGCGGAAGCACTGGCGGCACAGGTCGAGACCATACTTGCGGATGAGACCAGCTTGGTGGGCACAGAGGCGGCTGTCGAACCATAGGCCGTCAGCGTTCTTCCGTTCTGGTCGATTGTCTTTGAGACAGAGTGCAACGTACCATTGGCGGGATCCCTTGCCATACTTGCGAGGACGGGAAAACCAGACGGCGTCGTGGGTCATTTTGGTGGGCGGGCTGCTAACACAAACATCACTGTTGGCTTTAAGCGTCAAAGGTAGAGAAGAGACAGGGCACACCTTTGGCTAAGTCAAGTTGCTGAGGTTTGTTTCGACCGCGAGTTTGCGTCGAATCGAGAGACAGGTCAGATTATGTAAAAACTATATAGTGGCTGGCGGGAATCAGAGTAGTCAGCGGGCTCGGTCCGATCCGGTTATTCGTAGAGCACGTGGCCCATAAGTTAAGGTTACACGATCACAACCCATGCCGCGTTCGACTCAAGCACCCCGTCTTCCAAGGCCCGCTGCGCGTTATTGGAAGGGAAAAGCGCCAAAAGGCGCTGCTGAACCTCCCTCCGACTCAGAAGAGGATGATGAAGGACCACTATCCAGAAGTGGAAGGCGACGTCGCTTTCGCTGGCGAACAGGACTTTCTTCGCGTCGCAAGTGATGACGGAGGGGATGGAGAGGGTAGTGAGGTACAGAAGACCGGAAAGATGAGCCTTTCTTTGAAGAATGTCAATATATCCGAGGAGGGGAAGGTGATCGTATCTGGTAAGGAGGAACTAAGCAGAGGTGAGAGGGTGCGTTCTCTTCCTTTCGATCGTTATCCTTCTAAATACTATCTAGACCTGTCTGAGGAGTCGGAAGAGGAATCCGGCGGGGAAACTGCAAGCCAAGATGGGTCTGATCAGGTGCGTCGGCCGCAGACGACATCAATCCCATTCAATAATTGTTTGTGTCTAGTCTTCACTTGTATCTGAATCGGAAGAGAGGGTCCAAAGATCCAATTACGGCCCGTATTCGTTCCAAGGTATATATTCTATACTGTTGCTTTCTCCCTTCCTATACTCCACGCCCCGCTAGGGCCTATTGACTGTCGATTTATAGGCGGAGCCGTGTCACCGTGGCGGAGAAGCAGAGCCTGGCCGAAGACTCTGAAGAAGTCATCCGAAAGAAACAAGCAGAGGCAGAACAAAGGAGGACTGAAAGTCATGATCTAGTGGCCGAAAGCATTCGACGGGAGCTCCTCGAGAGTCGAGAGTAAGTGGCGATGTTCTGTCAATGATGAACCTTGTTTTCATATCCCCTGTAGAGGAAAAAGACGAGGAACACATCGATGTCGACGACACGGATGGCCTTGATCCGTTAGGCGACTTCGATGCATGGCGACTTCGAGAGCTTGCACGAATCAAACGAGACAAGGAGGCGGAAATCGCTCGCGAGCAGGAACGCGAGGAGATCGAGCGACGACGCGCTTTGCCAGAGGAACAACGAATGAAGGAGGACCTCGCGCGCGCTCAGAGGTCGCGGGACGAAAAGCCGAAAGGGGGGCAAATGTTTCTTCAAAAATATTGGCACAAAGGTGCCTTCCATCGGGTCGCGTCTCACTCATAAAACGGTCACAGGACCAAGAAATACTCAGGCGTCACGACTTCACCGAAGCCACTGAATCGACTGTAGATGTCTCTCTCCTTCCAACCGTCATGCAAGTAAAGAACTTCGGGAAGCGTGGGAGGACAAAATACACCCATCTGCTAGATCAAGACACCACAGTTGGAAATGGCGGCGTTGGCGGCACTGGCCCTGGGGGCAGAGGTACAGATGGTGCGGGGTGCTTCCATTGTGGCGGTCCGCACATGAAAAAAGGTAGATGAATTTCGCCTCGACTGACGTCACATTGACAACTTGCTTGTTCAGATTGTCCTCAATATACTGGTACGCACTCTGGGAACCCAAGAACAGGACCAAACGCAGCACCAAAGGGTATTCGCGATGAGCGTCAGTCACTGCGGAACGATGACGACCGTAAAACACGACAAGCACATAGCAGCGGCAGACGACGGAGGGAGCGACGATGATCGCGGTCGCGATCAGAGGGTGCAAGAGCTGGCGATGACAAGCGACGTCGATTAGACGAACGATTAGCACTTGCATCTGTGTCCGTTCATCTCTAGTTCCCCAACAGTGTCCAATTGTCCGATTAACAACAAGCCTTGTAAACGTAGTGTCCACCAAAGGATACGTATACACTTCATAAACCCTTCTTCACAAACCATAGAACCCATAAACTAATACAACTTCATCGAACAGAGCACTCAGTGCAGACGAGAGATTGAAAATCAAAAACGAGGCCTGGAGCTCGTACTACTGGCTTGCGAACTTGCCGTCAGTGGGGTGTCAGGGACAGACTCCACCGCTCCTCGTTGCTGCATCTGCTCGGGTGCAGACTCCACAAGCGGAGATATGAGAAGGTGGGACCGGTCGAGTGCCTCCTCAGCCACTTCCTTTGAACTCGTGTCGATAACGACCTTCCCTTGTGCGAGTTGCTCTGTTGAGTCTGGAACGACTTGTATCCTCAGCGGACGAGCCGGAGGCGATGGCGGTCGGGGTGGCACGAAGCTCGTAGAAAGCTCCATTGTAAGACGCGTGGGTGACATGGGAGGATTCGATCGCGCAGACGGGTGTATACTATTCGTCGGTCGCGGAGGAAGCTGGGGGGTAAAATCTGCGACTTGCGCCTCTCCGAATTGAGGAAGTGTAACCCTTGTATGCGATGACCCATAGGCGACGACGGGCACTGGTTCCCCAGCAGGGGCAGGGGGAAGAGGTGGTGATGAAGGAGGAACGCGCTCGTCAAATAGAGTATGCGCATTTTCGATGAGGTCCTCCATCACAGAGTCCTGCTCTAGTTAGAAATGACATGACAAACATCAGGGAACTTTGACGCACCTTCGCCGGCTGCACGTTGAGGAGATCGTTTTGGGGGATTTCGTCTTCGCCGAAGACGACGGGGCTAAACACGATGGCGAGGTTCTTTGCGTCCATTTTGTTCCTATCTGCGTGAAAGGCAATGCGGTAGAGATGCTCTAAAAGAGCTTTAAGTGATGCTCTGTGAACCGGAGGTAGTCGACGAATCTTCGACCGCAACACGACGAAATCATTTGCGGCATGGTCAGCTGCGTATGACGTCAGACTACGCTCGACAGGGAAAGTAGATTCGCAACTCTTACCCTTCCACTCGCTGTGTTGTATACGATCTTGCAAAGGGAACTTAAATAGAGGCTCCGGAAGTTCTCTAAGGTAAAGCTAGCCGAATGAATAATCAAAGATGAGATAAGTTCCAGGAACTGTGTGTTTGCCATGGCTGACCTTGAGAAACGAGGCGACGGAATAAATGTCGTCGGTGTAAGAATTAAATGAGAATGCTTCTTCACTTCGTTCGAGCTTGTGTTGCAACTAAACATACACTCATGTGAGTCGACGTTAGAAGTGAGGATGTTGCAACAGACCTCTTGCACGTTGGAGTGCCGACCGGAAACCTATATTGTTGAATGGAATATCGCGAAGTATGCCTCAATACGCTCACCCTATATATTCCTTCCGCATCCGAACCTCTCTTGTCGACTTCTTCAATGCAGATCTTGACGATTTTTGGTATATCGTTCTCACTGCCTCGAGCAGTCGCGTAATCCACGAGGGTGACACCGAATATCAAGTCTTGACATTCACCAACATGGTAGTTGTAGTAGAGAGTTGGTGGGGGAATGGAAACTGCGAGAGAGTGACGGAGGGATGACGAGAGAAGTGAGGTATCGGTCTCGGATGAGACTTTCTCAACCACAGATCGAGCATGTGTCGCGAGGTGATTTTGGGTAGTGTATGTCGCGCTGTAGGTAGGGTTAGATTTCGGAGGATCGAGTCGACCGCCTCGAAAACACTGACATCATAGTATCGACATATGTTACGAGCACCTTCTTGACGGTCTCTGTACCTTCATAAACAAAACGCTCCAGGCTCTGCGTGGACGACGTTTGTGGCATAAACTTAGGACACAGAACATCACTCACATTATAACCACCCTCTAATGTTTTAACCCTCCGTATGCGAAGGGTCTCAAGCCAGTGGACTGCCTTCCGATAATCTTTGTCTGACTAGAATTCAGTGAACATCATGGAGACCACCGGTGATGGGCACACCTGCTTCGTCGGCTTCTCTTTTAGCTCGGACGGAACGCAATGCGACCTCAGCGTTGCGATTGCTGCCTCTGATGCCGCCTTCCTTATCTAAGAGAGTGATCAATTGATTGAGTTGTTTCTTCCCTGTCAAGCCAAGATCAGTTCCAGTATAGGTGCGGCATGTTGTGTCATCACCCTGTTGGGCCAGATCCGAAAGTGCGGTAGAAGTGGACGGTGACCGATTTCTAGGTGCGCCACTGGAGGGTTTGCGGTCAAGAGGCCTCAATGGTTGTGGGGACACAACTTGCGGCTTGGAGGATAGATTGGGGTTTGACCGGGAGCCTGGCACCGTAGATCCTTCAGGGACATTGAACACCTGGCCAATACCCGGAGAAGGAACCGAGGCCAGGCGGTGATCCTACGGGTATCACAAAGCGTCAATGAGATGGGCCGGCGGATGCATAGTATAACGTAATGCTGCTCACTTCAAATTCTTGGCATTTCTTGAGGTACGCCCGCTTGAACTTGGGAAGAGTATTCTCTGCAAATTCAGTGTGGGCTGAGGTAGACTCCTTTAGATCTTCCTTGATTCGCTTGCGTGTGCGGTCCTGAGTTTCCTTTTGGTGGGTTAGTCCTATATGCATAGTTGGGTGAGTCAATGACCCGACTTGCCTTGAGCGCGCTGAGGGGATGGATGATGTCTGTAGTCAACGTATTCAGGAAAGCCTGACGCGCTTGAGTTTCTGCAACAATCGTGGATGTAGAGACTAGTTCGAGTCGAGTTGATTCGTACCTCTCTCAACGTTATCCCTCACTTCATTCCATGCTACTTTCGTGGTGTTCGGTTCGATGAATGAGTCGAAGTAAGCATCAATGGCCTTAATCTTGTGATGGAGTTTCCATAAAGAAGATATACTACGAGAACCCGTAATTAGAGGGTTAAAGGCGGGTCCTGCGTGGATAACTGACTAGACCTCCTCGATCCTTCGCCTGTGAACGACCGACAGGATGAGCGGAATAGGAAGATCGCAGGCCGAGCCGGCTGACCTTTCAAGAAAGAAATTGAGATAACGATCTGCAATGACTCGGAGGTGCAAGTCGAATTGTGTGACTAAACCACCCGAAGGGGCGTCCAAAGAAACCCTGGACTGAGATTCTGTGGACATGGGACAAGGACGGCGGAGGGGCGGTGCGTTCATTCAACTCCAACATTCTTCTGCCACGTGGTTATCTCTCTTACTAACACTTAAAATACATAATTCAACACTCGGTTCAGACGTTACGGTATCATGTACTCTAGCATACAATGCTAAATGGCCAACAAATCTCACAAGCTCGTCGAAAACAGTTAACCGCGCTCGGCGAGTATAAGATCACACTCAACGAAAAGATGGAAAGGCAGAGACGCATGTACCGGTTGCCAGCGGCCGCACGACACGTTGAGCTGAAGCACAAGTAGGATCCTTGGAACATTAATGTCACATTCACATCGGCGCTTGCTAAATAGATTACTAGTTTCTGTGCGAAGCAAGTGAAACAAGTGGAGCATGAGAAACGGCAAAGCAAATATCGCAAGACATAAATCATCGGGCAGCAAGCATTACAAGGAGAGAACGCAACCAAGCTACGCATAAGATAAACCAGCACTGTGATGATCAAGACAGAACAGGTGTTGACTGCCGAGATGTAGCACTTGCACAGGACGACGGACACAATGCAGTTTCGAAAAAAATTGCTTGAAGTGCTCACTGCCTCCTATAACCCGCGTTTTGATCGAGCCCCCCTCTAGTGGGATATTCACGAGCAGCGCTTTTAGGGGGAGCCGGAGGAGGCCCAGCATAGCCTGGAGCAGTAGGGTAAGTCTCGTAGGTACCAGTGCCAGTCCTACCAGGAGGGCTTTGGGAGCGGCGTCTATATGGGCTTTAGTATCAAATACAAGATGATTACTATATCACCACAGACCTTGCACGCGCTTCGGTACCAGAGCGGGGAGCGTAATCGGTGTAACGACCTGGCGGCGGAGTTACCGGGCGACGGTATTCAGTCGTAGGAGGATAATCCCTGGACACAACCGGTCAGTGTTAACAACGATGAGTCGGAATTATACAGACCGGGCAGGTCTCTCAAATTCTTCCCGACGCGATGGAGGCCCTCCTCCAGGAGGTGTCCTTGGCCTGACAACAGGGGGAGGAGGGTATCCTCCATATCTGTCATTAGATGGAGGGGGTCGTCGGTCGTATCGATCGTAGTCTCGAGACGCCGGAGGGGGATAGCCGCGAGGGTACACAGCTGGGTCATCAGAGCTGTAGTAGCCAGAGCGAGACTCATAACGCGGGGGCGGGGGGGGAGGCCCACGAATTCTATAGTCGTCCATGTCGCCCCTGCGAACTGGGGGTGGAGGATAATCGCGATAATCTCGTGGGGGAGACGTAGGTCTTCGAGGTGGAGGATAATCATACGGATAACGTGCATCGCGGGGGGGAGGCGGGTAGCCTCGAGGGGGGTACTCTTCACGATAAGGCGGATAGTCACGGCTGTGGGGAGGGGGTGCTGCGTATTCACGGGGTGGGTGGATCCTATCGATCAGAGAACCGTCACCTGGAGGGCTGTGGCGTCTGGAAGTGCTAAAGAACTAAGCGTGAGAAGAACGTGGCAAAAAGTTAGGACTGACTGCACGACATGATTCGGGCATTCTCTGAAAGATTCTACTCAGAGGACGGATAAGAAATCAAAGCAATCGATGCCCACCTGGCCCAGTGGCCCATTTGACCGCACTTGAAACAAGCACCTGGGTCTCCGCTAAACTTTGCAAAACGTCCACCACCGCGGGAAATCTCGACGCGAATTTTGTTGCCCATAAAAAAGCCTTCATTATACTTAGCAACGCTCTCCTCTGCGGCCTCTCGAGTGTCAAATTCCTGGAAAAGAATGAGAATTCCTTGGTTCGATTCTCCGCAGGCTTGTCAACGACACCTACCACAAAACCATATCCCACTCTGCGTGAAGAAAATCAGGAAGGGTAGACTGTACAGTTTCTCAGAGTGACATACTTCAATTCAATGTTAACGATATCGCCTATTTTGCCGAAGCAGCTTTGGAGGTCCTCTTGACGAGTATTTTCTGGCAGGCCACCGATGTAGACCTTATTTGGCTGCAGAGCACAGAAGGTGAACACCAGTCCAGAACACACAAAAGGGCAAACGGAGCAGAAGAAGCGGAGCGCGTGAGCCCGGAACCTGAAGACACGGGCAGCTAGTCTCCGGAAGCCAGCAATAAGTAGCATGGAATCACGACGACAAGACTGCTTATGCTATTGCCCATGCAGGAACGCATACGTGGCGCAAGCGAAGCAAGGAACATGAAGACCTAAGCACCTTGACTTGTTTCTCCCTGTAGATCGTCATCCCACCAGACCTGCTAGCAGGACCAGCGTCACCTCCACCAGGGCTGCGAGCGTGGTACTCTGCATTGGCTGCTTCGGGTGCTCCACGTTCATCTGGAGGCCCACCGTTTGAAGGAGGGAGTTCTGCGCTGTGTGCCAGAGAGTCCCCAGGTCTGTCTTCTTTTCCCGACCACTTTTCACGTACTTGAGTATCACTACGGTCAACTGGGACGGGAGAGGCAGCCATAGTAAATGACGGGAAAAAGAAAGATACTTTCGACGTGTTCGACTGTTGTTACTCAGCTCAATTCAAACTCAATTTCGAGCTCCGACAATGTCCACGCCACATCCAATAACAACAAAACTACCGTACTAGGGAATGGGTAAATGGGTAACTGTAAAATGGTCCCACCTCGAGTAAGAGGCGTAGATGTAGTCCTGGTGCTAGCAAATTGTCAATGGTCCAGAAAAAGTGCGCCGAGACATTGTACTTTTACGCTAGGGACAACAAACCACTGGCAACGCTGACCGCGAACATCAAGAAAACACCCAATATAGCGCGTGTATCGCTAACAAGTACGGTTGTCGCTGCTCCGGCGGTGCTGCTGCTGCTGCTGCTTGAAGAAGACGATCCAGGATTGCTGGCTGAGGATGGCGCAGTCGGGACGTGTGTACCCGTGGCAGATGCGAGACAAGAGCTTGCAACTACGGTTGCATCGGAAGAAGATGAAGCTTTGGCGTTCACTGTACCATTACCACTGAAGCTGCATGCCTGAGGATCGCGCCTGTTCGCTTCAAAGTATTCGCTCATTGCAAAAGAAAGTTTGGTAGCTGTCCTCGTTGAATCAACGAGGACAGAGAGACAAAGAGAAACAGACTCACAGGGATCGCAAGAGGATACCGTACCGTACTGCCCCGTCTGACCATTGGCGGCAATTGGATCACAGCTTCCTCCAACTGTACCGAGAAGAGAACAAGCCGTGTCGAGAAGCGACCCAATGATGGCAGACGTATTGGAGGTCTGCGGATTAAATTGACAGCTAAGATTAGATTCCAAGCACTGGCAGGCAGAGTCGCTGGGAGTGGGCGGCAATGTGGTTGAAGCGAGGAAAGAGGAGTTTTGCTGGGGGCATGCGGGATAAGAAGTAGACGGTGCACTGCTTTGGCCAGGGTCGTTAATGAACGATACTTGATTGTACATTGTCCTCAAGTTGTCGAAGTCGGTGTTTGGAGTGACAGTAGATCCGTCGGAGGAGAGCGTAACCATGCCAAATTCACCTTGTCCACTCTGAGCAGGGAAATACGAGAAGGCAATGCCGCCGGACCAGACGGGAACAGCATCACTGCCAAACAACACAGGGACTTCCGCCCATACACGGGGACTTGGCTGATTACAGCCATATTCGCTGAAATACGCGACAACGTTGTAACCTGCGAAATCGCCAGTCTTGCCAGCATATGAGGCCTGGAAGGTCGAGCTTCCGCAAAACTCGCTGGGGTAATGTTAGAGATGGTTCATGCTGATTGAGTTCTGGGTGCTCACTAGTTGTTCAGCCCGAAGATGTCGATGGCAGTGTCGTCAGAATTGCCACCGGAGGAATCACAAGAGAGATAGTTTGCAAGAGGGACAATCCATGTGTCATCGCCGTCGATAGCAGCATATCCAACGAGAGCTGACGATGACTTCGAAGTTCTTCAAAAAAAGAAAGGAAGAAAGAGGAAGGTACATATCAGTGCATACCATTGAATGAGGAAAGTGACGCACAGGTAGGCCTTAGTATCACGAGCGGCAGCCTTTACGAATGTCGCCGCCGTAGTCCCGTTGGGGCTCACAACAACCTCATTTCCGACATTGTAAGCCAAAACGTTGTCATACTTGGAGAAGGCATCGATGGTGTTGATGTACGAATTAAGAAGGTTTGTCGTCCATGCGGGAGAGCTACGATCGATGGAGCCATTGACCGGAAGAGTCAAATCTAGGCTGTAAATTGTGTAAGCGCCGAAGCGTCCGTGGACACGTAACTCCAGTATGACAACATACATGGTATAGATGCCTGCACTACTCAATCCCTGCATACAAGAGTCGTGATCTAGTGAGGCATTGACGCTGTAAACACGAATGGAGTTGACTCCGAGTTGCTGTAGTAAGGGTATGTCACGAGCACAGGCGGTTGCGTTGGCGAGGGGGTCGACGAATGTACCTGGCTCCGAGAAGGGGGCATTGGGATCCACAATAGCAGCACCTAGTTGTAAATGTTGCTCTACGAGATTCCTTCCCACGTTTGCAGAACTTGACTTACCTTGCTCTTGATATGCAATGCCCTTGATGTAAAAGCGACTACCATCTGCGTTGTAGAGATAGCGGCCGGACCTCGTGACCTTACCGATGGCATGCCCCCCGGAGGAAAGGCTGAGGACGACAGCAATAGTTGCTGCCGCACGGAAAAAAGACAACATCGAGTCGCCGGCTTGACAGGGTATGAAAGAAGGGGAGTGAACGAGGAATGAAGATGATGGAAAAAATAAAAGAGGACAGCGCCCGTGAACGGAACGTGAGAGGCGGGTTTACTCCATCCACCTCATGATTTTCGGCACTTACCCACTGCCCGCTAGGCTATTTTGAAACCGCGAGGTACATTATGCCTTTATCTGTGCCTTATCCGGTCCCATCCTAACGCCCGCCTAGCTCAATCGGATAGAGCGTCAGACTCTTACGGCGGGCGTGGAGTACACACCATTGTGTGATCTGAAGGCTGCGAGTTCGACCCTCGCGGTGGGCTAAATTTTTTTTACTCAGACCCTGTCCGTGTAGCGTCAGGAGTTTTCGCACCAGCTAATGCAGTTTTCAAGCTACCAGGGCTAGCGCTGAAATATTCGGCACCGTTACTTCTGGTTCTCGCCAGCACCTGACAGACACCGCAATGATATGTTCACTGTCCCTGTCCACCTCTCGCAAAGTGTTTGATTTCATACATAGCCAAGCTCCAAAGAGGGACTTCGCCTGCCTGTACGGTTGACCTATCAATGGCCTTTTCCCTAACGTGTTCTATCTTCATTGTATGGCACTGTACAAACTCGTGCATGCGATCGATCGAGGGGCGCACAACCCTCAGGTTGCTCCTACAAACGCTCTGAACTGGATATAGCATTCGGTTGCTGGTGCAGATCCTCGGGCTGCTGGTTCTAGTGCCCGACTCGGAGGGCTTTCTTGAACTACTCATTGGGTATAACGAGAGTGGATGGGACCGATCTGGAACCACGTGGCCACCACCAAAGCCACCACTATTTCTTTGTTGCGATACACGCCGACACGGATTTTTTTTTAGAAAGAAGCCATAGTAATCCATACTTTGTTTTGTTTGAGCGTCGAACAACTCAAATAGAATAAAGTACGGGTTACTGCTTCAAGTTCAGACAGGTTTTATCGTACCTTCTTCATCATCCACACAGCTAGAACTGCGAAGAGCCGCGGTGTTGTTTTTCTCTATCTCCAATCTTGGCCCTTTCCTGATGCTGGGGTCCCAGAAAGAAATGCGGCGTCGATGTACTTGCACATCTCAGGCTGATCCCGGCGACCTCTTACAGTAGGTACGGTCACCTGCTTCATGACATATGTCAGTTGACACGTTGATCTCCCAACGGTGTTTCATTCCCAATGTCGATGGGATCTTGCATCCCACATTCATTCTCTTCGCGAGCGGGTCATCCCAAATCTATGGTGCTCATTTTTCGCAGACACTGTCAGCCATCTGAGGCCTTGCTTAGATCCGGGGATATAACCAGGGTGAAGCTTATATTGTAGATCTATTTCTCAAGGTGGCAGCTTGTGTCGGCCTGCGAAACCGCCGCTCACATACTTTGTTAGCCATGTCACCAATGTTACATACTGCAGAACAAAATATACTTCTGTACACCGTGACGCCTCTTGCGCGACCTAAGCTCTTTTTTTTTTTGAATTCATTTTTGTGCGCCTGAGGGCAGAATACCCTACGTGGCACTACACTGTTGGAAAACTACGCGTCCATTTCTCTCCGCTTCCCAGTAACCTCGCTTTATATCACCTAAGCTCATTCTCTGGCGCCCCCCGCCTCAATATGTGAGTACGTTCTTAATTCTGTTTTTCTCAGCATTGCCGGTCTCCATGTGTTTTTCCATGGTCTTTCAATTGTTAGTTTAGTGAATGCTAGCACCGCAATATGATCACGAACCTCATTGACACCTAGATACTTCTGTACGAATTCTTGACCTAGAAGGTCATTAATGGTCGCGTCCTTCCGCGCGACATCTCTTGCTGCACTGAGGGTACGCTGAAGGCGCCCGACAATTCCCCTCTTCGTAAGTTCTTCAGTGCTCAAAAGCGTTGGAGCTCCGTCTACTTCCGATATCTTCAGCTCCAGGCCCTTCTGCACCCCGACGAGACCCAATCCAAGAACAGTTGCAAGAGCTATATGTGGGTTCGCAGTCCCATCGATGGAGCGCACTTCGAAATGATGGGAGCCTGGTGGACCGGTAAGGCGTACAGCAACTTCCCTGTTGTCCATTCCCCAGCAAGCGTACGTCCCACATGACCAGATCCCATCCTGGACACGATCGTATGATGCTGCCGTAGGCAATGTAAATGCGATACTAGAAGGAAGATTATCGAGGAGAGACTGCAGGAATGATCGTTCCAGAGGCGTCATCGTTGTGTCATTATTGGTATTTGGATTTGCTGGGGGTGGGTTTGCAGGAGGCTGGGCCGTGGGATGAATAGATATGTGAGCATGCGCTGCAGTCCCACCTGAGATCGAACAGTTTAATGATCCGATCTGGGGGACGAGAGACGCAATACTTACATGTGTATGTGTAAACTCGGGGAGCGAACGTGGCACGTAACCCGTGCTTCGCAGCGATGTTGACAATTGTCTCGCGAGTGAACACGACAGCATCGGCTGCTTCCAAGGGCGGCAGAGGGCCTGTTACGACTTCGTACTGCCCGACCGCGGTTCATATCGGACACCATCCAATCACGACGGGAAAGTCACTCACCTGCCCAGGAGCTGCCTCGGAGTGGTACATCAAGAGTTCGATTTCGCCAGTTCGGAGGGCATCGGCGATCTCTTCCAGACACTTTGCCGCATCAGAACCTGATAGGACTGCACTAGATGCTGACCAAAAGGCGTCGTTTACGGCCTCGATAGGATCGGTAGTTTTAAGTAGAATAAATTCCGTCTCGAATCCTACGAGAAACTCCACGCCCAGAGCCTGACCCTTACTAAAAACAAATCGTTCGGTTAATTGTCAACAGTGTCGACATATGAACAACGCACTTTACGATGCCTCTGAGAATCCCCCGAGGGCAGAGGGGAACTTCCGAGGAATCCTTCCCCTGTTTCTGGATGGGCAACTTCTCCTCGAACCAGCCCATCAGGCTTGCATGCCCGGGGGCATAGCCGCAAATACGGATAGAGCTCAAGTCAGGAGTATACAGATATTCGCCGGTGCCCGAGAATCCAGGCGCCATAGAAACCCCAACTAGTCCAAGAGCGACCTTCGCGATCGATACTCCTGGGCGCGAAGCTCCCAAGATTTCAGAAAAAGCTGGAAAGGGTATGACACGGTGACGTGTAATATTCGCGTAGTCGACCCATTGGAGGCGGATATAACGAATACCGAGCTCGTCTAACCTGCGAAGAACACGAAGGACGTCGTCTCTTCCAAGAGTTGGGAGTTTGGCTGACGCTGGGTGATATTTCAGGCCAAATGCGACCTCCGGAGTTGAAGTTGGGGCCATAGTGCACTGGGATAACTGCGGAAGGTCTTTAAAAGTAGCAAGTACATACCACGGGCTTATAGCGGTTTCCATGATTTTCGCTGATAGGCGTATGGGCATCCCGGCTTCCCACAGAAATAGATTGTAGTAATTAAAAAAATAATTTATACAGATTATGGCCCACGATTTCGACCTGCCATAAGACCAAGCTTGCTCAAGGAATCGATTTTTGTCAGCGCAGACTAAGGTAAGTTACAGTAGTCTAGTCATGACAGGATACCAATGATGTCGTACAAATTAAACAATAAGTACCTAACTTGATACTCGGTGGATGCAGATGGTCACGAGGATGCAAATTTAAAAAATGGCCTCGGATCACCCTCTTCCCGTGGTCCTTTCTGCCCAACAATAAGACAGTAGGTATAGTGGGATCTGTAGATATGAGATCATAACAAAATATGAAATTTTCGACTACAGTGCGACAAGGAAGAGAGGGGAGTCGTGAAAAAAAGGCCCGGACCACCAGGTCCCAACGAGCTTGATAAATGCCATGCAGATCTGTTGGAATAAAGTGTTAGAATAGACCAATAAGAACACCCATGATAAATTTGGGGTGACATCGTGCATGCGATAGAGTTGTAGAAGGGTAATCTCACCTTGGGGCCAGTAGAGTGACACTACATGATCAAATTTGCATCGGGGTGAAGTCGGTCGTGCTCCCTAGGAGCCAAAAAAAAATAGCAAAAATCACCATTGAACAGTATATGCATTCTCCTATTGGAATGTACAATATGAAGTAGCTACGATGTGTTGTTGAAGCCACAGAAAATAAAAAGTCGATTTTTGCGTAGGTACGACCACACTAGTATGTAATCGAGAATTTTTTTAAGACCCCATTAAGTCAAGGCTGATGAGTAGTCCTAATCCATCTAAATTCCAGGCCGCAGGCTTTCCTCCGGCGAGTGCGGGGATCAGGCCGATCAGGGGTTGTGCTTCATACACGAGCAAGGTCTCAGTTGACAAAGTCGACACCTAGTAATATAATTTATCAGGTATTTTGCGGAGTCTTCAGCCTCAGTCAAGGCGATCCTACTGTTCAGACCTACGTTCACCGTTCGCACTAAATTTGCCCGTCACGGTAGTGGGCGAATACAGGGAGTAATAAGTCCATTACGAAGGTTGTGCTACGTTACATTACATTAACGCCCAGCTGACTGGATCCGGTGAATTCTACGAACGGCCTCCCTTCTTTTTCTGCTTCACCACCTTGAATCCGCCCCACTCTGCTTGCTGAGAGGGCTTAGGCTGTGCCTTGACGACGTCGGCAATCGACGGCGCGCGGCCTGATGGTTTCCTAGAAGTCGCATCTGTCTTGCGCTTCGCAATAAACTCCTGGGCGAAGCGCCTCCCATCGAGCGTTGTACTATTGTCGTAAATCAATTCAGAGATGATTTCCACAGTCGTGGCATCGCCATCAAGGGGGAACGATAGTAGCATGGATGCAATTTCCTCGTCTGAATACCGAAGTAGTGATCAGCGGTCGTTGCAGTCGAAAAAAAATAAACATACAATTAACGCTGCTGTTGAGCTGCTTCAACGAATCATTCAGCCACTTCATAAAGTCCGGCGATGGCGCGACGGGTGTGTCATCAGCCTTGGGTGGAGTATTCACTTTCGCTGGTGGTACGGGCGAGCGTGCAGTTGGAGCAGTGGTGGCAGTTCCTCTGGATGGGACCGCTACTGACCCAGTGGAAGACGAAGGTGCTATCGGCATACGTCCGACAGACGGCGTGGCAATAGCAGCCGCGGCTGTCTTTCCATTAGCGCCAACAGTGGTCCATGCCCCACCAGTTGATAGAATGGCGGGAGTTGCCTATACACAGGACGTCCAATCAGAGTGGCTTACCGAGCGAAACGGGATCGCACAAACCTTGTTCGTTGTTTCGGCGTATGCACGCCGCGCTGCTGCTGATGCAACGGACTCCTTAGCAGCCGCTTTCTTCCTTCTCTCTTCTTCCTCCAGGATGTCTCTCATCGACTTCTTGGCGGCGGGCTTTTGCGCGTTGGTCCAGACAGCAGCGGGTGGTGTGGATTGGGCAGGCAACATGGATGAGACCGTGGCGGATGTGGAGGATGCAGAAGGTACGATGGCCCCGACTGCCTCCTTGGATGATGCCTTCGCACCAACCTGAGACGTTGGCAGACCCCAAGAGGCAGTAAAAGTCTGGGAATCTTCGGAAGGAGACGCAGTGGCAGCGGCAGTCGCACGTGCACGCTCACGCTCAGTAGTCTTCCGTGCATCCTGCTTCTTAGCCTCCAATTCTTGGATTTCTCGCAAGCTAGTTGGCCCTCCAGTACTCTTGTTTTTGTCATCTTCTGTTGACCAAACGAGCTTAGTCGGCACGGAAACAGTGGACGAAGAGGGTGTGGGTTCATTTGTGGGTTGAGGAATAGCGGGGGGGGTTGGTGTTGTCGGTATCGTTGGTTGAGCTGGGTTTGTCTGTATGGAGAACTTGCGGCTAGGCCGATGGGGTTGCTGTGGAGGCTCTGCAGGAATCGAGGGATTCTGTACAGGGGGCTGCACGCGTTCCGGCAGTGTGACAGGCTCGACAGGACTATCCACGGTAACGACATTATCGCGGGAAAAGTCCTCTCCGGATTCTTGTTGTTGAGTGTGCTGAGTGAGATTACTAACAGTCAAGCTATGTGGACCAGGAATATGGCCCCAGCCTTCGTCGACAACCCCCTGAGCAGCACTGGACCACGGGGACTGGGGTGATTCACCAGAGTTCGACTGCTGTACGGCAGCCCATGATTGGGCGGGTGGTGGAGGTGCAGTGCGCGTCGCAGTAGTATTACGGGATGTGGGAAAGGCTGCGTTATCAAAAGGGGTCAGGCCGGAACGTTTAGGTGCAGACTCGGTAGCCTCGGGCCATGCAGATTGGGATAGTGGCATTGTCGAAGGAACTGACGCTAGGACGGCGGAGGTTGGAGCAATCACGGACGGGGAATTCGCTTGTTGGGACGCAGGTGGCGGGAAGTTCGTGGAAGGCGACTGGTTAAACGGTTGGTGTTGGACAGGAGATTCAAACGGCGATCCACCAGGCCCGTCGAACCCTCCCAGGCCTAAACCCGTGTGATGCTCTATTTGATACAAGTCCCTGGTCCCTAAGCGAGAAAGGTCGCGCTGGTTGACATTACCAAAGTTCTGTCCGAGAGCATCTTGCTGTGCCGTGAGGCCTCTGGTGAGAGAGGACTCCGCCGAGTACGCAGGGTCCAAACCAGATCCAAGATGAGATGCGAATGGACCTGGGCCCATGTGGTCGTAAGAACCGGTGCGAGGGCCTAACGAAGCAGAGTGAACTGAAGTCGACGAACCCCACGGCGGTTGGGAAGGGATGGTCGGATTCAACCCGTAGCTGTCCACGGATGATGTTCTAGTGGGGCCAGCGTTGCCGATACTAGCACGCATAGTGAAACCTTGTTCGAACGGAGCTTCTGTGTAGCCTATTCGCCGAGTGCCGATGAACGTTGTGTCCGTAAACGTTCCCGGACGCGAATTTATGGGTGAATCGTTGGAAGGTATAGGAACCCCAATGAGGCCACCAAAGGCAGTAGGATCGGGCGAATTGTTCCCGAATCGACCAGCGCCAAATGACGAAGACGGTGAATTGGACGCGGGGGAAGAGGAAGCGAAATACGAATCCAGATTCGGGTGAACTGTCCGAGTGGGCACTGGTTGATAGGGTGCGTTGTACCCGTTTGATTCTCGTTGTTGTTGGAAATGGTCCCGCGATGGCTCACGGCGGCGTGAAAGCCCTGGAGGGGCAGCAGGTGCATCAAAGTTGAAGAAGAAAATTCTTTCGCTACCAGCCCGCTGAGCCAACTCCACGACGGGAGTCCAGTCTTCATCAAGGTTCGCGCGTCGCATCAGAAGATCTAGGGCGAAATAGCCCTCCTCATACCACTTCTGCATAAGTTCCGCCTGGAAAGGGCCTGGAATATTGGTATTGGTTAGAAGTAAGGTGACTGAGATAATTGTGTTGTACCTTGCACTTGCCCCTGAGGATCAAGATATGACCACTCAACACTGGCCGGATTGGCGACATGTTGCGACGCTGCAGTCACGGGAGTGGGGTTTGTCGGTGATTGAGCGGGAAGGCCATCCACTAGGACTTGTGCTGGAGGTTGCGTGACGCCGTGAAACGTAGTCGAACCTTCGGGACCATTCATAGGCGGCGAGGTAGCACTATCGTTGACGGGTATCATAGCCCCTTGGGGAGAATCCCCCGGCGAAGGGTCCGAATTCTGGGAGGCATTTTTGCCTGTAGAATCGGGTCTTGGCCCGGAGTGGCGCTGCTGCTCTTCCTCCACTTCGTCGATCTTGAGCCTATTCCCTGATAGTGGTTCGGTGTCACCATCACCACGAGTAGCACCAGAATTCAACCTCGTGCCACTCTCGGATGCTCGTCTCCTAGATACCCAAGTCTCCCCAGAGTTCAAGATACCATCGAAACTTGGTGTAACAGGTCCTCTTGTACGTGGAGATGGCAAACTGCCGTCACGCGGAGAGCCAAGAGGACCTTGCGTGGAGGACAAGGAAAGCTTTCGAGGTATGGTCAAAGCTGGTTGGTCTACGATAGTTGTGTTAGGTCCCGTTCGTCTAGTTGGAAAAGACAACGAATGCCGCACCACTACCGTCTCGCTTCCTCATTAAGCCACCAAATCTCTCTCTCAGAGGACTTGCCACCCCAGGGCCCGTGTGGGATAGTTTCTGCCTCTCTCCAGGCTGGGTAGCAAGAGGTGACAGGTAGTCGCTTGACTGACGCCGACGCACCTCGGAATTGATTGAACCTGCGAAAAGCTGGGTAGGGACGAACTAAGCATTACTTGGGACACGTGTGTAAAGGCCGGAGTGCACCTTTCTCTCCCCTTCGGTCCATTCTTTCAATGTCACGGGTTCGGAGCCAACCTCGCGAACTACACCCTCCCATCTCTCGACATCAAGCCCGAGTCCTCTCCTACCCCCGCCCTCTCTGTAAATTTTCAAAAGGTCCTCTTTAGAATAGAGGAATGGATTCGCAGAGTCTGAAGACTCTTGCGTGTTATTAAGCGAAGGGGTCAAGAGTGCTGAGTAAGAGGACACGCCAGATGGCGCATTGGGATTAGGAGGAGGTGAAGGAGGATTTTGGGGACG